>JAJTUV010000670.1:0-595537 GCA_021653895.1 Mastomys natalensis
AAGGAAAGCCATGAATTTTAAAAATAAAGATGTCAGCCTAAGGGCATAGGTCTGAAGTAGAGTGCTTATCTGACATGCCCAAGGTCCCATGTTTGATCCCTATCTCCACTCCTACCTGCCCCTGCAGAAAACTGAATTGGCTTCATTTTCAGCAAGTAGTATTTTGGAGATTAGTCTATAAGACAGGACTTTGTTTTGGTGAGGCCACACAAGGGTCATGGCAGATCAGAGAAAGGTGTGTCCTTACAACCCTCTCAGGAAATAGACACCGTGCTGACCATAAAGGGTACCCAGGAAATGAACAAGGAGACATATTTGAAGAAGCTATAAGAATGACCATCTGTAACATAGTAGGTGTAGTCCCTTGCTTTGTAAACTATCAAACTAGAGTCAGCTAACAGTCTGCTCTGAGCAGATCACAGGAATTATCCTCCACATCCAGACACACTCCTATAATGTAAGTCCTACTAGTGTCCCCAGGTTACACTGGATGGTTGAGTCTGGGGGCTTGCACATGCCAGGCAAGTGCTCCACCACAGAACTATATCCCTAGCTCTTGCTTTTGAAGATAGAGTCTTACTAGTTAACTGAGCCTAGCCTCAAACTCAACCCTTCTGGATCTACTTCCTGAGGTGAATATGAACCACAGCAGGCTTCGCTATCTCCACTGTAAAGAAAAGGAAACAAAGACTCAGAGAACCTATGTGGTTTGTGGAGATTCACACAGTTATATGTGGCATAAGGAAGATCCAAGCCCATGCTTTAGGAGGCCAGGGCTGTGCTCTGAGGTACACTGACAGTGATGCCCACTTGTGCAAGGAGGTGGAAGACCTGTTTGAAGTCACTCACTCCGACCTTACAGTTGTAAACCACTAACAGATAAGAGCCCTTTCACACTCATTATCTCCTGCTGAAAACCAACTTTGGACTTGAAAGAGGAATTTGTGTTCTAGTTTTCAGATGAGGCATGGGCTTTGAGACATCAAGAGACCAGCAGCTGGCACGAGCAGAATGTGAAAAATGGTGCCCAGCCATGAATGTGATAGTGCTCTCTCGTGCTCCCCAGTGCCACTGGCACTCAACCATCCCGCCACTCCCATTCTCTCCAGATGCTCTACGTCAAAGGTCATAAAGAAGAACTGATGTGGCGCTCCATAACATACATAGTCCTCACACTAAGAACAAGCCAAACAAACCAACCAATCAAAAATGTCTATGGGCCTTGAGTACCTGCCGTGGAATCATAGAAGTCTTGAAGCCTCCCGGGCTTATTCTCCATGTCTTCATATTCTGATGCCTGAAGGATCATTTCGCACTGGTCCAGCTGCTTCACGAATCTGGCTTCTTCACTAGATGGGTCTCATACTCCTATGGAAAGGGATATTTAATGGTTATGACTAGGCTGCCTGGTAGGGGATTTCTAGGGAATTTCCTATTTGAGTGCCTAGAGTCAGAATCATAGCTTAGAGAATGAATATTCAATAACAACTCCATTTTTCCACAGTGTATAGATAATTAGAGACACCTGTCTTGCAGGCACAGATTAGCACTAGAACTCCATGCAAGGACGTTCATAATCACTCCACAAAGGCCACTGGTGCCCTGGGGGTCTCAGTTGTTTATCTCAGACACTTCCAAATGCTTCTCTTCCGGTCTTGGTTTCAAGATCAACATTCTTTTTTTTTCTTTAAAGAAATTTAATTATATGTATGTGTGCCTATGTGTGCCTTGTGTGTGTGTGTGTGGTGCGTGCACAGATGAACATGTTGGTAATTGCTGTCCATCTTGTTTGAGACAGAGATGGGGATCTCTCGTCAGCCTGTGGTTTGCTGCATGGGCTGGAAGTCAGTGAATCCCAGGGATCTGGCCAGCTCTGCCTCACTGGATTTGAGATTGCAGACAACTTCACCATATTTGCTTTTAGTCTTCTTCCCTCCCTCTTCCTTCCTTCTTTCCTTCCTTTTGGTCCACCTAGAATAACTAGTTAAGATCCTCTGGGTTATAACTACTGAGGACATTATAGAGAATCTATGAATTTTAAGAACACTTCTGCATTATGATGTTGATGGCAGGAGATGGTGAGTCTGGTGGGAGGAAGAAGCATCTCCACCTTTTCTTTCCCACTGTCCCTTCTGAGTGAAACAGGGAGTCCCGGGGGGAATCTTCTCAGAGCAGAACACACCACCTACCACAAGTTCCAATGACTGCAGCACAGGATCATCATTCTATCAAGACCAAAGTATTCCCAACTGGTTTCCCGCAGAATTCTCATTTGTAATTCCACCCCAGATGTGTTCAGATAATAATCCTGTCATGCTTTCTTGGCAGCGAGACATGATACAAATCACTGACAGGCTTCCTAGTTGCACTTGAAGCCTTATTCTTATAAAGGCAGCCATTTGACTTTGGTGAGAGCTGAATCTTACACAGGGAAATCAATTAAACAGGAAGCCGAATATATTTTGCTTTATCCCAAAGGCACTTTTTAAAATTACATTTTATTTAAGTGTTCATTCATATTCATAGTTATGTACTTATAATTAAATAAATTCAGGTTCACAATTTAGTCAAATAACACTGAATACACTAAGCAAAACCAATCTAGAATTTTTTTCTGCTCAAAGTAAGAAAAAAAAAAAATAAGAGTGTTCAGAAATACAAGATATTGTTGTGCTGGTCAGTTTGTCAGCTTTACACAAAACTAGGGTCACCTGGGAAGAGGGAATTTGGATTGAACTGCCTCTATCAGAATGGCCTGTAGGCATGCCTGTGGGGAATTGACTTAATTTGGGATTGATTCCAGAAGGTTTAGGCCTACTGTGGGCGGTGCCATCCCCTGGGGAGATGCTCCTGGGGTATATGAGAAAGCAGACTGAGCAAGCCAGAAAGCAGTGCTCCTCGGTAGTTCCTGGCTCTCCTCTTGCTTCAGTTATTCTCCTACCTTCCCTCAATGATGAACTATTACTAGGACATGTTAGCCAAAAGAAGCCCTTTCCTCCCCAAGCTGCTAATGGTCGTGCTGTTTATCGCAAGGAACAGAAAGCAACCTAACAATCGAGTATATAGAGAATGCTAATAAATTTACAGAATACTTTAAAAGACATGCAATCTGTTGAATTTTCCCTTAAAAAAATAATTGTAAAGGCATTCTGTAATTTTATCTGTCAATAGAAAGGCATGGGATTGGTGACATGCCTCTTCAGTTGCAGGTAAAGGCGCTTGCCTGATGACCCGAGTCTGATCGCTGGAACACAAATGACAGAAAGAACCAATAACCGTAAGTTGTTCTTTGACCTTCACATGTGCTGTGTCATACATGTGTGTGCACATATGTACATGGACAATAAGTAAATTTAATAATTTTTTTTTAAAAGTCAGGGTTAGGCAAAGAACACTGTAGACCAAGCTCTTGGAGCAAGAAGTATTCTGACAGTTAAAGAATTACTGAGAACTATTTCTAACATCAGACCTTATGGGACAGGAGGGGAAAAAGAAAAGGCTAAAGATGGAAGCTAGCGTCCATGGCTTCCTGTATGCTATCTCAGCTTACTATGCAGCGTGGGCACCGTGGAGGGGGTCAGTCGCAGCAGGAAGGGGCATAATCAGATTTGGTGTTCATAAAGATCACTCTAATTTGCAGTGTGGGGAAGCAGGTAAACTAGAAGTAGGGAAATCAGGTTCCAAGATATTGTCGCATTAGCAAAAACATTATAGTCTGGTCTATAATCATGGCAGCAAGGATAGAAAACTACTGAGAACTATTACAATGAAGTGAAATAAATAAACAAACAAACTATCTGCAAATGAGACAGCCCATTGACCTCCAGAAGCCTGCTTAAGACTGGCACCTGTGTGAAGAAAGCACTGGGGTACAAGAAACACTTAGCAGGCAATGGGTGTTAACTATAAGCCTCAAGTGCACACACAGATATTGGGCAAGACTCTGTGCACCCAATAGTAGTTGAGTTCTGGAGCTTACACAGGGACACTAAGATACTCCTGTCTTACTCCTGGGTCATCTTTTATCAGGACAGGGACCCTTGCTGGCAAGAGAATCAAAACTGAGTGGAATAAAGATTATGAATAAAGATTAAGATTAAAGATTAAAAATCAAGATTAAGAAAGAAAAGATCTAGATAAATATGGGAAAGACAAACAAAGTTAGGAAATCCCTAAAAAAGTCTCCATATTTCCCTAATATTACATTAAAACATCAACACACCCAGATACGCAAACACACCCAATCATTCAGGAAATATAATTTCAAACCAAGATGAGCATCAGGTAATCCCAGTGGTCAGATCCCACACAAACTTAGAAGATAGAAGAGAAAGTAATTCCCTAGTCACACCAGAAAGACATTCTCAGATCTAAAAATAGATCAAACCTACCACAAACTACCCTCAAAGAACTAAAAGACACACACACACACAAGTAAGACACTAAGGAACACCTAGAAAGAAAAACAGACCAGACATAAAGCTTGCTTTAGAGAAGATAACTAAGTGATGTGGAATCCAAGGGCAATTGAGCATGGTAAATACGCCTAAGAGAAATAAAACCTGAGACAGAGGGTATCTTTAATAGTCTTAAAAAGTAAGATACAAAGGTTTCCGAGAAACTTGAAACATTGGCAGTTGGCAAAAAAGAAAAAAGCATATAGGAGTAGTAGAAAATAAAAAGAAAGAAAAATAAAAACTAGATGTCAATAAAATTTCCTTGCAATTACATTTTTTCTAAAGTATACTGAAAGCAGAGACTAATACCCAAGGAGATTAACTCAGCATGATCAATACAAAGATACATTCTAATGAAAATTAACAGACAGAAAAGAAATTCTCTGGACTCCTATATAAGAAGAGAATCTGGCAATAATGAAAATAAATTGATGACAAACAATGTTTTATGTTAGAAGAAAATAGAGAGAAATGGACTAATATACTCAAGAAAAAGAACTATGAGCTAGAGATTTTATATCCAGAGAAACCTAATTTTATGGACTTAAAAAAAAAATACAGAAAAGACTGAGTCAAACTGCAAGAAGTTAGGGAATGATGCTCTAGGAGCCTTCTGAAGAATCAACCACAGACAAGTCTCAAACACTGAACTGTTCAGGAGTTGACAGGCCTAGAAGTGACCAGTCTGGGTGGATATGTTGGGATGAGGCTGGTGCCAGGCCATTCCTGCTGTCAACAAAGTCAATCATTTTTTCTCACTTTTCCTATAAGAATTGCAACCAAAGAGTCGACAAGGGGGAAACACAAAAATATAAAAGCTACAAAATAAAAACAAGGTTTAGAGGATAGAAACATAAAGAAAAAGGAATTCTGTATTACCACTGCTTTAGAAGTGGTGGGGCCTGAGAGAAGAGAGGCCATAAGTGACGTAGACCTAAAGTCTCATACAATAGCCAACGTTATTCAGAGCCCATAAGTGAGGTAGATCTAAAGTCCCATATAATAGTCAACTTTATATTAGCAAGCACAGGAGAGCGAGCCCCTGCACTGGATGGGCCCATTCTATGCCTTTCACCTAGGTTTCACTCCATTCATTTATAGATGGGCAACAGACTCAGTAAAAGGACAGCACCCAAGGTCACAGGACTAAAGGTCAGTTCTGAACTACCTCAATGCCACGTTGTCTTAGTCAGGGTTTCTATTCCTGCACAAACATCATGACCAAGAAGCAAGGAAAGGGGAGGAAAGGGTTTATTCAATTTACACTTCCACAGTGGAGTCGATAACTCAGCAGCAGGAAGCAGGAGCTGTCAAGGCCAGGAGGTCTTCCAGCTTGCTATGGACCAATCAGCATGGCAAGGCTTGATTCACAATTAAAAATCCTTACAGTGGATCCAGGAGGACATTCCTTGGTCCTCTCTCTGTGATAACTCCAGCTTGTGTCAAGTTGACACAAAATCAGTCAGTACATACGTGGAGTCCAGAGGACAACTTCAGCTGCCACTCCTCAGGTGTCTCCCACCTTGTTTTAAGTGTGTCATTCATGTCTTTTAAGAATTAGAAATGGGGGCTGGGTAGATGGCTCAGTCAGTAAAGGTGCTTATCTTACAACAAGAGGACTTAAATTCAATCCCCAGAACCAAAGTGGAAACTAGCATGCGGTAATACTGAAGGTTCTGTAGCACTGAGAGACTCTGTCTCCAAATCAAGGTGAAGGATACCTAAGGAACGACAGCCAAGGTTGACCTCTGGCCTGTACACTCACAGATACACACATGTAAGCACACATGCACACAAATTAAAGAATCAGGTACGGGTACATGGGTGTGGACAAAGCAGCCAGAAATACAAGTGCCGTGCACCCAGAGCTGTCCCAGTCACCATGGCTGGAAGAGAAATACAAACAATGACAAAAAAAAAACTTTTATAAGCGCAGAGAAAGCTCTGTAGCAGCTAGAAGGCAAAATCGCAGCAAACTAGACAGACACTAGTAAACAAGCTAAGAAACTAAAACACAGGCAAGCTATATAAAATTCATAACAGTAAATATAAAATGAGCCCAGAATGTGTACTCACTTCCCAGAGTTCATATAGCTCCTTCCTGAGGTCCTCTGGCAGCAGCTGGGTTATCTGTTTCATAGCTTCCTGAAATATGAAAACGTTACATTCACCTTCATCTAAGTCAGTACCTAGTCTACGAAAGCCAAACAACGGGCTTAGATTGTTTTGAATAACTCCAGTAAACTGGCCTTTACTGGTTCCATTTTAAAAAATTATATTCATTTTCTATTACTTCCATTATTACAAAACTTAAAAGCATCACACAGAAAGGCAATTATCGCCATTGAAATGACAGAAGTCACACTGTTTCCTAGAATGCACTGCTGAACGCTCTGTCCTCTCTGCTCTGAAGGACCTTACATCTAAAGCAGCTGCCCACCTGAAAGCACTCTCCTACACTCTGGTGGTCCACAGTGTCAAACAGCAGGACAACAACCAGCGGGGTCGAATGACTGTGTCCCCAGCAACTGCTTGAGGGAGGTGTTCTTGCAACTCAATGCAGGCCACTTTGGGGCCTTCCCAGGATGTGTCCAGTAGAGTCTAAAGACACCTTTGTCACCACAAGTGACATTATCCAAAGCCCAGAGAAAAGTAGAGAATGAAAGAACAAAGGTCAAAGGTGTTCTTCCCGACTCGTATGTACTTCTAAGTCCCCTGTGGTACCTGCAGTCCACCCTCTTCCTTCCCTTCAACCATTCTACCATTCATCAGAACATCACATCTTTTAAAGGGCAACTGGCTCCAAATAGCCTTAAATTCTTTCACCATCTCATCCTGTCTACCTCTTGCTCTATTCTGGTGTTAACCAGAGGCTAAACTCTTTGAAAAGAATAAGCTGTTAAACATCAACTTCAGTAAGAGCAAGGTCTCAATAAAATAAAACAAGGAATTGGAGAAAAGGAATGGGAATTTGTGTGTGTATTTATAAAACATTGCAAAGAAAAAAGCCCTGTAGCTTACAACTGCATCTAGAGCAAGCAGAACTTACCAGTACCGGCAATTTGCTTTTATGAGTGGCAGGAAATGTATTTATACTTCCATTCTTCTTGTTTCTTTATTGTAAATCTCCGCAATGAACTTGAGAAAATACATTTTTATATATTGTCTCCATAAGTATTGTGCTTTACCATACTATTCCAGCAATATATTATTTCTTGTTTTATGTTTCAGAAGTCCTCAAAAGACATTTGAGTATAGGTATATTTAAGTCCAATCTACTTGGAGTACATGCTTAAACACTTTGCTTGAACGGGAATTATTTATTTCCCTCTTCTTAGCTGACAGGCCCAGCACTGAGCATAGCAGACCAAAATGGTAGTCCTTGCCTCCCTCATGCAAGATACTTTATTCTTATGAGCACATCCCAAAGCCTGAATTAGCATTTCGGAGATCACATCATCCAAATACTGGCCTATTAAAAAGCTTCTTACTGATAGAATTTATTATGCTCTTTGAAAAATCCTGCCTAGCCAGTCAAGAAATTCCTGGGCAAATGATGCTTGTGGTTCACATTACGCACGTCTCTCCTGAGGGCAAGGAGCCTTCATTTAATTATCTTAATGCATGTCTCGGAGAGGCGAAGCTTGTGCATAAACACCATCTATAAAAGGAATCCCAGCCTTCCTGTTCCTGAACCCAGACCAGGAGCCTGAAGAGATAATGACTCGCCAGCTCTCTCCAGCCCCTGAGGTTCTCAGCCAAGAACCTGATGTTCTCTAAGATGCTTGCTTGGTCCTTCTGCCTATGACATTTATTCCTCTGTGAATCGCAGGAGTGGGCAGCAGCGAGGATGATGCGGGCCAGAAAGGGTTTTTTCCTAGCTAGAATGTGGCACTCTGGAAGACAGCA
This sequence comes from Mastomys natalensis, assembly GCA_021653895.1. NCBI lineage: Eukaryota > Metazoa > Chordata > Mammalia > Rodentia > Muridae > Mastomys > Mastomys natalensis. The sequence goes on from JAJTUV010000670.1 coordinate 8,367, forward strand.
GCACCATGACTGTTCAGGACCTCCCGCTCACCCCTCAGGCAACACTAACCAGGACCCATCCTATCAGGAGTCATTGGTTTTCCCCACCTCTGGTAGCTGTGCTTCCTTTACCGGGTCTGTGATTCTTCTTGAGAAGTTTCTGGCATGCTCTTCTGGGGAGAAAACCCTCATGCCCTTCCAGAGGGACAGTGTATCTCCTTTCTGGCAAATTTCCCCATGTCAGTTCCTCTGTCCACGGCCATCTTCAGCCTGACTTTTCATTCTAATGTCCGTCCGTACTTATACAGAAATGAAATCAACGTCCTCCAACGAGCTTCACCATTCAGGAGTTTCTTCTCCATCCTCATACTCTAGATCACACCTCATTCTCCATCATCCTCTGCTTCAGGTGCCAATGCCTTTCTATAACTGAGAATTGCAGCAGATTGCTTTCTCTCTGTATGAATTCTGTCAAGCAACCTAATAATTCTTCTTCACAACAGTCTAGACCTATACTGAGAAACAGTTCCTTCTCCCATGATGCACAGGCTATAGTTTGAACCTGTCCTTTGGGAAAAAGATGGATGGATGACCCAATCTTATGCCATTTCCAAGGTGGTTTAGGGTGATTTGAACCTAAATTAATTCTTTATGGGATCTTCATTCTTCTTGGAGACACTAACTCTAGTCTTCATCAGCTCTGACAATAGTTTCTTAAACCTACCTTCTCTATTAAATCATCTCGATAATGGCTTCTTCACTACATGACTTAGGACCAATCTCAAAGGCCCATGAGACAAGTCATTTGCAGTAATGGTTGCACTGGATTCCAGCCCTTCTTCAACTGTAAGATGAAAGATTAAGGGGTGGAGGAGGAAAGAATAAAGGGAGCCTTCTTTCTATGTTTTTCTGCCTCTGCCTCAAAAAATATCTCTTTTCAGCCCTGGCCTCAAAGTTTGTAGCTTCCACTGACCCTAATTTAGTATCTTATGAAAGCTATTTATTTCTGTGAATGTATTTTTTTTTTTTTTTTTTTTTTACTTTTAAAATTCTAGCCTCTACAGGACTAACTTAAAATTTACTAAACAGTAATTATAATACTGAATATATTTGTGATTTAGAGAATTTCTCTCCAAATAGATTATGTGTGATAGGGGAGATAATTTCCATAAATTGAGTTAAGTCCCAGCTATTTCTTCTATTCTAATGAAAGCCATGCCATTTACCTATACATACTAACAAGAATGAAGTCATAGTGTCATATGACCCTGAATGTGCCCAGTTTTGTCAGATTTCAGAACCTAGGCAGGCCTGGCTAGTACTTGGATGAGAGACTGCCTGGAATACCAGGTGCTGTAGGCTTAAAAGCCAGGTGGTGGTGGTGCACACCTTTAACCTGAGCACTTGGGAAGTAGAGATAGGAGAATCTCTGCACTGAGGGCCAGCCTGGTCTATGAGTAAGCTTCGGGACAGCTGGAGCTACACAGAGAAAGCCTGTCTTCAAAAACCAAAAGTAAAAAAAAGAAGAAGAAAGAAAAAAGAAAACCAACATGACTGTCTGTTCCCTAGTCAAACACGGGAGGACAGGCCTAGTCTTATATCAACAAACCTACTTCAAGACTTTCTTGAAGACCTTTGGTCATGATTCCCACAAAGTCTAAGCTATTAAGTACTAAACTCTATACATACTCAGTAAGTTGTCTACAAACTCTATACAGACTCAACTAGTTGTCTACTAAACTCTATACAGACTCAGCTAGTTGTCTACAAACTCTGTACAGATTCAGCTAGTTGTCTACTAAACTTTATACAGACTTAGCAAGTTGTCTACTAAAACTCTATACAAACTTAGCTAGTTGTCTACTAAACTCTATATAGACTCAGCTAGTTGTCTACTAAAATTCTATACAAACTTAGCTAGTTGTCTACTAAACTCTATACAGACTCACCTAGTTGTCTACTAAACTCTATACAGACTTAGCTAGTTGTCTACTAAACTCTATATAGACTCAGCTAGTTGTCTACTAAACTCTATATAGACTCAGCTAGTTGTCTACTAAACTCTATAAGACTTAGCTAGTTGTCTACTAAACTCTATACAGACTCAGTTAGTTGTCTACTAAACTCTATACAGACTCAGCTAGTACTGTCATCATTGAACTCCATCTCAACGCCTAGGCCCTAAAACTCTAACATACCCTTCCAACCTTCCCCTCTGAGACTGGGTAGGTAGTGTCCTCCTTATTGCAATAGGCTAGTGAATTCATTTGCTAGTGACAGGTTCTCCTTGAGATCTTTGCAGAGTCGTAACCGCACTTACCTCCTCTCTTCTGTGCTTTCTCCTTAGGGATGTTATCTGCAGGTGCTATGTCCCCAACGATGCATTCTGCCATATCATGAACCAGGGCTAAGCGTATACATCTGACCAGGCAAGAAATGTTGAATAATTACACAAAGTTACATTCACTACAAATTTCTTTCTACATTATTTTTTTTTTAAATGTATGGGAACAAACTGCCATTGTCTTCAGACATACCATAAGAAACCATTTGATCCCATTACAGATCATTGTGAGCCACAATGTAGGTGCTGGGAGTTGAACTCAGGCCTTGGGAAGAGCAGTCAGTGCTCTTAACTACTGAGCCATCTCTCCATCCTCTATACTATTTTTAAGCTCAATAATATATTTTCCTTTCTCCTTCCCCCTACATAGACTATTTTAATACAATTATTTCTAAAGTAATTATACTCTACCAACCTACATTAGTACTGAATCAAAATTGCTTATGAATACTTAACACAATACTATCTATCTATATGAACTAACAGTATAGAATAAACTGAATTTTTTAAAAAAAAGGTTGATTTTACAAATGTTTATTTTAGAAGGTCAGAAGATGTTTTACTTACACAAAATTTTGAACCTCTAATGTCCTCTTGCCAAAATGATCACTAAATAGGGTAATGGATGCAGCTGAACAGATAGGGCTTTGAGTTTGTATAGTAAGGCTACTGACTTTACTAGTTCCAGAAGTTTACAAATGCTTAACTCAAATGCTTCCTTTTGTCACCCTACATTGTATCCATATAACATGGGACTGGAGAGTTACAGCTTGTAGGGTACTGAACTACCAGGCACAAGGCCCTAAACGTGATGCCTACAATCACTAAAAAGGGGGAGGGGGAAGTACTTCATAAGGGAGGCATGAAAATTACATTAAATAATGCTCTCATTCCATTCTGATCCTTTATCTCATGCCTATGAGAAGAATCATAGAATGGCAGGTGCAAATAATGAGGCCGGGGCCCAGATGGGCTGGCATTTCTCAGTCTTAATATTCAACCAAAGGTCTCGAAGCCTCCTGGGTTTCCCTGCTTTCATTTTTTTTTTTTTTTTTTTTTTCTGGTCCAGTTCAAAACCTCTGACCAAGGTCATTCGTATCTCCAACTGACTTCATTTTCGTCTTGTGGTTTTTGTTCCTTCGTTTGTTTGCCAAAAATCCCTTAAGTCCCACACTACCTGCAGAGCAATAGAACTCGCTGGGCTCCTCATGAACTTCGCTGTAGTCAATCTTACTTCCTTTTGTCCCCCAAAGTACTACTCCATTGCCTTCCCACCACTGGGTTCCGTTTCTGGATGCTCTGGATGCAGAGCCTTTCACTACTTCTCAATCTGTGTCACTCAGCTCAGATGCCATCGGACCGTGAAGACCAGCCAACAACATGGTATCTTCCCTGCTACTAAATAACTGGCTAATTTCCTACCTTAACTTATTATGTGGTTTTTATTGAAACCACATCAGGCCTGTGCAATTCATTTGCTGTCCTCTATGTAAACTCTTGTCTTGTAGTTCCCGAGCATTTAAAAAAAAACCTTGCTGATTATCCAAAGAAATATCTTTATAGATTCTATGTGGTTACTGCCACCTACTTAAACAATGTGGCCTCCCAAATGGCTATCACTATTCATAAAAGCTGCTAGTTCAAAGCAAAATAAGATACTAATGCAAAGATTACAATTCACACATATTCATCCTTCAAGACTCTAACTTCCCCTTGTTTCCCCTGAGACCAACACACACACACTGTAACAACAGAAAACTTACTGAGGTTTACAACTGAACTAATCCTCACAGAGTCCACAGACCTTCACAAGCATCATGTTCAAATAACTTACCTATCCTTGTTAAGACGGTCATCTCTGGTCACCATAGCCATAACTGCCATCCGGTACATGTGATCTGACACGCTTTCTGGCTTTTCGACATTTCTGTATACCCAGCCAGTCCGTGGGACTCTCTAATAAATCAGGAATGAAACAAACAAAATATCATCACTGGAAACAACGACAACAAAACAGACAGGAGCTCTTCAAGAAAATGCCAGAGCGGCGGTGGTGTGCACGCCTTTAATCCCAGCACTTGGAGGCAGAGGCAGGCAGATTTTGAGTTCGAGGCAGCTGTCTACAGAGTGAGCTCCAGGACAGCCTGGGCTAACAGAGAAATCCTGTCTCGAAATCAAAAAAAAAAGAAAAACAAAAAAAAAGAAAATGCCATGATGGCCACAGAGCAACTGTCGTGGTTAAACATTAACTAACGTAGTGATAATACAGTGAGGCAAAATGCAATTCACAGTATACAAAAGTCCAATAGTCTTTACTCAGTGCTAATGAAGTTTAACTATGGGACAAATACACAAAAAGTTTTTAGACATAAAAGCAAACCTTGTGGTAAGTCTGGTGGTGTATACTTGGAATCCCAGAACTCAACAGGTAAAGACCCGAGTTCCAGTCTGCCAGCCTGTGCTGACATCTGGTCTCAAAACTGTGTTGTAGTTAGGAAAAATGAAAAGCAAAGCCCTTGTAGTTTTTCCTAACTACGAGAGTAGTAGATTTTTGTCCTTCCTAGAACCAATTTTATACAATAATAGACTATTTTGCACATATAACATGTGACAGACTCCCCACTCTAACTCAGATGGCTCGAAGGAGTTTCCGTTGCAGCCAAGCCTTTTATTCAGATTATGATGTGATCATGTGAGTCTGCATGTTCCCTGGGAGTTCTACGCTTCTAAAGAATTCCACCAAAGTAGTCACAGTGTCAGGGAACAGCTCATCTTGGAACGTAGGGGGTTCTGCATCAAGTTCTGCCAAGCAAGGGCTGGTGCACGCTGAAACCGAATTACCATACGGTCATTTCCGGAAGTCACGACGACAGATAAGTCTCCACTGCTCAGGCGCAGGGACCCGACTCCTGCCTTCCGCTGCAGCTATGCAGCGCGCCCACGCAGGGCTACGGCGGTGCGGGGCCTGGAGCGTGCGCGAGTCCGGGGTTCAGCCTCGGCTGGGTCCCCGCCAGCTCCTTCCCGGCTGAGCGAGGGAGGCCGCGTGAGATCGGAGCCTGAGCTGGTCCATGCCGCCTCCCGGCCAGGCCGAGCCCACTTGCTCACCTTGAGCTGCCCGACTAGACGCAGAAAACGTAGCAGCCCGGCCCCGCAGCCGGATGAGGCCGAAGCCATGCCAGAGTGCACGAGAGCTGGGTGGTGTCGCCCACAGGCCCCTCCCCGCCCTCCTTCAGCTCCTCCCCACCCTATGGCTCCTCCCCACCGTCCTTGTGCCCCACCGTGCTCTTTGGCTCCTCCCCACAGCCCTACTTCCTCTTTTGGTAGACCACCTTCCCTGTATGGACCGCCTGTGCTCAGACTTTGTATGGTCTCTGCTCAAATCAGCTTCCACGTGGATCTCAGCTTGACGCTAAGGGCAGAAAGGCCTGAGGAGGACGAGGGTGGATAATGCCTGCAAACCTTGCCTCTTAGAAGCCTAGTGTCAGATTGGCAGGAAGAGCTAGCTATAAGGAGCTCCGCTTAAAGGCTGAACATCCATAACCAGTTTAACAAAGGCACTGGGCAAGCCTGTGAAGGGAGGAAATGGTTGGCAGACATACCGGAAAGACTTTGGTGGAAGCAGGAAATGGGCTAGTAAGAGTAAGCCCATGGTGAAACCACAAGCGTCCATTCTGGCAGAAACTGATCAGCATCTTCCAGGACTACCTGACTTGTTTCAGTTGATAATTTAATGGTACAAGGTTTTAAAGACAGTTAATGCATATGGACAAAATTCAAGGCCAGAGAGTCAAGGATATGGACAAGATTCAAGAAGAAAGGGAAATAAAAAGGAATTCCAATTTTATTTGTAACAAAGTAGATTAATATTTATATGCAGGGCACTAAAAGCTGGTGGTTCTTATGAACCATTGTCTGTTCTTGTTTCTTATTACTTAATACACCTCTCATGTCTTCCATTTGAGCCAGAATACTGTACCAGGAACTATGCTAGAATATATATAGTCATCATAGCTTAAAGTTGGTATAGAATGTTGCTCAATAGATTCTATAGAATCCATGAGCAGTGTCTAGGATTATAAAGTCACTTCTACAGAAGAAATTAAAAGTTGGTGGTATAGTATAATGATGGAGCACTTGTATGCATGAGGTCCCAAGTGATCTTCAGCACTGAGGGTAGGTGAGTAATTTATCACTTTGTATTATCTATAAAATAAAAGCACAAGCTTCAGATGCCAGCACCACCAGGCTGCCTTGCTATGCCAAGTTCACAGGTGTAGAGGGCCCTATTCCTGTTTTTATATGTAGCCCCTATCTGCTTTCTCCCTATAAATCACACTGTTAGACACTCAAATAAGAGTGTTTGAAATAGAAGTTATCACAGTAAAAATGCCTGTGAAAGTGGTTCTTTAAGTATAAAGCATTCTGGACATCTTAAATAGGACTTTATGGAGGTAGAATATCTTAAATAACACCTTGCTTACCACCCTAGTTTGACAACATGAATTTGGAGAGAGTAGGGGGCTCTTTGAATCATATGTGGGCCAAAGCTCAGGAAGCAATGGGACATCCCCATGGGATTACAACAGCTATTATTGCCATGTTGTATGCAAGTAAGTTTGTTCAAGGTAGTATATATAAAATGGCTTATTTAACAAATATTTTATACTGTCCAGGACTTCCTCATTGCCTTAATGATTATAAATTCTCCAAAGGCAAAGGTTATACAATACCAGTAATGAAATACAGTAAGAGCTAGTCCTGTGGCTTCAGACACAACCTAGAAATACTGTTCAGGTCCATAACTGTAGGACTCCTTTGTTGCTTTGATAATATGCTCTAACATTATGGACTTAAGCTCCATAACCTCCCCCAAACAGACCTGTGGACCAAGTTGGAACCTTCTTAAAAATTACTGGTTTGTCCCTTTGAAAGTCTATCATGTAGTTGATATTTGCATACAGCAGAAATTTAATAATTATTCAAGTCAATATTCAATGTGTTAACTTGATTCCACAATTTATGCCAAAGAATATTGTACTAGGGATAAGCCACGGGACTAGCTCTTATCAGTGAAAGTCTGATCATTTATCTTTGCTCTTTAAAAATACTAATTTTTAGGCACATGGTGGTGCTTGCCTTTAATCCCAGCCCTCAGGGCCAGAGGCAAACAGATATCTGAGTTCAGGTCCAGCCTGGTCTACAGAGTAAGTTCTTGGACAGCCAGACTACATAGAAAACCTCTGTTAAAAAAAAAAAAAAAAAACTTAAAAATTTAATCTCCATTTTTAATTTGACTAGGTTAAGAAATACCCAATGGTCTCATAAAGCACACCTCTAAGTGTGTCCATGAGGCATTTCTAAGAGGATTAAAGCATGGAAGCTCTGTCTTAATGAGCAGATTCATCCCTTGAAGATTTTATAATATAATATTTTTATGTTTATAAATAATATATATAATATTTTATAATATATAAGAACAATAGTGTTTTATAGTATAATATTGCATTACTGGCAAAAGGTAGAAGATGGGAGCTAGCTAGAGGAAGTGGCTGGCTGGCAGTGGGCCCCATGGGCCATATCTTCCTTTAGGTACTGTAAAAATCAGCTTTCATTGTCAAGGTGACACAATCTAGAATCACATGAGATGAGAGTATCAAAGAGAGATTATGTAGATTAGGTTGGCCTGTGGGATGTCTGTGAGGGACTGTCTTAATGATGAGGGAAGACCCGGGTGGAAAGTGGGAGGTACTATTCCTTGTATTTGGATAAAGTCAGCAGAGCAGCACACGTGTGCACAGTATTCATTTCTTCTCTGTGGATGTGTAGATGTGATGTGATGTGCTGCTTTTATGGGTTGGAACCTGGAATGGAGCTAAGATAAGCCTTTTCTCCTTGTGTTGCCTCTTGTCAAGGTATTTTATCATGGAATCAGAAGACACGCCAGGGCAGCCTTCTCTGGGCTTCCTGTCTGATACATCGCTCTGGTCCACTACCCTTCCCTACCATGATGATCCCAGAGGGTTGAACTTTCTGAAACCCTGAGGAAAAATAAATATTCCCTCTATAGGTTGATTTTCTCCAGTATTTGGAAACAGTGACACAGAAACCTGATGAATATGAAGAGGAAAAAAAAACCCAACTCTTGCCACAGAAGGCTTAGATTACAGTTGGGTGAAGATAGTTACAAGTGAGGGAAATCCCAATACAGGTGGTGTGATGGGATGGGACTACTATTGTCAATTTGATTGGATTTTCAAAGCACATAGAGAATTAAGGAAACACACTTCTGGGTATGTCTGTAAAGGAATTTCTAGACAAGATTGACTTAGGAAATAAACTGGCCTAAATGTGGATGACACCTTCCAATAGGTGGGAGACCTTCACTGTATGGGAGTGGGGTGGCAGAAATCAAAAAAGTGTAGGTATAGGGTCTCTCAGTTCTCCCTCTCCTCCTCCTCTTCTCTCTCATTTTCTTCCACCTTTCCTCCCTTCCCCCTGTCTCCCTCCCTCTCTTCTTCACTTCCTCTATTTTCTGATATTGGGGTCACACTGCTCTGATATAGCCTTTCCACCATGGTGAATTAGAACCTTTTCATTTCGAGCCAAAATAAACCTTGCCTTCCTTAACTTGTGTTATTATTCATTTTGTCACAATGACAAGAAAGCTGACTAACACAGATGGTGAGGAATGATCAAGGAAGAAACAGAATAAAATAGCTAGAGTATGAATTATAAATTATATGAGGTACTCTGATAAATTCTCATTCTAAAGTGATACTGGAATAGTATTGTTGTGGGGTCCACTTAAATCTAACATAAATCAGACACCAGGTCAATGCAGATGACGAAAGTTTATTGTAATCATGCTGCTACTGATCTATCAGGTCTGCAATATATTTAAAGGATGAAACCATCGAGCAAGGGGTAGCAGGATGGGATACAGCACTGGCCAATCATATTTTGACATAAGGGGTTGAGCAAGGATGTTTTCACCAGGTTTCTAGGCCTGGAAACATGAACTTAGTTTGACTCTTCTAGGAAGATAAAGGAGTTGTCCTTGAAATGTCTGGACTCAGACAACTGTCTCCTTACAAGTTGTCCTGAGATGTCTGATTCAGACAACTGTTTGCTTAAAACAGAAGCTGTTTAGCTATAGGGAAGGTCCTAGATGCCCTAGGGCCTGAATCCTTGAATTTAGTTTCTCCCCAGGATTAAATGGAGTCTGAAAATGAAGTTGTAATACTTAGAATAAGTTTATTTTACTTATTTCTAATATCTATGTAAGTAACTGAGTCAGGATTTGAGATTTGAAGGTAAGATTAATAGGATTTGTAACACAAGAAACATGAGGCATAAAAGGAAGGAAGGCATAAAGATGATTCTAGAATGCTTCTCTTGATAACTAGAACAGAATAGCTGTTTGCTGAGTGGGGGAAAGAATCTAAGCATAGCTTGTGGGGTGGGTGGAAACTACACATTTCCTTTTGTTGAGGTTGAGACCTCAGTCAGAGGTTCTAACACAGAGGTGAATTTGAAAGTGAAGGGAGAGGTAAGAGCCAGAATAAAGACCAGATATAACATGGCACATAAATAAAACCATAAAACTAGATGAGCCCTCCTGATGGTTCAGGAGACATTCAGTAATTGGGCCTTGAAGCAACCCCATATTTAGACCTTTGGAAACCAAAGGAGTATACAGTGAGGTAGAAAGATGATTCAAAGACAACAGGGTGCCAGAATCTCTCAGATAGGAAGGATTGCAATCAACCAAGTCAATGTTGTGTCAGCTAAAATCCAGCTTTAACTACCAGATGCCATGTGTTCCATCAACTTTAACAAGAGCAAGTTTCAGTATGATAGAGCAGCAAGCAGACACCCTAATGAGATGAGTCTGGAGATAACGGCAGTGAGTAGCACAACTCATTCAAAATGAAGTGGGTGTTCGGGATGAGGAGAAAAGAATGGCTTTGAAAATAGATGATTTTCTTGTGTGTTCATTTACTGATAGGAGTGACTGAGGAAAGATGGGAAATTATTATAGGGCTAGAGGAGTGCTTAATATTTGGCAGTAGCAGGAAAAATGTTATGGGGAGTCCACCAGAGATGACCACTCAGACACAGTCTATAGCCAATTGGAAGTCTTTAGTCTAGCTGTCTGGGACTACACCTACACATTCATGGACCTGGACCCCGAGTGTCCAGGGCACAGGATGAAAGCAAGAGCACATGCTGGTATATGGATCAGCAGCTGCAAGGGAAGCCATGCAGAAACAAGCAGTTTAACAGAAGATCATATAAGCAGTTAGCTGGAGGGGGTTCTGCTCAAGCAACATGCACCAGATGAAAGGCTGGCCTTCCGAGGGGGAGAATTCACCCATAATGCAGAAGGCACATGAGGTAATGGCTAATTGGTGGCAGATGTGGTCATGGGACCATGTAACTGTCCTCTCCCAACTACTTCCATTTTCTTACCTAAGTAGGCAGGCCAGTTTAAGGCAAGATGTAACCTCATCTCCTGTAACTGCAGCTAAACACATCAAAGGTTTCTCTCTTGCTAGTCTGCTTTCTTCCCTCTCCTTTCTTCTCTCTTTTGTTGTGGATTTGGTCTAATGCTTCCCAAAATTGGGTTCCCAAAATTGCAACAGAATCCGCAAGTAAGATGCTGAGGCTCCCTGCCGAGGGGAGAGGAGGGAGGAAGAATTTAGAATCACCATCTGGGAAAGGAGAAAAAACCAGCCTGAATAGTGCAGGACAGAAGTGCAGTGTCTTTTATTCAGGAACCCAGAACATTGGGGTGGATATTAAGAAACTTGGGTCGCCTCCCCTGCCACAGCTGCCGCTGCCACAATTTAAGTAGGATTACTTGGGATTTATCACCTACTGCAACACTATTTTTGCATGGGGGTGCATGTCCGTGCAATATACACATTAGAATCTGATCTCAACTCAAGGACTCTGTTTCCCTTCTCTCTTTCCAACATTCAGGTGAAGAAGTGTACCTGGGTCTTTAAGTCTGTTCTTTAGAACGCTATGTGACTTTTCTCACTCATATGATTGGTAAGATATGAGCTGCTGCAACTAATTTCCTAAAGGTCCCATGAAATACAATTTTCCCACAGACGGGAAGTCAGAAAACTTGTGTATGGAGGGGTGTAGGAGGAACTAAGGTGGGAGGAGTTAGGAGAGGAAGAGGAGGAGTAAGGAGGAGAGGAGGAAAAGGAAGAAGAGGAGCTAGGAGACAGGAGAGGAGAATGAGAGAGAGGAGATGGAGGGGGATGTGCATGTATCTGTAGCAGTCAAAGGTAGTTGGTATACCTAGGTTGGGTATTGGGTTACACTTCTGATTGTATGGGTATGTTGTTACTGATCATTATCAAGTATATAAGCCTTTGATTAATCTTTAAGCATTAGAGTCTCACCTTTCTACTGAGCCAGCGTGGATGGCAAGATGCCCTAGGCAATGCCCAGCCTTGCAGAGACAGCGTGGGAGATTGAGCCATCTCCCATGGTGACGTCTCATAGGTGGCAGGGCTGGTGTTTCTAGTTGGCTAGTTCTAGCTGCAGCACGCACGTGGCCTCCGGCCGAGAAACATGGCAGCTGGGCTAGGCAGAGCCGCTGCAGCTTAGATAGTCCGCCCAAGCCAGAGGCTGTTTTTAAATAATTATTTCAACAGAGGGGAAGAAGACACTGAAGGATTAAGGGGGAAGAAGGCATAAGTAGTTGTTTAGGAGAGTGTTACTGAAATGAGATTAAATATGATTAAAAATCAAGTGAGCACCAAGGTGAATGTGATTAGGATGATGAGGAGCGATTTCATGGTGGCTTGTAGTTGTAGTAAAAGGAAGAAACAGAGGCAGAGGTGTTGGGTCTACTGGAGAAAAAGACAAATGAAAGTTGAGGTGAACAGAGATTAGGATTTTTGACTTGCAGGATATAGGAAGTGCAGTCTGGAGAAGGGCGATGTGAGGCAATGGGGTTGCAAGCTGTATGCCGAGATCACAGAGAACCTTGTAATGCTTCTTCCTAGCAGCCATGTTTTCTGCTGCCTGCAGAGATTCGATTTCCTTTGATCCTTATTCACACAGCCTTGACCTAGACTTCATGGAAATTGTACCTGCTATGGTTTGGATCAGAAATATCGCCTGAAGGCTCACAGAGCAAAGGCTTAGTTTGCCTATGGTACTTCTGGGAGTCTGAAACGAGAAGGCCCACATTAAAGGGATTATTTCCTTGTACTCAGGTATATGCTTGGGGAGTTGGAAATAAACTGAAGTTGTCTCAAAACTTTGTTGTCTTTGAAGATTTTCCTGTTGCTATCAAGCAAGAGGCTGAATAGCAATAGATCACTCTGAGAAAATTATCCCAGAAAACATTCACTGAATATAATTTAGGAACCGAGAAAAGAGTGAAGACCAGGTTCATTCTCATCTTCCAGAATATTCAAGAGAGATATTGCTCCTTTGAGCTAGATCTTTCTAGATAAAAAAAAATGATTTCTGATTGTATTTGTTAGTTTTACATCAATGACAACTTAAGGAAGAGTTTGTTTCCCTTAGAATTTGAGAGTCCAGCCCCTCATGGCAGGGAAGGCAGAGTGGCAGGATGGTGAACTGGTCACACTCAATGGAAGCAGAGGGCATTGAAGGCTGTCACATTTAAGGTGGGTCTTCTGGTCTCCATTAACTCAAACCGGAAACTTCCTCATAAACATGCCCAGAGGTGTGTCTCTCCCTGAGTCTTATCCTGTCTAGATGATGATTAAAATCAACCATAATGTAATTATATATTGGTTGTCCTTACCCTAGAGTAATTTTTGTCCCATGTAGACAACCAGCAATGCTTGAAGACATTCTTGTTTTTCACAACGTGGGATCCAGTGCACAAAAATGCTTCCTACAACAAGAATTACTAGGTACAAACATACCAAGAGTGCTGAGATGAAGAAACTGCATTCTGTGTCTTCAAAAAGTAAGTTCTTGAATTTGCATCTTTTATATGGTTGACAAGGCACTCAGCAGAAAACTCAGATGTCCTATGTATATTTCAAACGAACAAAGAAATAAACAAGTTTTGTGTGACAATTCCCTTTGAAGTAGTATGGAGAGGCTCTTTCCCCTGACAGAGACTCTGGGAAGATGAAGGGAGTTACAAGACCACTTTGATCATTTATGCAAGTAGGTTAGAGAAGCACAACTCAGATAAAGGAGATGTAGGATAGTGGAGCCTGGCAAGGAAGGACCATTACAAAGGCAGTGTTTGTTCAAGGGAGAGAGACGAGAGGGATGGACTTCTGTTTTCCCCACTTTCTTGCCTATGGCAAAGCACTGCGATTCAGCTTAAGAACTCAAAGGACCCATGCAACTCCCCCATGAGTCCAGCCATTAATTAAAGACCAAGAGCAGGAGTGGCTACGCTAACGCGTAGCTCAGTTGGTTGAGTGCTTGCCTGGTACCCAGGGAGCTCTGGGTTTGATAGCACAGGTAAGGTAGCACACACCTATGATCTCTGCACTCAGGAAGCAGAGTCAAAGTCATCCTCCACTGCATAATGAGCTCCAGGCGAGCCTGTGCAACAGGAGATGCTGTTTCACAAAAGAAAGTGTCAAGGCTGGCTGTTTGCTAAAAGGAGCAGCCAGGGAACAAAGTGTAGGTGGAAGAAACAGGTAATGGTGACAACACTGTCTTCATTCCTTAAACTGAGCAAGGGACAGCTGGGCCTTGTCTTAGGATTTCTATTGCTGTGGTGAAACACCATGACCAAAGAGCAAATTGGGGAGAAAAGGGCTTATTCAGGTTACACTTTCAGATCATAGTCCACTATGGGAGGAAGTCAGGATAGAAACTCAAGCAGGGCTGGAGCCTGGAGGCAGGCACTGATGCAGAGGCCATGGAGGGGGCTGCTCACTGGTTTGCTTTCCATGGCTTGCTCAGCTTGTTTTCTTATAGGAACCTTGACCACCAGCCCAGGGATAGCTGAGTCCTCGCACACTGATCACTACACTGGACCTCATGAAGGCATTTCCTTACCCAAGGCTCCTGCCTCTCTGATGACTCTAGCTTGTGTTCGGTTGACACAGAAAACCAGCCAGTACAACTGACCCCTTGTGTGTGTGCTTGTGTGTGTGTGTTCCTAAAAACGTACATACAACTTGCTCAATCTATACAATATTACTTGTATGTATATGCTTTCAGGGCTGACCATTGGGTGTTGGATGATCAGCTGGTGTGCTCTTCCTTGGGGAAGACTGTTTCTCCAGATCTCAGCATTCCTTACTTGCCTGTACTTCTTTGTCTAGGGTTGAGGTCTTAGGGCTTGCCCCTTCTACATAAGCTGTCTATTTGTATTGTGCTTGATCGGCCATCTTGGTGAGACTTTGTGGGTGTGGCTTCTGACATTTCCTGGAGGCACAGCCTCACAGCAACCTCTATGCTCCTCTGGTTTCTTGCAATATGCCTGGCACAAGTCAAGTGTTTTTTAAGGAGCAGAGTCCTCGTTACACAGATATATCTCATAGACACTCTTTGAGTCCCTTTTCCCTCTTCAGTAACTTAAAAGGAACTGCTCAGATCCTTTCTACTTTTAATGTTAGGCCACTTTGTAGGTTTTTATTAGTTTAGGTAGGCAAGTGGGAGCCTATTATTGCTTAGAGTGGTTCTAGGATTGAGCTTAGCGTTTCTTGGCAGTTCTGTAGTTTTAGTAGCAACTGCATGTGTTGTTGGACTCTAAGATCCAAACCAGGGGGACACGCTCCCCCAGAAACACTCACGGACGGGATTCGCTGCAATAACATGAGGTTTAATGATAGTGATAATAAGAACCAGTATACTGGAGTTCCCCTGTACGCAGACAAGGGGAACCCGAGCCAAAGTTGGGAACAGTTTTTGTACAGAGTCCACGAGGGCAACCACAAAGGACCACAAAGGCTGACCTTCTCAGTTCCGGTCTCTAGGTGACTAAGATTTGCAAAGTTTTCCCATGGTTTACCACATTAAAGGCTCAGCTTCCTGACCACCTCCCATCCTGGGCCCCTCTCCTGGAATGTGTCTGTGTGCTCTCGGCCCTCCTCACCAGCAGGTGAGTTCCTCCCCTGTGATCTGAGGAATATTAATCAGCCTCTCCCTTCTTCCTCCAGATTTTAGCTCCAGATTTACATTTCCCTTGGTTTTCCTGTTTTAAGTTTTTTCTACTTTTTAATACGATAAGTTCCACACTGTTCCAAATTCATAGTTCCTGGAATTTTGGCCTCTGAGATAACTAACATTTGCTATAAAACCTGGCACCTTGAGACCAATAAAAACTATGCCACAGTTATGTGGAAGAACTCTCTTACCTTTAAATGGAATGGCCTGAACCCAGTTCTCATATGGGGCCAAGGATTGATGTGTTTGTTTGATACCAAATAAGGCATGGCTAGATGGCTGCCAGAAAGATTAGTGAAACAAACAGATACCTCCACAAAGCCAGGCCCAATTGTAGATAAACTGAATAACAATTGAAATCCAGGGAAGAGAGATCTCCCTGAGAATTCCCTTCTTTTTTCCTTTCCAGGTAAAAATGAGCTACCTGTGGTGTTTGCTGTTGGAGGTTCTAATCCTGATGCCAGCCTCTGGACTTGCACTACTCAGAACTTCGATGGGCCATTGATAAGGACATTGAACGGCTAGAGACTGGCATAACTAATCTGGAAAAATCCCTCATTTCACTGTCTGAAGTAGTCCTCCAAAATCTCAGAGGGCTGGATCTGCTTTTCCTTCAGCAGGGGGTGGGGAGTGGGGGCTCTGTGCTGCCATCATGGAGGAATGCTGTTTTTATACTGACTGCACCAGGGTAGTTATAGATGATATGACCAAAATCAGAGAGAGATTGGAATGGTGAAAGAAACATCGAGAACAAGAAGAGGGGTGGCTTAAAAACTGGTTCTCTGACCTCTCCTTGGCTTACCACCCTTCTCCCTTGATGGCATAGCCCCTGAGGGGATGCATGAAAACTCAGACCTATGCATGCTGGTTCAACATGGCACAGACTCAGTGTGAGCACCTGCAAGGGGTGTAAGGCAAAGTACTGCAGGGGTAGAACACATTGTCCACTTCTGAGTCCCCAGTGAAACAATCCTGATTTGCATGGGGGTTGGTGTCAGTCCTCGGACCACTCATTGTGGGAGTCTCCCACCAAGTCAGGCTCTGCCCCTTCTCTCCAAAAGACACCAAGAGCTGCCCAAGATGTGGAAAGAACAACTCTCTGTTCTCCACGAGAAGAATCAGGTCAATGCTTCCCCCCCTCTGGTTAATGCCCGCTCATTCATCAACAAGACCCATAGATGTCTGCCTTCTTGTCAGCCTCATGCAAATTAAATAAAAAGGAAGGAGAAGCTGGGAGCCAATCTTACTCCATTTTGAAAGAATAATTTTATGTTTTGTTTTTCTTCAGCTATCGATCCTGAGAAACAGGTGGACAATGGTTGCTGGCCTGAGCAGACAAAAACATCAGCGGTTGCAAGATATCTGCTGTGGCAGAATGCCCAGCTTCTGTGAAATTCCCCCATACACATTATTCCCTTCCCTGTATGTATAAATTGCCTGAGAAAACACAGCTCGACAGACCTTGATCAGAAAACTTGTCTTGGTCTCGTTCTTTGCGTCTCCTGTCCCTTCCATTCTCTCCCCCTTGCTCTTAGGGTACCCTGTCAAAGACCCCACAGGCCGGGGCACTATACACACATACACCACACATACACACATACACACACACACACACACACACACACACAAATACTTGAAAAAATGGCATCTGTGAAACATATCTATAGCCTCAGGACTCAGGCGGCAAAAGTCAGGAGGATTATTACAAATATCAGGTTAGCCTGATCTTCATTAGCAATTCCAGGCTAGCCAAGGCTACATAACAGGAACTAGTTAGGTGTTTGTTTGTTTTCTTGTTTTTGATTTTTTGAGAGAGGGTGTGTCTACATAGCCCAGTCTGTCCTGGGACTTGGTATGTAGAACAGACTAGTCTTGAACTCACAGAAATCTGTCTGTCTCTGTCTCCCAAATGCTGGGGATAAAGGTGTGAGCTACTATGGCTAGCTTAGGAATCTGTCTTATAAAAACAAAACAAAACAAATGTCTAAACAGAAGCATTGCATCTTCATTCTCTATGTAATATAATACAGCTATTTATGTAGCTTTTACATAGCATTAGGTAGTATATTATGTAGGGATGGTTTCAATCTTTTCAAATTTTACATGGAAACACACACACATATGATATATAATATCATATAATATATATCATATATATGTTATATCATATATATATATATTTATCATATATATCATATATATATTTATCATAATATATCATATATATATTTATCATAATATATCATATATATATTTCAGATGAGAGATGCATGTTTATCATGATTTAGGTAGCCAGAAAGGTTCCTGGATATAATATCCCATGGATGCTAACTACTAAATTTTGTTTCTTAGAGGTAACTTTTTTTTTAAAGACAACAGTGCTGAGCACATGCCACTATGTATTTCTTAGTGTTTGAGAAGGATGATGCCTCCCAATCAAAGATCTGATAGCTCACAAGGCTCCTACAGCAGGATAGACACAAATTCTCTGTGAAATTCACTGGAAACCCTGCCCTGTTCCTTCTGAAATGGACAAATATGTGGTCAAACCATAGCTTTGGTTTCCCTAGAGGGAAAAGTTCAAGTGTAACCCATGTGCCCAGGACCGATGACAGCAACTGTAACCCCATCAAGCCAGCAGCTCTGCCTCAAGGAAAGTTACAAGGTAATGGTCTATTCTGAGAATGACCAAGCCTATGAATGTAATCTGAAGCTATCCTGGATGATGGAATCCATATGGAAGAAGTTGCATGGATGTTGTTTGCATTTTTTTTGTGGATGGTAATGTTTTTGAGACAAGTCTTCATATATAGCCTAGGATATCCTTGAGTTTGAGATTTTCCTGCCTCAACTTCCTGAAAGCTGGGATTATAGTTGTCTATTCCATGCCCAGCTCATCTTTAGCATGTTCTTAACTGAAGGGTTAGTGGAGACTAAACGTTAGGGTTAGCTATACACTGCAAAGTTCCATCTAACGTCACAAAACCAGAAAGAATTTCATGCCAAAAGAAGGTCATTATGGAGATTTGATGGTTTAGCAAGGACTGGTGGAGGGGATTATTGATTCATTTCATTAAAATTGAAAAAAGAGCAAAAGAACAGTAAAGTTGTGTTTATACAAAGAGAACCTTTCACTCCTTACCTCTGAAGTGTGAGGGCTGGCTGTGAATAATGATTATAACTTGAAGCATCAGGACTGTACTGGCTGCTTTTGTGTGTCAACCTGCCACAAGCACGAGACATCAGAAAGAAAGGAGCCTCAGCTGAGGAAATGCCTCCATGAGATCCAGCTGTAAGGCATTTTCTCAATTAGTGATCAGTGAGGGAGGGCCAAGCTAATGGAAGATAGTGTCCATCCCTGGGCTGGTGGTCCTGGGTTCCCATGACTTTCTCAACCATGGAAAGCAAGCCAGTAAGCAGCACCTTCCATGGCCTCTGCATCAGATCCTGGAGGTTCCAGTCCTGCTTGAGTTCCTGTCCTGACTTCCTCTCATGATGGAATATGATCTGGATCATAAGCTAATAATCCCTTTTCTCCTCAACTTGCTTTCTGGTCGTGGTGTGTCTTCAAGGCAATACAAATCCTAACTAAGTCAGAAGTTGGTACCAGTGTAGTGAGGAATTGCCATGACTGATCTGTTTTGGGAAGAATTTGTGAAGAGTTCACCCATACACCCCCCATCACCACCAGCAGCAGCTCCAGCCACCCCAAGCCAGCACAGCAGCAGCAGCAGCAGCAGCACAGCAGTTAAAGAAAAAGGGGCCATGATAAGTTTGAAAGAAAGCAAGGGGGTGTATGTGGGAGAGTTTGGAGGGAGAAAAGGCATGGGGGGAAATGATATAATGATAGATAGATAGATAGATAGATAGATAGATAGATAGATAGATATGATAGATAGATTCCCTTACTGCCACACCCATAGGCTAGCCTTATAGAAGATTCCTTATTACGATCCCTTCCCAGATGTGAAAATACTACAATCAAGGCTACCACAGTAGGTCATAGTATTACTTACATGTTTGTGGCAATGCTGGTGTATACACACACCTGTAGTACGGGCAATCATGCAAATATTTCAGTGTGAAAATGTGTGATCTGTAACACTAGATAAGGCTAACAAATTACTATGTTTCTAGATTGTAGATTTAGCATACTGCTGTGTGCTTTATCATTCATGCATCTCCTTCTACAAATAAAAAAAAAATGTATATCATGAATTGCCAGGGCCAGACAGTGGTGGCGCACGCCTTTAATTCCAGCACTTGGGGAGGCAGAGGCAAGGCAGAGGCAGAGCAGGGCCAGAGCAGAGGCAGAGGCAGAGGCAGAGGCAGAGGCAGAGGCGAGAGGCAGAGGCAGAGCAGAGGCAGAGGCAAGGCAGAGGCAGCAGAGAGAGGCAGAGGCAGTTGGATTTCTGAGTTTGAGGCCAGCCTGGTCTACAGAGTGAGTTCCAGGACAGCCAGGGCCACACAGAGAAACCTTGTCTCGAAAAACCAAAAAACCAAAACCAAAACCAACCCCTCCCCAACCCCCCCCCAAAAAACCCAAAAAGAATTGCCAGAAGAACCGCAGGCCGGTTCCTGGGAAGTTTTATCATGCTGATATGATACATACAATGTCTTGGTGGAAGACATTGTTCCCAGAATCTAGAACCTAGCAGAGCAGTCCTTTATATACAGTGAAGATAAAGTGGTGGGGTAGATGTAGAAAGGAAATCCACTGGAGGGAGAGAATCATCTTGGCCAAAGTCATGGAGGGGTAAGCCATCAGTATTCTCAGCATGGCCCAAATAAGGAGCTCAAAGATACAAATGTAATGACTAAAACCAATCATTTTTCTAAGACTAGATGCGGTTGATTTCTGCACATCATAGTTATGCAGGATGCTGACACTATAGTTCTCTTCTCCCATCCCTTGTGATACTGAGAATGCAGGATGTAGGAGAAAAAGCATGCCAAACTTCCATATTGGTCCTCCCTTATATCCAAGGCTACGCTCCATCTCAGCCAGCGCCCCAGCTGAGCAACATCTGTTCTTAACTTTCTGCGTCTCTGAGTTCTCTCTTTCCACTGGAGCTTTTACATTTCCTTTAAAACAGGAGTCAATGGGCCTTTACACGTTTTCAGCTGTTTCTAATTCTCTCCCAGGCCTTCTCTCTCCCAATAAATGACACATTGTAGAAGGTGTTTTACAACCTGACTCGTTAATAGATCCAGACCTCTCTTGCAACAAAACCAAACAAAGGAATTAAAAACTAAAGCACAAAGTCACAGAAACACAAGATAGATTAACGTAGAGTTATTTACAACCTGCAAAAGGAGCCAGACTATCTAATATGGAAAGTACCTTTTAACTCTAGAAGTCTAACCTTGTAAGAGATCGTTCTCACACTGGAGGATCACACTGCTTTCGAAAGAGCAGTTGGCTTTTCCTCCTCCTGCTGTACGTAGTTTTCTTTATGGATTCCTTTACAGATCTGTGAATGAATACTATAGGGATAACTAAATAGACCCACCTTCTCATCCTTGGGCATTCAAGACAGAATCATCCATTGGTAAACCACTTATATGTTCCTTCCATAACAACACTGAGCTAGAAAGGTCACAGTTGTCCTTAGGTAGCGGTGGGGCTTGCCATTAGATTAACAATTCTTTCTTAAGCTTCAGATGGGGAAAGTGAATTCTTACTGGTGGTCAAGGTCATGTTTAATTTGCAAACATCCAAAAGAATATCATTATTTTATTACACTGAAGTTGATTAATACATTAATTAATCCATGCGTAGAGATGATCTAACAATAAAGGGAATAGGAAAACTATAAGTCAGCAGTTTTCAGCCTGTGGGTCCTGAACTCCCCACAACATGTGTCACATACAAGACATCCTGCATATCAGAGGTTATATTATGATTCATTACAGTAGCAAAATTACAGTTATGAAATAGCAACAAAATAATTTTATGGTTTGGGGTTACTACAACATAAAGAAGTATCAAAAGAGCGCAGCATTAGGAAAGTTGTGAACCAATGCTGGTGAATGTATTGTGATTGCTGTCCACGGTCCCCCCTCAAGCCGAGAAGAAAGAGAAGGGATTTAGGAAGAAGTCATATACTGGAAAGCAGGCTATCTGGCAATTTTCAGGGCATCACCAAGAAACCACATGTAGTTTTGAGAGGCAACCACCAGGTGGCACTATGTCACCACCATTGCCTTCTCAGCTCTGGCGCGTAGATTACATGAAGTGTCCTGTTTCCTGACTGGATAGAGTAAATATTTATACTGTCCCTATTTCTGCTTCTGTCATTCTTCTTCCTCACCCTCCCATCATTCTTCCTTTCACCTGAAACAGTAACTACACTTCTATGTTAGTATATTTAGAAAAAGTATACGAATGCCTAGCATTCCAGGAGTATATTCTACACCACCTTAATGTCCTTACGAATGGTACAAAATGATTTTCTAGTAGTTTACAGGGCTGGAGAGACTTGCGTGGTGATTTATGTTTATATAGAAATCAGTACCTATAGGACACTGCATATAATAACAATTTTATTTTGTTTTACTTTTTATCTTATTTTATTTGGATATAGACTAAGACGTCACAATTAAGTCTTCAGATAGCCACATTTTTATTCTGGAAACCCCTAAGTTATAAAAACAGAGAACCCATGTTGGGAGGAATGCCATTCACCCAAAGGACCCAGGGTGAAGTCAGTGGCTGGGATGTGAGTGGGGAGCTACCTGAAGTCACTGCTTAACTGTGAAGCACAGATTCCTTGCTCTAAATAAGAGAGGCCAAGCAGAATTCTAAAGATCTCTAAAACAACAAGTTCTTCATAGCCTGAATCAAGTTTAGAAACTTCTTATATCCAAAAAATGTCACATTGATCCAAATTAATAAAGTATCCTTGTCAATTACTGTTTTAAAAAACGGATTTCACATAGTGAAAAAATATAGAAAAATCAGGTTTATGTTTTTCAATTGTGGAGACACAGGAGTGTCTCTAGTGTACTACAGGAAAGGAAGTATTTGTAGGTGGTTACATTGGCTTACATTGGCTGCAGGAAGCAACAATAGTGTCTTGCTGAGAGATGGCGCCCTTGACCAAAAGATGGCGCCCTATACCAACGCTGAGGGGCCAACTTTCTGGTGGGCCCTGGATTCTTCCTGCATTACTTTATTACTTCTTTTTAAGAGGGGGCATATGTTCATGAATGTAAATAAATAAAGCCACAAAATATCCATTTGGATGACAAAGTCAATTTAAAAATAAAATGGAGGAGACTGAGGACTTTTAAAAGATTTCCTGCATTTTGGGAAATATTATAATTTTTCTGTGTGCCTTAGCTAAGTGGACTGGGTAATTTAGATTCCAAATTGTTGTGATAAGTAGGTAGGATTAAAACAAGGTGGTGTCTTTAGGCAGAAGGAATTCACTCTCAAGGACCTAAGAGCCAGAGCCCTGGGGCACGAAATACCTTCATTCATATAGTGCTTCAAGATCTAGGAGAACTTCCAAGGCACAGTAAGCAATCACAGTAACAAAACCCAAAACAAAGTACAAACTTCAACTTTGGGCTTAATGAACCATAGTTCAACTTTAATACAGAATCCTCTGAACGAGAGCAGAGTAGGAGGATTCTTTCCCCTAAATTGATACAGTGGACTGCATCTGAGACCGTGCAGGTAAAGAGCCTCTTCACCATAGTGAAATAGCATTCTAATTTTCCTTAGACTCAGACTCTGTTGATCTCTCCAGGGATGACACAGCATCCTAAGTGCATGCTCTCAAGCCTCCAGAGATGGAGTGTTCATATCTGCTATGTCGTCCTGCGCCTATGTATTACATTGTACTAATTACAGTGAAATAAATTTTGTTTCCCTAAATCTTTCTCCTGAATTAAAAAGCAAATCAACAACAACAACAAAAACTTGTGAACAAAACAAGACTTCAAGAACTTTGGAGCATCTGCCATGTACTAAACCTGCTCACATATTAGGAATAAAAAGGTCAAGAAATTATATGGAGTTTGGCTAATTTTGTGAGATTTATAATCTAATTCTATAGATTGCTCAGTTGTTTCCATCCTTCTCTAAGAAATAAGCTATGTTCTACCAAACACTGGCCTATTAGCACTTCAGCAGAGAGAGGAACTGTAACTCTGACAAGACTTCAAGTGACAACGTAACCACCATGTTTGATTGCCATGTCCCTTGTGCTTAAATTCCAGAGGAGCCAAGTCAGGTTTCAGCAGGATGCAGGGCAAATATCTGAAGACCATTTGGAGAAACTCTCCCACCAATCTGTGCCTCTTTGGGCTTTATAAATGTGCCACAGGAATGCAAATTTGGACCGTTCTATTCTGAATAAAAGATGGCCTCCTGAAAGGTTATTGATAGCAGCTGGACACACGTTTGTGGGTTAGTGGAACTGAGTCTATCAAGCAGAACGGGTTGCTGAGACAGCGGAGGTGATGAGCTGGGAGAAGTCTGAGCTACAAGAAGGATATGGCTTTTCCACTAAAATGTGTACTAAGGTGAGCAAGCAAAAGCATAGGAAGGTGAGAAGAAAGGGGAGAGAGGAGGGTAGACTGCCCCTTCTTGTCGGTTTTCATTATAATATATGGCACTAAGTTGTCCATTGAGGACATTGCAAAGAACACAGAAAAGAGGATATTCTGTACTGATTGTCAAAACCCAAGATTTAACGAAAGAGGCAGAGAAAGGAAGAAGAGAAGGAAAGCTGAGATAAAATCACTGGGGGTAGGGGGCAAGAGCTGGAATGCCTATAATGGGAAGAGACAGTTGCATTAAAGGATTAGGCCCCACGGCCTGATTAACATCATTTGATCTTCTGCTATTGAAAAGACCCAGTGTACTTTCAAAGGCAGTAGGCTTTTTAAATAAAACCAGGAGTCTGGGGTAGAAGAGAATGCTAGAAGAGACAGCAACTCGGCTTTTGGTTACTGATCCTTATTCTTTTTCTTTCCTTTTTTCCCTCTTTTTTGGTTCTACCTGTTTCAATGTGTTCAAGTACCCTGCTCTCTGCCAGTAGGGTCTGCATCTAAGTCTTCAAGTTTGAGTTCTGCAAGATTTGATGTGATCAAGGCAAACACATTAATGCTTTCTGACCTACCTTGGTTGGGTCAGAGTTTGGGCTGCTCATCCATGAATAGCATTACTTGGGAGTACCTTCTATTCTATTTTGATATAAAATGTTTCCTTCCTTCTCTCTGCTATTTAGCCAATAAAAAGCAAAGTTTCTGTGAGATGGGTTAACACGCCACTACACCATATTTTCTATCTTTTTGGGTTTGTATGCAAGTTATGTGCAATTGATGCTTTCCCTGAACTTGAGTGGGTTCTTTGGTAGGCCAAATTCTCCATCAACCAGCTTGGTGCAGCATATGGTTCGGGGAGTCAAAGCAGCTCTGCCTTCGTGTTGTTATGTCAGGGTGGCCAGGCTCTGAGCTAGGAGGGTTTCTGGTTGTTTCAGAGAACCAAACATGCTCCAAACTGGATGAGTCTCTATGATCCTTTCAGCCCCTGCATCACTGCCAAGTTGGCTAACAAAGGACGATTGTAATCTAGATGGTTTTCCCAGCAATGACTGGACAGGCGCAGACCACCAACTAGAGCGCTGCATGTCTGTTGTTCACAAGCGAGACCATGATTAGAAACACATCAATGGCAAGAATCCCACATCCTGATGAACTCTGGCCAGGTGCTCTCCTCGTAAGAGGTTCCCTCTAGAGCTGGTATAGCTCATACCTACCTTCTTCTCTTGTTTGTTTTTTTAAGTACAATTCCCTTGGTAGTACTCTTCATTGAAAGCTATCAGGTTAGGTTTGTCCTTTGAAAACAAGCATATGGCGTGCAGTACTTTGGAAAATTAGAGGTTTAATGAAAATGAAGCAGGGTGAATCTGTAAAGCTAAGTTGAGGTAAGGTCTGAAGAGATGACACGGTCGTTCCACCTGGCTGCAAGGATCAAGAGTCTGAACCTGAACTTCTAAATCCAGATTCCTTCATCATAAAGTGGGATTGCTTACACACAATTTAAAAATTTCTATGTGCAACTTGAAGGCTTCCTTTCTGGGAGGAGACAGTGACATCTCAAATGCTGATTTAAAAATAGGAATAAGCTGGCAAAATGTCAGACATAAAGTCTGAGGTATTTATCATGGCTGGAAAGTCAGGCAACACTTAACACATTCAACTGAGGAGCATGGGTGATAATTCATGCATTCACTGCTTTTCACTTACAAATCACATGGCCAGATATCAGACTTACCTACTTATTACTACGGAGTTGACGTGTAATAGTATTCCATCTGTCTGGACAGGGGTAACGTAGGACTGCGAATGTTTAAACTATATCCACGTTTTAAAAAGTAGCCTGACAAAAATCTCAATAATCTGTCTCTTT
This sequence comes from Mastomys natalensis, assembly GCA_021653895.1. Classification (NCBI taxonomy): domain Eukaryota; kingdom Metazoa; phylum Chordata; class Mammalia; order Rodentia; family Muridae; genus Mastomys; species Mastomys natalensis. The sequence continues at coordinate 34,256 of JAJTUV010000670.1, forward strand.
GACTCTGTTACCCTAATTCTTAAAACATAGTTTATACAAATACACGTTTTATATGTAATGTTTTATTAGAAATTAGATTAGAATAATAAGTATAACAACAACATAGCGGAATATCATGAAAGCCCAAAGACCCCAAACAAAATGAGTATGGTAGGATAATAGTCAAGAGACTGCCAATCACATCTAATTATAAATCTCCATGAAGGGATAGCATGTAGACATTTCCCAAAAATTCTTAATAATGGGATCAAACATTAGGTGGAAGGAGAGGTTATAATCGGGTGGGAAGTAATGAGTGAGTTTGGCATATGAAAGCAACAGCGAATCAGGGGAATTAAAGCTAACTTTACATTGTGTAGGACTCAAGGAGATCTGATGACATAAAATTTTAGATGATTAAGGTTTCAAACTTATTCTAGAAGAGAATGTAGCACTTTTATAATTATCAAAGAAAAATTGAATTTTCGCTTAAAAACTTCCTTCCTTTTTGATGTGTGTGTGTGTGTGTGTGGTGCATATGCCTGTGTGTGTGTGTGTGTATTCACCTGTTTGTGGGCATGTAGAAGCCAGAAGCTGACTTTGACTATTGGAAACCTCTACTTTATTCTGGGGACTAGTTCTCTTACTGAGTCTGGAGACTCAAGTCTTTGGTAGATAGGGTGGGCAGCAAGTCCTATGGATCCACTTGTCTGCCTCCCAGTACTGCAGATAGAAGGAGACATGTGACCACACCAGACTTTTATAGGGTCTGAGGGATCTGAACTCAGGTTCTATGGTTATTCAAGCAATTACTTTGTCTCTCTACTCCCAACCCATTAGTCATATATCCTTTTACCTAAACACAATTCAAAGAAATGAGTACCCAGCATCCTCCACTGGAGGCCTTGTGAGTCAATCAGAGGATACTTTTACAAACTGACTTCAGTTCCTTTACTTTCTTCTCCACATACCCACCTGGCCTACTGCTGCTCTTGTGTGTCCTGTGTCTCCGGGGCTGCAGCAGGAGTGAGTGGGTGGGAAATGGAGACAGAGTTGACTTAGCATCTGGATCCTTGTATTGTGACCCATGCTATTGAATAGCTAAGCTACAGATGTTCTTCATGGACAGGTCGCCCATCAGGCACAGGTGTGGGAACTGGTACCGTCAGCTCTTTTCTTCCTTTGGCTCAAAATAGTTTCGAGTTTTAATTAATATAACATACAAGAGTTTTCCTTCTGAACTTTGCAGGAGGAGCTGCTCCATATCTGTCTCCCTTATTCACTGGTGACTCTCCAGATCCCCTTCCGCTCTAAATTTGTATAATGTGCTTTAATAGAACTCATCCAGGCTAGAGGTAAGAGCAAGAGCTATGAATTTTGATGTATATTAATAGCACTAGCAGAGGAGCCTGGGGACCTGAGCAAGTCTCTACATTTTAGATATCCCCATCTGGCCTCTAGGCCTAGAATCAAATTATATGTAGGCACCTGGAGCTATGTTCTCAATACACACTTGCCTTTTATGTCACAGTCCAGGTACCTGAGATCAGGGAGTTCTCTCCCAAATGGTCCAGCATTATTCTTGACTTTCCAGGTCTCTCTCAAAGTGCATTGCACTACAGGATCAGGTGGGCAGAAAGGGCACAGAGAAGGTATCTTATCAGGGATTCAGAAGGGGCTTGCTTATACAGCCCAATAGGGAAGTCGTATGTAGATTAGGGTTTAGTGCAGCGCCTCACACACAGCGAGTGCTGGTCCAATGCTCCTGCTAATCTAGTCTCTCTGTATGTTATTACATGACATTTTTGTGCTTGAGGGAGAAAGAAAAACAATAACCACAAGAATCAAGCTTCTAGGGCAAACTACTTTTATTTTAATTTTCAGGATAATTTATAATGGAGTCCTTTCTCCCCCCCCCCCCCCAATAACTGTACTATTGTCCTGGCCAAATTCCAGTGGTCTGTATTCAAGCTAATTATATTCCTCCCCACTGGATACATTATTCTTCACTTCCCCCATAAAAATCATCATGTTATACTTGTGAGACAAAATAGCTATTGTGTTCTATTGCACATGCAAAAAAAGAGTTGCATTTTAATCCATAGTAAACTTCTCTGTGTGCGGGATTTGAGGGCTACTTCAGGAACAGTTACAGGAAGATTTAATCCAGTGATGGATTTGAATAATGATGGATTCCCTAGTAATTGGAGCAACATCACACAATGCACTGTCCTGGAAGCTTCTTAAGAAGCATTTTAAAAATTTTACTCGGGTTGACAGTCCTTGGCTGCCAAGGCTGATGGTTCTTGCTTCTGAAGCAAGTTACTCCCTTCGGCCTCTTGACTTTTTAAAAGCCATCAGACCTGAGGTTTCATGAAGGGGCTAACCTAGTACTTCATGCTCATCCAGAACACTTAGCGATGTGATTTTTATGATAAATTAAGGAAGAATAAGCGTTCAGGGAGTTGAGAATTCATTATTTCTGTTTTTCTGGGTCCAGCTCTATTGGGTCTAAAACTCCATTTTTGGTATTGTTTGTGAGTAAAGTTTCTTTTCTTGTGTTTGCATCCCTTGGAATTGTGGAAGTAGCTAAGTGATGGCGGTTAATGTTTAGAAGGAACTGATGTTTGGTGTCTCGGCATGGTCAGGGGTATAGCGAGCTCCTATCAGAGAAGTTCTCATGGGCTCTGGGAAAGGCAGCCGTGGGGTTGGGGTGGGGGACCTCACTGTGAGCAAGGGAAAGTGCTACTGACTTGGAAACCTAAAATCTTATTTTCAACGTCTTTGTCTCTTCTCAAAATCCAAACTAGTTTCAATACTTTTTGCAAATATGAACTAAAACTACTGAAATTCCACCTCAGGCCAGTCAGAACAACTACCATCAAGAAAACAAATGACAACAAAGACTGGTATGGGCTTGGGTAAAGGGAATGCTCACTCGTTGTTGGTGGGATGCAAACTGGTCCAGCCAGCGTGGAAATCAGTGCAGAGATTTCACAAAAAAGCAAAATTTAAAAGACTCATACAATCTAGGTAAACCGCTTCTTGGCATATATCCAGAGGACCCTAAACTCTACAACAGAGACACACACATATCTAAGCTCATGTCTGTTTTAATCACAGTATAGAAAGAAGATGTTTGTCAACTGATGAATAGATAATGGAAATGTAAATACAGATGAAACTCTATTCAACACAAGAAAATGAAATTTGCAGGAAAATGGTTAGGAAAAAAGGTGAAGTAACCTAGGCTTAGAAAGACAAACAACACACATTTTCTCTCATTTGTAAATCTAGCTTTGAATCTTAAGTTTAAGTTGGAGCAAAGTATTTGCAGAATCCAGGGAAGAAAACAGAAGTGATGAGTGGCCAGGGGAGGGAGAAGGACTTGGGAAGAAGGACACACATGATGTGAAAGTAGATGTTAGGTCTGGAAAGGTTTAAAGAGCAGTGGGGTATAAAAGATGGTGGATGGAGAGAACCATACAAAAACCTACAAAGGTAACCAAAAGATTTAAGTGAGGAAAAGTTTGATGAGGAACTCTTCATGAATGGACAATGCTGTCCATAAAAGCTATAGTTCTTTAAATAAAACCTAAGTGTTAAATGTGGGATATTTCTGTATAAGTTGTGGGCCAGGGAGCCCAAGGAAACTCCCAAAACAATGGAGGCTATTGTCATTGCTCTAGGTAGCCCACCAAAACTAGACAATAAGGTCCTATTGCCAGTGACATCATGCACTTGGGATGATTAGAGTTCAAAGTGTCAGAAGGTGCAGTGTAGGATGCAAGGGAAGGAAAGTATCAATGGTTCTATTCAGCTGTGAATTGTGAGTATACAATGTTGACCTTCTAGACAAGATATCCCCATTAGTATAATAGGGACACCTTTGTTTGGAGGTAACCAACCACTTTGATTAAATCCAAGGCCTGCTCCAAGGAAACTAACGCAAATCTGATAACATAAACTTTGGCAAAACAAAATAACCCTCCCTAAACTAAAAAAAAATAAAATAAAATAAAACCTGAGGCTGGGAATGTCATAGGCTCTGGGGTAGAGCTTACTACTTATAAAATAAGTATGTAGTCAAACTGTCTTCTAAATACTTATATTTATACTTTTACACTGGTGCCAATGATGTTAACAATGAAGAGTAACCACAAGAGGGGGTTAAAATGATAAAATTTTTGATCATCCCTTCCTCTTCCTTGTAAACAGACCCTCTCTCCTACCTTTGATAACTTGGAAGCCAATTCTTGTGCCGTTAGTCTGGCATGTCTAGACAAAACAACTGGAAAAAGCATGGTAGAGTGTGCCACTTACCACTGGTTTCCTCTCAACAGAAATGAAATCACAAAGAGACATGTTTGCTAACAGGGTTGAAAAGGAAAACATTAGTCCCAATTTTGAAGCATCAGAATATCAGAAAACTCAATTGCTGCTAAATAAATAAACATTGAGACATAGGATGAAAAGTCTCTGAGGGATTAAGAACCAGTAAAACGTTCTGATTAAACAAAATGACCAGGACTAAGGCAAAGGTCAAATTAAAATATGGTTTCCCCATCTCTTGTGGATTATCTTGGAGAACAGTGAGTCTACGGAAGACAGAGGCACTCAGACAAAGTTTTGTAGTAAATAAGGCTTGAGAGCCTTGCTAGGAAGGAACCACGAGTTTGTGTCTTTGCACATGGAACTGATTAGTGGCAAATGGACCAATAATTTCCTTAGTTCTTGTGAAAATTAAATAACCAAAGGGAGGCTAATCCTAGATCAAAAACCCAAACCTTTCACTGTCTAGGTCACAAGGTGCCTTTTGTGCTCCATAGTGCCCAACTAAGAACTGGTTCTTGACTTCTCTTTTCCCAGTGAAGCCATAGTTTCTATTTCCAGATATGACCATGAAGACAAAAGACACATAAATACATCAGGAGGAAGAACCAGGAGCTACACTGAGCAGTAAAGAAGGAACTCATCCATTGCACTGAGGAGCAGGGAAGTCTGAGAAGACGGACTTTATAATATGCTCAGCATGACTGAAGAAGTTTGACAAGGAACTTGGAGGGGTCTGGTTTTTTCCAAGGGGATTCTGTACTGTAGCTATCTTATTCCTGCCCAGTATTTAACATTGGTTGATATTAGATAATTGTCACTGAGATTATGGGCCACAGTACCAGGCAGAGAGGCCTTTGTATTACTTAGAAGTACTGAACTTTAATTCATGGGGAATTCTCACAGGGGAATGAGTACAGTTGTCATATTTCAGAGATTGAGTGAGGTGGGTATTTGGTGTCTCCTATTCATCAGATTGTTTCTTCTCTTGCCTTGGATACAGAGCTGTTCTATATGTTCTGGTTTCCTCTGGTTAAGGACAGCCCTGTGGCTGTAGGTAGCAGATAATGAACTGGAGACATGTGTACCATTCCTAGATTAGATTTATAAAATCAACTCCAGTGTTGCTTTTTGCTGCTTCCCTTCTATCTGACAGCAGGTGTGGCAGGGAATGGCCATGAACTCCAGTGGTTCCAGTGCACTGAAGAGGCCTGACGTTGAATATGGACCCGGATTGCCAATGAAAGATGGTTATGGAAATGCTGCCCAATCAAGAGGACCCTTTTTTTTTTTTTTGTAGGAACAAGGAAAACATTTTGTTTTATTGAGCTACTAAAATTTGGAAGTTGTTTTAGTAGTAAATTATTAACTTTACTTCATGCATGTGTTATGCAGAAAAATTCTGGAGAGAGCCATTACTTCTAAAAAAAGTTTATGAGATTGTTATATTTATTTCTTGCGTGTATTTGCCTGAATATATATTTTTATTTCTTGCGTGTATATGCCTGTGTATCAATTCATACATCGTCCATGAATGAACAGGGTGCTATATCTCTTGGGACTGGAGTTACAGTGGGTTATAAGCAGCCGTGTGGATGATATGACTTGAACCCTCATCCTCTAGAAGAGCAGCCAATGTTCTTAACCACCAAACCATCTCTCCAGCAGAAAGCCATTACTTCTGAATATGCAATAACTGGGAAATCCTCACAAAGTAACATTTAGGACACTAACTATGAAACACAAAGAAACCCTGGAGGAACAGCATTCCACACTGTGAAATCAACAAATTCTATGTCTAATGAATGGATTTGTGAATACCAGCAAGGAAGAGCAAAGAGACTACCATTAGACTGGGAGAATTGGGAGGAAAGGGCATCAGAAAGGGCCAGACAGTATGAGGGATTCAAGGACAGTGTAAGCACTTTTGATTTTACCCTGGGTGACAGAGGTAGTGTAGAGTTTGATTAAAAGGATGGTACCATCCTATATTTGGTTTATATTACTCCTCTAGCCACTGGTGCTGGGAGAGCAGAACAGATACTCAAGGATGGACATAGGTGGCAGAGATGGTTTCAGTGGGTAAAGGTACTTGTCCCATGACCTGGATTTGATCTGTGGAACATACATGGTAGAAGGCCAGAATTGACTCCAGCAAACTGTCCTCTGATCCCCACATGCCTGCCATCACACACACACACACACAGAGAGAAGAGAGAAGAAGAGAGACAGAGAGAGAGAGAGAGAGAGAGACAGAGAGAGAGAGAGAGAGAGAGAGAGAGACAGAGAGAGAGAGAAACAAAAACATAAAAGTAAAAAGGATAGAAACAAAGAGGGGATTAGCACAAAAAACTCAGATATGTAATCACAGTAGATGTGAAGACTTCTAAGATAAAGAGTATGTGTTTTAAATCAGGTTTTGTTGCAGGACTAGATGATAGTAAAAAAACCAAACACCAACCAACCCACCAAAACAAAACAATAAAAACAGTTGCCAAACAACCCCACGATGGACAGCTGTAGCAGCTGACTAATAGGAAGGGGTTGTCTTTCGGAAAGCGAGAAGGTGGGAAGAGAGCAACTTCTGAAGACAGCACTTAGGTTTGGGCTTTAGATACATTAGGCTTGGTACAGACTTCTCTATCACCCAGGTTCTCCTGTCTTTCTAGTCTGCTTTCTCCACTGTCTGAGAACTGTTTCCTATTGAGTTCCCTTTCAGGGGACTACTTTCTATACTCTTTACTCATTATCAAGAAAAACCCCATCATTTTCTTCAGCAGACAAGCCTTCCTTCACCCTGAGCCTGGACTGGGTACCATCACTGACTATTCTCCATTATAGCTTCGTCTTCATTCCTCTGGGATCATCTTTTTCTCCTATTGAACTGCATTGAACTCCATTGTTTGCCCCCAACTCTCAACTGAGAGCCTGCCAATGAAATGTGCTTAAATGTATTGCGACAAGAGCAGAATTAGTGAATGAATGAATGAAGAGTGAGTGACTACACAGCAACCTCTTCATGCAGAGAAGTCCTAGAAGCGTCTCAAATTAAAAGTAGGTAAAATACCAAGCAGACATCTGTCCCTGAACGAGTTTATCATAAATCCTATGAGTGAAACACTGTATTTTTTATATTAAATTACAGGACATTCTGGCAAATTCACAACCCACCTGTGTTGTAGATCCTTAGGAGATGTTAATTTTAGTTTTTTGTTTGCTTCATTCTCATTTGTCTAACTTAATATTCTGTTACCCCCATCATTTTATATATCTCTGCAAACATTTTTTATTATTTAAAGAACTTCTTTGTTTTTATAGTCTTTTTGTTTACAAAACTGTTATTATTCCAAATTTAAAACAGGCACAAGTGTAGAGAGAATATGATAAGCACCCTGCATGTACCAAGCTTCAGTGATTTCAACTCAAATTTAACCCTTGATAGCTACAGCCCTACCTTCCTTACTGTGAAACAAATTTCAGACATCATGTGAGTTGTAAATATTTAATAATGTCTCCAAAAGACAGGGCTCTTTTCAAATGCATGACTACAATATTCTTATGTCTAACTAACAATCCTTTATTACCAAAACTTCATAGTTTACAATTTATAAATTGCTATGTGGTATGTTTGTGTGTATGTGTGTGTATGTGTGTATTTAACACTTTGATTCAAAAAACATATAAAGTTTCTGCATATAGAGTGCTTAAAAGATACTTTACATTTCCTTTGAACTCTTAATTTCTTCTTTTTTTTTCTCTCCTGTTACAATTCTCTGCCACCTACCTGTGCTCATTTAAAACCCTTATGACCTAGTTCTTTATTAAGGATTTTCTGCAAATTATTTTACCTCTTCATGGGCAAGATGGATGCTTTTAAATGTTTTTTCTCACCTAGTTGCCTTAGTTAAGTCTTTTACTGCAATGTTGGAGAGAAGTAATGAGAAAAATAAGCTCTCCTGCTTCATGAGAAACTTAGTTTGCATTTCACCATTAAGCATAAAGCTGTGCTGAGTTTTTCTCATAAATGTCCTTGATTGGGTATACTGGTTACCTTTTTTGTCATTGTGAACACAATACCAGACATAGACAACTTAAGGATTCAGAGGGTTCATTGTGTTGCTTGGCCCAGAGTGGGCGTGCTTGGCAGGATATCATGGTGGCAGGGGCACATGGCAGAGGAATTTCTTTACCTTCTGGGGTCAGAGAGGAGCTAAGCACTCCAAGAACTCACTCCTAATGACCCACTTCTAGTAAGACCCTACCTGCTAAAGTATGTCTCACATGAATACTGCTGACTAGAGATCAAATGTTTAAAATATGAGCTGTTTGAGAAAATACTCGAACTTGGGACTCCAGAGCGCGTTGACTGCAGGATGCGCCACCACTGGCAGAGAAAATACTTCTCTCTAATGAAAACATCAGCTTCAGGATGCATGCTCACATCAGTTAAGGATGTGTGCTTGTTTTCTCTTCTGCTTAAGCACGTCAGTTTAAGGATGTGTGCTCTTGTCTTCTAACTCACCCAGTTCTGTTTGTTTATAAGACAAGGTTCCCAGGTCTAGTCTCCAACTCAAAATCCTCTGCTTTAATCTCCCAGATTTGTATTCCCAGATTATCTGACTGTTTTTATTTATCCTTTGAGACTGTCATAGCAATATATTTTGATCATTGTCTCCATTCCCTCAACTCTTCCCACATCCTCCCCCTCTGACTTCCTGTTCTTCTTTTTTTTTTTTTTTTTGCTCTTGAAAATAAGCAATAAACAAAATAAAGCATACAAACAGGAAACTCCCCTGCCCCTCTTCACCTCAAAAATAATCAAGCAGAAAACAACAACATAGAGTTCATTTTGTATTACCCAAGTACTCGTGAGCTTAGGCCTTTCCTGGAGTATGGTTGGCATACCAACTGTCACTCCATTGAAGAAAATTGGTTTCCCCTTTCCTAGCAGCTCTCAGTTTTGAATAGCTTCTTGTACAGGTCTTGTACATGCTGCCATAGACTCTGTTGATTCATATATACTCCTACTCTGTTCTGTTTAAAAAATGATGCTTCCTTGACGTCATCTACTACCCCATCTGTTACAGTCTTTCTCACCCCACTTCCTCATAGATCTCTGCACCTTGAAAGGAAGATTGACTTCCCATGGAGGGATGAGCTGTCATATTCCCATAACCCTTGTAAACCACTTTGAGTCCTTTATGTTGGGAATCAGGCAATAAAGTAACTGGTACACAAAACATGAAGTTCTCCCACATATATGCTATAAATATGTTTATTACATATTCATAACTCATTTGTGACAAATTCCCAATTCAATTATTCGGGTTAAAAAGAGAAGAAATATAACTTTGCAGTTCTTACTTGCTTATTACTTGTTTCAAGTCAGTGTTGTGAATTTTACTCCTTCCTAAGTTCAAGGAATGATCATGGAATAAACACATTTATCTATTTCTTTATCCTCTTCCTTCTCATCTTCTCTTCCTCTTCTTCTCCTCCTTCTTCCCCTGCTCCTTTTCTTCTCTTCTTCCTTCCTTCTTCTTCCTCTTCTTTCTCATTTCCCCCTCCCCTCTTTATTTATTTTAATATTTTTGAGACAGGTGCTCCCCTGGCTCCCATATCCTTACCTGCTGTTGACCCTGATATGTAGCCAAAATGACACTGAACTTCAGATTCTCCTGACTCTACTTCTCCAGGACTAAGATTATAGAAATAATCCGCCAGATGCAGTTTGTTGCAAACATTTCTTACCTGTTTCTTCCAGCTGTGAAAACTTGATGACACCTTTGCTGGCTACTGGTTTGGATCATGCCAATATTGCTTGACAGAATTTTTAATAGACATAATTATCTAATCATAAAAACCTGAAGACAAACTGTGTGTCTTCTATAATGCCCTGAGTGTTTCTTTTGGTTGATATATCCCAGTTCAGTTTGGTTCTTACATTATTTGTTTCTATTTGTTATAGTTTATATGGAAACAAAACTGCTGAGCATTGCTCCAATAGCCATGGGTTTTTTGGGGGGGGGAGGGGAGGTACATGGCTCCTCTCATACTTAAGACTGATCCAGTAGGGAAGAAGTACTTAATAAATATGTGTCAAATAAAATATAATTTACAATTCAGAGAAAATTGAACTTTTCTGTAATAATGATCTTGTTTCTCATTATTAAGTATGATGAATATACCTTCTCTTCTGAAAATTTGGAAACACTATGTTAGAATAAGGATACTGAGACAAAAGGAAAGATTTTGAGATTTATTTGTCATGGACTCATTTGATGGTCTTTATACAAAGTATTCTTTATAAACTGGTATGCATCATGAGTTTATCAATGTACGTGTTTTTTAGTATATGACAAGTTGTGATGACATTAAGAAGGTGATAGCAACAAAACTCAACGAAGAAAGACAGAAATTGCTCTGTTGTTTGTTGAATAACTCTAAGAATATCACAAACATATGAAACCATTGATTTTTCCAGGCAGACTTTACAGTGGTAAATAGGGAGACCTTGAGTGTTGTAAACACTGCAGTCTTTAAGCAGGATGGTCAGGTTCCCATATGATCTGCGTACTTTTTGTTATGTTGTATCTAATAAGGAACTGGTAGCTCTTTGCCTATATTATTGTCATTTTCCTTTCGCAAGACAGTGTAAGTACTACAGAGTGATAAATGATGCAGCCACACATTGAACAGCACGGCTGATTATGACCACTGGGGGATCATTTGCACAGTGTGAACACATTCTTACAAAAGGATAGTCTACTAATGTTCCCTGGTCATGTAATGCACATATGGGATTTAATTAGTCTATCAATTTAATATAATACTTTACTAATTCTATGCCCTTCTATTTTTCCTATTAGTAATGATAAGCATGATAGATGATAGATGATATACTTCCACTTTAGGGAATCTCTTCTACAGAAATAAAGGCACTTACATACCATGTCTGGTTATTAGAAAAATCTCTCTAAACATTTCTTATAATATGAACAAACAGCAAATATTTTGGCTGTGCTGCATAGGGCAGTGGTTGGACAAAATTCAATATAGTTATATTATATATACATGTATGTAAAGATAAAAAGTTGTATTCCCCCTTCTACTTTAAAGTACATCATGGGCAGCCCTCCTACTAATTTATATAACTATTTATGTAAATTAGGCTGGAGGGATGCAACTACGTGGATATTATTTCTTCCTTGTAGAACTTTTTTTGAGTTGTAATAATTATATACCATGTTTGTAACTAGAAATATCTAATAAAATTTAAAATATGATGGTGCCTGATCAGAGAGGGCTGGCTTAATTTGTGGAAACAAAATTACTTCATTTGGTATAAATTGTCTCAATACGATGAGCTGATTTGAGGTGATTAAACACGTGGATGACAAATTTAAGGCTCAAGTTCAAAGCAATTAGCCTGTTTTGTTTATGTTTTAACTTTCAAAGGTATTTTCAAGGAAGCAATTTCACAAAGTTTTTAGAGACTAGCAACAGCATTTGAATGAGCAGACTCTTACAGAATTAAAGAAGGTGATAGTTTAGAGTCAGGGGGTAGAGAGATGGCTTTCTGCTCTTTCATAGGACACAGGTCCAAGGGGCGGCACCCTCGTGGGAGCGCATACCCATTCATCACTCTAGGTCCAAGAGGGTCTAATAACCTAATCTGCCTTCTGCAGGCTTCTGCATTCATGTGGTACACACACTTACACTCAGGCACACACACACACACGCACACGTATATACATTCTCTCACACACATACGTATAGTCAATTTGTATCCTTTAAGGTCACATTTACCATATATTTGTACATATGGTAATGTGTAGAGAGTCATTCTGGTTTATACGAATTGAGAAGAAGGAATGAGAAATATCAACAATGTGTCTCAGGACTAGAGAGTTCAAATTCATTCCAATTTGCATTATTCTCTTCCATTTTATGTTAATACATCACTTCACTCTGTTACTTCTTTTGCCTAAGCAGTCTTGTGACTTTTCACAATTCCAATGTCACTTAAGAATATATTGACATACATTCCCTTGTCACGCTGTCCTTGTGAGGAAAGCATTTTAAGTGTTACAAGGAGGTGCTGTTACTATTACAAAGGTTATTATAGGAAGGATAAAAGGACTCCGTTGGGAACAGTAGCCCCATACATGAGAAAAACAATGTTACACAGTTCCAGAGGCACTGTAAGGGGAGTGGAGTGTACAGATTAGTGCAGATAATACAGGGAAATATGTGAACCCAAGTTCCCTCTATGGAAATAAACTGAGAAATACAGAGGAATCCGCGGCATGATGTACTGGGGCACAGCAGGGTGCAAATGTATCCTGTGACTGGTTATCTACAGAGCACTGGGACTCAGTCCAGCTACTTTGATCCTTTAGAGAAGCAAGACGGCTTCATCATGTAAAGCTAATTTGGTAGAGTTCACAGGGAGTGCAGAGTTGTGTCTTAAAGCAGGCTGCCTGGGTGACCTCACTGCAGGGCACACAATGGCTTGGGTGCCTGCCATTCTCCTAAACAGAGATCTTTGATACTGCCTTTTTAGTGTTTTTTGTTTGTTTGTTTGTTTTGTTCTGTTTTTTTTTTCTTTTTCTTCCTGAGGTATGACTTGCCAGTTGAAGAAAGAATTTATGGCGAATACTGAACATCAGAACACTATGCTATGCTGATCTCTCAGGGCTTCTCAATGTGATCTCTCTCAATGTGGCTTCTTAGTTTGAAGCAGTAGTCCTTCAGACAGTGGCCCTCTGTCCCTCCCAGCAGATGGTAGTGTGTTTGGGAAATCTTTGCAGTATTCCAGTGGAATCGTTGTGACTTTGATGAGTCATTAAGCCAAGGCCAGGAGCTATGGAGCATATTACCTTACCAAGAGAAGCCTGCCTTGAATAGCTTTGGCACTTGCAAAAATGGTCCTCACCCTGAGAGTCTTGGAACATGCCTTACTTGGTAATAAGTTACATTACTGACATCCGTTATGACCTCAGTGAGGGATGAGTAGAGCCAAGAGCAGCTACATGTTACTGTCAGTTAATTCTTTTTTCTCAATACAGTCAATGTTTTTTATTTCAATTAAAATATAATTACGTTATTTCTCCTTTCTTTTCTTCCCTTCAATCCCCCAGATATCTTTTCCCTCCAGTTCCTTCCATTGCTATACCACTCTCTCCTATATCAATGGCCTCTTTTTTTCCCTTTGGTTAAAATTGTTTTACACACATACAACACATAAATATATAAATACTATGTGCTGAGCCCATTTAGTTTTGCTTTTGTGTATATAATTTCTGAGCTAACCATTTGGTCTTACATAAGAAATTAGTCTTTCCCAAGGATGAGTCCCCTAATTGCTTATCCAACACTTGATTGAGAAAAAGTTTTCTGATATGCAGGAATAGATGGGGCTCCTTGCTTGCATAATTCCTGAATCCATTTTGCAACTTTTGAGCATCACTTCCTGTCAGGAGCTTTTGGCCAAATCACTGGACCTGAAGACAAGGCCTCTGCCCACATAGCTTTCTGAGAGAATAAATAGCTTCTTTGGAGGGGAGATACAGCAAATAAGTAAGCAAACAAGAAATCATCAGTCACCAATAAGTCCAATGACAGGAAGACTCAAGAGAGCTCTCAGACTTCTGGGAAAGGTTACAGCTATGCTTGGATCTGAGAATCAAGATGGAGCGAGGGGTAAGAAATATAAAATATGGTAAGGGCATTCACTTGGAAACTCTAGTGGGGAAGGGAGTTCTCCAGGAAAGATAAAGATGATTTCACTGCAGGAGAAGGGGATGACAGAGTGTGTAGAAGAGACAACTGAAGGCATTTCAAGAGAAGATGTTTAGATGTTATTATTGAATACAGTGGGCAATTCCTAGAGAAGTTTAATTGTGGAGGTGATGGGCATGAATGATTTACAATTTCACAAGTTCAAGTATAAACATCTAAACACAGTTTTCAAGTGAGGTCTACTACAGTAGTCTGGGTGAAAGAGAAGGTGTTTTGAAGTCATATGGTATGTCCAGGAATGGAGATAGACACAATAGATAGGAAGTGAGTAAAAATAAGAGAGATTGCTGGAAGATCTACAATAGAATACAAAACAAAATAAGGAGTAACTTTCCAACTGAGCAGCCAAGTTAATGATGGCAGCAATAACTGAGATGGAGGGCTGAGAGACAGTAGGTTTCAGATAGGAATGTTTCCTGTCTTAGGTGTGGGAAGCGTAAGAAGTGTTTCAGATAACCAAGTGGCTGTGTCAGGTAGACTGCGACTTCTAAGAATCTACCATGAAATGAATTGGTGGTGCCTGGAGTCCCAAGTTGGCAAAGCACATAGATATCATTGAAACCATAGCCTTGATAGAATATAATGAGGGACCAAGACTGAGCTATTACACATCTTGTTGTTTGTAAGTGTAGCAAGGGCCAAAAAGACAGTCAAGTGTGATGTTAAGACAGACAGGAATGGAAATAATCCCACAGACCAACTTCTGCCTACATTCATCTACTGGTGTTTCGACATTATCAAAGAAATCTAAGCAATGTTTTACATGTGCTTGACAGAACACACACCCTGCTCCAAATACAAAAATAAAGTTTACTGCTCCCATAATTCCCTTTGAATAACAAATTCCATTGCCATTAGTAGGTGGATATACTTGACCTGACTTTCTCCTAATGTCCAGCCCAGTTTAGGATCTCCTAGACTCCAGTTTTTGAAGATTTCAAAGACTGACCAGATTTTAAAAAATGAATTAAAAACATCTCCAAATAACAAATACAGATCTAAGGAGTCAAATACAGTCCTAGCAACATGTAGCAAGTGAATATTGAACTTGAAAACAAGATGCAGGCTCCTACCAGATAATTGGTAACTTCACAGTTTTCCATTGAATATACAGCCACTATAGACAGTCTAAAAAGTAAAGGAGACTGTAAAAAAAAATAAAGTTTGTTTGATAGACCTAAGAACAAGGGGGAATGGTTCACAGATAGATATAATTGAGTTGCCATATCAAGGCCATTTTGAAACTTGGGGTATATGTTTGCATAAACCTGAGTATGTGCTTGAAAGGTCTACATCTGTCATGTTCATTTGGGGTTGCGGAGGTTGGTATGAAAACATTCATCAGAACACAGGCTACATTCCATTTCAACAGCTTAGGATCAGGATGGCTCAGAACGGTACCCCCATGCCGTTAGACATCTGATGCAAAACTATTAAGACATCCTGCTTTCCTCTGAGACCCCTCGGGAGGAATTTTTGCCAAGAGCTATACTCAGACCTGCTGCCTGTCAGGAATGAACCTTGCTACCAGTTTCAGTTAGGACTTCCGTTGTCAAAACAATAATAGCTGTAATTTTCTCTCCCTCTGTTTACAGGAAACAAACCCTTCCTTCCTGTCCTCTGCCTGTAGCAGAAAATAGACAAACGGAGCAGATGTCCAGGGATAGCAGAGCAGTACCTGGGGCTGCAGCTTTCCTGGAGAGGGGACAAGCTGCAGGGGGCTGTAACGGGTAGTGAGCTTAAGGATGGGTGTGGGGGGAGAGCATTAGCACATGCACAGCCTCCTTTCTGTTTTAGTGTCTCTCCTACACAGTCAGACAGGGAACTAAATATGGCCAGGGAAATCTCAAAACAGTCCGAGTATTTTTAAACTCTTGCAGCCGCCTGTTTGCAGACTCGGTGACGTAGATAAACTGGTTGCAGAATTTCTCATGGGAATCCAGGGCGCTGGGAGATGGCTGCTGGCTTTGGCTGTGTGTGCTTTTGGCCCCATTAATGTGCCCCATGGGGTTTCATTTCACATCTTAAAGACTTGGGAAGCAGCAAAATCTCAGAGTGCCAAGAGAATGTACAAGGGGCTATCAGAACTGTCTGTGGCTTAAGGACCGGCCCCAGAGGACCACAGGAAGCTTGCAGCCTGGATTCCTGGCTTGAGCAAGAACACGGGAGAATGGTCTCCAAATATTCTTGTATTTTAGGCAATTTATTCGTCTTGGAAGTCACCATTGACGCTGCTCCCTATTCTCCCCTTTATTCTGTTCATGCACATTACCCAGCTATTTTATAAATGTGGTTCTCTCCAGTGTTTGTGTTTCCAGTGATTGTGTAGAAATGTCTTGGAATAGAAAATGTCTTTTTATGTTTGAGAATGTTTCTATTCAAGCTTTTACTTCAAAAAAGTAAAATTATATTTGAAAATGGAGTTAAACTAGGGGAAGAGTTTTTATATTTACAAGTGGAAAAATTACAGTTAGAACAAAGAGGGCATCCTCACTTGGTTCTTTTGGCTGGGGCAGACACCTAGCTGGTTTGCTCCTGTGAAGATACCATATCCTGAGCCATCCTAGAGGAACCACTACACTCAAAGCAGCAGAGAAACCACTGCACTCAAAGCAGCAGGATTTAAGGATCCCAGAAGCAGCCTGAGTCCCAGAAGCTCTTCCACCCAGAGCTTGGAATCACAGGATCACAGAGACATCTGGACTCTGAGGAGTTCTGACACAAGCAAGATAATTGGAAAGACCGGCGCCAGTCAGAGACAGTGAGTACAGGTAGCACTAGAGATAACCAGATGGTGAAAGGTAGGCACAAGAACATAAGCAACAGAAACCAAGTTACCTGGCAACATCAGAATCCAGTTCTCC
Source organism: Mastomys natalensis (assembly GCA_021653895.1). Lineage (NCBI taxonomy): Eukaryota > Metazoa > Chordata > Mammalia > Rodentia > Muridae > Mastomys > Mastomys natalensis. Next base: position 51,235 of record JAJTUV010000670.1, read on the forward strand.
CACCATAGGAAGTCCTGGACACCCCATTACACTGGAAAAGCAGGATTCAGAATTAAAATCACTTCTCATGATGATGATAGAGGACTTTATTTTATTTTTTAGTTTTTTTTTTTTTTGAGACAGGGTTTCTCTGTGTAGCCCTGGCTGTCCTGGAACTCACTCTGTAGACCAGGCTGGCCTCAAACTCAGAAATCCGCCTGCCTCTGCCTCCCAAGTGCTGGGATTAAAGGCGTGCACCACCACTGCCCGGTGATAGAGGACTTTAAGAAGGACATAAATAACTCCTTTAAAGAAATACAGGAAAAAACAGGTAAACAGGTAGAAGCCCTTAAAGAGGAAACACAAAAATCCCTTAAAGAATTGCAAGAAAACACAACCAAACAGGCGAAGGAATTAAACAAAACCATCCAGGATCTAAAAATGGAAGTAGAAACAATAAAAAAAAAAATCTCAAATAGAGACTACCCTGGAGATAGAAAACCTAGAAAAGAGATCAGGAGTCATAGATGCAAGCAACACCAACAGAATACAAGAGATAGAAGAGAGAATCTCATATGTAGAAGATACCATGGAAAACATGGACACAACTGTCAAAGAAAATGCAAAAGACAAAAAGCTCCTAACACAAAACATCCAGGAAATTCAGGACACAATGAGAAGGCCAAACCTAAAGATAATAGGTATAGAAGAGAGCGAAGATTCCCAACTTAAAGGACCAGTAAATATCTTCAACAAAATTATATAGGAAAACTTTCCTAACCTAAAGAGATGCCCATAAACATACAAGAAGCCTATAGAACTCCAAAAAGACTATACTAGAAAAGAAATTCCTTCTGTTACATAATAATCAAATCATCAAATGCACAAAACAAAGAAAAAAATACTAAAAGCCCTAAGGGAAAAGGGTAAAGTAACATATAAAGGCAGACCTATAAGAATTACACCAGATTTCTGACCAGAGATTATGAAAGCAAGAAGATCCTGGACTCAGCAAAACTCTCAATCACTATAGATGGAGAAACCAAGATATTCCATGACAAAACCAATTTACACAATATCTTTCCACAAACCCAGCACTACAAAGGATAATAGAGGGAAAACTCCAATACAAGGAGGGGAATTACACCCTACAAAGAGCAAGAAAGTGATCTTCTTCCAACAAATCCAAAAGAAGATAGCCACACAAACATAATGCCACCGCTAATAACAAAAATAACAGGAAGCAACAATCTCCTTTTCTTAATGTCTCTTAACATCAATGGACTCAATTCCCCAAGAAAAAGGCATAGACTAACAGACTGGATACATAAATAGGACCCAGAATTTTGCTGCATACAGGAAACACACCTCAGTGACAAAGACAGACACTACCTCAGAATGAAAGGATGGAAAACAATTTTCCAAGCAAATGGTCCCAAGAAAAAAGCTGGAGTAGCCATTCTAATATCAAATAAAATTGACTTTCAACCAAAAGTAATCAAAAAAGATAAGGAAGGACACTTCATACTTATCAAAGGAAAAATCTACCAAGATGAACTATCAATTCTGAACATTTATGCTCCAAAAGCAAGAGCACCCACATTCATAAAAGAAACTTTACTAAAGCTCAAAGCACACATTGTACCTCACACAATAATAGTGGGGGATTTCAACACCCCACTCTCAGCAATGGACAGATCATGGGAACAGAAACTAAACAAAGACACAGTGAAACTAACAGAAGTTATGAACCAAATGGATTTAACAGACATCTAAAAAACATTTCATCCTAAAAGAAAAGATTTTTCTTAGCACCTCATGGTACTTTCTTCAAAATAGACCATATAATTGGTTACAAAACAGGCCTCAACAGATACAAAAAGATTGAAATAATCCCTTGCATCCTATCAGATCACCATGGAATAAGGCTGGTCTTCAATAATAACAAAAACAACGGAAAGCCCACATACATGTGGAAATTGAACAACGCTTGACTTGATCAATGATGACTTGGTCAAGGAAGAAATAAAGAAACAAATTAAAGACTTTTTAGAATTTAATGAAAATGAGGACACATCATACCAAAGCTTGTGGGACTCCATGAAAGCAGTGCTAAGAGGAAAATTCATAGCTCTAAGTGCCTACAAAAAGAAACTGGAGAGAGCATACACTAATAACTTAACAGCACACCTGAAAGTTCTAGAACAAAAAGAAGCAAATACACTCAAGAGGAGTAGGTGTCAGGAAATAATCAAACTCAGGGCTGAAATCAACCAAGTAGAAACAAAAAGAACTATACAAAAAATCAATAAAACCAGGAGCTGCTTCTCTGAGAAAATCAACAAGATCGATAAACCCTTAGCCAGACTAACCAGAGGGCACAAAGACAGTATCCAAATTAATAAAATCAGAACTGAAAAGGGAGACATAACAACAGAACTGAGGAAATTCAAAAAATCATCAGATCCTACTACAAAAGCCTATACTCAACAAAACTGGAAAATCTGGATGAAATGGACAATTTTCTAGACAGATACCAGGTACAAAAGTTAAATCAGGAGCAGATAAATCATCTAAACAGTCCCATAACCCCTAAAGAAATAACAGCAGTCATTAACAGTCTCCCCACCAAAAAAATCCCAGAACCAGATGGTTTTAGTGCAGAATTCTATCAGACTTTCAAGGAAGACCTAATACCAATTATCTTCAAACTATTCCACAAAATAGAAACAGAAGGAACATACCCAATTAGTTGGATGAAACCACAATTACTCTCATATCTAAACCACACAAAGACCCAACAAAGAAAGCAAACTTCAGACCAATCTCTCTTATGAATGTTGATGCAAAAAATAATAAAATTCTTGCAAACTGAATCCAAAAACACCTCAAAACAATCACCCATCATGATCAAGTAGGCTTTATCCCAGGAATGCAGGGATGGTTCAATATTTGGAAATCCATCAATGTAATCCACTATATAAACAAACTGAAAGAAAAAAAAAAAACCACATGAACATCTCACTAGATGCCGAGAAATCATTTGACAAAATTCAACATCCTTTCATGGTAAAAGTCTTGGAAAGATCAGGAATACAAGCCCCATACCTAAACATAGTAAAAAGCAATATACAGTAAGTCAGTAGCCAACATCAAACTAAATGGAGAGAAACTTGAAGCAATCCCACTAAAATCGGGGACTAGACAAGGCTGCCCACTCTCTCCCTATGTATTCAATATAGTACTGGAAGTTCTAGCCAGAGCAATTAGAAAATAAAAGGACGTCAAAGGGATACAAATAGGAAAGGAAGAATTCAAAATTTCACTATTTGCAGATGATAGGATAGTATACTTAAGTGACCCCAAAACTTCTGCCAGAGAACTCCTAAGCCTGATAAACAACTTCAGGAAACTAGCTGGATATAAAATCAACTCAAACAAATCAGTAGCCTTCCTCTACTCAAAGGATAAACAGGCAGAGAAAGAAATAAGGGAAACGACACCCTTCACAATAGTCCCAAATAATATAAAATATCTTGGTGTGGACCTAACTAAGCAAGTGAAAGATCTGTATGACAAGAACTTTTAATCTCTGAAGAAAGAAATTGAAGAAGATCTCAGAAGATGGAAAGATCTCCCATGCTCATGGATTGGCAGGATTAATATAGTAAAAATGGCCATCTTGTCAAAAGCAATCTACAGATTCAATGCAATCTCCATCAAAATTCCAACTCAACTCTTCATAAAGATAGAAGAAGCAACTTGCAAATTCATTTGGAATAACAAAAAACCCAGGATAGTGGGAACTATTCTTAACAATAAAAGAACTTCTGGGGGCATCACCAACCCTGACCTCAAGCTGTACCACAGAGCAATAGTGATAAAAAAAAAAAACCTTGCATGTTATTGGTACAGAGACAGGCAGGAAGGACAATGGAATAGAATTGAAGACACAGAAATGGACTCACCCATCTATGGTCACTTGATCTTTGACAAAGGAGCTATACCGGTCCCGTGGAAACAGGACAACTTTTTCGACAAATGGTGCTGGTTCAACTGGAGGACAGCATGTAGAAGAATGCAAATTGACCCATTCTTATCTCCTTGTACAAAGCTCAAGTCCAAGTGGATAAAGGACCTTCACATAAAACCAAATACACTGAAACTAATGGAAGAGAAGGTGGGGAAGAACCTCGAGTACCTAGGCACAGCGGGAAAGTTCCTGAACAGAACACCAATGGCTTATGCTCTAAGATCAAGAATTGACAAATGGCACCTCATAAAATTGCAAAGCTTCTGTAAGGCAAAGGACACTGTCAATAGGACAAAACGGCAACCAATAGACTGGGAAAAGATCTTTACCAATCCTACATCTGATAGAGGGCTAATATCCAATATATACAAAGAACTCAAAAAATTAGACTCTAGGCAACCAAATAACCCTATTAAAAAATGGAGTAAGGAGCTAAACAAAGAATTCTCAACTGAGGAAATGCGAATGGCCGAGAAGCACCTAAAGAAATGTTCAGCATCCTTGGTCATCAGGGAAATGCAAATCAAAACAACCCTGAGATTCCATCTCACAGCAGTCAGAATGGCTAAGATCAAAAACTCAGGTGACAGCAGATGCTGGTGAGGATGTGGAGAAAGAGGAACACTTCTCCATTATGGGTGGGATTGCAAGATGGTGCAACCACTGTGGAAATCAGTCTGGCGGTTCCTCAGAAAAACTGGACCTGAGGACCCAGCTACTCCACTCCTGGGCATATACCCAGAAGATGCTCCAACATATAACAAATATGCATGCTCCACTATGTTCATAGCAGCCTTATTTATAATAACTAGAAGCTGGAAAGAACCCAGATGTCCTTCAACAGAGGAATGGATACAGAAAATGTGGTACATTTACACAATGGACTATTACTCAGCTATTAAAAACAATGAATTCATGAAATTCTTAGGCAAATGGTTGGAACTAGAAAATATCATCCTGAGTGAGGTAACCCAATCACAAAAGAACATACATGGTATCCATTCACTGATAAGTGGATATTAGCCCAAAAGCTAGCTGTACCTAAGGTACAACTCAGAGACCACATGAAGCTCAAGAAGAAGGAAGACAAAGTGAGGGTGCTTCGGTCCTTCTTAGAAGGAGTAACAAAATACTCATGGGAGTAAATAAGGAGACAAAGTGTGGGACAGAAATTGAAGGAGGGGCCATCTGGAGACTGCTCTACCTGGGTATCCATCCCTTGTGCAGTCACCTGATGTGACTATCAGGAAGTACATGCTGACAGGAGCCTGATATAACTGAGAGAGGACTGAAGGAGCTGAAAGGGTTTATGGCCCCATCGGGAGAGCAACCATACCAACCAACCAGAGTTCCCAGGGTCTAAACCACCAGCCTAGGAGCACATAGGGAGGGACCTATGGCTTCAGGTGTATATCTAGGGGAAGATGGCATTGTCAGGCATAGGTGGGAGAGGAGGTTCTTGGTCCAGTGAAGCCTCGATGCCCCAGTGTGGGGGAATTTGAGGGTGGGGAGGTAGGAGTAGGGGGTTGGTGGGGACACATCCTCATAGAAGTAGGATGAGGGGTGATGGGATAGGGGGTTCCTGAGTGGGTGGGGAAATGGGGAAAGGGGATCACATCTGAAATTTAAGTAAAAATATCCAATAAAAAAGAACAAAAATGCATAGTGAGATTCAAAAAAAAGAGCAGACAAAATCGGCACCGATTGTCATTTCTCAGAGAACACTGAGGGCAGCTAGTTATCCTAGTCTTGTGTTTTTGGTGTAGCCATTCATGCTGCATAGTTGATTTCAGCATTTGAGTTGTTGTAGTTATGTTGCTGATGTGTTTGTTTGTCTGTTTCCCAGGAAGACTATATGATTTACCTATAGAAATTCACTTAGAAGGTAAAGGATTAAAGTTTCAACTTGTTTTTTTCCTATTGCAATTTAGATAGTATAGTCAATACTATTTATGTAGGGCTAGCTGGTTTTAGGCTGTTTAATCTTTTTTGTTATTTTTTCAGAATGTCAACCAAAGTATATTTATTGTAAACCCAGCAGAGGAACCCCTCAGGCAGCTGCCTGCCCTTGGGCCATGGTTCCTTCTCTATTTGGTCTCCAGTGAAGTGAGCACAGTGTACCCTTACCAGTGCCAGGGAGAGACAGATGTCTGTGTGGTATGGAGAGGAGGATGGGAACGAGTGGAAACTTAGGTTATCTCCCTTGCATCTCACTGTGGAGACAGTGGTGGGTAGGGTGTGTAAGGTACAGAGTTCTCCCTTCCCCCTCCCCAAGGGTGTTGGGATCTTCAGTTGTATTTCTGTACTGTATCTGATGCCTTCCACTGCACACAATCCAAGTTATTCAGCACTTGCTGCTTCTCAGAAGAGGTACAATTGCTTTCATTCCATTTATCAGAAAAAGGGAAAGAGTCCTATTAGGTAAAGTCACAAACAGTGGGAGATGAAACATGTTCCAGCTTTGGACTGAGTTCTCCCCTGCCAGGACCTCCACTCACTCAGATAATGCTGGCATCTTGACATAGGACACAGAAAACAATTTTGGCTCAAGTCAGTATAGAATAGAGCTAGAACTTCTTAAGAGATAGTAGTTATGAAATATAAATCAAATCGGTGGTCTAATGAGGCAAGAATAAGGGAGAACCTGGCCGGCCATGCTAAGTATCCCCTTGAGCTAGACCTAGTATAATGAAGGTTTATTGTGGAAAGGGAAGGAAGAAGGAACCTAGAAAAGGGGTAGAGGCAGTGGTGGGGGGCAGAGAAGGATGATAAGAGAAGAAGAGAGGTGAGTAGGAACATGTGGGAACAGAGAGAGAAGGAGAGGGAGGAGGACAAGAGGGAGGGGAAGAGGAGGAGGGGGAGGAGGAAGGAAGGAAGAAAAGAGGAGAAGGAAGTACGGAAGGAGGAGGAAGAAGGGAGGAGGAGGAAGAGAAAGAGAAGGAAGAAGAAGAAAAACAGGAATGATGAAGAAGACAAAGATGACAATGATGAAGGAAGAGGGAGGGTTGAGGTCTGCAGCTGAGCTGCATGTAAGTAATGGTGGTGGGTGGTGACAGAAGCTGTTGCTAGGTAGCTATTGGATGGAGCCTTGCTGAATTGTCTGTAAGCCAATAATAGTAAACACCTCAGATTTCAGCCTGAGTGTTTTAACAGTAGCTGTATGTATCACTCTGGCATTTGAAGTCATAATGTTAGATAGTAATGTACAGTCAGATTTAAAGAGTATGTAAAGTTTAAAAATTAAGTTGCAAATGAGTAGGTTTACTTCTTCTTTTCTGATAGAATTTTCCTTTTGTAAATGAAATTGCAACATGGTTTCTGGCTTAGAATGAGAGGAGAGTGTTAATGTGATTCAACTTAAAGACAGCTATTCTAACTCTTGCTTGAGATATCCCTCAGAAGAAAAAAAAATATCATTTCTGTGCTGGCACTGTTACAGCTATTGTGGTTTTCTCAGTTTTGTTGAAGTTCTTGACTGGCAGCCAGCACAAAATGTAAACCAGGTCCCAGGATGAAGAGCCTCCTTCTCTTCCCATGTCCCCTTGACTCCCTTCCGTCTGTCCTGCCTCAGAGGAAACCTCAGAGGAGGTTTCCCTGATCATACAACACATGAGAAGCTACGCTTAGGCCTGTTCTTTCAACCCTGCTCACGATGTGTGAAGATTGTAGAACTCACTTGTAGCAAAATGTAAAATACTTCCTTGTGCACTTAAAATTAGTATTTAGGCCTAGGATACGGCTCAGCAGTGGAGTGCTTCCTTAGCATGCATAGACCTAATTTGAGCCCTAGCACGGTAACTTCACCACACACAAACTCAATAATTTGATTAAACTAATATAAGTCGTCATTAGTAGTAAGCTAACGATGGTTGCACAGCCCTACCTGGTGAGTGTGTGAACAGATTATTCAAACACAAAGTAAAAGGGATCCAAAAACTACTTTGTTTCAGATAACTTACTAGTCAATGTTTAATTAAAATGGCATCAAGGACCAGGGAGTTGGTACTTCCTGTCGAACCTAAAGACCTGAATTTCATCCTTAAGATCCTGGGCACACAAAACTAACCTTATCCATTGAACCACACTGTCTTTGTGTTTAATATAGGAGACCAAGTCATTTTATTTTAGAAAGAAGGGATAAAGGAAAGGCAAGGTAAGCTCTGTAAATAGACATTTTTTAAATGTTAGTCATGCAGCGGAGTTTCTTTACATTTGGTTTCTTACCATCTCATTTGCTTCAGAACTATGCTGGAGCACAGGGGTAGTACCAGAAACATGAGGGCATATTTCAAATTAAATTATCTTCATTCCTTGTGATTTGAATGCACCATGAGAAAAAATGAGCTCTAAAGTGCTCTTCCTGGCTTCACCCTGACAAAGAGCATTCTTGTTTCCCAGCAGCCAAGAGGACTGTGGGAAAGGGCAAGGCGCCTGCTCCCTTTTCAGGAGGCGCGCCTCACTGCAGGCGTGGGCTTTCTCAGGGTTGTCAGTTTGCAGGGGAACTCTGTGGGTCAAGCTAATAGGTAAATCAATTGCATGCCTATATGGGAAAACCTGGCTTATCAAACATTACAGTGTGAAGACAACAGTCTGGACTTCTTCACATGCATCAGGCATTCAAATAATTTCAAAACACCAGTTAAGATTATGGCTGCAAAATAGTTTGCATGCTGCTAAAGATAACTGAACCTCAGGCTTTTCAAAAAGATTAAAGTATTCACTATTCAGACTTGTGCTTCCCTGTTAGGGTGTGTCTGTTAGATCCCGGATGCTTCCTCTAGTGTCACTTTCAGCTACTGAAATGAGGGCTGATTTCCTAGGGACATGCTCCCGTGGTGTTGAAATGTCTGGTTATATGCTTCAAGTTTGTTTGTTCCTAGAATTAACAGTTTGCCGAAATTCCAATTTATGATTTATTTTAAAAGCCTGAGCTGATCAATCCCTTCACGTTTAAGTAAAAGCTTAAACAGATTTCATTCTCAAAAAAGGGGGTGGGAGCTCCTAAAAAAACAGTCATATGTCTTTATCCTGTCAATTCTCAATATTTCTCACAGTAAAAGCCTGTTACTTGGGACAAAGCCAAAGCCAGCCATGGGTGTGAGACATGCATTGATCATCTTGACTCTGCTATTTTCCCCAATTTAGACAGATAGCCTTCATCTCTGTGGTATAAAGGAATTGATTCGAAGGTTCACTCACTTGATCTAAGCTATGTTAAGTGTCTCTCCATGGAGGTGTCTGTAAGTTAGATAAAGCTCAGCGGTACTGAGAGACGTCCATCTCAAGTGACCTAAGCAGCTCCAGGGGCCACAGCTTCACATTTTAGGAGGCCAGAAAGATTTGCTGTAGGTTGGTGTGGTAACCTTGAACAGTCATCTGCTTTATGCTCCTGAAACAGAATACCACAGAATGGGTACTTTATAATGATCAGAAGAAATTTGTATGCTCTCATTATGGAAGTTGGGGAGTCCAGGATTGAAGAGGTGGCATCTGGCCAGAGTCTTCTTGTTGCACTATTCTAGTCAGAAGGTCAAAGAGAGGATACAATGGATGAACTCACTTTTTGACTGGAAACCCATTCTCCTGATGAATTCTCATCCTTTATAATAGCACAACTTCACTTAAGAGAACAGAGTCCTCAGGACTGATACTGATACCCTCTAAAAGCCCTTTTCTCCTCCCTATCTTCCTCCTCCTCTTCCTCCTCCTCCTCTTCCTCTTCCTCCTCCTCCTCTTCCTCTTCCTCCTCCTCCTCTTCCTCTTCCTCCTCTCCTCTTCCTCTTCCTCTCCTCTCCTCTTCCTCTTCCTCCTCTTCCTCTTCCTCCCTCTTCCTCCTCCTCCTCCTCTCCTCCTCCTCCTCTTCCTCCTCCTCCTCCTCCTCTCCTCCTCCTCCTCTCCTCCTCCTCCTCCTCCTCTCCTCCTCCTCCTCCCTCTTCCTCCTCCTCCTCTTCCTCCTCCTCCTCTTCCTCCTCCTCCTCTTCTCTTCCTCTTCCTCTCCTCCTCTTCCTCCTCCTCCTCCTCTTCCTCCTCTTCCTCTTCTTCTTTCTCTTCTTCCTCTTGCGCCTCCTCCTCCTCTTCTTCATTTTTATGAATTTCACATCATGCACCTCAATCCACTCATCTCCCTGTTCCCTCATACCTGACATCTACCCTCGAACCTCTTCTTCTCCCACAAAAGGAAAAGAATCATTATTTATGGAATCTGTAGTGTGTCACACTGTGTCCCACAGTAAACCTTTTTGTCCACACTTCTTTGCTGGCAAATATTCATTGCAGTGAGTCATTTGTCTGGTTTGAGGCATCTGACTTCTGCTACACTAGCAATACTGGATTCTCTCTGGGACGCCTCTCTGATATCTTTTTGTTGCCCTGTGTCATGGAGATCTTGTAGTTTTAGCTTTGTAGGATCATGCCCTTTATGTGTTCCAGCAGTTCATTGGATAGGGTGAGAAAACTAAAGCCCTGGATCTGAGCCTGGGAGGTATCTGAGTTGTTCAGCCAGCCAACCACACCCAATGCCAGCAGAACCAGCTCCATTGTGCTGCCCAGGAGAGGTGCACAACCTGTTCTCCCACGTGCTGTAGGTGAGAGACTGAAGGTCCTACTTGTTAGTTCTGTTAGAATGACAAGGGAATTTCAATATGAATTTCGGAGGTACAAGAATTCTAGCTACAGAACCCTAAAAATGCCCCACCTTCCTCCCTGTCCTGTTGTCTGTCCTCACAGTCATTAGAGAGTAATGTCATAGTCATGAGGGGGTGATGTCATAGTCATGAATGGGTTGCTGCTACTGCAGCCATTTACTTTACAGTAGAGGGGACAACAGGAGGGTGGGGTACCCACCATCCCCAAAAGTATTCTGTCAGTGCCACATGATAGTTCCCCTTCATTAAACTGCCCTGAGCATCATTGCACTGCCACACCAGTGAGTCTAGGAAATGCAGTTTTCTAACTAATTTCAAGTTCTGTTGCAAGGAGAAAGAAAGTAATGGTGAATAGTGACATGTGTAATCCCTACCATGGATATTATTGAAACTCAAGATTGTAAATTTCCACTCATTGGTCATTCAGTTATCCAATGTTTATTGGTTAAAACTTTATCTTAGACACTGAGTATTGAGACTACAATGATTGAGTTCGTGCCCTATTAACGTTGAATGGAAAAAGTTGTCTTGTCATGTCCATAGATGATTATGTAACAGAGGCACACATAGATTTCTATGTTAACAGCTAGTCTAAACTGGATAATGTAAAGATACATGGGAATGGTACTACTTTCTGTGACGAAGGCATCACTATTAACTCTTCCTGTGCATCTACAGACCATGTCATCTACAAACATGTCTAACTATGCAAGATCCACAGTAGAAAAAGAGCTCCTTTATTGTATCCCTATAATGCATCTAATATTAAGTGTGCATATTTTAACTTCACAGACAACAATGTTATTTGCACGTCACTTCTCACTGGTTTATTAGCACCAGAATAAGCTTGTCTTGACCTCTTGTTTGCATTGTGCGTTGCAGGCACAGGAGCATCTTGGCAGTAGTCTGCAAGTTTTGCCCTCCCAGGAAGCAAAGCACCCACACAGCCCTTGGTTTGTCCCTGGGACAGCATGTATGCGTGTGTGGGACAAGTCTGGCCTCATCCCCAGCAGTGTCCATGCTGTGTTAGAGTACACTGGTGGCCTGAGAATAATTTCAGAATGAAGGGCTGTCTGTCATCTCTGAGGAAGTGTTACCAAACAAATAAATGGGCTCCCGGACCTCTAGGTCAGCCTACTATGTCACGTCATTGTTCCAACAACTAATTCTCCTGTCCTCTCTTGCCAGTGTTAGGCAAGATAAATGCCAGTGCAGGCGAGAGAAGCTGTGGGAGCAGAGGGGTGCTTGATGAGGTGGAGAATGTGAGAGTACCACTCAATCTCCACAGCTCAAACCAAATGACCTCCTCTCTGGGGCTAAAGACAGGTCATGAGGGATAAAATTACCAATCCAGGAAAAAGGAGATGTTTATAGCTTCTGCTACTTTTACAAAAATAGATGAAAGGAAGGTTTGTTGTTTTCCACCCTTTGTGAATTTCCTTAGCTTGGTGCATAACTTGTTCATTTTTCTAAAAATAGGAGAGTCTAGTGGTGTGGTCTGTGTTGTTGTAGAGTGCGTTGGGTTATGCACAGTGATTCCTGGGCTAAGTCCTGTGTCTTCAGAGCTGTTTCCCGGAAGCCACTTTATATTCTCCGTTTTCTTTCTTTCTTTCTTTCTTTCTTTCTTTTTCTTTCTTTCTTTCTTTCTTTCTTTCTTCTTCTTCCTTCCTTCCTTCCTTCCTTCCTTCCTTCCTTCCTTCTCCTTTCTTTTCTTTCTTTCTTTCTTTCTTTCTTTTTTCTTATTCAGTTCCTTCTCCTTTTCCTCCCTCCCTCCCATCTAAGTTATAATTTGCATGATGTCGATTCAGTTGTTTTATACAGAGGCTTCAATTCTCTCAATGTTTAGAGCATTGGACAGCTGTTAGCACATTCGTGTCTGGGAACAGTTTTCTCATCCCCAAAGAAGCCATGATACCAATTTTCACTGCCCTTTCCCAACTCCAGGTAAATGTTAATATATTCTCATTTCTATCGATTTGCCTTTACTGGGCATTTCATAGGAATAAAATATTTTTTGAATTTATGTGTGTTTTGGCTTCTTTTTCTTAGTATAATATTTTTAAGTTTCTTTCCAGAATGTGACATAAGTATATAACTTGCTTATATCTATTGTTGAATAGTGGTCCTTTGAGTGGACTTACCATGTTTTGTTGATGCAATCTTCTATTAACTGACATTTGAATTAAGTCCACTTTCCCACTAGTTTGAATAGTATCAGCTAATGTATAGAAGTCTTTATGTGACCATTCATTCCTCCCACCCCCATTTTTTTCTTTTATTGGAACCTTTTCCTTATACTGCCCTGGTTGCTAAGAATCTGTGGGAGACCTCAGAACTTAAATGAGATGTCTCCATTAATTCCCTACCATCACCACTCAGGGAACTGTGGATAAGAAGGCAGAAAGATTGTAAGGGCCAGAGAGCATGGCGGACACCAAAGAAACAAGGCTTTCCAATCACAGTAGAATCAATGTACATATGAACGGTGACAGCATGCACAGAACCTGCCAGGGCTCTAAGCCAGATGGAATCCTGAGGCTGAGAGGAGAGGCAGACACAAATCTCCTCCCCTAACTCAGAAGCTATCTCTAACTGATAACTACTCAGAAATAAAAATTTAGTTTTCTCTAATAGACTATCACTGTATACACAAACCACTCTTAAGGCCAGATCCCATGTCCAGCAGTAGAAGGCCAACACAAAACAAGATCAATGATATTTTGAGAAGAAGGAAGACCAAAGTGGGGTGCTTCTGTCCTTCATAGAAGGAGTAACAAAATACTCATGGGAGCAAATATGGAGACAAAGCATGGGACAGAAACTGAAGGAGGGGCTGTCCACAGACTTCTCCACCTGGATATCCATCCCATGTGCAGTCACTAAAGGCAGAAGCTGATGTGGATGCCAGGAAGTACATGCTGACAGGAGCCTGATACAGCTGTCTCCTGAGAGGCTCTGTCAAAGCCTGACATATACGGAGGCTGATGCTCACAGCTAACCATTGAACTGATCATGGGGTTCCCAATGGAGAAGTTAGAGAGAAGACTGAAGGAGTTGAAGGGGTTTGTGGCTTTATTGGGATAGCAACAATACCAACCAACCAGAGCTCCCAGGGTCTAAACCACCAGCCTGGGAGCACATAGGGAGGGACCCATAGCTCCAGCTGTATATGTAGGGAAGGATGGCCTTGTTGGAAAAGGTGGGAGAGGAACTCCTTGGTCCCGTGAAGGCTGGATACCCCAGTGTGGGGGAATTTGTGGGTGGGGAGGTGGGAGTGAGCAGGTGGGTGAGGGCACAGCCTCATAGAAGCAGGAGGAGTGAGGATGGGATGAGGGTCTCTGGTGGGGGAAAATGGGGAAAGCGGATCACATCTGAAATGTAAATAAAATATCCAATAAAAAATTAATTAAAAAAAACTATCTGATGTACTTTCTAAGCAGAGCTCTCTCAAAACTCACCTGCAGAGCTGACTGGTAGCCCCACCTCTCCAGAGAACATTTATACAGCAGGTGTCTCTGGGTCCATAGTCATAAACTTTACTCACTGGACTGCCATGGTTATTTCTTCTCTACATCATTCAGCTCTGACCTTCTAGCCAAAGTGATGTAAGGGTGCACAGACAACTTCATATCAAAAGCATTACTTTTAGAGGCCAGAGATACAGCTCAGTAGGGAACCATGAAGGCATATGTTAAATCCCCAAACCCATGTTCAAAAGCTAGAGGTAGTAGTAAGTGATTGTAATCTCAGTCTGAGAAGGCAGACACAGGTGGGTCCTGAGGTTCTTGGAAGAGCTGGCTCAGCCTACCCTATCTAACTTGTCAAGCTGCATGCTAGGGAAAGGCATTGTCTCAAAAAGAAAAACTAAAATCCATGGTGCCTGAGAAACAACAACCAAGGTTGTCTTCTGGCCTCTGCATGCAGGTGCACACATACAGAGCTGAACACAACACACAGACACACACACCCCACACACCACACCACACACATGCATGCACACACACATACACAAATAGTATTTAGTGCTGTTTGGGTTTGCAGAATGTTCTAGTTATGATTCGTGCTTAAGAATTCAAATTTTTATCTTATGTCACTCTTCTTCTTCTTCTTCTTCTTCTTCTTCTTCTTCTTCTTCTTCTTCTTCTTCTTCTTCTTCTTCTTCTTCTTCTTTTTAGGTGTTTCAAGACAGGGTTTCTCTGTATAGCCCTGGCTGTCCTGGAACTCACTCTGTAGACCAGGCTGGCCTCGAACTCATAAATCCACCTGCCTCTGCCTCCCAAGTGCTGGGATTAAAGGTGTCACAGTTCTTTCTAGTAAGCACAAAAAAGACAAAAAGACAGATCATGTCTAGGAGCAATCCAAGCTCTGCAAATGCTGCTTAAACGAATTCATCTCAAAGCATGTGTGGTTTTACTTTGCCTGCATTAAATAAATGGAATAAAATCCGACTCTATTTACTTGGGCTTGGCTAGTTTTATTGGCTTCTGTACAGCACTACTAAACCCAATATTTCACCATTAGCTGGTCTCCTTGATCTTTCCATGGCTACAAACTACACAAATCTGTACCTCTGTGAGAAGTACACATGGCAGGACAACTGCCAGAGTCAGCACTGGCCATGACTACTCTCTGGATTCTTTAAAATGCCTTCTGGCCTGTACCAAGTGCTTGTTCAAATACTATTGGGTGGCTCCTAGGTTCTGTCAAGTCTCTATCGTCTGTATAAACCACAACACTTTTCATCCATTTTTGCTAGCATACATTATAGAAGATCATATGGGGAGATAAGATATATGGATAAATTGCTAACAATGTGTAATAATTTTGTGAGACTAACATAAATGAGGCATAGGTGCTTGAGCACAGGTTACCAGCCATGTGGCAGATGCAGGCTAAGGTAAATTGGTTATCTAAGTTATGACCTCGTCAGAGAAGAGTGTAGCTATATGGTCAACATATTTGTAAATATATTTTGAATCTGAGTCTTAGTTCTGGGAAGATGGAACTGGGAGGAAGAACCAGGACCTAACTTCTACAAATGACATAGGTTTTTTGTTTGGTTGGTTAGTTGATTGGTTTGGCTTTTGTAGGGAAATCCCCCACAAAACCCAACAACCCAAAAACCCAAATTATTCTTTGAAAAGACAGTAAGAGATACTAGGTCTGAACTCAGAAGGATAGACAAATAGAGAAGAGAAGGAGTCTAATATACAGTTTATAGAGGAAGAGAAAGAGTAAGTCTCCTCGGAGGAACTTTGGAAGGTAATTTTGACTGAAGCATGAACTTTGAATAGAGGTGAACAATATTGATAATGAAGAAGTCTTGCAAAAACATGAGCTAATGCATTGAGTTGCCGTGCTTTTGATGAAGTTAGAGCATAGAGCCACACCATGGTACTGAGACAACTGCATCTGGCAGCATGGTTGCCACCCTGTGCCTTTTCTGGTAGAGGGCAGGAATTCTGGAGCTGAGTGGTCTAAGCAGGAGCTAGGGTGGTGATTGTGAAAGTGAAGGAGGGAGTGCCAAGAGGGAGAAGAGGAGGGACATCACAGCAAGTAGCAAAGGGAAGGGAATTTCAGCACTAGGATGGAGAACTGGAGAACAAGAGTACAGCTATTACAGGAGGCAAACTGAACAACAAATCCAGTGGGAAAAGAGGAAATATTAAGTTTAGTTTTTGCCATGTCTTATTTTACTTGAGTAGAGGAAAGGGACATTTTAGCAGGCATCTGGAAATGCAGTTGTCTTTGCATAATGCTAGGTGGGAGAAAGAGGAGCCCAGCACCTCCAAGTTTGATATTTTCAGACACTCTGCTTTATCTGCAGTACCCTCTGCTTCTCAATCCTGCTATCATTGTAGTAGCATTGCTGTCCCAAAAGACAGATCCCAGACTCCCTCCTTCACCCCAAGGAAATATCTATCAAAGCCTACTACAGAAGTGGCCAGCCCCTTCACATATTCATGCATGTGTGGCCAACACCCTACACCCTTCTAGAAGTTGTTAAAAAGTCAAGCCGTGCCTTTCCTGGTTGTGCCTCTGCTGAGATGCTCAGTTTGGGGTGGCTGCATTAAAAACAGTGTGTATGGAGAAGCTTGCTGGGTGAGGCACCCTTTCCAGTTCAGTCCAGATTGTGGCATCGATGCACCTGTCAGCCAGTGAATGGTAAGGGTCATAAGGGTTGAAAGGGAGACTGAAAAATCTGTTGCAACTACCCACCAGCCTTGCTTGTGAACCTCCCACTGCATTTGGGAGGAGGCCAGCCAACAAGAGCACCCTTACATGGGTCATCAGGAGGTGCAGTGGCAGCATCCAGGCCTTGGTAGCTCTATGTTTCTCCTGATGTCCACAGAACCTCTTTCAGGAGGAAGGGTGAACCTCAGAGGAGCTGATGACCTTTTCAGGCTGTAGAAACCCTGCCTGGAGGTCACTCAGAGGGATTATCTCTCAGGAATCCTGCTGTGGGCTATTTTTGGCTCAGGTCCTACTCTCTTCTCTAGCTTCAGGCACTCCCCTTTGATGGCCCTGTCCCTCAATGTTCCCTTTTCATTAATACTGTATTGGTCTCTGGGACACAAGCCAGGACCATGTAGCAAACTTTTTAAACAACTGCTCTTCTCTTGCCCATGTTATTGAACAATCCATTTTAAGGAAAATAAATCTTAATTGCTTTCATCAAGTACAGGTGCATATAGAATATATTTGATTAGTTATTTCATAATTTATTATCGACTTCTGATTAAACAGTGGAAGTTCCTTCAGAATCTGATAAAATTAATAAACAAAACCCAGGCTAAAATCAATCATGAGCAATTCATGTAGTCATAGTTTCAAGAGTAACTGTTCTTTAAAATCTGGTCCAGATTCCTCTTTATTTTGTTTTACAACAGCCAGTGCACACTTCAATTCTCTTGACTGGAAGTTAGTCTCAAAAAGCCCTCTGTATCTGGCTGGGGTTGCAGTGATTTGGTTACACAGAAATGACTCTTCCAGGAGCTCTCGAAATCAAACTAGATGTCGAGTGGATTATTTTCTGCTTTTGCTGCTCAGAACTCAGTACATTGTCAACTTCCTCATGATCCAAAGCCATGGCTCAGGCACACATTTCTTGTCATTGTGTGTGTTCATGTGGTGGTGGTGTGTACACATGCACAACTGCCTGTGGAGGCCCAAGGTCAACACTGATGGTCTCTTCTCCATCTCTCTCCAGCTGTATATTTTTATAGATCATATCTCTCATTGAACCTGAAGCTCACAGGTTTTGCTGAACAGAGTGGCCAATGTGTTTCAGAGATCCACCTATCCATTCCTCCTTCCATTGGGGTTGCTGGAACATGACACCACTCTCTGCCCTTCTTTATTGAGTTCTGGAGAGGTAAACTCTGGACATTGCCTGTGAAATGGTCACTTTGAGGAGATAGCTATCTTCCCAGACTTCTGTCGTAACATATTCAGAAAGGAAAACCTCTCTTTCACCTTTCAACCCTGCCCGGTCTGGACACTGGAACTGAGTGTGCACACAGGGTACTGGACTTGTGTGTGCACACAGTGGGGTTTGGGTCCTTGCTGCTGTTGAGCAAGTTGACAGCTCTGAAACGCCAAGGATGAAATGAGAGGAATAAAGAGCTGAAAATACCTACTTAGTGTTACAAAGGGTAAAAGAAACCCCATTACCTCATAAAGCCGAAGTGAGGCTAGAATAAAAGTAAGCGATACATATCCGTAGATGATGACATGAAGACTTGATTCTCAAGCCATTCTAACATGTTTCCATGGCAGAAAATGGCTAGGAGACTATAAGAGATAACTTTTTGTTTGTTTGTTTGTTTGTTTGTTTTGTTTTTTAAGACAGGGTTTCTCTGTGTAGCCCTGGCTGTCCTGGAACTCACTCTGTAGACCAGGCTGGCCTTGAACTCAGAAATCCACCTGCCTCTGCCTCCCAAGAGATAACTTAAAAAACAAAAACAACTTTTTTTAATTGATTCTTTGTGAGTTTCACATCATGCATCCCAGTCCTACTCATCTACCCATCTCCCCAACACACACACACACACACACACACACACACACACACACACAAACACCAAAAACAAAGCAGAGAAAACAGCTCATAGTGGAAGCTGTAAGATGTCACAGTATGTGCCACAGTATATTCCTTGCAAAGGTTCATTGTAATGAATCATTGGTCTGGTTGAAGTTCATTGACTTCATCATTGAAAATCATCATCAATACTGCATCCTCATTGGGACTCCTTCCAGTTATCTTGTGTTGCCCCATGTTACGGCGATCCTGCAACTTTGAATCAGCAGGACTGGTCATTTCCTGTGTCCCAACCCTTCGCAGATGGTATAGATTTCAGGGTGAGTCATCTCAGAGCCCTAGATCTGGGCCTGGGTGGTAGCAAAGCTGGTCAGCCCACTGAGTCTCACTTATCCACACCATCAAGGCAAGCTCTCAGCCCTGCTCAGGTTAGGCCACCAAATGCTGCCATTAGCAGGAGGCAGAGTCAGCTCTCCTACTCTCATGCCCTTGAGGCCAGATCACCTGTATCCGCACCTCCAGATCCAGGTCCACTGAGCTGCCCAGTTAAGACGTTCGGCCCACTTTCCCAAGTGCTGCAGCCTGGGTGGGGCTTGGCCAGCTCTCCTGCTCTCACACTCTCTGCAATGGCTCACTCCTGCCTTCACCATCAGAGCCAGCTCTACTGTGTTGGCTAGAAGGGGTGCAGAGCCTGCTCTCTTAGAGCCAGAGAGAAAGCAGGGCTAGCTCTCTCACTCTCATGCCCTCAGGGCCAGCTCTACTCACTACCACAGGTGGCAAGGGGGAGGGGAAGGGGATCACCCGACACCCATCACTAGTCTGCTGTGAGCTGGCTCAGCCTTAGCACACATATTTTAATCCTTTTGGCTGGAATACAGACATACCCTTAGGCCTTTAGTACACACTTTTAATCCCAAACAGTGAAGATAAACTTAGCTTGTAGAAGGAAGCACTCACATTTGAAGTGATGTCTAATTGTCAGACAGAGTGATGAATCAAAGAAAGATTTGACAGAATATGATATGCCCAACTCTCATGAGAAGAAACAGGAAAGGGAAGCTACTTAGAGAGCAGTGCAGGGGGGGGGGAGAAGACAATTTTACTGGCAGGGTTTTACAGAGACAGGGTGAAGAGAGAACAACCTAGACTCAGGTAAAGGTAGAACATGCCAGAGAATGAGGAGACAGACATTTAGAACAAATTGCCAAAGTTAGAAGGAGGCCAAGCAGAACAATTCAACAAGAAACTGAGAGAAGCCAGATTGAATCAGTCAGCTTGGAGAGGAGTTTGAGCCAGAATAGCTGAGTTGAACCAGGTAGCCAGAGATCAGAAAGAACAAAAAAGAGTAAGCTTATTCAGCAGTAAATCTGAGAGGCTGAAAACATTCTAGGCCTAGATAAGATTGTTCAGAGGCTAGAAGCTTCCAGAACCAGGTCAACATTAACATTAACATTAACATATGAAAGTAGTCAGCCTCAGAGACAACAGTTATCTCAGGTGAACAAAAGTTACTTTAATAGTGTGGTGTGCAGGCAAGCAGGTGTCTATGGCCTGCCTGTGTCATGAACTGAGGGCAGATCTGTGGGTCTGTTTCCTCCTTCCATGCTGCACTGCCTAGATTTGATATGATTTGGTTTTTATGAGTCCTTGGCATAAAACAGCTTTGGCCACCAAACAAAGTATCAAGCTAAGATGAGCAAAGAGGACTGCCATCTACTTTGCCCCTGACTGATAGAAGAACACCACCAACAAGGTGTCTTTTTGCCCACTGCCAGGAGGTCAAGGTAACTTTCAAGAGAAGCATAATAAGATGATAGGTTTGGGGGAAAATTCTGGAAAAGGATGAGTATTCCTTGTTTGATTTCATATTTCTGTTATTGTAAATGGGTCACAGATAAAAATGTTCCAAGTTCAGATTAGTTAGAAATTAGAGAGTTGCCAGAGAGGGCTAAACAAATGCTACAAAATTATCAATCAGATTAGTAAGTTTTGGGAGGATTTGGTCAGGAAAATATAACCCTGAATGAGACATATATCAGAGGAGATCTTGTAGATGAACCCTAATGACACTATGTTAAGTGAGAAAAGCCACCCAGAAAAAGACGAGCACCACATGATCTCGCTTATGTAAGAACTCTAAAGAACACAAATTCACCACTGTGGAATCATGAAAGGTAGCTTGGTCCCTGGTTGAGCTAAGGCTTGAAGCCCCAGAGACCCTGAAGGTACGGTAGGCACTTTGCCTATTCCTGGGCACCAGGCCCCTGTCACTAGCCACAGCGCTACCCATAGATTTGTGGCCATCAGTCACATAAGGGCAATGCCCCAAGCCCCTACACATGTAGAGGACATGACGTATGGTCATGTAGGCTCAAGACAGATCTCCATTTTAATGAGGTACCTAAAGGCCTGGAGAGCTTAGCCAATAAGATTTCCTTCCCAAATATTCCTCCCTGCAAAAGGTATTTAACCTCAAGCCCACCCTGAGAAGTGGGGTATGGTTTCCACACATCTACTTTCCGCCATGATCCTGCTGTAGAGGTCTACCTGAACTTGGAACTTTGAAACCTTTCAGTGGTCAGGCTCTCTGAAGCCAGGCATTCAGAAATGCTGTCAGCAATGTCAGGGGGTGAAAGCTGAGGGGACCCTGTGGAAGACTTTAGAGGATATGGAAGTGAATCTTTTGCTTCCTTCCTTTCTGATTCTGGACCCCATCTTGTTCTTTCCCATTTCCCAGGCATCACTGCACTCCATGTTGCTCTCAGAAACTGACATTTATAGTTTTGCCTCACAAGACCTTTCTACACATCGTAGCTTATTTGAGCTAAATCACAATGAGGATGCTCAAACATTATGCAAAGGATACGAAGTTATCCACCCACATTCACTCAGGATGAAACGGAGAGACATGAGTTCAAGTTCTCGGAACTTTAATCTCCTTGGTGCATTTTCTGTGGGGAGTGCCCATTCTGACTTGAAATCTATCATTCTCCACACTGCCAAAGAGGGACTGGATTATGATGGCATAGATGTTCTTTTCCTCAGCCATGGCTGTAAACTCTCTATTTAGGTAGGGTTCAGGACAGAGACTTATTGCTTAGGCGTAAAAAGCTGCTTGGTAGAGCAAGCTCAGAATGTTAAAAACTGAGGTACCAAATGAACAAGGAGGGCATCTTGATGTAGGAATAGGAAGAGAATGTGGAGGAGGGACAAGGACAACAAGAACCATTAGTGGAGAGTCTGTGGTGCTAAAATGGGTTTTGCTTCAGGGTAAATGGGAAGGACTCTGTTAAGCCGCAGGAGAGAAGGGCAGGACGATGAAACACAAAACTGACCAAGTAAGGGTGTGTGAGGGACGGGGGAGGTCATGTAGAGAGACAGAGCTGTGATGACACATGCCTGCAAAATTATCTCTATTTGTAGGAAGAATTGAGTTAACTCTGAGTCACAAATGGGCAAAGAACCACTGAGGCCAGGTGACAAAAGTTATTGTTTTGTAGCTAGACCACTGATGATATTAGACCAGAGGCTTTTAAGAGCAAAGAGACCAGAGATTTCATGGGAAACACTTACTAAATCTATAAACAGAAAAGTGAAAGAAATAGAGTTGCAAGTTCTTCCAAAGGAAGAATAGCTAGTTAGTAAAACAGTGTGGACACAAAGTTCAGTTCCTAAGCAAGAAGCTGCTTGAAATTGACACCTGCTGACAAAGGGAAAATCCATTTTCTCCAATGGAGTGTCAACTATATTAACTATACCCAGGAAAGGCCCCATGCCTATGAGTAGCTGCTGTAGCAGCTGGCTAACACAAAATAAACTCTATTTTTTGTCATTTGTGTATGGACTTTTTTCCCCTAATTTTAATGTGTTTTGTCTTTTTTTTTTTTTTAACTTTTTTTGCCTGTTTGTTTTAATTTTTGTTTTTATGCTTTTTTCTTATTGAAAGAGAGTGAGAGAACATAAAGGTGTATGGGTAAAGAGGTGGAAAGGATCTGGGAGGAGTTGAGGGAGAGGATAAATATGATCAGAATATATTATATGAAATAAAGTTTTTAAATAAAAATAATAATAGAAGTCCCGGTTTAGAAACTGAATGTAATCTCTGTGCTCAAAGGGAAGAGAGTTGTGGCTTGAACTGCAGTAGACATTGCTCAGCTTTGTCTCCTTTAACATTGGACAGGTCACAGAGGGTTTGTGCTCTTAATTACCTGAAGTGTTTTGAGAATACCAGTAACCATCTGCGCACCATCACCAGGTGACTGGGAAAACAAGTGAGGGGGGAATCTCACAAGCTCCTATTACTGAAGAACTATTGTAGTTGATGGCTTCTGGGGGTGGGGGTCAGTTTTCTTTAGGGACAAGGGGTCTAGTAGGTGCTCCATGCTCCAGTGGATGGCCCCATATCCATGGGCATGTGATCATCACAAATTGGACTCGATGGGTTATGAAGAAGAAGAACTGGAGGAGGAGGAGAGGAGAAAAAATGAAGAAGAGGAGAAGAAGAAGACATGAGTTTGGGAAGCGTTGGAAAGACAGAAGCAGATCTGGAAGATATTATTGGAATGGTGGGTGAATATCATCAAAACACATTATATGAGATTCTCAAAGGATTGATAATAATATAATAATAGCAGTCCTGTATGTTGGCATTTCAGGGCATTGAATAACCTTAAAAAATGAACCAAGTAAATTGTTTGCAATTTTGGTTTTTGGACAAAAGCATCTTCCCTGCTATAACAAGACTTTACTTTATGTCCTAAATAAGTGCATCAGAACATGGAGCTGTTGTTACAGATAACAGTTGCTAAGCTCAGGTGACAAAGGAAGGCCATCCAACCATAACACATTCATTTAAAAAAAAAAACGACAGGCAGGAAGTATGCCTACAATCACAGGAAGTTCTTGTTTCCATGGAGCTACACATTTCTTTCTTTCTCTATTCCTTTGTCACACTTACCTATACGTATGTTGTTATAAACATAAATTCATCTTTAGTTTTATGTAATAAGGTGTATGACATTGAAAACTGTTTGGTTACCAGGAGAGTTAGGGCAGACAAGTTACAAAGCATCTTAATATCTTTTCCTCACAGGAAATGTGAAGACCAAAGTTCAGACCTTCACTTTACAAGGACTTTAGAGTTGTAGCTGCTCCCAGCGGAATCAGGAGAAAGTACAGGATGAAATGGGTGATTCACCTCCACTGGATAAGATAAAGAAAGGGGAAGTTGAGGTAGTGAGACAGCACAGCACAGGAAGCCAGTTTAGACATGGAAAGTCACCCAGCAAGCTACCCTGAAGGAACTAATATAAATAAGCTTGCATTTCAGAGAAAGCAAAGCTTAGTGAATATTGAGAAAGGCGAAGGTAAACAAGAATTCTGAGAAAATATAAAACTTAAAACTACCGAGTGACGGTAAATAGAATGACAGAGCATAGATGAGGAAGGCTTTAGCAAGTGTTCAGAAGTGTGGGACTGCACCAAGCATATGGTATTCCCTCACATTTAATTGAGAGCTGATGTAAAAGTGTGCCAAAGAATGCTTATCACAAAGGCCCAGCGTGTGGACCGACACCATTAGCATTCCCAGAGACAAATGGCAGAGTCAGAAAAGCACCAGTCAGAGAAAAGACAGGTAAATAAGGAAGTCATACAAATTAGAGAATACGGAGGAGATGAATGAGGGTCCAAAGAAGAAAACCCTGCCATCCTGAAGTGCTGCTCAGCTTGTGCAGTGATATTCGCAGGGTTGACACTCTCTGTATTTGTAAGTAGTAGAGAGTTAATTGTGTGGCGGTAGGAGGGAAAGTCAATTCAAAAATACAAAGATTTCAAAGAATTTTTGAAAGTGTATCCAAATAATATCCAAAGAGTTCTTAGAAGACCTGGATGCATGTTTTCTTTCTAAATCCATATGCTCTGTGGAAGGGAGGAGCGTGTCTGCTTTGCATGAAGCATTGGTATTTTCCTCATTTAAATCTAAGGAGATTCAGATGACCATAATCTATAAGTTTTCAAAACGACCAGGATATAAAAGGAGGAAGCCCCAAGCAAATTTGTGAGTGACAGTTTGAATATATAATTTTTACCACATGTTAAGTGCATCTCTGTTCCAAGGAGCTTTAAAAAAAAAAAAAAAAAAAAGAATAGAAAAGAAAAAAGAAAAATATTAAAACAGAAAAAATACCATTTAAAATTTCTATTTTAGATCTAGAAATATATAGGTCAGTGGCAGAGCTAAGTGTCCATGGTCCTAGCTGCGAGAATCTGCACCACAAAAAATAAAAAAATAGTTATTTTACTGTGTTTCTACTTAAACAATTTCTTTTCTGTCAAAATGAATATTTAGGTTGTTGAACACTGAAGTTTTTTAAGATGTAAAAGAACCCTAAAACCCTAAAACCAGTTTTATGAAACTTTCTAGTTTCTGTATTATCCACAGAACTTATGGTGAATTAAAAAAACATGGTACCTACTTTTTATTTGAGCCTAGAACACACCATTTGTGTATTCCTGTCAGAATGTTTACCTCACAGATCAGTGGCTCAGTGTATTTGTATCTAGTTTTCATGACGTAACTTGGATTTTTTTTTTTTTTTTTTTTTAAATTCGGTAAGCGTGAGCATCAGGTGTGCCTGTTTCCTGCTACTAGAGAGGCACGGCCAGCCTCTGTGAATGACAGGATCACACCACAGCTTGTAACACTCTTCAGCAATCTGCAAAGCGATGCGGGCTCTCCAGGCCAGACCCTCTCTGGCACTTGTGGAAAGATCTATGTCAGATGTGGTGGGTGCCAGAGATTGTTGTGAGGGCGTGCAGTTGCAAGAGCCCGTTATGTTTCACCCTGGTGGTGCCGGTGAATCCCAGGGGCTTTCTAAGAGTCCTCCCTGCCTGCATCCTAGGTGGCTTAAAGAATTAAAAGGCTCTGAGTGGCCTTTTCTGACATTCTCTAGATAGAAAGGCCATTTCAAAAACTCCAGTGCAAAGAACTGTGATTTCCCTACCTGAGCTAGGTCTCTCACAATCCTAGATACACACCAACTTCAACACTGACTACAGGAAGGAGACCCCTCTTCATTGGAATAAATGTTCCTCATCCTGGTAACATGAAATTTTAAAGTCTGAGAATATTTCTGGGTAAAACATGACAGGAACACTTCTATAAATGTGGCCTTGGGTCAGTTATTCAGATAAATAAATTCTTTCTCATTTTAAACTCTTTGAATTTTCAATACATTAAAGACTCTGTGAAAGATACAAAACTCAAAAAAATTAAATAATGCAACCAAGAAGTCAAACTCAGGATGTCATGGATACACACACACACACACACACACACACACCACACACATATATACACACATATATATATTGCCTCACAGATCAGTGGCTCAGTGTATTTGTATCTAGTTTTCATATCTCTATCTCTATCTCTATATCTCTATCTATCTATCTATGTATCTATCTATCTATCTATTAAAAAATTACTGCATACAAGGTAATATCTAGTATTTTATATTTAGCTAAAATGAAATAACCATAGTAGATTCCCTTTTATTAATATATACTTTGAATACTATGGTGTTTTTCTTTTAAGAATAAGTGCAAATTATGCAAGAAAACTAACTATATTCATTCAGAGAGTAATTCTATTTTACTTAAACATATAATTGCAGAGGGGTAAGAATATGGAGTTTGTTTTATTTTCTCTTGTGATTATCTAGTTATAATTCTTTTACCTAGACTAATTTCAATTTTTTATTCATAGTTTCACTCCTGAATAATTTTGAGTCTCTGTAGATGTCACAGAAACTTTTAGAACTTGATTACTGTCACCATTATGGGTATCTAATATCAGACTTAAAGAAAAGATGAGCGAAGGAAGAAAGAAGAGGAAGATGAGGAGGAAGAAGAGAGCAAACCATATTTTACTGAAAGCATCAACACTGGCTTAACTTTAGTGCAAGGACCACCTTACAGTTAAACTTTATTACTGTTGCTCTAACCATCAGCAGCCACATGTGTGCATGGCTGTAGAGGAACTCAGAGGCTGGAGATAGCCCAGTCTCCATTCTCTGTGGCTTGCTCAGTCTTAGACCCTGCCCCTGGTCAATAGGATAAATTACTTGTAGTATACTTCAACTCCATTTCAAATGTGAGTCTTTCCTGAAATAATATTCAAAAGAACAAAATAGTTTATAATAAGTCAGGCATGTTTAAAGTATACACCTTTAATCCCAGCATTTTTGAGGCAGAGGCAAATGAGGCCAATCTGCCCATAATGACTTTCAGGATGGCCAGGGCTACGTAGGAAGACCTTGTCTCAAAACAAATAAACCAAAAAAATAGTTCATAGTCATCAAGTACTTGCATTCCATGGCATGCTAGTCATCATTCACTCACTCAATCTCTGCAACCTTATACTCTGTGGATCTGTACTGTATTTCAGGTATGATGCCCCTCCTCACTCCCATCCTAATCCTTCCAAAATTTGGAGGCATCTAACAAACCATGCCATGCCATCAAATCATGCCTTTAAGTTGCATATAAATTAGTGGTGTGTTTTCTAATGGAGACTGCCTCAGAATTGAAGACACACAGTGTTTCTTTCATTTTATACTTCCAAACTAAGATTAGAGAGGTTGAGACGTTTGTCCAGAGGAACCTACATAGAGCAGCTGTGAAGTGCAAGCTGGAAGCCACTCCTGCCTGCCATGCTCTTAGTCACAGTCAGTCTACAGATCCCTCTCTCGGGTGTGTTTCCGACTTAATCGTAAGCCTGTAGTTAAAGTCGTAAATCTGTATTCCAATTCACTGGTTATGTGGGAATCAATAGCTCTGAGTCAAGACATTTATTTATTTATTCAAGCCCCAAGTACTAATTTGTCTTTTAGATTAACCAAATAACCCAAACCATAAGAGTACAGATGTTTTTATAGTTTATTTTTCATGTTTTCTTCTTTTAGATCTAAGTTTAAGCTGATCAGAAAGAATATTCAGTTGTTTTGAGTTAAATTTAGATTAAGAATATTGAAAACATAGACACCGCCATAAAAAAGAGTATTATTTCTTGCAATCCTGTGTTAGTCTCCTGTCGTTAAATCACTTGATGTGTGTCAGGTAAGGTGTACAGTGGTGTTAGCAACAGATCAATGGTAGTGTATCCATGTTAATATTTCTGGAATTTAAAGCAGAAAATTTACTCTTTTTCCACTTGTTCGTGTTAAAGCCATTTACAAAGAAACTGCATTACACAATGCACCTGGAAACAAGTAAATAAATTAACCTTGCTATAGATTTAACTTATACATAACCTACAGATTTAGACAACCTATAAATACCCAAAATAAACCTATAGATTTAGGTAACCTTTTTTATTTCCAGAAAATGTGTTGCTGACTTGGTAAAAGGAATTTAATTGGGAAACACTGAGGTCACTCACTCGGTATCTTCATTTTACAAGCCATGACAGCCTTTATGAAGATAAATGCGCAGCTAATACTTGCTTCTCCATCAACCACCATGCTTCAGGCACGGAACTAGATGCTGATATCCACAAGTGACTAGAGTGGAGGTCCTGCAGTCCTGGGACTCACAGTGCAGGAAATCATGTAGACAGCTAACACAGCACAGCGTTGTGTGATGCCATAGGTGTGCGAGAGGATTCTGCATGAAATGCTGATTTTACTTGCACATGGATCTGAATGCAGACAAGGCTCCCTGTAGTCAACTACCTAGTCTTCAGTAGCTTTGCCTAAAAAGCTTCCAAAGCTGCAAAACTTGCCAGATATCAAAAGATCTTCAAACTACATGCATGCCTCGGCTTCTCGCTCACCTCAGGCTTCCCTGATTTTTTTTTTTCTTCATCTGACTGGTCCTCCTCCCTCTGTTTAACTCCCTTTTTCTTCATTTGTCTTTCTTTCTTCTCTCTCTCTTCCTTTTATTTTGAAATTGGTAGTTTAAATTTAGTATTTAATATTTGAAATATTTTAAATTCAGTACTTAAGATTTTAAGTTAATATTTTAAAAATTATTGTATCTATTGCTCAGTCTTCTAATTATTTCTAGTCGTCAGTATATCTTAAGGAGCTGTCTTCACTGCTGCATGCTGTTACTTTAAGTAGATGCAGCAGAACATGTGCAGTAGCACTCAAGTGTAAGGAAAGGTAAGGGCCTCTCATTTTGCTAACAGATATAACATATATATATACTTAGGGTCAGTTCTTAAGGATGGAAATGCAGAACTAAAAGATATTTCCAACTGGCATTTTAATAGGCATTGCTCAGGACCAGTTTCTGTGCTCGTTTGATTATTAAAGGCACTCGAGGCAATAAAACAGCAAGTGATGACAATCTGAAAATGATCTCTACAGTAACATTTTGAAGTTTTACTTTTTTTTTCATTGTAGAAATGAACAAGGGTTATTGGATGAATTCAAAGACAGAAGAAAATCCAGAAAGGAAGGAAAGGCCCACAATGATGGTGTAATTTTGAAGACACAATCTGAGAAATGTCACTTATCCTTCACCTCTTGTCTTCTTGCTTCCTGTCATTTTAGCCATTGATGATCTGAAAAA
The DNA here is from genome assembly GCA_021653895.1 of Mastomys natalensis. Taxonomy (NCBI): domain Eukaryota; kingdom Metazoa; phylum Chordata; class Mammalia; order Rodentia; family Muridae; genus Mastomys; species Mastomys natalensis. Next base: position 80,510 of record JAJTUV010000670.1, read on the forward strand.
ATATCGATCTTTGAAATATAATTGCTAAGCGATGTAGAATTCAGGAGACCATGTGATGTGTTTTTTATGACCCAAGATTAGAGATGGCCACACAATTCAGCCTTTTGCTTTGGAAACCTGAAACAGAGGATCTTGTTTCTCAATAATGGAACCTTTAATTCTGCAGAGCCCTTTCCCTTCTTCCCCAGATTTAGTAATCCAGGCATTGCTGCCTTGAGACCCACACAATAGGGTCCATTCAACTGGGAGAACCATTCATCATGGGTTAAGTGGTCCAATGAAGAACATTTCTCACTTTAATAAATGAGGTAGAACTGTGGTATAGCTTAGTGGTAGGGTATTTACCTAATTTGCATGAGGTTCTGGGTTCAAGGAATCCTTGGCATCCAGGATAGAAGAAAGATAGAAGTAAAAAATGTTGATTGTCTAGTCATTTACAAAAAAGAGCCAATGTGCAAATGTTACAAGAATCTGCCTGCTTTGTTCACCTTGTGGCACTATCATTTAGGCAATCAAATCCTTGACTTAAGATGCTTTTGTAGGGCTATAAGGTGTGTGGTGAGGATTTGTGTTATATATGGACTAATTGTAGAGCAAGTCAAGCCCGAGTGTCCATTCTTCCTCTCTGGGAACACAGCTTTGCTTTTGACCAGCTCCTTCAGTGAGACAGCTAGTCTGGAAGAAAACAGATGGCAAAATATCTTGAAAGGCCAAGTTATTAAATAAGTGATGTCACTGTGTATTTTGGCTAGATAACATTTCCAATTCTTACAGCAGCTTTGACTTTGCCTAGGTTTTGAGTCCTACACATGATAGAAAAGCCAAGACAGATAAATAGTCCATAATGAAAGCTGTATGCCATCACCTCTAAGCAGTGCTGAACTATTTAAAGAGGGATTGGCGAACTGAGAAGGAGGTTTAGTTGACTGATTCCTTGCCTGGCATGGAATAAGCCCTGAGTTTGATCCTCAGTAAAATGCCCATAATCTCAGCATTGAGGAGGATTGAACAGGAGCATCAGAAGTTCGAGACCATCATCAGATGGTACACAGAAAATTTGAAGCTCACTTGGATTAGAGACCGCTTCTAAGTAAATAAATATGCAAACAAATAAATAGTAATAAATTTAGCCATAGAAACAGGTGTGCTGTAAGTGACAAGGGAAGTCATTCTGTAAAACAAGAGTAACTGGTTGGGACATGGTGGGAAAGTCAGAAAGAAGGATGGATTCAAGACATGTTGTCAAGGAGAAAGAACACAACAAATTAGCTACGATCAGGATCACAGCGGGTCTAACGAACTTAAAGCAAAGGAAGAGTTGACTTGAGTTTGAGACAAGAGGATAGTATTAGTTTAAAAAACACCAAACAGTGAGCTAAGTGTTTTGGTTTGAATTTTGGAAAAAGTCAAGAAATTTATGTGCGTGTGTGTGTGTGTGTGTGTGTGTGTGTGTGTGTGCAAGCATATACTCGAATGGATACATATATCTATAATCTGGATCTCAGGATTTTATGTTGGTTCATTGTACTGAGAATCCCACAGCTCCCTTGAAGAGCTTGCTGGCTAACCATAGCTACCAGCGAAGGACGAGCAACTCTGCTGGTTCATGGGAAGAGAGTTTGCCCCACCAGCCCCAGAGAAGTGTTTTAGCATTCCACATGATGTGGCTCAAACCCTCTCTTTGCTTGCTTAGGCAAAGAAGGAGATAATTAAATTTTATCTCATGTGCTTCTCTCTTTTTCTTTTTATTGCGGGATACATGTTCAGGTAACTTCTCTATGTGAGAGGGGCTGGCTGAGATGTAAAGAACATCTGGTTTCATTTCTAATGACATCTGGAAAGCAAGGGTCAAATATCCTTCTGTAAAGATTTTCTTCTCTTTTCCTGGAGAGAGTGCAGAGTGAACTGACTGTTCAGGAGAGGAGAGCAAGGGGTGATATGGTTAGGGCTTGGAGCAGACTGCATTTTAGAAAGAATTAGAATTATACTTTTTCTGTTACTTCTCTTCTCAAGTCACCTCAGACTCTAGAGCTATGGATAGAAAAAGATAGAAAGGATGGACCCGAGGAGCTACAGGAGTGACTTTTAAGAGCTTACAGTTGCAGCCCTCCAGAAGATCCAGAGGCATTTCATGTCGGGTAACTGTTGCCCTCATGTCTCAGCACCGAGTGGGTTACAACGAATATTTTGTATTTGGGGAAAATAGAAGTAAGTCCTATGCTTTATTGCTCAAGGTAGAATAACTTGTTTACTTTTTCAGTTTCTGATAACATAGATCTACTGTTTTTGCACACATGAAAGCAGGTGATAAAGTATATTCCCATTACGACAGAAACAATTTATGAATGATGCTCTTCTCCCCAAGAAATGTGTACAATAGAGAGATGAAGACAGCAGGCTTTCCCCCTTCCTACACATGCAAGTTCCCTCAAGCCTAATCCCCCCCAGCAAGGGAGCCCACATTTTCATTAATATAATACAAAAACATATGGTTAAGGGAAAAAAAAGAGCATAAAGAAATGAATAGAAGAGCCACACAATTCAAAGAAAACACATTCTCTAGCTCATAGCCACATCTAACTGCTGAAGAAATTTCAATGAAAAATCAGATGTGATTTTTCAACATGTAATTTTGCCCCAATAAAATATAGAGAAATACATAGGTTTCGGTAGGGGGCAGGAAGAATATTTTCTTTACTTGTACAAGGTTATAAGTGTCCAGAATTGTTGAAGAAGTTCAGAATGAGATAATATGTGTGAACTGTTAAATAACTATTTAAAACTTTCTTTTCAGAGTGTGGGGATTCTTTGTGTTTGGGACTTTGATATGGTTACAGAAGAGAAGAAAGATATATTATTACTCATGTGGACCAACTTCAGACATAGATTAAAAGCAGTTTTTTACCAAAGACATTTCTGATTTCAGTGAGTTTTTGCTTTGTTATTTCCAGAATCTGCCCCCTTCTTTCCAAAAAAAGTAGATCCAAAAGTAAAACAGCTGTGTGTGTGTGTGTGTGTGTGTGTGTGTGTGTGTGTGTGTGTTGTGTGTGAAGAAAGCCTGCCCAACAGGTTCCTGGTTTCTGAGATAGCTCTGAGATCAGATGTCAGAAAGGAAAGAGAAAAGAGAGAAAGAAGGAAAGGAAATCCAGGTCAGAGCCAATAAATGAAGGAATCCTTGCTGGTCCCTGCTGGCTGCCTTCACCTGCACAGCAGGCTGCATCCAACTGCTTGTAAGCATGAGCAAGCTCAGGTTTTAACCCTAGGCTTTGGCTGTCTTTCCTCTTTCTGAATCTGATCTAGGCCTTCTTTTGTAGGTGCTTAAGGCTCTAAGACAATCAGAAACTCACCCACAAGATCAAGGTAAGTAATGGGTTGGAGGGCTCTCCTGCACACTTCCTTTTGAGTTCAGATCTTTGAGAACACTTTCGTCTTTCATATCTGTTTACAGCAGAATATGATTCTCTTCTAGACTCAGATGCTGAGATCATAATCTTGACAGGAAAAAAAATCTAATTTGCATTCATTGTGGTGGGATGGAAGGAGTCCTGACAGTCATATGTCAAAGGGCGCGTCTTCAAAAACAGTAACTCTTAGATAGTCATGTGTACTTATCACCTACTTTGTGCCCTGCATTTACTCTCCCAGGCTCTGGGAATTCAGCAGTTAACAAAATGCATAAAAAGCTTGCTCTCAAATGACTGGCTTTCTTGAACATTGGCGGTCAGGTAACAAAGCCTTAAACCATCATGTGTCTGTCAGAATATTTCTTTAAAGCACGCTCATCGTAAGTCTAAGAGTAAGATGTGTGTATGTGTGTGTGTGTGTGTGTACACATATATACACATTCTAGAACCAGGGAATAAATTTTTCTAATAAAATCCTTAAATATTTGAAAAAGTTTGAATTTATACAAAATATGAGTGTTAGTAGTTTTTTGAGAAAAGTGTCATATTTTATTTGGATTACATATAATAATTTCTTTTTAAATATATATTGCTACATGTTGTATATACAATATGTAGCATATTTCATGCATATTCAAAAATATGAGCACATCGATGTACCTATTCATCTATGAGAGAGTCTCAAGAGACCTAGAAGTTTGAATAGTATTGATTATAAAGTAATAATTTGTCATTTATAGAATCTATTTAGTCACCTGTCATGACATAGGACAACTGCTTCCTTTCATATCCAATATCTTACTTACCAGTAACTAGCCTAATACTTCATTTTTATTTTCTGGTTTCTTCCTTTGAAACAAAAAAGTGTGTTTGTAGATATATTAAATATTACTGAAGATACATTAATAAAATTAATGCTGACTTCCCATAGGTCCAATGGGAAGTTTCACACACTGCCATATTTCTAGGAAACAATACAGGACATATAGCCTCTGGGAAATAGAAAATGAAAAGGAACATATTGGAAACTGCAGGGAAGAGATTTTCCCCTTTCTGTACTGTCTGATTTAACACCAGGTGTGAAGCCAGTGTTGGGATCCAGAGCCCACCTCTGGAACCACCACAGATACGCATTCTCAGTTTAATTCTTTATTTGTTTTACTTACCTAAATATAAAGAATTGTGGCTGGGGTGCATCCCAGTGCACAGAGCTTGTCCATCAGGTATAGGAATTTGGATTTGATCTCTGCAAATATATTTAAGGTGTGTGGCACCATGTTTTCTGCATGTGGATACACTCAATTAGATCGGTATGTTAGTAGTTTTAAAAGAAGCCAAAAAATAATTTTTTCTAGTCTGATGAGCGAAGGTTACCTGATATAGTAAGCCTATTTTCATCAGGATTTTTTTTATTCATAGATTAAAGGATTTTGTGAGAAGAAAAGCTATTTCATGGGAGTAAGGGAACTAGAGATATCTTCCCTAACTTTTCTATTTTATTTTTCTATGCCCCCACAAAATTCAACCTACTATCCTACCTTTCACACCTTCTCAATGAAAGTATGTTCCAAAATTATTTTGTAGGGAGATTATGGCAAACTTTTTATTTAGGAACACCTCAATTCATTCTAGAACAAAATACTTTATTAGTCCAAAGCCAAAAGTAAACATATGATTATATAGCTTACGATTAATTTAAGTTTTTCATCCTTAAGAAACAAAATCTTCCCCCTTGGAAACAGACAATACTCAAATGCTTCAATTTATTGGAAATTATGACACTATTTTATTTTGTAACCCATTAAAAGTGGCTTGCTCTCTCTGCAGGGACTGGGTAATGAAGTAACCCTAGAGCATATTTAATGAGAATGTAGGTAAGGCATAAACCAAGGAGTATTTGTTCCCACAGAGGCTATGATGGCAACACTGGGTTTCTTTTATTGTCTGAGAGGTAGACTGCTACGGGTCAGCCAGGGTTGATGGTAAGAAACCAGGAAATGCCAATGATAGGACTGAGACAAAGAGTAGAAGCTAGCAACCTATGGACCCAGGAGCTGAACCCAGGCACATGGGAAGCCCAGTGAACCTCTCCCTAAGTCTGGTGACAAGCATTTAAAAGCCTCCCTGTTTATTCTGTTCAGCATCTTCAAGGCACTTCTCAACATCTGTCTGATGAGACTAAGGGATTTTAGTTTGTGGAGGAAGTGAAGTCATTTTCCCATACATCCCCCACTTCTGTTACTGAGATCTATGACTGCGCTGGTGCTTTGGTACCATTGCTGTACAGCAAATCAACATAAAAGGTCATAACTTACAACAGCCAATGACTTTTATGGAACTTAACGGGTGTGTCTGTATCTCTTACTGCCAATGAGTGTCAGCTTGCCGGGGCAATCCTTTCAGTGGAAAAGTGGATTGAGCTTTATGGTCAGGGTTGCTTACCCAGCTGTTGGAAGACCATGTGGCCTTGATATCAAAGTATTGATTGGTTGCTACCTGGACCTGTCAGCAGCTGATCTCACTGGCTGGAAGGTGGCTTCCCTAAGGGGAATTGAGCTGAGGAGGCAGAATTCATGAACATCCGTCTCTCTAACCTTATGCAGTAGGTAGACACAGTTTTTTGCTCTCTTCCATGTGTCAAAGCAAGCTACTATGTCTAGCCCATACTCAAGCAAAAGAGATGGTGCAGGGATGCATGTGCCACTGTGAGTCACCCCAGAGGCTGTGTTCCCTAGCACTCATAAAGAGATATCTACCCATAGATGTTTAGAGCAGAGTAGACAATTAATTGGGCGTACAAGGACCATAACTTGTCTGCCTGAAGGTAAAAATATTCCCCCAAGTTCTTTCCCCCTGTGATTATATCTCTATAGTGAGATGAATTCTTTCTGATTTCTTGATCTGTTTGAAACACAACAGTACTCTGGCCATTATCTCTCCTATCATTGTATAAAGGTCTGGCTAAACATCCTCTTGTGCACCACAGCAATTTTTAAGAGCTTCAAATTCCAGCTTTTGATTTCCTAGCTGTTTGATTTTTGTTTCCTCATTTGAAAAACTGGAAGTAAATTATTTTTATCTAATTTGTACTTTTGTATAACTCATAACAAAAATTCACCTATCAAGTGCCTACTTTAGTACCAGGTGCATATTATATGGTAGTAAATGGAAGTTAACTGAAACTTTCCTTATTCTTTGCTGACAATGTTTTAAAGAAAGGAAGTCAATCACTTTCCTGTGTCAGCCACTTGGCTTTTCCTTTTCCTTGCTATACTGAGATAAAATTTCATTGCATTAGCCATATGTTTAGCAATGTGACCTTGTCAAATGCTCACACTCAGTAGTGAGCTGATATATGTGTGTATAGAGCTAGCCAAGGAGAAAGTACTTAGCTTTCGACTTCATATTCTAAACTTTTTCAAAGCAATATTTTGTATTTTAGAAGAGGCAGGCAGATTTCTGAGTTCGAAGCCAGCCTGGTCTACAGAGTGAGTTCCAGGACAGCCAAGGCTATACAGAGAAACCCTGTCTTGAAAAAACCAAATATATATATATATATGTGTGTGTGTGTGTGTGTGTGTGTGAATGTGTGTGTGATGTACATATATATAATTTGCTTATAATAAAGTATTGCATTTAAAGCACATTTTGAGATATTTTAATACTTTATTATTTATTGAGATTTATCTTAAGGCCCACCTTAAGATCCACCTTCATGACTGTCTTTTGTGTACTGAAAAACATATCTATTCTACTATTGTATGTAGTATATGTTAGAAATGTAGAGTTACTTGGGAATATTATTCTTCTATAGTCCTACTACAGAATTTTATATTTACTGTATTGGTTACTGTTTTTTATTGCTGTGACAAAATATTTGAGAAAAGAACTTAAGGAGAGTGAATTCAGTCAATGCTCTGGGTCACAGATGTGGTGGTGGGATCTTGAAGCAGGGAGAGATGGATTGTGGACTGCGTAAGGGTATCTTGGTTCTTGGCTGGGCATGGGCCTGGAACCCTGGGACTCCAAGGGAGAAACGGCAGGAGTTCGGCCACATCCCCAGAACCCAGGGTCCTGACAAGCAGTCTAATCTCCATGGACCTTCATGTAGGCCTTTACAGCCCCTCCCGAAGTGCACAGGCAGAGGGCATGACTACAGGCCTCAGGCTCTAGAGAGATTTACATACTAATGAAGGCCAGACGGCAGAGCCAATTAAACCTTCCCCAGAACCTCCCCCTTTCTCCTTCCTATTTAACTCAGGTCTGCCCTGAGTTTGGGGAGGGGGGGGTATATCCAGATCCATTCACCACCCACCTGAAAATAAACCCTTTTGGAACCAAGGACTTCTCATATCTTTGGGGCCTGCTTCCAGCCTTTGGAACTCCAGACCTTTTTCCTGTATGTGGGACCCACCGCTGCCTGGAAGCCTCCAGGACTCCTCCACTGTGGCCCCTTTTCCCACAATGGATGCTGGAGCTCAACTCAGTTTCTTGTTTATTCCATGTTGCTTATGTTCAGGCATGGTCTTCCCAGCAAAATTAACCTAGTCTAGACATCTCAGGAGCATGTCCAGAGGTCTCCTTCCATGGTGATTGTGAATCAGCAGCTGAATATTAAGACTGACCATCATATTTACTAATACAGAAATACTGATGACATCTTCCAGTGTGTCATGTCATGACATCCCCCAATGTGTCATGTAGTTATTGATTTGCCTAATATCAGTCTTCATATTTTTTAAAGCTCTGCTGTTAAATAATAGCCATTATGATTTCTGTCTTTTCCAAGTGAGTTGATCTCTTCTTATAATTGTGAGACATTCCTCTTTTTTAGTACTTTTATTTTGAAATCTACTTTCTTTGATCTCAGCATAAATACTTCTGCTCTTTCTAATCTTATCTTCAAAAATTTTTTTTTTAACTATTAACCAAACGATAATTTGGGGAAAAATTCCATCTGTACTTAACATATGCAAGCATCTTTTTATCATCATTCCCTAACAAAGCAGTACAGAAAACTGCTTACACAAAATTCACATGGTATTAGGTGTTACACATAACCTGGAGATGATGAGAAGTATATGGGAGGTGGGCAGAGCATCTATGGAAATACTATGTCAGTTTCAAAAAACTACTTGAGCATCCAAGGTTTTTGTTTCTGTGCATGGTTGTAGAGACAACCCCCTGTAGACACCAGGGGACAGTTTTATATAAACACATTTCCCTCCTTGATTCTTGTCTTTTGACAAATCTTAATACATTTGAAAATGGCAGAATCTCATATGGAACCACAGCAAAAAAGAAGTGGGCATATAATCAGACCACAGCAAGCGACACGCGGAACTGGCCACAGGGGTAGCTAGATTGGCAGGGGCAAGGCTCTCTATTGTGCGCTGTTCTGGAATGCTGGCCTTCCTCTTCTTCACAGTTAGGTCTCATCACCCAGCATGGAAGATCATCACCATCTCTTAGCTTACAGCTCAAGCAGCCTTCATATCATCAGTCTGAGAGCCTGGGAGAAACCTCTGGTAAGAGTTGTAATGAAGAATCAAATTACACATTGTGAAACCTTCAAGTTCCTTCAAGATCGTAGTCAATGAGCAGAGCTCAGGAGGCCCACATGCAAGTTCAGTCTCCAAGGCTCAGGGTACAAGAAGAGACCATGTTTGGGGTTAGACGATAGAGATGAAGAGGTCAGCTCAGGAACTTTGGAAAATTCCACCAGACTCCTCCCTTCCTGGAAGAGAAAGGTCATAGAACACTTAGGCATCTCTCCACTCCAGAAGGGAGAAGCTAATTAACATTCCTCAGACCCTGCCGGTGGGGAAGGCCTAGAGCACAGTAGATACATTCTGTAGGATGGACCAACCTTTGCCACCTACAGACAAGGGAAGTCCTTGCCACCTCATTCCCTAAAGACTAGTTTAAAAAGTCACACTGTTCTGCCAATGACATTGTGCCTAATGGCTGGCTGCTGCCCTAAAAACTATAAAAACTGGCCAAATGGGGTGTCCAAGGGTCGTAGCCTCTCCTTCCGGTTCAGGAAGACCTCCAACTCATTGGAACAATAAATTCCTCTTGCTTTTTGCATCGATGCACTCAAGGGGTCCCCTGTAAGTTAAGACTCCCCAAGAGTCTTACAAAGCCAGAGAAAGATCTATGTCTCAGTTCAAGCATTCAAAAGCACGTCTTTACCGAGGCCTTTTTGTTGCATTGCCCCTTGACGGATGGGGTGAGGTCCACCTGCAGTATCTGCTTTACTTGGGCAGAGATTCAAATGTTTGCCTCATCCGAAAACAAATCCACAGTTAATCAGCTTTCTACAACTGCGACATGATACCTGACATAAATACCTTTTGTTTGTTGTTGTTGTTGTTTGTTTTAAAAATTATAGATTTTTAAAAATTAAGTCTGAAATGTCAGTAAAAATACTAATGTGTAGGGGGTGTTTTACATCCCAAATCCTGGTACTTAATTCTGCTTCTGTCCTGTTACTTAATTTGTAAAGAAAGCTGAATGGTGCAAGATTTGACCTTTCAGAACTTCAACCATACATCAGAAGATGACACACTGAGATCTGAAGAATGAGTTGTATCGGAATGCTGGGACAGTCCATAACCAGAACGGGGAAACACATAAAAAAACGGGTGAGTCCTTAAGGTGTCAAATGTCATATTCTTAGTTCCGAAGTGGCATCCCTGTCTCTAAAGTCCCCTACAGTATGAACCACGCCCTAGCAGGTAAGCACAAACGCCAAAAGTGTCTGGAGAGCTATATCGGTCCGCAGTGGTTCAGATTTCTTTTCTGTCAGTTGTGTATGAGAACGATACTGTGCAGCAGAGAAGGCAGCGTGGGTGAGGGCAAAGAGGCCGACACACACTAGCACCTTCCACAGCAATGCCACCATGGTTTCAAAGGAGTGGCAGTCCCAGAGTTAGCCTTCCACACTGGGGTAAATATGCTAAGAAAAGGAAAGACTTGTCTTGGCTCACAGTCTCATCTGGGCTTGTTGCTTCGGGCCTGGCCTGTAGCATCACAATACATCATAGAGGGAACATTTAGCAGAACAGGGGTATTCAGCTCACAGCTACTTTGCCAGAGCACCGTGGGCCCCAAAAGGCACAGCACGGTGTCCGGCAGGAGGCGCCGGGCACCCCTAGCCCAGAGATGCACAGAGGGAAGAAGAGGCGCTGGGGAGGAAGGGAGATATTTTTATTATGTATTTTTAATGTCAGGATGTAGATATCAACACACACACACACACACACACACACACACACACACACGTACGCACTCACGCACGCACGCACGCACGCGCGCACACACACACATACAAGATGAGCTGTAAAATTTGGTATACATAAATACTACAGAGTACCTAAGTAAGTTATTTAACATATTTCTTAACTCACCCTTTCTTCCTTAGTGAATATTCCAAGTCCATCTTTCTGGCAATTTTCAAATATGCAATATATTCTAATAACTGTAATTTTCATGATGTACAACAGACCTCTTGAACTCAGCACTCCTGTCTAATTGGAAGTTTTTGTTCATGACAAGCACTTCCCTAAACCCTCTTCTGGTCCTAGGCTCTGGGAACTGTCATTTTACCTGTTTTTTCTGTGAGTTCAGAATTTTGAACTTCACATGTAAGTGAAATTAACTGGCATTTGTCTTTCTGTGACCGAAACACAAAAACAAATGTTGTAAATGAAAGATTTCTTTTTTTCTTTTAAATTGAGAATAGATTTTTTTTTTTTTTTTATACAATATCTTCTGATTCCAGCTTCTCTCCTCTAATTCCTCCCAGGTCCTCCCCACCTCCTCCCCCACCCAAATTCACATCCTTTTCTCTTTCTCTCATTGGAATAAAACAGATATCTAAAAATAATAAAAATAAGACACAATAATACAAATAAACTGGAATAGAATGAAATAAACAAACTAACAGAAGCAAAGGGCCAAAGGGAAAAACACAAGAAACACACATAGAAATGAAACATGCATGCTTGTACACACAGAAATCATGGAAAAACACAACACTGCAACTATACACAAAAGAAATATGAGAAAAAAGAAGAAAAGAAAAAAAAAAACAATGCTCATACAAATTCAGTGAGAAAAGGAGTCCTCCACATGCCATTGGGTTCATTTTCTGTTGGCCATCTACTGCTGGGCATGACGTCTTTCCTGAAGAGTGGTCTGTACACTCAGTGAGACTCCATTGAAGAAAATTAGTTTTGCAAGTTGTTATGAGTTTGAGACAGCTTCTGGGTTGGGGATAGAGGCTTGTGCTTAACTCTCCTCTCAACACTGGGACCCCGTCTGGGTTAGAGCCCTGCAGGTCTGGTGCAGTCTCTGTGAGTTCCTATGAGCATCATTCCTGCTGTGTTTGGAAAGCCTTGTTCCTCCATGTCCTCCATGACTCTGGCTCTTACAGTCTTTCTGTTTCCTCTTCTGCAGGGTTCCCTGAGTCCTGAGGTGAGGAGTTTGAAGGAGACATCCCACTTAGTACTGAGTGTTCTAAGGTCTCTCACTCTCTGCACATTGTCTATCTGTGGGCCTCTGTATTTATTCCTATCTACTGTAGGAGGAAACTTCTCTGATGATGACTAAGCAAGACATTGATCTGAGTATAGCAAAATGTCACTAGGAGTCATTTTCCTGCTATAGTCTTTTAGTGGAATAGTAGTATTTGGTTTTATCCTATGTGCCTGGCCTATTTAGTCTCAATTCTTGCAATATGAGCAGAACTGGGCATGGGTTCCATCTCATGAGTGGGCCTTAAAGCAATCAGAATTGGCTGGTTACTCCTACATGCTTCGTGTCACTACTGCAGCAGCATGTATAGCAGGCTGGTCATCATTGTATATGACAGGTTTCTGCAGACAGTTTCTCTGTGTGCGCTTCCTGAATCACTCTGTAACAGCTGTCGAACTCAAACGCCTGCTTGACCAAGTGCTGGATAAAGTGACAGGACTTTCTACTTGTTTTGGTGTTTCCATTTCTTCTGGTAATATTCAGAGTACCTTCTTACCATGACACTGTCAAGGGGATGAGAATTATGTAGGCAAACAGATTGACTTCTCTGTTTACTGAGTGTGTTGGTGTTGTCTTTAGCAATAGACTTTACCGTCAATTTGTGGAGTGAGCCAATACTTGGCAAAAAGCTAGGTTCTTTGGTGGTTCCATTAGGACCGTTGGCCATACTCAATTAGATATACTTCAAGAATGAGGCTTCTATTTTGTACAAGGATAATCTATTGGAGCTGTGTCCCCTTTATTTATGTGTCCATTTCAATTTTTTCACATTTTTTTCAAGAAGCTTCTACCGTTAGTAACTGCCATTAGACTTTCATAATGGCCCTTAGTTTTAGCTGTCGCTTTCCATTCTGTCCCTCATCTCCTTCTCTTTTCATGTTCATCCCATTTTAGTTCACTAGCTTAACTCTTATATAACTGTCTATTATATTTCCCTTCTATGAAAATCCATTCTCCGAAGTCCTTAGTATATTGTATCTCTGTTCACAGATAGACTTAACAGCAACATGATGATAATGAATACACTTGTTTTCTACGGTCTCCTCAATATTTTTCTGTCTTTACCTGAGAATTGTATTTTTAACACTTAGTAATATTCCTGCACCACATTTTCTTTAGCCATTCTCCTATTAACAGACATCTATGCTATTTACAGTTTCTAGCTAGCATGAATATAGCAGCAATGAACACAGTTAAGCAAGTGCCTTTGTAGTAGGATGTAGAGTCCTTTGGTCTATGATCAGGAGTGATAAACCTGGATCTTGAAATGGATGCATTTCCAGCTTCCTGAGGAACCGCCACATTGATTTCCACAGAGGCTGCACAAGTTTGCACTCCTACCAGCAATGGAGGAACGTTTCCACTTTACATTTCAAAAAAAAAAAAGTGATGGAGATTTGGGTCATGATAGAACACTTGTACAGACAAGGCCTTGGGTTCAATCTCTAGCAATACACACACACACACATGCATGTGCACACACATACACACACACTGACACGCAGGCATGTGCATGCACACACATACACACACACACACATACACACACACACCAAGCACCTTATCTCTGTGTATATGCATGTGTTTCTCTCTGTGCTTTTATGATTATGTGTCTGGGAAGGATCATCGGACTGACTCCCTTTACTTTTGCCCTTTTCTGTTGCAGGGTTGCAATCTTGTTCTTTTATTAAACAACATTTAGTCATTTTATATTTTTTCAGATATGTAAATGTCTATGTTTTAAAGAACATTCACACTAGTCCCAACATTATGGCTGCAGTCAGAAGTCTTGTAACTTAGAATTCTGTCAATATCATAAGGAGAATTCTAGAGATAGTGAAGGTCTCCATTTGGATTTTTTTCTTTATTTAGGCACTGATTAGCTACTAATAACTTTAAAGCAGGGTTGTGACTATTCATTGATAGATTTAGAGAGTTTGGGTATAATAGGCCTTACACAAGACAATATCAAAATCAGAGGAATAGCAGGCCAGTTTACTTTCGAGTACTGTTTTGATCGCTCAGACAAGAAACATTGAGCACCTAGCTAAAGAGAAGGTGAAGAAAACAGGTTCCTTAGACATGGGGAGAAACAACTGACCCTACCACGAGAAGCCATGACTCTCAGCAGTGCATGAAGATGGAAAAGGAAACATATTTTAGAGAATAAAAGAAGACAACTGGATGCTCAGGATTAGCTGGACGCTCTCAATGAAAGGGTCAGTAAAGTAACTAATGGATACTTAGCTACAAAGGATGCTGGGGATAAAAATAATAAGTTATTTTTTCTAACAGTGAAAACTAGTTTTTCTTTCCCTAATGATAAAGCAACTAATTGTGCCGAGATCTAAAAATGTTTTCAAGGAAGAGCATACGTGTCTAATCCTAGTAGAATCAAAGGGGCAGAAGAGCCTACACTAACCAGTCCAGGAAGCTGGAGGCTTAGCAGCATGAATGACCCATCCATGACTTCTGCTTCTACACAGACACCATCATGCCATGATGGTGGCATGCTTATTCTCCGCTGAAACATGGAATTCAAGTCCAGATTTATTACTCCTTTTCTGGGGCAGTCTTTTATAAAAAGGCTTTTTCTAACCATGGCAGTCTATCAAAAATGCTAAAGTCTGGAATGAGAGAGGCAAGCTCAAAGGAAACACTCTCTGCAAACCTAGTTGTCAGATACATTTCCTTCAGGTGGTCACAGTGACCTTACATTCCTAGTGTGAGTGTATTTTAATCAAAGCACCCTAGAGCTGGGAGGCACACTGTGTGTCTCCTTCAAAGTTTTACACTGCAGACAAGGAAAACAGCAGCATAATGTCTTTTATTGCCAAGGACCAAATTGATAAAAGAATGCAAATGGAGATCGGCAGAGCCATAACTAAACATTGCATGAAATAAACGTATTATTTTTTAAAAAACATCCTGAGTCTCATATTACATACTGAATGCTTAGTCCCACAGTAAATTCTAATGAAAAATATCTACAAGAATGTTTAAATAAACTACCAACATCACTGAAAAATGGCAGAACAGGGACTTGATTTGCACTTGTCCAACTCCAGGAGCTACGCTTGTCTTGCTGCTTTCTATGTACACTGCCCCTTGTCCCTGTTTTACTAGTAGCAATGGAAGCTGACAATTTGTCTCAAGTTCTCTAATAGACTGGTAAGGAGTAACACTAAGTCCATGCTGCTGACCTTTCGGTTTCGGCTCTATGAAAACCAATGCTAAGTGCAGAAATACAGCTTTCCCTCCTTGGTGGCCATGCAGCCTTATGCTTCCTGTTTCTCAGGCCACACTGCCTTAAAGAATTATGCATCTGGGCTGCTCACAGGCCCCACAGACCAGATTGAAACCTTTCCCACTCATAAATGGGTTCCCATAAGACCAATTCAAAAAGTTACATTTATTATATTCATTGTCCATGTGTGGGTGTGCCATGGAGCATACGTGGAGGTCAGGAAAAAAATGTCTGTGAGAGTTGACTCTGTCTCGTGAGTCCTGGGGTCTGAATTCAGGGTGTCAGACATGGCAGCACATGCCTCAACTTGCCAAGCAATCTCTCTGGCCCAAGGCCAACTAACTCTCTCTCTCTCTCTCTCTCTCTCTCTCTCTCTCTCCCCTCTCTGTGTGTGTGTGTGTGTTGTGTGTGTTGTCTCCTTCCTCCCTCCCTTCCTTCCCCCTTTCTGTTTCTTTCTTTTTCATCCTTTGTTCATTCATTCGTTCCTTCCTTCTTTCCTTCTTTCCTTTCTTTTCTAGAGATCATGACCCATTGGTGTACCATGACATCACTGTAATGTAATGTCTTATGACTAATGACTAATGTATTTTAAAATTAAATTCATTCCCCCCTGCCTCATTTTATTTTATTGTTGTGTTAAAACACTAACCAAAAACAACTTGGAACAGAAGGGGCTTATTTAACTTATGTATCCACATCATAATACCTTATCCAGAGAAGTCAGGGCAGGAACCTGGAAACAGGAACTAAAGAGGAACACTGCTTGCTGATTCTCTGTCTGGTCCACTCCCTAACTCATGTTCAGCTAGCTTTATATACAGCTCAAGTCCATCTGCCTAGGGATGGTGCTATCCACAGTGGGCTGGGCCCTGCCACATTGATCATCAGTCAAAACAACTCCTCAAGAACATGGCCAGATGATTCTAGGCTGTGTCAAGTTAAAAACTGAAGTCACCTAGACATCTGTATGTCTCTGTCTCTGGTGTGTGTGGGGTATATGTGCATACATAGAGGCATGTGGAGGTCAGAGATCAGCCTCAGGTATAGTTACTCAAGAGCTGTCTACCTCATGTTCAGAAAGACAGATTCTTACTGGGTCCTGGGACTCCTCAGTTAGGATAGCTGGCCAGTGAAGCCAAGGGATCTGTTCATCTATTCCTTTCCACTGCTTAGACTGTAAGTCAGGGCCATATACACCAGGTTTACATGCACATTCTTGGATTGGAATGCAGATCCTCATATTTGCAGGACAAACACTTTTTCAGCTGCGTTGTTTCCCCCAGCCTGTGTTCTCTTATTTACCATCCCACTCCCTTTAGTATTTTAGATTTGAAGGTGAATTTCTTTCATTCCCATTGGTCAGCTTTAGGTAAAAGAAATTTCCTTTCATTCTGACAGTTCTTGAATTGACATCTATCCCCATATTTAGTTTCCTGGAATCAGCATAAATCCTAACCAAGAACAGTCCGCTGAAGGGGCTTTTTAGCAGAGCAGGCTTTGCCTCCTTATGAGCCATTTATGTGTAATTAAGTCAGGGTGCTGCTGCTGTCTTTCCAGCTTTCTCCTTGCCTGGGGTCTAGAATCTGTAACCATCCAGGTTAATTGTGCCCATTTGTTCTTGCCTCCTCTGTGCCAGCTGGAGCCAAAGCATCCCCTCCTGGAAGCCAGGATCCTTTGAAGCCCAGGCTGCCTCCTAACAGGGGCTAAGGAGCTGAGAATCAGCCATAGGAGTCTGTCCTCTTCCCTCCCTGAGAGGGAAACCACATTGAAATATTTGTTCTCTGTGCGTTGTTCCTAAAACAATGTAAGTATGCTGCAGAGGGTTAGCATTTGCCACAGTGATAAACAAGTGGTAATCACACTATGAGGGTGAAGTGGGGGTGTTTGTGGTCTCAGGGGAGATGGGCTACAAAAGATAGAAATCATCCAAACCCCATGAATCTGCAGTTTTCTGTTTTTATTCTTAGAAGTTTAGTGGCTTTGGTGGAAGCACAGAGAGTTTCATTTTTAGCTTGGTGTTCATTAGCAGGTAGATGACTTAGTTTAATTAGGGGAAGGTAAAGCCAAAATTTTTGTTTTTCTCCATTTTTATTATTATTATTATTAAAAACTACATCTAAAAAATCATATGGCCTAATAGAACTTAGTAAGTAAATGGCCAGATTTTTATGGTCAAGATAGATTTAGTGGAAATACAAATTTAAAACAGTATTAGGGGTGTGTGTGTGTGTGTGTGTGTGTGTGTGTGTGTGTGTTGAAAAATTGCTTGTTTAGTTTTGAGCCCAGGTTGATCTCAAACTCATAAACGTCCTGCCTCATCCTTCTAAGTTCTAAGTTTACAGATATTCTAGATTGCTTTTCTGTGATAAACATTTCAATCAAAAGCAATTTAGGGCAGGAAAGGGTTTATTTCAGGTTAGACTTACAAGTCACAGTTCAGCACTGAGGGATATCAGGGCAGGAATTTAAGTAGGAACTTAATGTAGAATATGTGGATGAATACTGCTTGCTGGCTTAGTCACGGGCTAATGATCTTATACAGCTTTCTTATACAGCTCAGGCTGTCTGCCTAGGGTTGGTGTCTCCCACAGTGGGCTTAGTCCCCCACGGTGGGCTTGGGCCCTCCTACATCAATCATTAGTCAAGACAACATTACAATTAGAAACTTCCTCAGATTGTTCTAGATCAGTCAAGCTGGCAGCTGGCACTAACCATGAGAATAGATAAGTATAAAAGTTTAGCTATTTATAATAGTTGAAGGTAAACCTTTAGAACTCATCTTTTCTGTTATTTTAATTGAATTCTTTTCTATTTTCATATGTTTTGGATTTTGAGTTGCTTCTGTAACACTGGTAGCAAACTAATTGGTGCTAAAGATTTTCAACAGAAACACAGGTAAATTTATATTTATCTTTCTAGAAGATGAAATGTGATGTTGGGAAGATAGTCTACTTTTTTATTATACACACACACACACACACACACACAAGTATATCCTAAGAGGTAGAGGTACTGAACAAAGAACATTCCCTCAAGTTGCATGCATGTTAATATCTTTTTGAATGACTAATTGAAATGTGACTCTGAAGTATATGTGACCATGGCAGAAACACCCAGAATGACATTTTTTAATGGCTGGATTCTATATTCCTTCATGTCAACAATACCCATAACTTCAGGTAGTCCTAGATTTCTCTCTAGGTATGTAATGTTCAAGCTTCAAAGTTGACCATCCCAGGTGTAGGCTTCATCAAGAAAGGAAATGCTTACATTATCCATATATGTTTTCAACAACTTTGTAAATTTATAAAATTACGTCTTTCACTTCTTTTTAAATGACCATTTTATTTTTTCAGTTTTTAAGAATGGATACATATCATTTGATATTATCTTTGCATTCATTTGGTGCATGTAATATTTAAATTTACTTCTATCAACACATTGATTTAATTTAATTTTTATATAGAATTTGAATAGTTAATAAAGTGACTGCTTGACTAATTTTGCTGTTGCTGAGACAAGACTGGCCTCAAACTCTTGAAGTAGCTGGGAATAACTTTGAACTCTTAATGCCCCAGGTTCTACTTCCAAGGGCTGGGACTATGGGTGTATGCCACCGTGCTGGGCTTACCTTTACTATTTTGTTGATGTTTATGTTTACTCTTTTACCCACAAACGTTTTTAGCTATGTTTCTAAAGTTTAGAAATATTTTTAATTTTCCAAAATTCTTTAGAGTTGAATAAATATACAGATGAATTTTGGAAGGATTATCATCGTTGCCATAGTCCATATTCCTTGAAATACAGTGCATTTCTCTGTAGAGTAAAACCTTCCTTTATGTCTCATTAAATATTTATGCCTTTTTGTATGTAGTTTAGGTTTTGGGGACAGGATCTCTCTACATAGTCCTGGCTGTCCTGATACTCCCTATGTGGAGCAGGCTGTCCTCGAACTTGAAAAGATCCACCTGCCCTTTTTTCCTGAGTTCTGACATTAAAAGTGTGTCCCACCATGCCTGACCTATTCATGCCTTTTTGACAGATGACTCATATACCTTCTGATAACTTTTTATTTATTAGAGTTTTTTACTATTAGATTTTTATTGTACTTAATACATTCATTATGTTTTGTAACTGCTTACTATGGATCATTCCATTAATCACTGTCTTACATCATGACCAGGAAACAAGTTGGAGAGGAAAGGGTTTATTCAGCTTACACCTCCATATCACTGTTCATCACTAAAGGAAGTCAGGACTGGAACTCAAGCAAGTCAGGAAGCAGGAGCTGATGCAGAGGCCATGGAGGGATGTTACTTACTGGCCTGCTTCCCCTGGCTTGCTCAGTTTGCTTTCTTATGGAACCCAAGACTACCAGCCCAGAGATGGCACCACCCACAAGGGGCTCTCCCCTCTTGATCACTAATTGAGAAAATGCCTTACAGCTGGATCTCATGGAGGCATTTTCTCAACTGAAGCTCCTTTCTCCATGATAATTCCAGCTTGTGTCAAGTTGACACAAAACCAACCAATACATTTGCTTTATTGATTATTGTGAATTCTCTCAAGCAAATAATGTTATTTATTATTATTATTAACCATAGTACTTATGCAAGGATAGATAAGCATTCACTATGTACAAGCTAACTCTCAGTGTCTGTAGTGTAGGTGAATGGTGCTAAAAATACAAAACCAAGTAAAACCCGTTCCAGATGACCAAGGAAGAATCATAATGTATAAATTGATCATAACGTATCATAATGTATAATTAGTACAAAGGAAGAACAAAAGGGATGGATATAAAGAATGAGAATGGGGGCTGACATTTCAGATTGAGAAGGTCTTACTGGAAAAATGACTTCAGAGTAAAAAAGAGCAAATAATAAAAAAAGTAGATACAACTGACTGGGAAAATGGCTTCTTGTGAACCTGCATTTGGAACCCTGCTCACACATAGAGCGAAGTGTGGCATCAGGGGTTTGTAAGCTCAGCAATGGAGAAGGGCAGAACCACAGAGGCTTGCTGCTCATTCAGACCCATCCAAATGGTTCAGGCACAGACCTAGCTGTGAACATGAGGTGGAGAACAATACCGGAAGACCCCCAACATTGACCTCTGATCTACACACAGACACCAGCAAGCACACAGAAAGGGGAGAGGGGTAAGGAGGAGGAGAGAGAAGAGAGAAGAGAGAAGAGAGAGAGAGAGAAGAGAAGAGAGAAGAGAGAAGAGAGAAGAGAGAAGAGAGAAAGAGAGAAGAGAGAAAGAGAGAGAGAGAGAGAGATCATTATAAATTATATGTCTAAAATACAATAAATGAAAATTCTGGATGTTCTATGGATTATAGTTAAGACTATAAAGGTTTTGCTTAAAATTATTTGAAGAATCACTGGACTTTTAAGTAAGAAAAATGACAGGAGACATTTTGGATGTTGTGGTTCTAGCTGTTGTGCTGCAAACTGTCTCATGGATGGAAACACAGAGACCCTTCTGGAAGCAGAGCAGAAATTACAGCTCTCTTAGCCACAGAGCCTGAGTTTGCTTCCTGGGCACTTGCAGATGAAACTCATCTATGTTGACTCTGCATCCTGGTTCTTTGCCTAAGGGACAATCAAAACAAAAGTGCCAAGGAGTTGAACTGTAGGAGTGACTCTTAAAATAAAGTGAAAAGGAGTTGGAAGATTAAGACTCCAGTTTCTGCCAGAGCGAGAATTCTACACAGTGTTATGCAATCTTTAAGGGAGTTCCCTGCAATACAAAGCTCTAGTACCTGATAGCAACACCTCATCTGTTAATGTGTATTGCATTGGCTTTTAGATTTTATGCTTTGCTACCTTACCCTGCTTTCTGGGGTCTCTATCTTAAGTGAGTGAGTGGAAGAAGCTAAAACAGGATGTGGTTGTTAACACTACAGGTAGAATGTGGCCAACGGACCTTGGTCCATTGACCAATGTGACCAGTGTGACCTTGGTCAATGCATAACTTGAAGTAGTAGCATTTGATGCAATCCTGGGATGTATTAAAGTGGAGGTTAAATGCTTTACTGATGTGTTTATTGTGATGTGTGAAAAAAAGAGAATCAGTATGAGTCCAAGATTTTGAGTCTGAAGGCATAGAAGGGTAAAATATTGAGTAAGTGAGACAAGAGAAGCAACAGTCCACCTGGAAGCAACCATATACGGTATGGAGCAGAACTCCTTTTTGACCAATGTAAATATATAGTTGATATGAAAAAATTTACAGAACAGATCATTTATACAATGAATTATTACTTTTGTCAAAAATCAAGGGAGCATATCTATGGGACATACTTTATATTCTGCTCTATTAGCTCGACTGTATTTTCTTAATTTCTTTGCATCTTAATATTTGGCTCTGTAAATCTTCCAGGAATGCTATCCTTAAAGATTGCTTCTAGAACATTGTAAGTCTTGTAACATTCTAATAAATCTTGACATTCTTGTAAATCTTTTCATTCCATTCTCATAAAAATTTGCTAATAATTTACATTAACTTTTATTTTATTTCATTTTTATTTTACCGTGTATGTGATATGTGTGTGTGTGTGCAGGTGCGTGACTGCATGTGCACATGTATGTGTGTGTTCATATTTTTAAGGAGTCCAGAAATCAAGGTAAAGTGTCATCTTCAATCATTCTCCAGTTTATATTTGAGACAGAGTTTGTCATGACATCTGGAGCTGACTAATTCATCTAGACTGGCTGGCCAGCGAGGTCTATCTGCCCATCTACTCTTTGTACTATCCCTAAAGATGTGCCTTTTTGCATGAGTCCCAGGGATCCAAGGTAGATTCGCATGCTTGTACAGCAAACATTTTATGGACCCAGTCATCTCTCTACCCTCTAATAGCATTTAATATTCAAAAGTAGGGTTCTTCTGATTCATTTTCCTTAAAAATATGTTTACTTCTTTGTAATTTCATGAAATTTAGAAGCAGTTTGTTACTTTTTAAACACAGATATTGTGTTGTCTATTTTTCGGAATTGTCTCTGAATTGTCTCCTACTTGGAGACAGTATAGATAATTTAGATTAATGAATTGATGGTTGACTTAAATTTATAAGTTTATATAGGCTTGAGGAAGAATTAATATCCTTTTAATCTTATACTTCCTAATCAAGAGAATTTAACCACACACTGTTATACTCATTAGAATAATGCACAAAATATAGAAAATAATTAATAAAATAGAGAAAATTACTCTATTCCAGCATTTACTCCAGAGAGTAGGTGGGATTTTGTGCTTGTATTAGTAATTTTCTTATTGTTATGACAAAATATTTGACAAAGGTCACCAAAAGAGAGGAGAGTTATTTCATCTTATAGTTTGACAGTATCATCCATCAGAACAGGAAAGGCATAATGGCAGGCATAGGAGGCAAGCTGGTTCTACTGTGTCCCTTGTCAGGAAGCAGAGATGGGTGAATGGTATGGCCCAAGCTTAGCTTTCTCTTTTTATGCTGTCTGGGATGCCAGTGCAAGGGAAACTTCCCTAGTTAGCTCTTCCTGGAAACCCCCTTATAGACATAATTAGAGGTAAGTTTTTATGGTGATTCTAAATCCAGTCAAATTGATAATCATTGTTAAATGTAACAGTGTCCTGGTGGGAGGGTTATCTTTGTTTAGGAACATAGTGAATTCTTCAACAATAGAAAGGAAGAAAAAGTAAATACCATTTAGGTGAGTGAGGCGGTAATGATGGAGTGATGTGGGTATCTTGTTTCGTGGTCATTAAAATTCCACAAAGTACCAGACTGATGGTAATGGTGGGAAGGAAGTTTTTGTTTTGTTTTTTTCAGAATTATTTATTTATGTATATCAGTACACTGTCACTGTCTTCAAACACACAGCAGAAGAGGGATCAGATCCCATTACAGATGGTTATAAGCCACCATGTGGTTGCTGGGAATAGACCTTTGGAAGAGCAGTCAGTGCTCAAAACCACTGAGCCATCTCTCCAGCCTCGGAAGGAGTTATTTTAAACATAAAAAAGAGCAGACAGCATGGACAATCATCCAGAAATGTAAAAAAGTGAAAGAGAGAATAAATCCAGCATGTATTCAAGGCAACAGCAAACTTATATAAAAAAATAAAATCGGATTCCTTACCGTAGTTCCAAGTAAGTGGACTCGTTTCCTATTTGGTGTGCTGTGCAATTGTGTCACAGACTCAGCCTTTCTAGTCCCAGACACCAAGTTGGCCTATATCATATTGACTGTCACCTTGTCTGCAAAGAGGTTTAGGTGCTCATTGTTCTCATTCTACTCTGAGGGTTACCTTAGAGCCCCTCTTTCTAGAGAGCAAGGCTCTATGAAGCACCAGTTCTGTGCTGTTTAGTCCTAAGGACACTCATGTGAGAAGCAGAATGTGTGACCAGGTGAGTACACTGCTGCTCTCTCTTGTCTCCAGAACCCACAGAGCAAATCAGCTTTCACATGTGTGCACGTTCATATGAACCAACACGCTAATGAATTCTCAGGTATATGTGATGCTTCACATCCTTCACTTGTAAAATAACTGTAGGAACTTTTTTCTTAAAGCACTTCTATAAATAATTAGTCTTAGTTGTACCAAAGCTGCTAAAATTTCAGGGAAATAATTGGCTCTCTTCAATCAGTATAACTAGAAAGAATTGATACTTAAAATATGTTTACATTGTATTTTCATCCAACCACATCAATGAGAAAGTCTCAGAGGAAATAAACATGGTACGGTGTTGACATAAAAATTAATAGGTGTTTCTGGATAAGTCTTCAGATGCTTTGTTATAGTATAATATAAAATAGGTCTGATACAACTAATTATCGTATGTATTCAAACATAGCATAGCTTAGCTCTATTTCCAAAACAGAGTACTTTTATTCAGTGGAAGTTTGCATTAACAGAACTATCTGGTACAGGGCTGTGCAGCCCCTACCCAGAGTGTGCTAAAGCTTTTCCATTTGAACCAGAACTGGCTTTAATCGAGGCTGAATGGAATTGTCCTGATGCTCCAGTTCAAGTTCTTCCTTTTTGATATAATTAACCTGTGCTGTCAACTTGACACAGATCTAGAGTCACATGGGAAGAGGGACACTCGGCTGAAGACTTGCCCAGATCAGATTCAGCTGTGTCAATGTCTATGAGGCATTCTATGTTTTTTTTTTTTTTTTAAAAAGATTCGTTTATTTATTTTATGTATATGAGTAGATGGTTGTGAGACACCATGTGGTTACTGGGAATTGAACTCAGGGCCTCTAGAAGAGCAGCTAGTGCTCTTAATATCTTTTTTTTTATTTTTTATTTTTTATTTTTTAAGACTCATCATTTTAGGTAGGTTGGCTGGCCAGCAAGCTCTTTGAATCTATAATCTCTGCCCCCTAATGCTGAGATTACAGGCACATGTAGCCTTGCCTGGCTTCTTGCCTCATGTTTCCCTGGCAAGCATGCTTACCCAGTGAGGCAGCTTTCCAGTCCCCATTCTCTTAAGTTTTGTACTGGTTTATTCTGATTTCTCTGCTACAAAGGCCAAATTTTGAGTAAGTGAGGTGGCAATATCTTCTAGTACCTAATAGAATTGACCTTCTTGACCTAACTATTTTTTGCTTTCCCTATTTTGTTTTTGTTTTTTTTTTTTTTTTTATTTTAGTAGTCATTGATTGTATTTGCAATGTTTTAGTATATGATGGATGATTCCTGATGAAACATATCTAGTTGGTATAACCAGTGAAGATTACAATATCAAT
This sequence comes from Mastomys natalensis, assembly GCA_021653895.1. NCBI lineage: Eukaryota > Metazoa > Chordata > Mammalia > Rodentia > Muridae > Mastomys > Mastomys natalensis. The sequence goes on from JAJTUV010000670.1 coordinate 105,447, forward strand.
AGTCTGAAAAGTGAGCCACAAGATAAGTGAGTAGAACATCAACTCTCTAAACAACTGCCTCTCCAAAAGGAATAAATGAGTACCCAATGTAGCAGAAATTCAATAACAACAGAGAACAACGCCACATGGTATTTTTCCTCTAATGACATGGACTCTGTAATTTATCAAGTACAAGTTGAGTATGAAAGATCAGAAAGTGTAATGCCCTCTCTAAAAAAATAATTGAGAAGCATCAAAGCTATCTCCAGCAAGCGTAGATTTCGTCTATATTGTAAAAAGAGTAACTAATACTCTTACCCAAACAAGAAAGTGCGAATATGGACTATGGGGGAATTAGAGGCCTTGATGATGACGCGGGGGGGTTGTCTTCGGTTACTGCCATTTCATTCAATTTTTTCCCACAGTCTGGATGCGAATGCAGAACGCACTTAATCTCAACCTGGCGCTTTGTGAAAGCACTATTCTTTAGATATTAGTAAATCATGTAACAAAAAATAACTAAAAATAAAAAAAAAAATAATACATACTAAAAAAAAATTCCAAACTCTGAGAACTGTAGGGCACAGGAATTTCTACTGCAGTTAACAAGCTATCCTATGAATTGCTTCCTGAAACTATTTAAAATGTTGTTAATTACAAGGGCACTTAGACTCAACTGGTATAGCTCACAATAGAATTTAGTCATCCACGTGATCTAATACCCCAAATAAAAGTGAATAAATGAATGACAAAAGCATTTTGCTCCACCTGAAACAAATGATTGAAACAGCCCACTATTTGTCACCTACACAATTGAGTTAAAACAAAACAAAATGTAACAGTAGAGCATTTTCAGCAGTACGTTTCTAAGGCAGGTGTGGAATTTTGTGCGAAGTTCAATTTATCTACAGTTGTCCTAAAGCAATAAAACCCTCATAGAAGCAAACAAGCCTCAAGTCACAAGCCCTGGTCTGGTAACTGTAAGGTCTTATCAGATTAGTTTTTCTTTCACCACCTATTGTCATGCTATAGGCTGCTCCCTTAGCCCACTGGACAGTTGGGGCTCATCCTCACTCCGTTAACCTGGAGCCACTCTCCTGTAATCTAAACAGTAAAATTAGTGATGAAGACCATGCGGGGGAGGGGGAGGAGAGGTTCCAGCATTAACTAAGAATCCAGTGAGTCTCACTCCTACTATAACATGGTGAGGATGGGGAACAGCAGGTGGGCAGGAGCCTGAAGGAAGTATCACTGTGCTCTCCTTTCTAGCCTTATGACTTTCTAAGGTGTTCCCACTCGAGGACTCTTTTTCAGTATCGACCTATTTTGCATGCATGAAGTCAAGTTTTATTACTCCAAAGGTTATGTTGCTAAGTTCCTTCAAGGGTTTTCATTTTCTTTTCGCAGTAGCGCAGGATATATGCAGATAGATGGGCATATACTGCCTACAAATAGTGGCAAAGCCCTTCCCCTTCCTTTCATCCTTAGGTTATTAGGATCTTAATCCTTGGTGATCTCCACTGAATGAATTCAGACAAGACACACAGAGCGGAGTTTATTTCATGAGTGTATAGGACACTCTCAAGGGTGAGAGTTGATAAAGTCATTGTGACAACTGTAGAGGAGTATGCTGTCAAAGGATGGGAAAGGACAGTGGCTAGAGGGGCCACTGCACACCTACAAGTTAGGAGGCTTTACTTTACACTACTAAAAGTTCATATAATAGAAATCTTTCCTGATGCATATTTTTCTGTCCTACTTACATTAACTCTTAAGAGACAAGACAGTCCCTTTTCCTTTACTAGAAAACCTCTGATGAGAACATACTTTCTATTATCTTTAACCCAGTTTGAAAGACCCTACTCATGATGAGACATAAAGCTCTATTTCCATGCCTTGTTTTATAGGGAGAGGGTGATGCCCAGTGACATTAAAGCCTGCTATTTTTGTTCTTTTTAAAAATTTATTCTTTGAAATTTTATACATATATAATACATTCTGGTCATGCTCATATCCCTTCTCTATCCCTTATCTTCCTCTTGTCTCCACCAACTTTCTCTCCCTTCCTGCCAAGTCCCTCATCCCACTTTTTACATCTTGGTCATTTTGTTTTGTGCCCTCATGCTTTTTATGTAACCACCCTCTTGTGAGGCCACATCCACTGGAGTATCAGTGTCTACATCACCAAGGACATTAGATTCCTTTTCACCCACAGCTGTAGACTTCCGTTAGCATGTCTGAGTGGGGAAAGGTCCCATGAGCCCCTCCTCCATTTGTGACTGAATATTTTCAGGCTAAGTCTTGTGCGAGGCCTATGCAGGCAACCACAGCTACAGTGAGTTCGTGAATGCCACAGCCAGGACATTAGGACACACAAGTCATTAGGACAGTGTTTTACAGTCCTGCTCACATCATCAAACTCTTACAATTTTTCTACTCCCTTTTCTGTAAAGTCCATGGAAAATTAGCCCTGACTCCCTCCCTTCCCAGAAGGGGAGGCCACACATTCCCAAGAAAAAAAACACAAGATCCCTCTCTTTCCAAAAAGGGTGAAGACACATGGTTCAAGAAAAACCTTGGGTTATCAGACATATGGAGCCTCTGACAACAGATAGCCCCCCCATTAGAGGGTCCCCCACATCCCATCAATGCAACCGACCAATTTATCACCAAAACACCTGCTCTGTTCAAACTGAATATATGCTTCTGCCCGATACATTCTTGGCCGCTTCTTCTCCTGCGTGAGCAAGCAGCCCCAATACACTGGACTAATTAATAAATTCTCTTGCGATTGCAGCGGTTGCCCTCCGTGAGTTTCCTTATTGGGTCCCAGTAGTGTAGCCTTTGGGATCCACATTTTGGTTCTCTGACCAGGAATTTTGCCCCTTGTGGGACTCCGCGGATCGGTAAATTGGAGGTCTGATTTTTATCAGGTACCACTTTGTGTTTTCTGTGTCATTCTTTGTATTTCTGATGCCTGTGGTATGTCTTTCTCTATCTCAGCTGATCTTTGCGTGAGTGCCACAGGGACCTCGTGTGAGTCGACTAAGGCATTCAACGGGGCATTCGATTATCAGGCTCTTTTTTTTTTTTTTTTTTTTTTAACTACTAAGTGTCCTCTTTGTCTTCTGTGATTTTGAATTTGGACTTATGCTGACGAGACTCTTAGACTTGGGACAGAAATTATCCAACACTCCTTTAGGACTTATGATAGAGCATTGGGCCGAAGTAAAGGGGAGGGCTCACAATTTATTCGTGGATGTTCTGAAAAAGAAGTTTTGGACCCTGTGTTCTTCTGAGTGGCCCTCTATTAATGCCAGTTGCCCCCCGCCCCCAGGGGTCTTTCGATCTCCCCCTTGTGGTGGTCATCAAGAAGAGAGTTTTTTAAATTCCAGATCAGTACCATACATAGTCTTTTGGGAAAACTTACTGATCCACTGCCTTGGGTGTGTCCTTTCCTTCCTAGTAGGGCCCTTGCCCTGAAAACTCAGCCAGAGTCATCGGCTGTTTCAGCCAAAAAGATGGAAGTTCATCAGGACAAAGGGATGGCAGATCCTCCTACCGCCATCCCCCTGCCTTAGCTCCCAGTGCTTGCCCCACGGCACAGGCAAGGGCCATGGCGCTGCCTGCCCCAGTTCCATTCTATCTGCCTCTCCCTGAGCAGGACCAGCTGGAGGAACACGTAGACAAAGGACTGAATCCCCAGATACCATCGTTGTTCTCCTGCTCCATGCCCTGGGACCGCCAGGCGCCAACGGGAACCAGGTCATGCAATATTGGCCCTTTTCTACTGTTGACCTCTATAATTGAAAGGCTCAACACCTACCCTTTTCAGACAACCCAAAAGGCCTCATTAACTTTTTTGAATCCATTCTCTTTACCCACCAGCCCACATGGGATGATTACAAACAACTCTTGCTGGTCCTCTTTACCACTGAGGAAAAAGATCATATTCTCCTCTAGGCCCAAAAGAATGTCAATGGGACCTCTTCCTTGAACTCTATGGACATCGATGAAGGGTTCTCTCTTTGGAGACCTGATTGGGATTACAAAAAGAAAAAAGGGGCCATAGGGATCGGATCCCCCATCAGCTACCCCAACCCAAACCCCCGGCACTTACCCAGAGAAGGCTAGCTATGGATAGAACCCTCAACAGCCAGGGGGCACCTCCTCTCAACCCCTCAGAACTAGCCCCCCTGACAGGACTCATTAACAAAACCTTCTCAGTGCTCAATGAGTCTAGACCTGAAAAGGCTGGATCCTGCTGGCTCTGCTATGATGTAGCTCCCCCTATTAAGAAGGGATTGCTTTTACCTCCCCCAATTTTAGCTTATCCAATAAATCCTCATCCTGTTGTTGGCCCCAAAAATCAGGAGTAGGACTAACCCTACAAGAAGTAAAAGGTACGGGACTCTGCCTTGGTCGAGTCCCTTCTACACATCAGTTTCTCTGTAAGGAGACCTATTCCTCTCCCTTAACTGCTTCTTACATAGTCCCACCTGAGAATGGGTGATGGGCCTACTCCACTGGACTGACCCCCTGCATTTACCTCGTGGTCCTAAATTTATCTAAAGATTTTTGCATCTTGGTACAACTGGTGCCCAAGCTACTTTATCATTCTGATGAAGAAATGTTAGACAGATGGGATGGTAGCTATTGTGCCAAGGGGAAGCCCATGGCTGCCCTAATAGTCTCCCTCCTTTTAGGTTTAAGTGCTGCAGGAGCAGCAACGGGAGCCACCTCCCTGGTGTTACAAGGAAAAAATTATCAGGAGCTCAGGGCTGCCATAGATTTAGACAGAAAACTTGAAGAATCGATCACCCATTTCTAAGAGTCACTGACCTTCCTTTCTGAGGTAGTGTTACAAAACAGGTGTGGATTAGATCTCTTAGCACTGTTTCCTGAGCCTGGGAGGGGATAATATGTGTTGTGTTATGAAAAGATAAGGAGAGGAGGCATATGTTTGGTGGATGTATAGTCAGGTATAGAGAGAAGGGGTACTTCCATGGGCACATGCTAAGAAAAACCTTGGGTTATCAGACATATGGAGCCCTCTGACAACAGATAGCCCCCCCCCATTAGAGGGTCCCCCACAGCCCATCAATGCCAACCGACCAGTTTATTACCAAAAAACACCTGCTCTGTTCAAACTGTGTATATGCTTCTGCCCGAGTACATTCTTGGCCGCTTCTTCTCCTGCGTGAGCAAGCAGCCCCAATACACTGGACTAATTAATTAAATTCTCTTGCGATTGCAGAGGTTGCCCTCTGTGAGTTTCCTTCTCGGGGTCCTAGTAGTGTATTCGTTGAGCTCTACACGTCCACACTGTTTCCTGAGCCTGGGAGGGGATAATATGTGTTGTGTTTATGTAAAGATAAGGAGAGGAGGCATATGTTTGGTGGATGTATAGTCAGGTATAGAGAGAAGGGGTACTTCCATGGGCACATGCTAAGGCATCCCTTCCCCTGAGGGACCAGTCACCTGACATATAGTATACAATAGAATTTATTCAGGGCATGAGAAGGGGAGTTAAGAAGGCAGTGGAGGCATCGATGTAGAGGAGTAGAGGCTGTCCATGAGCACGTGGAGAGAGGGGGAAGGGAATGGGAAAGAAGGGAAGAGACAAGAGGACAGAGCAAGAGCAGGAAGGCAAGAGAACAAGAGAGAGTGGAGGGGGCCAGAAGCCCCTTTTATAGTGAATCAGGCATACCTGGCTATTGCCAGGTAGCTGTGGAGTGGTGCTTTGGCAAAATGTTAACAATATGGGTGCCCCATTTAAGGCTTAATACTCAGAAGTCACCTGTGATCAACTATTACCATAGTCACAAACTCAAAATGGATGTTTAGGCTTTTATCATGTTGATGACTTCCTAGGCTTGATTTTGCTATGACTCAAGGACATGAGTCTACTCTGGCTGTTTACAGACACTTGTTAACTGCCTTGTCTATAGTGAGCATTTCAATGCAGGTTACAATCATAGATCGTGCTAATACCATCTGACCCTAGTTACAGTGGATTCATACTCAGCTGAGAGACATCATCCAGGATCAACGGCAGCCTGCACCTTGCCAGCCCCAGTAGTCCTACAGAGCCTTGGACTGTGAACCAGTCCTGCTGATGTGATTGCTTCCTGTCTCATCCGGCTTGGTCAGCAAACCAGATGCTTCTGATGAAATTTACCCAAGTTCCTGCCATGGCCTGATGCCCTTCAGCCTCACTGCCTTTGCCCTACAATCCAGCCTTCCTGGGCATACAATGACACCCCACCTCCAACCGTGAGGCAGTCAGAGATTATGCCACTCTTTATCGTCAATTAAAAGCTAAAATAAAAATGTTAGTTCTCACGAGAGCAGTCCATAAATCCAGAGATGAGCTCAAGCTGGACTATAGAAGGATTTCTGGTATTAAATAAAATCCAGCATTCCTCAGGAACTTGTAAAACAAGTTTTCTGCCATCCCCCACCCTCCCCAAAGGAGTCATTCCCCTTAACTCTGCCAAAGAGTTGTAAGGCTCTCTATTGACATATACTTGTGGCGCCTATCAGCATATCAAGCTCATGCAAGTCTTCAGGGTCCTTCAGTTTCTTAAGTACCTTTTACACATCTCCAAGTCCATCCTAGTACTTCTCACTTGTTTGACCCTAACTCCCTCCAGCTCCTGGTATTCCCTCCACACACCTATCCATCTTTATATCCTTGCTACTTTATACGTTTGCTACTGCCTCTCTAGCAATCCTCTCTCTTGCTTTCCCTTGCTATCCTCTTGCATCTCTCTCGGGCTATGCTGTTCTCTATCTCGTGCTATCTTACTATATTTACTATTTTCTCCCAATCTCCTTCTTCCTCAGCCTTGGTTGTATCTAGTCTGTTTCTCTTCCTCTCTGCTCTGGACTCTTTCAGATACATCTGATATTCTCTTTCTCTTAATTCACAATAAAACTTTTCCCTAATAATGGAGTAGTCATGTCAGCAATTTCTCTGCCATGCCCCCTAGCCTATAGCCTCAACCCAGAAAAGCCACAGATAGAGACCATTAATAGCAACCTGTTTTCTGGAATCCAATCTTGTAATACAGTAGCTCTGATTGCTATATGTCTCTTAAGCCATAGTCTATGAATCCATAATATACTCTTTTCTAAAACCTTAGTCTCCAGTTGTGCTTTATTTCAGTATTTGTGTTCACAAGACAAAGGAAACAGAAGTCCCTGACCAGGGAATCCTAGCCTACAAGCTATTGTCCACCTGAGGCAAGAAACCCTCTACTGTTCTCTGTAGTGGGATATTTTCCCCACTACATTTGAAATAACGCTTGGTAATTTGGGAGAAGCTAATGTGGGAGGAGAGAAGAGTGGGAAGGGGAAGGAAGAGGAGGGGAGAGGGAAGGAGACAGGGAACCATGGAAGAGGATGAATTGGTCAAGAGCAGTCCTGGGTAACAATTTATATCTAAAGATTAGGTATTGGGTAACAATTCTAACTGTGTGGGCATCTTGTTAATTGAGCATTTTCAAATATATGAATCCTTGGATAATATTAAGCTTTAAGAATTTCTACTGGGTATTGTGAGGATGGCGGGTGTTGTCTGGAGTTCAGCCGAGCTTTGTGGAGACAGCGTGGTGGATTGGCAGAGCCACCCCCATGCTGGCGTTCATGGGTGCCAGGGATGGTGTTTCTAGATAGCCAGAGTCACAGTCCAGAGCCAGAGCTGAGGGAAAATGGTGGCTGTCCGAGAACAAGCAGGACAGGGCACAGGTTTTTTGAACATTACCCGCAACAGGCTTGTACATTACATGTTAGGATATCAGCTTGCCAGCCAAGAGGTACTTATTGCTGTAACGGTGGCTTGACTATTATAGTAACAACCAACTGATTTCTGTATGGATCTGTGTATCAGTCTTAGAAAGGAATTCATACCTGGTGTTGTAGACCTAAGGCACATGACTAGACAGGTTATAGGCACTGCAGGTAAACCTACTACTTTTTTTGGTTAAAAGGACTTATTACCAAACTTTCTGCTAAATAGTTATGTTGATATTTATAGACTACTGCTAGTAAAAGGTGGGACAAGGCAAAGAAGGAGAACTGTTGTGTGTAATATTTAAAAAATGGAACCTGGTCCAGCTTGTTCCCAGACAGTCACCATTTTCCGTAGCTCTGGCTCTAGACTGTGGCTCTGGCTATCTATAAACACTGTCCCTGGCACCTATGAGACCCTGGCACCCATGAGATGCCAGCATGGGGGATAGCTCTGCCAATCCACCACGCTGTCGCTAAATCCCAGATGATACCCGCCATGCTCACAGTTCCCTATAGAATGAAGACTCTTAATGCTTAAAGATTATTCAAAGAATTATATATTTGGAAATGCTCAATTAACAAGATACCCACACCATTAGAGTTGTTACCCAATATCTAACCTTTAGATATAAATTGTTACCCAGGACTGCTTTCCACCAATTTGTCCTCCTCCATGGCTGCTAGTCTCCTCTTCCCTCTTCCTCTTCCTTCTCCTTCCCACTCTTCATTCCTTCCGCCTTAGCTCCTCCCAAAATACTGAGCTGTATTGCAAATGTAGTGCAGAAAATAAACTGCTACACAAACCTATGAAAGAACATTACTAAATTTTCTTCCCCAGATGTCTGCATAACAACTTGTAAGACCATGAAGTGTTAGCCAGCAGAGAGGAAGTTTCCAGCTCAAGTATAGAATAGTTTGTCTTCATTATACAATGAAAACATGTGATATCTTCAATAGCAGTGCCTTACCATACAGTTCTAGTGGGCCAGTAAGTGCAATGGCCATCATCTGTATAGTTTTGGGGGCCTCTTGAACCATTGTATCCAACAGATCCTAGGGAGATATCTCATATCTAGCACTGCAACTTTGTTCAGGAACTGTCTCAGTTTAGATTTCTGTTGCTGTGATTAAATATCATGGGATGTATAAGATTTTGCTTATACATCCAGGCAATGGTCCATCACTGAAGGAAGCTAGGACAGGAACACAAACAGGGCAGGAATGTTAAGGCAGGAGCTGATGCAGAGGCCATGGAGGTTGCTGTTTACTGGTTTTCTCCTCATGGCTTACTTGTCATGCTTTCTTATAGAACCCAGGATCTTCAGCCCAAAGATGACACCACCAAAATGGGATGGGCCTTTCACCATCAATCACTAACAATAAAATGCCTTATAGGCTTGCCTACAGCTCAATTTTGTGGAGGCATTTTCTTAATTGGTGTTCCCTCTTTGCAGATGACTGTAGCTTGTGTCAAGTTGACATAAGACTAGCTAGTACAATAACTAATATCTTATGGTATCAGTATTAATCACCCATGCATAGCTCCCCCTGTCAGTCTTTTTAAAACTATATTTTAAAACTGGTAGGTTTCTGTGTGACTTGCTTCTACATGCTTGATTTGTTTAACCACTCTCCTGTACCCCTTCTTCTCTTCTATCCCACATCCCTCTTAAACCTTGCCACCTCCAGTAATCTCTATTTTTATATTATGTCTCGTACTATCCCCATCCCTCTTAAGGCTTCTTTTTCACCAGCCCCAGCTCCTTTGTCTCTTCCAAGTCTCTCTATACATTCTGAGTAAACAAGCAAGTCCAAACATTTGAAGCTGTAACCCTTACACCAGGAGAAACATGTAGAGTTTGTTCTTAGCCTGAGTTACCTCACTCTGTATAGCATTTTCTGAGTTCATTCATTTCATTGAAAATTACATAATTTTATTTTCCTTTACACCAAAATAAAATTTCATTTTACATATGTACCCACACTTTAAATGGGTGTCAGTTGATGGATGTCTACGCTGATGTCTTTTCCTAAGTAATGTGAATGAACAATGAACACAGATGTTTAAGAACCTATAACAGAATACAGAGTGGTTGGGAGTGGGATAGCTGGGTCATATATACTCGCAAATATAATAAACACATGATTTAGAAAACATTCTTCCAAAAAGAATATGTAGGCTTTCAAAATACCTGTACTAAATTCTTCTTTCATCAACCAGATCTGCAATTCTAAAAGAATCAGTTTCCTTGCAAATATTTAGAGTTAAAGAGTAAGAAAGCTCATTTCTGATAATAAAAGCTAAGAGGTAGACATTTTATAGATGAAGGATTCTGATAATTTGTTTTGGAAAGATTTGTCACTGAGTCAATCTTCTTTTTCTTCTATCATGTGAGTACCAGGGACAGAACTCAACGTGTAAGGCTTGGTGACAAGTGCCTTTACCAGTAGACACAACTCATTGGCTCTCTCTTTATATTTCTCAAAAACAGTGAGTTAGATTGATAAAACTGTACTTACCCAATGTAAAATAGCCAACATGTAGGATGTATATGTGTTTAATCACAGTTAAGACATCTGTAGTGAAGTTGTGGGTCTGGGAGCAAATTTCCTTCAAAGTATGGATCTCAATTTTCCAGTTTATGAGAAACTTCCAGAGCTTGTTAAAAAAAAAAAAATCCATGTCTAGCAACAGTCTCTGTTAAGTCTGAATCACTAGGTCAGGGGAAAGACTCATTAACGACACTTACAACTGAGTTTCTATTGATTCTGAGAAACGGTTACCAGGTAGGGAGTGAGGGATAAGAACAACTGGCTATATTCATTAATGAATTATTTTGCACTTAATGAGGGAAGTTACCAACTCCCCTTCAGACAAAGAGGGAGAGGACCCTATCCTCATGTATGGTTATTCAACTCAAATGGTTAACAGCCATAACCAGGCTCAAACCTATTACAGCATATAAAAGGTTCTAAACTGTACCACATGACTATCCACTGCTAGCCTTTGATGGGTTAGGGCAAATTCAAGGAATAATTTGTTTCAATGCACATGACTCTTGACTTGAACCATTAGCTGTGCATGATTTATGCTAATGGAGTCTCCCTGCAACCTTAATATCTAACTTCTATCAAAAGAGAAAATCAAGTAGCACTCTTCTAGAGACATACTCAGTCAAGAAAACACCACCTACATCATCCCTAATGTGGTCTTTACTCATGACGTCACACATATTGCTCCCATGTGCTATACATGTGCTTCATCTTCTAAATATAACTCTTTCTTACTGGCCTGTTGCATATACCTATATATTATTTTGTTGGAAAAAAAAAACTCAACAAACCAACAAACCTGCACAGAAGAGGCCTGTCTTGAATAACAGCCTCTCCACCTGTCTTGGGAGCATTGCTTTGGACTGTCAACAGCTCTAGCTCAAGGTAAATTATGAGTTGGAAACATTATGTGTCAACCCACCCACAGCCAGCAAGGCTGTCTCCACAGATTGAAGGATATTCCAAAGATTTACATGGGAAATCAGGTGACTCCCATAGTTTACCAGGCATTTGAGCTCAAGAGTAGAGCAAACAAAGCACTTGCAATTTTTTATTACAAGGCAACCAAAACATGAGGTAACTTACATTAACGAACATATACAGTCAGATTAACTTAAGTCAAAATACAAATACAGGGAGGGAATACCCTGGTGTTACATCTTATCATCTTAGTTCATGTGAAAAGAACCAATATATTCCTTCCAAGCCTTATCCTTTGTCACAGAGTTAGTGTGGACATACCCGGGCTTCCTCTCATGTCCTTCTTTTCAAGGACACTACTTATCACAGTTTTTGCAATTCTTTCTAGAAGGCCACCTCAGGGAACAACTTGCTGCACTCTGCTTCAACCACAGTTCACAGTAAGTGCACAGCTTTCTTACATAGGTTCCCACATTATACCACTTGACATTGGCCTGTCTTGAATTTCATCACTATTACCATCTCCTTTCTATGAGTTTGTTTTCCTAAAGATAGAAACTGATGAGTTTGGGACCTGGCACAACAGTCTACTTCTTTCATAGTTTACTAGAAATTACTTAACATCTAATCACTTATTTATCCATTCAATAAATATGTATAGATAAAACATTAAAAAACCATCGTCCACTTTGTTTGAGGTATAAGAATTAAAAAGAGATGAACAGGTAAATTTCAGGGATTTTAAAAATAAGAAGGTAAATGAGATTGAAAATGACCCAGAGGGCAGAGAGGCATTTTATTAGATTAGGAGAAAGCAGTTGAGTAAAACATAAGTTAAGTTTTGAGACCATGCAGAAATGGGAATAGTCAACTGAATAAGAGTGTTTTGGCCAAAAGCAAGATATGAGTTCATAGGAAGAACAGCACTGCCCAAAGGTAGAGGTGCATTTGCACATAGCAGACAGGAGGAGACATTATCCAAGGATTTGTGTCCTTGATAGTGTGTTCAGTTCTATTCTGATTAGAATGGTCAGCCATTGGAATATTTTAGATATAGAATCATTTGGTCTTAGGACCTCATGGTTATGCATCAATCACTTTTTCCACAAATCTGGATAAATGTAACTATTTTGATGATATTTCACATAGTGGCTTGGTTCACTGACATATGTGGAAGCTGGTGGGATTCTTTTCTGGGTGAGAGAAATACTCTTTACACAATATTCCATGTTTATTGGTGCTTTATTCAATAGCAAACATCTGATTCAATGTCTAGTATCATCTCCGATCCACCTAAACTTCTCTTGTCATGCTACTGATTCCTGGGTCAAGAAGCAAATAGATTGCCTTCTTTCATTTGTTTTACATCACAAAATAATGCTTAGCGTGTTAATTTAATTTCCTACAAGTCCAAGACCTATTCTTATTACCTGTTAGGGTAATTATTAGTAACAAAATGTCAGTGAGTGATACATGCTGTACATCTCAGCTTGGAAAAGTTACTTGCAACACATCCAACAATGTAGTATCTAATGCAATTATTCAGTGAGACATTAGTCTTTGTAATTTTTGAGTATTGGGATTACAAATGCATACCATCCTGTATTATACCATTGGTGTTTTCTCAGAATGTAAAATATAACCAGTACAGGGAAGTATAGCTTCCATAGGCTATTTAGCATGGATTTATATAACTAAAAGATTAATAAAAGAAAAAGAAACAGAAACTTCATCTATATTTCATATAGACTTGAGGGACACTCAGTGAATGAAAAGTTTCCCAAGAGATGGCTTTGGATTTCAAGGACTAAAGTATCTTCAACCAAAAATAGAACAACTGTGTCAAAGAAATTAATGAACCACTCACCAAGAGGAGACGAGTTGAACACCAAGAAAAGAATATCCAGGAGCTGGGGACATAGATTTGTGGAAAAAGTGATTGATGCATAACCGTGCGGTCCTAAGTCTAGATTGCTAACACCTGCAAAACAGCCTGTGCATGGTGGTGGGCACCTGCAGCCCAGTACTGGGCATGGGCTTGAGGCAGGAGGATGTCTAACATTTCTGTGCAGCCTATTTAGGCAATTAGTAAGCTCCATGTTGAGTGGAAGACCTGTTTCAAGATAGAGATAGATAGATAGATAGATAGATAGATAGATAGATAGATAGATAGATAGATAGATAGATGATAGATAGAGGATAGTGATGGATGGATGGATGGATGGATGGATGGACGACGGACAGACAGTCAGACAGACAGATGGATGCTAGATAGATAGATTGGTAGAAAATGGTAGAGGAAAATACCTGTTTCCAATTTCTTGCTTCCAAAGGTACATGCCAGGGCATCTGCACCTATATGAATAATATGTACCCTCCCAACCCAATTTTCCAAATAGGATAGTCTTCGTAGTGGAGCACTGAAGTGTTGCACATCTTCAATACCAGCATTTGGGAGACTAGGGAAGGCCAATCATGAGTTCAAGCCCAGCCTAAGTTGCACAACAAGACACAGTCTTTAAAAAAGACTTTTACTCTAATACATTAAGTAGATTTCATCTTCCAGGTGAGAGATAAAATGACTGAGAGATAAATGATTTTATCTTAAATGAGAGAGATAAAATGACTGTCTGAGCTTCTTTTAGCTTCTGAGAGAGAACCATGGGCCATTTGGAAGAAGTCTTTCTCTCTTTTCTGCTACTTCAAAGGCGTTCTCATCATCTAGTGGGAAAATGCCTTTTCCTTACAAGTTTATGTGATAGAAGAAAATACAGAGAAATGTAGTGAACACTTCAGTCCAAGAAAATAATGGAAGAGAAAATTTAAGAGCTGAAATGATAGGAAAAATCAGACAGGAATCTGTCTTTAGGAGATTAAGACAGGTGTGTGATAAGGAAGGGGCAGTGAACACTTAAATATGTTCCTATGGATGTGTCTTCATAAAACAATATAGGAAGAGTATAAAAGAATTTAAAAGGGTAAAAGGTAATCACTACATATCCTTCCTAAGGGATGGTGTAGGATAAGAGAGCTTTCTAATTCTATACTGACTTGTGTCTTTGTTTCCCTTTGTCTAGGCTTTTATGACTCTCTGTGCAAAATTCCAATTTTTTTCTGCCCATAGCTGTCCTAATGATTCCTGTTAAAGGCAATGCAAACAGATTCTTTTGACAGATCAATTAACTACTACACAAAACACCATAGAGTAGGTGTTTTTAACAACTGAATTCATTTTTTTCATTGTTCCTAAAGCTAGAAGTCTAAGGTTGGGGTGACAACAGGCTCTGGTTCTACGTGGCTTGCACGTAGTTAATCTCTTGGGTGCCTCCATGTTGGAGACACATTCAACAGTTTTGACAGATCAGCACCTGACCCTTCTGGTGTCCTTTAGGCTGAATCAACTCCGTAAGTCCCTGTCCAAACTGTATCACATCCCTATGAGGGTTTAATCTTTATCATCTAGATTTATCATTTAGGAAAAAAATCATTTGGTCCATAGCACTTAGATGAATAATATGTGATATATATCTCTGTCTATCGAATAATCATTTAAAGTGATCAGAATGTTCTGTTGCTTCCATTAAGTAAAAAATTTGATTCCTGTTTATTTTATATTTGGATATATTGCATTTCTGTTTTTTAAAAGAAGTTTGCATTTAATGAGAGATCAAACTCCATTCTTAGATTCACTGAAAAGGGAGGGATACTTTATGATTTCATTAATCCTCATTAATCCTCAGTTCATCAATCTTCCTTACTTGACATGAGGCTCAGAAAATGGTAATCTGAACTGGGGACATAGTTTGGTTGTAGGACATGTACTGCTTAGGACACACATTCTCTCTAGCACAAAAGCAGCAGCAGCAACAAACAACAACAAAAGATATTTCTATTCTGGGACTTTGACTTGCCTAATTCTTTGAGCCGAATAAAAAGAATTCCATTGGCAAAGACATGTCATCTCTTGCCCTTCTCTCTTTCTCTCCTTCTTCAATGCTATAGAGAATTTGTCTCTTCTTCAAAGCCAGCTAGGAAACCTAGAGATATTATTTTACACTTCCCCCAGTTTTCTGTAAAAGAGATAGCCATGAAGAAATCCTCTGTCTTTCCTTGTGATGAAGATAGGAGATAAAAACTGGTCAAGCAGACAGAGATAGGTACCTCAAAATGAGCAGTTCTATTTTTGTCTTTGGAAACACCAGAAGTGTTTCCAACATGGTGTATACCAGAACCCTAAATCTAGTCACTGAGAAGAATAAACTTATGTACACATCATGGGTGTGTGGAGTGACTAACTCATCTCCCTATGCCTCAATTCAGATTCTGCCTAACTCTTTCAAGAGGGTCCTAGACTAGCAGCTGGATGGGACTTGCCTACGAGACCTGTTCTTGCTGTACAGAACTCTCCTACTTGCTTTCTCTTAAGCTTCTGCCTATGAACCAATTGTAAATTCTTTTCTGGAAACTCACTCTCACATAATATATGAAATTCAGTCTTAGAACTCCCATGGTGAGACTCAGAGCCACTGTCGCCGGAGACGTTTTCTGTGATTGATCATGAACTTTGGAATCCTAACCCTGAGCTAATCCTATCTCAGGTTACAAGGCCTCTGTCACATTCAAGGACCTGCATTCTGTTCTAGAAAGCCTCACTCTCTACCTTGTAAGGAGAGTACTCAGAGATATCAGTGGGACTCAACAAGCCTCATGGTGTTTGCCTCCCTCCCTTCATCCCTCCATCAGTCCCTCCATCTCTCCCTACCTCTCTCCTCCACCCCTCCCTCCCTTCTCTCCTTGTCTGTCTCTGGCCCATCTCGTCTGTATTTAATCTAAGCATAAAAATGGGCCGTTTGCTTAACATCCTTGAGTCTTATCAAATAAATTTGTTATGCTTTTTATCTTGTTAACCTGTGTCTTTATCGTGAATGTGTATCAGTATTCTGATGATGGGTGAGCAAAGAAATCATATCTTTTAACCCAGACATTCCATGAAGAAGATTCCTACTGGCTTTGTACCATAGCTGATGGATCAAAAACACACACTGAAATGTAGAAGTCCAGAGCTTTAGACTGAGGTAGATTCCTACAAGTTACACAGGCTAGCAAAACCACACATGTTGTCTTTGGTTTTCCATCTATCCAATGAAGGCATTGGAACAGATATTCTCAAAATCTTGGTCCAAGTCTAGAACATGTTAATGTCCGTATCTGTGCTTATAGAGACAAAACATGCCAAGGGTCTGAAGGAAGAGTATTTTTAGAAAATATCCCCCTGTTGATGATTTCTGCCACCACCAAGGCCAAGTGAGACAGGGTTTCTGAAGATTCCCTTTTCTTCTCTTCCTCCATTTCTTTACACAGCTGTTTCTACACCCCGACTCCACCTCCAACTTAACCCTCCATCTAGAAGCCACCAAGTCCCTCTGTGTTGAATTTCTCAAACTGTGAAACATGAGGCTGAGTGCTCCTTGGCCTCCAGGGGTACTGTGTGTCCCTTGCTCTCCTTCTCAGAGTACTCACTATGGCAACATTATTTTTAAATTGAAGTTGGCATTTCCTTCCTTTCCTTTCTCCATCATACCTCCTCCTAACCTCCTCAGGAGCCTCTTTGTAATTTGTCAGTATTTCTAATCCTGTTTTCACATGCTATACAGCTATGATGATGCTAATGATGTCATTGACAATTAGCTAGGAAATGACAGAAACCTTTTAAAAAGTGTGCAGTGATAGTGAATAAAAGGGGAACAGATCTTCCCCCCAAACAAAACACACACAATGGAAAACTAAAAAGAAAGAAATAAAAGGAAGAAGGAAAGAAAGAGAACCCAAGTTCACAGAATTCACTAAGGAAAAAGGGTTTATCCAAACAAAAATTTACATAAAGCAGGGTTGCCAGAACAAACACAGCAATCCACATAAAAAATTATATTTGAAATGGACATAAACAGAGAATGAATTTTTAGTGTAAGTATATCCCACCCAAGGGACAAGTCCAGTGACCATACTGAAATTTCTATTGTTTACCTGAAATTTAAATTTGATTGTCTGGTATTGATATTTGTTAAATCATATGACCCTAAGAAGAAATAAAAAAGCTGGCCTTTCTGCACAGCAACTTCTGCTGGGAACAGAGGCTTAAGTGTGAAGCGGGCCTTCTTGTCGTTCTTCAAACATTAAACAGAGAAACACTAAAAAGTTGACAAGAAGTGCTCAAAATCTCTCATCAGTTGTTCTGTGAAAACAACGTGTATAAGAGAACTACATATAAGATGTCTCTGCATCAGCCTCAGTTCTTCTCAGTGTCTGACTTAAGCTGGTTTTCAGTTCAGTATGTGGCTGGAGATGACCTCAACTCGCCCCCACCTCCCGTATTATATATATGTTGGGGACTGAACCCGGGGGCTTCCTGAATGCAGGCCAGTGCTGACTTTCAGTCATATCACACTCTCATCTTTTGTTTTAAATTAACCTTTTGGTTAGTGTACAAATAAGTGGGTTTTCATTGAGGAATATATATGTGTGTGTGTGTGGTGTGTGTGTGTGTGTGTGTGTGTGTGCATATGGCCATGCATACACATGGGGAGGCTAGAGATGGATTCTGTTAGGTGTCTTTTGCCAGTATGGTATGCCTTATTACCTTGGAACAAGATCTCTCACTGAAGCAGACTATTTTAGCCAGGCTGGCTGACTAGTTAGCTTGCGGGACCCTCCTGTCTCTGCCCTCTGATGATGACGGTATGCCCCATACCTGCTATCATGCTTAACTTCTTGCATGTGTGTGCTTGGGATATAAACTCAATTTCTAATGCTTGAATAGAATCTCTTTTAGTGCTAAAACCTGACCCTAGCCCAAAGCTGGGATTCTTTTGCAGAAAAGAATTTCAGGAAGATCTGAAGCATGTTTTATGTTTCTTATTTATTTGTTTGTTTTAATTTTTGAGATAAGGTCTCATGTAGCCCAGGCTGGCCTCAAATAACTGATGATGATCTTGATTTTATGATCCTCCTGCCTCCCAAGTCCTGAGATTATAGGTATGCATCAGTATCCTTGGCTTAAATGACCCTAGAGCTTATTAAGAAACAATTTAAATGTAGATGTAAACATAAACATTAAAGGGAATAAGGGGAAGGGGAGAAAGAGAGGTTTTATATTTGTTTGTTTGGTTGGTTTGGTTTTCTTAAGATGTAGGGGAGGAGGGCTGTCTCACTCACTGTGTAGCCCAGACTAGCCTAAAACTCACTGTGTTCCTTCCTTCCTCTACCTCTAAAATGCTGAGATTGCAGGTGTGCACCATCTTGCCTCACCTTCTCTAGAGGATTGATGCATTATTACCTACAGAGGCCCCTGATCAGCAGGTCCTCTGTGAGCCCTTATCCAAAGACTTCCTGAAGGCCCGCCTACTTTTTTACTGTTTACCGACATTGTCGCAGAACTCTTTAAGTATCACGATTCTTTTCAAGCAGGATTGAAATGCAGGGTAAATTACGGGGATGTGGGAAGGGAAAGTGACTGGTCCCTTACACCTGTGTGCTGAGAATAAAGAGACTCTCACATACAGAATTTAAAACCACGTGCACAATGACGACATGTGCCTTGCCTTGCATGTGACTTATGTGCAGAATCCATTCTTTTGGCCTTTTAGAACCTATTTTATTAATCTTATCAGCTAGTAAATTTGGACAATGGACCTCATAAACTACTTTATAGTCTACAAACGAAGAGAGAGCTCTTAAGATAAATAAGTATACCTAAACATGTATTTAATCTTTTAAATTTGTAAAACAATGTAAATTTGAACAGCACCAGAATTGCATAGATAGAAGTTGCTAGGCACCAAAGTGTGACTTCCTGAAGAAGCCCAATCTACTCTGGGGGCTGCCCCCTTTTAATCTCTCTCTCTCTCTCTTTCTCTCTCTCTATCTCTCTCTCTCTCTGTCTTTCTGACACACACACACAAACACACACACACACTCTACCTTTGCTACCTCAAAGCATCATTTTGGATATCTGTACCAATAACTACTTATTCAGGACTTAATTATAAAAGAGGATAGAAATAATGCTATCTCAAGAAATTAAACACACAGATGAGCTCCTTGAGAAATAGTATAGAAGTTGCCCCTTTTTCTGTCTACAAAGGCAAGTTTTCTTTGGAAGCATGTGTCTCTTTCTTTATCAGCAAGAGAAGGCTGAATAGCTAGAGACCTAACAGTGATAAAACCATACAGTTATGTCAGCATCTACATGAGGGTATTTGTAAACATGCACACACACACACACTACACACCCCACACACACATATATATATATATATATATATGTATAGATATAGGTATACATATATAGTAGATATATCATATGTAAATAGATATAGATGAAGGTAGATTAGAGATACAGATGATATAGAAGTAGATATATATAGGTATAGATATAGGTGGATGTAGATAAATATAGACATAAATAAACATAGAGATGATAGATATTGTTTATAGATAAGGTATAGGTACAGATATAGATAGATGTAGACACAGATATAGGTATAAATGTAGATATATATATATATATATATAGTTATAGATACAGACATAGATATAGTTATAGATATGGACACCTTAAAGGAAGTTAATATACTTGACCTGATAATTCTTCCCATAAGAACCATAGCCTAAGAAAACCCCAGTACCAGACCAGACACAAGAAGCCTCCCTCTGAAGGTCAAGGTAGTCCAAGTGACTCCTTGGAGACTACAGATGCAGTCCCTGACTGCCTTACCTATCAGGTGTTGGGAGTTAGCCCCTGCTGCTGAGGACACTGAACACTCAAAACAGAGGACCTGGATGTTCTGAGCTGGTTCTGACCTGAAAACCTCTTTCCTATAGTCTAGCTCCTACAGTACCAGAAAATACTATGCAAGCTGACAAGGGAAGGAAGCATTTAAATAATCCTACTCAACTACAGCATCTATAAACTATGACATTTACCAACATGGCACAATATCCATAAAGGTGCCACAAGTGCCACTCACTTGTTGGTTGCAACCAACAGCTGTGTACATGGGCTTAAGGCTCACGCAACAGGAAGGAAATCACACCTGGTACTGGAAACCTTGCCAGCTTCCTGAGGCTATGGAGTCATGAACCTTAGAGAAGAACCTATTATCGCCACTTCACTAGACCAAAACAATTCCTTACTACATTCAATAGTTTATCCTTACAGTTACAGAGAGCTGTAACTACAACTCCCTCACCAAAGAAGCTTCTCTTGACAGAAAATGGCAGCCATTGCAGAACAACGCAGACATCAAGGATTGTGGGGAGCGCAGCCCCAATAGAAACATCTGCATCACAACTATGGCATCTGTGGATCAGGCAACACTGAGGAAAAGGGGCTGGGAAGATTATAAAAGGCAGAATATAAGGAAGTCTGTTGTGAGAAAGGATGTTCTAGAAGTGGCCACATAAGGAACGGCAATTGCAAGAGGGAAATTTTAGCTCTACTGCCATACCTGTCTTACCTACAGTTTATTGTTTGGCTGTTCTGATCTTTGCTTCTGTCTCAAACTTTTCTCCAGATCTTTGTTAGAGCTTCTATTATCATTATTTATTATTATTTGGCTTGATTTCCAGATAAGCAGAACTTCTAATTCATTATTTATTATTATTTGGCATTTTTGAGCCACAGTATTTGCTGTGCATCTCATGATGTCCTTGAACTCACAGTCTTGCTGCTTCTGGTCCCATGTGCTGGGTGGTAAGACTCACCATTTCTGACTCTCTTGTATGATTTTTAAAGCCTGTTTCTGTGTCTAAACAATGAGAATTGTACATTCTTCAAGAGACAGGATCTAGTTTTATTCATCTTCCCAGAACTCAATACAATGTGTAGCAGAAAACAGGTCATCATTACAAGGTTGGGAAAGTAACATGGAATGGCTTCCAACTTCTGTTAAATATTGGAGGGAAATGTGGATATAAGCCACATTTTTTTTATTTTACTTTTATTTCAGATGTTTTATCACTGAGTCTTATTTTTAATCTATTTTTGAGACAGAGTCTCATTGATTTACCAAGGGTGGCCTTGAACTCACTCTGTAGCACAGGTAGGACTTGAATTTGTGCCTTTCCTGCCACTTCCCAGGTAGCTGCAGTGACAGGCCTGTTTCACCACAATGCCCCATACTATTTCTCCTGCTGTGAGAAAAGTGTAATTCTGAGAAGCAAAGCAGCCTTTCTTTTCAAAGCTCTTTTGTGTGTCAAAGTGTTTTGCAAGCAGTCAAGAATGATCCCATGCTAATAATTGTCATTATTATACATTCCTGATTCAGAGCTCTGAAATAGTTTGTGTTTTAAGAAGCCCCACTTCAAGAGAAACAATATATGTGATTGAGCAAGGGCCAACCAGCCCTGAAAGACCAGCGCCAGATGCTGATGGAAACAAATATCATAAGAACTTCATGAACACTCAATTCACTGATTCCCCCTTGTATTCCTACTGATGCCTAAAAGAGCCAAATAGGAGGTGTCAAACAACCTGAAGGTGAAGCTTCACCCCTTCTCCTGTTACCTCTGAGTTAGCTCCAAGCCGGCTACTTGAACTCAGTGACGCAACACTCCATAAGTTCTACACTCCGTTCGTGAGAAGTCAGCATATAGCATGCTTTCCCTACTTGTCCTATGGCTGATTTACTGCTTGTTGCCACATGAGTTTTAAATACATATTAAATTAGTAAAGAACCTAAAAGAATGATGTTAAAATAAAACAGAGAATACAAGTTCACCAAAGCCCTCAAGAGAATGGTCTGTTTCAAGTTTCCCAATAGAAAAAGAAGCCATGACCTTTTGGTAACTTTCTTTTTTTTCATTACCTCAAACATAAAATAAACATATAAATCTAAGTACGTGCACAGAGAAGATCACTATAGTGAACTTACTTATTAATATCCCACATAACAAAACCCCCTGGCTTTCAGTTCTATAGAAGTAAATGTAATCTATATTTAAATTGGGATCTATATGGCCATCGAGTTGCTGACTTGTGAGCAGTAGCTTCAAGTCCTCGTTATGTTAAAATGATTCATGATAGTTTACTAAATGAACAATACCAAAATAACACTTTCTTTGAAACCGAAAAAATTCTCAGACACCACAGCCTTTGAGAAAAATCTTTATAACTTACAGTGCCATTTCTCACCTGGTTAGGGATGCTAGGAAACTCTAGGATCACGTGAAATCTTCTGTCTACAGCCACCTGAGGAGGAGGTAGCCATTCTGTTGAGTGCATAAGCTGAACACATTTAGGTATTTCGGTTAAATGCTGAGGAATTTTTCCTAAAGGCAGTCTATTTGCTAACAAGATATGCAAACCTCAGTGAACTTTTAAAGATCAGAGACCAGCCAGGGTTTCTTCGGGAAGCCTGAGACCCAGGGCCTGCCATTCGTCCACCTCCACCGCCCATCCTAATGCAGCTCTAGTGTCCTTTCAGGCTGAAAGCTGCATTTGTCCTCAGTTCCAAGAGGCACCAGATACAGAGCCGCTTTGACGTCCACCCACTCACTGAGGGGTCACCTGTTGCCTTGCTGGGGCCAGTGGAGGTCAGCTTCTCAACGCAGACTTTTTTTTTTTAAGAGGGGGAAAGGCCGGCATGGGTCTATCCATAAAAGGATCTCTTTGAGGTCAGTGAAAAAGAAAAGCAATGCGTTTTGTGTTCCCGGTTAGACGCTCTGGCACGAGGCCGCCTGAGAACAGGCCTGCGAACAGTTCTTTCTGGAGGGCCGCCAACAGAGGCAGCCAGACGTTTTTCACAGGACCTTTAGCTGCCACTGCTAACCCAGAGGCAGACTAAATTGGAGCCAGGGCAACCACCTCCAGGCCCCATCTCCCACTCCCACCCCTGGGCGTCTGTGTGGCAGCACAGGCCTTACTCAGCCAGCTGCCTCCTGACAGGAACAAATTTATGTGGACAAGGACAGGAAGCCAGATCTACACAACCAAGATGAAATACTGGCATGCACTCAAGTCCATGTAGAGACTTATATTTTCTCTTCCTCTCTGGTATGCAAAGGTGGAGAAACTCTCCAAGCCACCTGCTCAGTGTAGGTTCTCACAGTTTGGCGAAGCAACAGGCCCACGTGCATTTCCTATGGGCACTTATTTTCCTGTCCCCTGGTTCCTTCCTTCCCTTCGGAGGAAGTAGGCACATTCAAAGAAGTGGTCAATGCCGAGCGTGGAAAATCAGGGGCAAGGGGCAGTCGTGGGCAGCCCCTGGGTTCAGCAGCAGGCTGTGGGAAGGAACCCTGAAAAGAATAAAAGCTGCAAAGACAGAAAGAGTCCATTTGTTCTTTGATCTCCCATTTGGAGAATCAAAGAGAATCAGGCCTTCCCACATGGAGGACCCCTGTAAGGCAAATATACCTGAGGACTCGAGGGAACCTATCCACTGCCCATCTCTTGGCTCCTGCTTCTTGTCTTGCCAGCACTGGCAATGGTCAAATTGGTTTCTGCTTCTGCCTCAAAGGCAAACATGCTTCTTAGCTTTTCTACAGGACCAGTTCAGAAATGCCAGTCTTACTAGAGCCTCCAAATGGGATCAGAGTCTTCCTTTAGACAACCAAGGTTGGTGTCAAGTAGCTGCCTGCAGGGAGCACAGACTTTCAGCTCTTCCCTAAATCCTTCAGTACAGGAAGCCCTCAGTATTGCTAACCAGGAGCCCTTGTGGCTAAGCAGGCATTTGTGGGGTAGCTGGAGGACATGAGCCTAGAATTCTCTGGCTCCACCAGAGAGATACTCTTAATAAGTCCAGTAGATGCCCACCCACAAGAGAGGCAGCACAATCAAAGGACAACTGACTTAGTCCTTGTGGGTGTAGATTAAGAAGGTCTTCAAAGAAACATTTAGAAGATAATTCAGGAGGGAAAATTAAAACCCGTCCTCATCATCCTCTGCTAACACTGGTTTTGTGCACTGCAGCTTTTATTTATTTATTTATTTATTTATTTATTTATTTATTTATTATTTTTAATTATTAAATTCGGTGTGTGTTCTTCTGGAATCTGCACATATTCTCGTTGTTGTTTATTTAAGCCTTAGGCGGTCTTGTCTTTCCCTCAGCTTCTTGTTCGTCAGAAGTTGATGGATGCCGGTTACGTTCAGTTGCTGGTAGGATGCTATTTGAGAGAACCACATCTGAAGACATTGGCACTGGCAAAGCATCTCTTTAGTTGAATAATGCAAGACAGCACATTAGAGGAGGTGGAGGCTGCACGGTGGCAGTTCAGAAGGAAGACAAAGAGAAAACAGACCGCTGACTCTGGTGGGAACCAGGGTGGTATGTGGCATCCCCCACATGGAGACAAAACTCCCAGCAAGTTGCCATGATGCCAAACCAAGGACCAAGGCAGACATAATGGAATGGCATCCCTCCTTTGTCTGACAATTATGAGAAAAATCATAGTGTTTTCTTCTGCTGCCTTTCTGCTGAGAACATTAAAGGATGTGTACAGTTCCCTCCTTAAAGTTTTTCCTGAAGTTTTTCAAGTGGAGAGCATGGGACTCCACAGGGATGCAGTCCTCATTTTAACTGCTAATATTTCCTTTCAGTACTTGTGCCTCATTGCATTAATTCTGCCCACCCACTCTGTGTGAGTGGGGTGTGTGTGTGTGTGTCCACGGGCATGCAGAGGCCAGAAGTCAATGTTTGAGTGCTGATCTCTATTGCTTTCTTCCTTTTTATTTCAGGCCAGGGGACTACTTGTTTGAGAAAAGGTTTCTTATTAACCTTGGAGCTCGTTTTGTCTACACTGGCTGGTCAGTGAATCACTGGGATCGACCTGTCTCTACTCCCACCCTGTCATGGGGTTACAGATATTGGCAGCTATGTTTCACCACTACCCCCTTTCCAGCAGAGGTTACAGATGTATTGACCACACCCAGCTTTGAGATAGGAACTCACTTCATGCTTTAGCAGCAAGTACTTAATCCACTGAGCCATCTCCTCAGCCCCTATTTGCTCCTCTGATAGGGCAACATCTGCTGGAACATCTCTGAGTTGCACATATAGTTTGCCCTTAATACCTAGTCTCTTCTGCCCCACCTGGGGATCCATCCCATATACAGACACCAAACCCATACACTATTGTAGACGCCAAGAAGTGCTTGCAGAAAGGAGCCTGATATAGCTGTCTCCTGAGAGGCTCTGGCAGAGTCTGACAAACATAGAGGCAGATGCTCACAGCTAACCATAGGACTGAGCACAGGGTCCCCAATGGAGGAGTTAGAGAAAGGACTAAGAGAGCTGAAGGGGTTTGCAACCCCATATAAAGAACAACAGTATCAACCAACCAGATACCCCAGAATAACCAACCAAACCACCAACCAAAGAATACACATGGAGGGACCCATGGCTCCAGTCGCATATGTAGCAGAGGATGGTATGTATTGTCTGGCATCAATAGGAGGAGAGGCCCTTGGTCCTGTGAAGGCTCGATTTGGTGGGAGTGGGTAAGTGGAAGGGGGAGCACTCTCATAGAAGCAGGGGGAGGAGGAATGGGATAGGGAGGTTTCCTCTTGGAAAGGGAATGGGGATATCCCCAGGAAAGGGGATAACATTTGAAATTAAGTACATAAAATATCCAATAAAAAAATAAAGCAAAACAAACAAACAAACAAACCACCTAGTCTCTTTTCTTCAAGTCTACCTCTAGCACAGGAGATGCTATCTGGCTCTTTGGGACATATCCAGCATTGATATTGAAAGCATGGATAACAGACTCCCTCTGTCCTGCTCCAGTCATTCGGTCACTTACAGACAGATGGATAGTGACTGTTTCATGTACCTGGTTTTGCACAAACTTCCACCCAGCTGCTTGCTGTTGTCTAGTGGAGACATAAGGACGGAAGGGGAAGAGTATGCCCCAGCCTTTCTGTGTTGTTAAGAATCCAGTTTACATTTTACAAAAACATCCTGCCTATGCCAAGGGTCCATTTTCAGCTATTGACTAAACTAGATTCTCCAGAGCGAGCTATTAGCACCTCTTTCCTCTTCCTCTCTCCTGAAGTACCTCAGTTCTAAATTTGAGATCAGGCTAAAGAGACATCAGGAAGCTTCCAAGGATATTTAAAAAACAAAGGATATTTAAAAAGCAAAAGCCTCAAACAAACACACGAAAGGGTCCTTTGCTCTGATGTAGGAAACAATATTTCTCAAAACTTGTACATGAGAATTCCTGGCCTGTATGGTGTTACAAATATAGAATTCCAGCACTTTGGAGTCAGAGGCAGGAGAACTGTGGGCTTGAGGCTAGCTTGTATGACACAGACAGAGTCTATCTCAAAATGAAACTAAATGAAACAAATGAAGAAAAACATTTGGGAAAGCTTTGATGAACACATGTTGTGGAAAATATTTAATCTCAATTTGGGGCTTCTACCCTGTCTTTGATCATTCAGTTCCAAGATAAAAGACACGTTAAGTTTTATTCTTTATAATAAGCCATTATTGGCACTAAAGCTGGGCAGATATCTACCCTCTGTGCTATTAGAATCTACTTTCCTATAGATAGCCCTGAATTATTATTTACTATGTTTTATCTGTGCTGCTCTTCACTCCAATTGGCCAGCCCTCAGGGCCATGGTTTTAAGATTCTTACCTCATGGTGTCTTCTCCTTTCTCCTCTACCTTCTTCTGTCTCTTCATGGTCTCCTCCAACCCTGAGCCCAGGAACCCTAAACCCCACATATGTCTCTTCTGCCCAATGATTGACTGTCGGCATCTTTATTTAACCAATAGTTTTAAATCAAGGAGCAAGGCCACATTATGTGTAAAGATTCCCTCATTCTTGGGAGCAACCAGGTCTTGGGGGCCAGTACTTATCATTACAGTACATATCAAAAGATCAAACCTCAACAAACACTAGTGTATCTATCTGTGTATTATAATAATGAGAGATTGCCTTTGAAATATTCAAGTTAAACTTTGTTAATAAAGCACAGTGTATACTTTCAACTTATAATGTTCCCCTAGTAACCAAGAAGATGCACAGTATGCGTGAAGAGTCAGATTGATAGAGAGCTTCTCGCAAACACTTGAGGAGGAAATGAGTGGTGTTTTTTCTCATAACAAAATCTGTGTTATAAATCTTTGAGTAATCCTCCTCCAACTAATTCCCCAAAGGCCCAACATACTTCTGGACACAGTAAAACTCAAAACACAGTTAACTAATTAAAATCTGCAGGATTGTTTCATGGGACAAGGACAATGCATGGCTAGAAATTTGAAAGCTGTAACCTCTGGCTATGCCAGATTCCATCCTTTGTCCTGAAGGCTATGAGTCTTTCTTGGTGAGACTTATTTATTCATTTATAAATCCAGTTGACTCAAGAAGTATTTCCCTGCTCTCCCTCTGTTTTATTAAACTGCACTGTTCTATTCAATTTACAATGGCTATCAATTGATTTTTAAGTTATTATTATACTCTGTTTTCCCTACATACTTCTTACTTGACTCTCAGCCTTCACCACAAACGATCTAAAGCCAGAGCCCACATTTAAGCCACCATGCACCACAAAATAAGAGTACCTAGTAGAAGCTACATACAGATGCACTAAGGACTCTGCTTGTTGGAGAACAGGACTTTAAGCAATGAAAGTGTGCGATCACCAATTATTGGTACCCTTAAAGGGAAGTACGATTTGTACCATACATTTAGAGGAAGATAAAATTTTATGGCTTCACCTTACCTCAGATCATCCCCTAAAAGACAGAACAATTTCCCAAGCATGGAGTTAATTTTAGCATAATTACCCTTAATCAGGTTTTTGATCAAAATATTTGAAAAGTCTACTCAATTCTCTTCTACAGCCGTGGACAGTATCTGTCCTTAAGTTGCTAACCTCCTTCTTGTGACAAGGCTTGAGGCCTGTGGTGGTTTGCATGAAAATGGGCCTTGTAAACCCATCAGGAGTGGCACTATTTTAAGATATGGCTTGTTGGAGTAGGTGTGGCTTTGTTGTAGGAGGTATGTTACTAGGTTGTGGGCTTTGAGGTCTCAGATGCTCAGTTCTCTTCCTGCTGCCTGCCAATCTGGATCTAGAACTCTCAGCTCATTCTCCAGCACCATGCCTGCCTGCACACTGCTGTGTTTCTTGCCATGGCAACCAGCCCTAATTGAATGTTTTCCTTTATAAGAGTTGCTATGGTTATGGTATCTCTTCACTGCAAAAAACCCTAAAACAAGACCTTTCTTCCTACCTACCCACTACTTGGTTCCAGAGGTTACAATATCTTCTGTAGTCTATAAGTAAGAGCTAAATCATAGAAGTTATGAAAATATTGTAAAAAAAAAAAAAAAAACAAACAGAAAACAGTCATATGGTATATGGTGAGGGACAGAAATAAAATCAACAGTTGGACATTAGAGATCCAAGAAGTATTTAAGACAGGAAAATGACTGGTATTCTGTCTTACATGATTGTACCATTATTAAGAATCAGATCTAAACAGTGATGAAGTTTTGGTCTAAGGACCAAAGAAGCTGAGTAAGCAATGTGAATTACAACTTCAGTGATCATCAGGAAAGCAATGTACCAATTTCAGTGTAAATACCCAGTGCTAAGAAACTTGGGGTTCAGCCTGGAGCACTTAGGGAGGGACCCATGGCTCCAGCTATATATGTAGGGGAGGATGGCCTTGTCCGGCATAGGTGGGAGAGGAGATCCTTGGTCCCATGAAGGCTGGACTCCATGTGTGGGGGAATTCGAGGGTGGGAAAGTGGGAGGTGGGGGGCGGGTGGGTGAGAGCCCATCCTCATAGAAGCAGGAGGAGAGGGGATAGGATAGGGGGGTCCTGGGAGGGAGCGGGGCGGGGGGCGGGAATGGGGTAAGGGGATAACATCTGAAATGTAATAAAAATATCCAATAAAAAAAAGAATTAAAAAAAAAAGAAATTTGAGGTTCAACAAGAACTTGAAGAACAATCTGAGTCTTAGCAGAATGTAAAGAATATTTCAGGAAGATAATACCAGTAATAACAGTATTTCCCAAAATGTTAACTAATTGTCCACTGTTGTTGATTCCTTGCTATTGATACAAGGTTATTATATCTTCTTATTAAATCATCAGAAGTTTATTTTCAGAGCCTAGCGGAGGCTGCTGAATACCATGAGATTCAGTTAATCACTACAGGCACTCTTCCTACTGCATCTGCATATGTAGTCACCAGCAGATGATCACATGTAATTTAAAACCCAGAGCAAACCCAGTGGATTTGGTAATTCAGCAATATCTCATGAGAGCCTGGCTCTTTTCATTTTCCACTTTGATATCTATAGCATGAGAGCATCAGGCATGATGGTCACAGCTTGGCCATCAACACCAATTGGGGGCCAATTTATTCACTTTCACAAATAACATAAAGGATAAGAAACCTGGGTTTTTCTCTCAGAAGGTTCAAGGAAGTCTCAGTGCTGCTCCACTGGTCTAAACTAGCTTAGATTTACCTGTTTCTCAGCTGATCACCTGGAAAAGAACAAAAAAGTCAAGATACAGGTGTATAGTCTTTTTGAGATAGGCCCATCAATCAAGCATGGGACATTACCAACAGACCCCAATGCTTCTGGCTTCTGGTTAAGAAACTTATGATTCAGGCAGTACATTGAAATCAGCTGGAAACCACTTGAAAACTACAGGTCGTTTTGTTTTTACTCCAGACCTCCTGAATGGAAATTGCCAGAGATGGAGACCAGATAATCCTATTTTTAAAAGCTGCCTAAATTTATCCAGGCAAGTTGGCACTTGCCCAGGACCAGCTATTGAAACTAAAGCTTTAGCCTAAGAGTCATTGCTCTATTATTTAGAATCTGCTGTTTTCTAAAATTTGAAAGCAAAATAGAGATAGCTTTGACTGTGAATATTTTACTACTCAACCTCTCTCTCATCTCTTTCTTGGCTTGGGAATGTTGTGAGAAATTATTTTAGGTTGACCTGGCATTTATGAAAAATTTTAAATCATATCATAACCATAATCTGTCTCCCATTCATTTATTGTATGCAGCCTATATATCTTTTCACTATGCTGCTTACAGTCTTAATTCAAAGGTAGCACTGTTCTATTATGGTTTAATTTTGTCATCATTTAAAACCTACCTCCCTCTATCTTTATTAATTTATTCTTCTTCTCCTTTCTTGTATTCCAGTGCCACATGTTCACTGTTGTCTGAGCATACCCACTCTTTGTAAATCTTTACTTAAAAAAAAAAAAAACTAATATATACATTTCCAGAGCCACATGTATTGGGACCACAGGCTTGAGATTAGCAGGCTTGTGTCTAAGAGGAAATATTGTGTGGCAAAAATGTCATGGATATGTCTAGAAAACAGAGTGACCACATGACTCTAGAGATCCTAGAACTTCCCATTGCCTTTTAGGAGAGTTTTCGGTTTATGAAAATACTGTGTTGAAGGTTGACAGGCTGAGCCCCTCCCCCAACATGTTTCTAGAGTGGGGACTCAGAACTTGGGCTGCTTTCCAAGGTATGGAAAGGGCCTTATCAGAAATTTGAAAGATTTTCCTGTGTTTAGCGTCCTTAGGAAATTGATTCTAGACTGGATCATGTACCTTTTGAGTCTGTAGAAAGATGTAAGAAGTAATTAGAACATGGAATGCTGAGGAGAAGGGAGCCAGCACTGTGAGAGAATCTGTGAGTAACAGAAGGTAAGAATTGAGATAACAGTTGAACGTCCATTGGCAGGTTAAGAAATCCCCAAATGCCATTCCTGGTGAACACAAAAAATCCAACCAACCAACCAACCAACCAACCAACCGACCAACAAAACAAACTAACCCATTACATTTATTGATGGCCTACTATGGTCCCGATGATTCATCATAGGATATGAATAACAGCTTGGTAGGCACAGTACACTCTTCAAAGGTAAGTAAAACAGCAAATACCTTAGCAGATAGCTAATTTTGGATATTATTAAATATTGCACAGAATAAGGCAAATATAGAAGTAGGGAGAGATAGGCTTCTCTGAGAAAGCAGCATTTGAGATGAAGCTAAATCTCTAGAGGAAATAATGTGGGGACAGCAAAGAATGAAAACTAGTACATTTTAAGGGATGAATTCAACAAACAGAACAAACAAGAAAAGATCAGAGCAGGGGACACTGTGGAAAGCCTGTGCAGGTGTTGCTAAAATACCTGAGACCCAGTACATTTTCAATTTGTATAATACCATCTCAAAATTAGGGTGGTCAGGATCAGAGAGAAATCAATGGAAGTGGAATATTTCTTACAGAGAAGATTTCAGGATGTCAAGGAGAAACGAGAACCCACTACTACTCCAAGCACCTGCCATTTCTAAATTCCTCCAATCAGTGCTTAATACTCATAAAAGGCCTTGCCATCCCCCAAAATTAATTTCCAATGGAGAATTCTCATTCAACAGAAAATAATTTTATTTACCATCTTAAGATGCAAAAGATTCTCCAATGAGTGTTTGTAAATAAAAGCCACAGAGTATTTACCTGTGTTTTCTAGTTTATCCATTATAACTTTTGGAAACTCTCCAGTAACTCTTTCAAAGCAAATATCATTCTGCTTCTTTTCTTAGAATCCTCTTCAGGGATTCTTTTATTTTTATTCTTTTGAGTTAGTGTAAAACATTATAATGCACAAAGCATTTTGTGTATTTAAATAAAAAAAAGTGACAGCATTGACATGGAATGGAGAATGACTATCATATGATAAATCAGAATTTATATGCACATAAAACAACTCTGAAAATGTAGTTACTCTGTGGAAAACTGCTGT
Source organism: Mastomys natalensis (assembly GCA_021653895.1). Taxonomy (NCBI): domain Eukaryota; kingdom Metazoa; phylum Chordata; class Mammalia; order Rodentia; family Muridae; genus Mastomys; species Mastomys natalensis. The sequence goes on from JAJTUV010000670.1 coordinate 137,506, forward strand.
CACCTTATAAGCCAGTTTTCCTCCAGGGAAACTCTGACCTTTCATCTACCAAATCATGTTCTTGTCCCCTACAACTTCTTCCTGGGAGTTGCCTACACCTCTGACTGCCTGGTGGCCTAGCTCTTGCTGAAGGACAGCACTTGTAGACTGCATAGGACTCCCCCTTCTGTGCTTGAACTTGAGGACAAGGATGTCCGGATTCATTGCTTTGCTTCTTTCTCCAGTACTTTCAAAAGATCATTTGTGCTGAGGAAAATGGAGACACATGCTATGAGACTCAATAGGGACTAAAAGGTGTCAGATAGATGTCCCATGTCCATGTACCCTATGAAGGCCACAGAAGGGAAGACCATGCTTAAGTAGAAGTCATCAAAGAGGACCTATAGACCCAGCTCAGGGCATCTTCAGAGAAGTGACTCTGTATTCTACTGGTTCATGTCAAAGATGTCTACTACAGCACAGTTAGAGAAAGAAATCAGAGACAACCGAAATGTCCACCCACAAGTGGTGGTGGAGTCAATTTTCTGTACTCACCCAGATTTCACTGCCTCACTAATGAAGCAAGCCTAGCAAATCAAGGCATAGAGATGAGAAAAAAGCTATAAAATCCTTTGTAAATGAACACAAATCACAGAACAATGTACAGAAAAAGGTGAAGATTTTACATCATAAATAGAGAAGGCTAGATAGAAAATAACAGTGGTTTTTTCCAGTGGGCAGGATCAGAATTCATAAATAGAGACACACATCATGTTTCACTTGATTTTACTATATATGTAATAGTCCCTCTCTTTTGTCTCTTTCTTTTGTTTCTCTGTCTCAGTCAGTCTGTCTGTCACTGTTTTTGTCTCTATATCTCTCCATCTTTTCATCTCCCTGTCTCCCCATCTCTGTCTCTGTCTCTCTCTGTCTGTGTATGTGTGTGTGTGTGTGTGTGTGTGTGTGCGCGCGTGCGCGCGTGTGTTTCTTCTGTATATTACTAAGGATCAAACCCAGGGTCTTGTATGAGTTAGGCATGTTCTACACTGTGCCACATCCCCCAGTGGCCTGAGTTTACAGTTTTAAAAGAAATAAAATAGAAAGTATTAAGCTAGTACAGGAAATTCAAAATGTTCCAACTTCCATCTTGGTCACTACCTCCTCCTCTACCCTTACCTCATTCCTATCTTTTTTAATTCCACTGTCATTCATTTAACCTTCTTGAATAGTTGAAGGTTTACTTGGGTATAGAGCCTATGGCTCAGGCTCTTGTAAGGATAAGGCAGGAGAATCATGAGTTCAGAACCAGTCATGCTATATGATACCATATCTGGAAAAAAAAATCACATTTTTTCACAACTTTCATTTCAGAGTTCAATGTCTTAGTGTTGAAATCATTCTAGTTTCAGTATACCAGTGGTCTTAAGATCTAATAAAATGTGTCTAAAAGATAAAAATTTAAGCCTGAAGAATGAAAATGTGTCTCTTCCATCTTAAGAATGTACTTTCTGTACTTTATTTAAATGGAGAGGGAGTGGCAATACTCACCACACAATGGTCCTAATTCATTAAATATGTTTCTGTTTATAGTGAGGAAATGCCAGTTAGGAATCTCAATAAACTAGGATTATTACAAAAGAAAGCATTGCCCAGTGATCTCCTTGCTGCTTCTCTTTGGTTTATTTATGAATGAAATCCTTTGGGGAATGGTACCACAGTGACACCATGCTCTCCTGACAGTATAGAAGCCAAACAAAAGCACAAGGGTGCTGTGATCATTTCCTCTTTGTATCTTACACCAAGTCAGCAGATCTCTTGCATTTACTTAATGAAGGGTAAAAGAGTTTAATAGTCCAATTTATTACCGGAGTTTAATTTCACAAAGGACTGTGTTTTAACTATGAAAACGTTAGTCATTTTGAATTAAAAGAAGAATAAATTCAGCACTGTTTTATACACATTTGGCAAGTTAGAATTCAAATTTCGGGTAAACACTGAAGCTGAAGGTAAACTGTCTCTGGAATACTGAGTAGTTAAAGTGGTCGTGATCATGGGCATACTTGCTGCAGGAGTGTGTCTGTACATAGTGACTTCATAACATTTGGCAACCTCCTTTCCTCTACCTGAGAGTTGAATTATATCAGTCTTACAAGAAAATGTTAGAAGCGCTGTATCAACAGAAGAAAAAATTCATCAGTGAACACAATAAATACTTTGCTTTGTAAGACTCTGATGAGCCTTAGCTTACCGGGGACCCCCTGAGTGACCAACGCAGAGCTAGGGATCGATGCAAAAGCAAGAGGAATTTTATTGTTCCAGCATGCTGGGGTTATCCTGCATCCAAAAGGAGAGGCGACGACCCTGGGCAGCTCATTTGGTCAGTTTTCATACAGTTTTTAGGGGTAGACTAGAGAAACAGCAACTAGGCACAATATGATTGGCAGAACAGTGTGACTCTTAAACTGATTGGTCTTTAGGGAATGAGGTGGCAGGGACTTCCCTTATCTGAGGGTGGCCAATGGTCTGTCCTGTGGAATGTGTCTATGGCCTTCCCTACCTGCAGGTCAGTCCCCACCCCCTGTGGTCTGAGGAATGTTAATTAGCCTCTCTCTTCTGGAGGGACAGGTGTTCCAAAGTTCCTGAGCTGACCTCTTCAGCTTAACACTGTAAAACAGGTTCTTTAGTTAAGTGACAAAATCGTGTAAGCAGTTGGCAGCTCATAGAATGGGTAGATAGTCCAATTGTCATGGATCAGTTACATTTAGTTTATGAAAAAAATCAGATAAAAATGCTTTAAAATTCCATGTGAACACTAATCCATGAGCAAAGGAACTAATATCTAACCCCAGACATATCAAGACTACTTATTTTAATTTTTTTCATGCCCACAGGAAGCATTAGGTTGAAAGACTAGACTCTCACTTATTAGCATTTGCTCCAGGCCCTTGCTGTGAGTTCTGTGGTACTGATATAAAACTAAAGTAATATGCTTTGAGGACCACAGTAAGTTGATACAACGGGAAATGCTCAACAGTAATATGCCCACATCATCATAGCTACATGGGTATGGGGACTTCACTATCCACAGACATTCTCACAAAAGCTCTCTGTTCATTTCATCACAGGAGCTATGCACATGACAGATGGCTTGGATGTCAATCTGGGAACCATATCTTATAACTTATATGGTCATGTGTATGTTACATAACTTTCTACATCCTCAATCTCCTCATACAAACTGAAGGATAAGTATAAAGTCTGCCTTTTAAGTGACCAGATAGCTTAAATGAGAGAGGACAGCTATAATATATTATACTTAGTAAATGTTCAAAAGGTACATTATTCTATACTTACAGCTCTTTGCCTGTAGTGTACATGTGAGATATGGCATTCAAGGCAGAATACACTTACATTGTATATTACTTTATATATGACAACTATCTAATAATAGTGGACCCACAATGTGTCTAGCGCTCAAAATGAGGTGAGGATGGAGGAGGTGTTCTGTTTCTGGGCAACTGAAATATGCTTCTGTCAAACTAAGTTAGCTTCACATCTATGATGGCCACTACTTTCCCCACTCGCGTTAGACTAAAATTGCATCTAAGGGGCTCGGGCAACAGCTTAACAATTAACAGAGTACTTTCTACTCTTGCAGAAGGCCTGACTTTGTTTCCTATCCCACACCTTAGGTATCTCAGAGCTGCCTGTAACTTCAGCTCTGGGCAGATCCAATGCTTCTAGCTTTTGTGGGAATCTGCATTCATGTGCACTCATATGCATGCATACACACACTCACACATGCACATCAGAAAATAACAAAACCAAATCTTTAAAATAGCATTTATGATTCCCCCATTACATATATTTCTGAAAAGCTGAGTATCCACTTTCTTTTATTTGAGTACTTAGCTTTTGGGTTCAAGTCAAGATCTCTGTAGTTTTTCTACTCAACTTCATCATGTTAAGGTTAAGTTGCTACCAAGATCTGCTAAGTAATGTAATATTTTAACTCTGATGACCATTCAGTTTATAAAGCCTTTGAAGTTGGTTTTATTTTATTATTGTCATCTACAGAAGTGACACAGCCATCTTTAAATCTCCTATTCAGGACAAAGGTAAACATGTTAATAGAAATAGCATGTGGCCAAAGCCTGTGACAGCAAAACAACCACCAAGACACAAATGGCTCATCTAGTTTTAGTTTAAGTTATAATATTTTAATTAGTTACCTCCACCTAGACACATGTATTACTAGTTCTGTTATTCCTATTTCTGTTTTCTATTTTCCCCTCCCTCCCTTTCCTTCCTCCCACCACTATCTTTATTTCTGTCTCTGCACTAGGTTGAGTAAAGGGAAAACATACTGTGAGTGGAGCATATGTATTCCTTGGTAGTCCTTGTAAGCATGACAGCCACCAATTCTAGAATGTCATAGAGTTAGGTTCATACAATATGGAGCCTTTTCACATCGACTTCTTTCAGTAAATAATTTGCAGTAAAGTTTCTTTCATGTCTTTTCATGGCTAGGTAGACCCTTTAAAATAAATTTAATATAGGGAAATATATCACATTGTTTTTAGATTCTGATAGAATCCCACAGAACATTTCTTCTACCTTCCCCTTCCCCTCTTCTTACCTCCTGTACATTGTTCCTTGTTCTCTTTCACGTTCGTGGCCTCATTTTTCATTGGGATTACATGCCTATATGATATATATATAATGTCACATATATAATATGTGATATAATATGAATCCTTTCTGTAACCTACTATTCATATATTCTATATTATACAGCGTATTACTTGTATAATATTACTTGTATGTATGTTTTTGGGGCTGACCATTTGGCATTGGACAACCAATTGGTGAGCTCTTCCCCACAGAAGGCTATTTCTCATGCTCTCTGCATTCTGTAAATCTTTGTCTGAGGTCAAGGTCTTGTATGTTTTGCCATCTATTTCAGCATGTCTATTGGTGTTGTCCTTGTTCAGCTCATGTTTAAGCTGTCAAACTAGAAAAAAATTTATGGGTGAAGCTTCTGACATTACTAGGAGACAGTCTTACAACAAGCTCTCTGATCTTCTGTCTCCTCTTGTTCAACATTCCAGTCTTAAGAGTGAGAGCCTTTAGTAGATGTATCCATTGAGACCCAATGCCACAACACCTTCCGAAGCACTGAACTTTCTCTGAATGAAATAGCATATGTTCTTGCTATTGAAGAACATCTTAGTTACTTTGAAATTTTGACAATATTATAGGTATTTTGGATATTATAATATCTATGTGCAGTTTTATGTGGACAGATATATTTTCTTAATTCTTTTGAGTAAAGAGCAAACATTCAATACTGAATCACATTGTGTTAGTGTGTCTCTGTGTGTGTGTATTCTGGTTTTTGTTTTTGCCTTCTCTGAGACAGTATCTAACTATGTAGTCCAAGCTAGTCTGGAACATGCGATACACTCTAGAATAGCCTCATCTTTTGGATCCAAAAAAGTATATTTATTTCTACAGTATCTGTCACATTTATTCCTTTCATAAATTAATATTCCATCTTCTTCATGTTTTCACCCGATTTGTGATTGCCATGTTATTGATATCAGCCACTCTGGTAGGCGTGTTGTGGAATCACTATTTCAATTTGTGTTCCTCTGATGACACATGGAGTAGTGTATTTCCATATTTTTTGCCATCTTCTTTGATGAGATGTCTCTTCAGGTCTTCTGTACATTTTCATAGTCAGATTGTCAATTTTTTCTTTTTAATTATCTCAGCATATGAATTGATGAATTTCATTATGGCATTTCATACTTGTGTACCATGCTCTCTAGTCCTTAGGGAATGGAGGCAGGAAGATCAGGAGCTCAAGCCTAACCTGCAACCTGAGCTAAGTCAGAGTCTAGTCTCAAAAACAAAACAAAACCAAACAAAACAACAAACAACCAACAGAAAGCATGCCCAAGGTTATCCAACTTTTCTTCTGTGCTTTCTTCCAGGACTTTTCTTTTGCAGTAGGTGCCTCACCCATTTAGAGTTAAATTTTGATCAGAGTATAAAGTCTCATCAGATTCGTTTATTTTCCATGTGGCTATTCAGTTCCTCCAAATCAAAGACCACCTTTGCTTCTTTTGTGTTACTTTTGTTTTTTGGTCAAAGATCAATTGATATTTATATGAATTTGTTGCTGGGATCTCTACCCTATTTCATTATTCTGTTCTTTTTATTCTTTCGCCAACATTCCTGTGCTAGTATCACACTGGAATGATTAAATAGCTGTACACTAAGACTTAAGGTTGAATAGTGTCAGTCTTTTGATTTAATTTTTTTAAAATGTATATGTGTGTACCATGTGCATGGTGCCCACAGAGATCAAAAGAGGATGTCATATCCTGTAGGCAGCCATGTTTACAGTTGCAAAGTCGTATGACTAGCACCTGACAATGTAAGCAGCTGGCTTCCAGAGTGGCCAGCTCAGCTAAAACTGGTAAACAAGTCCTTTGTGCATGCGTCAGCCTCGTGCCCCTCCCAAGTGGGCTTATGCTAATGAAGTATTGGCAGCTTAACCTATCCTGAGAGGACACATCACCCAGCCGCCTAGGGCAGATATATAAGCAGCTCATTTCTGCTGCTTGGGAGCCCAGCCCAGCCCCTTCCTGGTCCAGGTCCCCGTCCAGTTCCCCATCCCTAAGTCAAGAGTTGTTCCTGGAATAAAGCTGACTGAGAAGGATCCGACCGTGTCGTGTCTTAATTGCTGGCCAAGGCGGACGCGACAATATCCCTGGAACTGGAGTTACAGGTGGTTGTACACCACTATGTAGGTGCTGGGAATTGAACATGGGTCTTCTGCAAGAGCAATAAGTGCTCTTAATTCCTGAAACATATCTCTAGACCTTGTCCTTTTTTCTCTCCCTTTCCTTTCAATGTTGTATGAGTTTTTATAGCTCTTTCAACTTGAACACACACACACACACACACACACACACACAGAGAGAGAGAGAGAGAGAGAGAGAGAGAGAGAGAGAGAGCGATCTTATATCTATCTATCTATCTATTTATCTATCTATCTATCATCTATCTATCACCTATCTCCACTTAGCATAGGACCTATAGTAATAAAGAGTTCCTGATTCTTTCCTATATCTCCCATCTAACTGAAGTTATTGAATTCCAATATACCCAAGCACATATAACACACACAAGGATATATCATTGCTATTGTATTTTAATAGGTTTGTGTGCATGCTCATTGTGGGTATATGTGCGTGAGTATGCCCACTTACATTGAGACAGGTATCTCATGGCTTGGATCTCATTATAAGAGTAGAATGAGCATCAGTGAGTATAAGGGGCCCTTCTTGTCCCTGCCTTCCAGCACTGAGGTCACGAGAATGTGCTATTATGTCTGGAATTTTTACATGAGTTTGAAGGCTTGAATTTAGATCTCATGCTTGCAAGGCAAACACTTTATTGACTGAGTCATCCTCTTCAGCCCCATTGGTATTATTTTTGAGCAAATTATTACCTGTTGCATTAACTAAGAATATGAGTTTTTATTACCTTCACTTGTTCTTTTTTTTTTTTAAAGTTATTCTTTTCTTTATGTCAAGTCATTTCCTCTGAAGAACAGTTTAAAATAGTTTGCTGTTGTCATTTTGTTTTTTTCAAGGAAGATCTACTGCCAAAATTTACCTGTGTTCATTTATCTGAGAAAACCCTTTATTTCTTCTTTTTACTATGCTTTGGACTTAAATTCATGAAAGTCTAGCTTCTGCTTGAATGCTGGCTTGCAGGTATGTGTTTCCACACCCCAGTCTTCTTCACTTTTGAATAACTACAGGATACAATTTGGATGGTGTGTGTGTGTGTGTTCATTTCTGCTTGTATGGAGACCAAAGTTTCAGTTCAGGTGACTTTATTTATTGCCCTGCCTTCCCCTTCCCCTTCCCCTTCCCCTTCCCCTTCCCCTTCCCCTTCCCCTTCCCCTTCCCCTTCCCCTTCCCCTTCCCCTTCCCCTTCCCTTCCCCTTCCCCTTCTAGAGACAGGATCTCTCACTGAATCTTGACCTTGCTATTCTGGCTAGACTGATTGGTTGGCCAGCAATCCCTGAGCATCCCTTGTCTCATCTCTGTCCCTGCTCTCCTCAGTACAGAGGTGAGAGATGTGCACCATTTTGCTTGGATTTTCCTGATGAGCAGTGGAGTGTAAGCTCAGGTCCCCATGCTTGCTCCATCTCAGCTCAACGCAAATACCTCCCGTCGTGCTGTTGCTCCTCCTCACACTGACAATCTCATTCTGTGCTCTTTACTTTTCTCACACAGTTCTTGTGAGAAGCCAGATGTAACTTTTGTCTTTACTTCACAGTTCAAAAGATATTTTGTCTCTATTGATTATTTCAATGTTTTGATTACTGATTTTTTATACTTTTATTATCTAGCTAGATATAGGGTTTTGTTTTCATTTTGTATTTATCCTGCTTGATATTTTTTAACAACCCTGGTGGTTTTTTTTCCACTTTATTTGGGGGACATTGTTTGCTAGCACTGATTCAAATGCTTCTCATGACCCATCCTCTTTTTCTTCTGTTACATTGCTTTCTTATCTCATCACTCTGTGATGTTCAAGGCTATCTTTTATATATCCTGACCAAGTCTTAAGACCAGTCATTTCTATGAAGAGACTGGGTTCATTCTATTCAAGAATAGTATTAGAAAACCATGACCTGGTTGGGCATTTTCAAATTGACTCTGTTATGTAATGGCTTTTATATCCTCATAGCATATATATGTAGGGAGTACATAAGTGCCAACTAATTTACAGCTACAGTTGTTGCCTCCCGATCCGAACAGCAGACAGAAGACAACTAACGCGGGAACTTCTTAGCACAGTTTATTCAGGAAACCTTAACATCCAAAAAGCCCCCGAACCCTCGTTCCCAGCTCTTAAATCTCTGTATCTCCTCCAACCAGAATCTGCCACAAAGTCATTCCGGATTGGTGCTGAGCCCATACGTCACATGGCCTGATCTTATGTAATGATGAACAAACAATATACATGCGCAGTAACGCCAGATCTACGTGCAGCTAAGACTTCCTGATCATGGCGCAGCAATGCCCAAGCTAGGGCTGGTAGATTGCCAGCCGCCATCTTGTGACACCAGCTCTCCTCATACAGTCTTATGTACAGCTCTGCTCTATCACTCTATCACTACCAGTATCAAGTGAATGTAAGTCAAGTCAATCATTCAGCTCTCAATGTTCCCACATGACTTTTTCTAGCCTTGGAAATACTACTTCGGCATGGCTAAAACTGTGTTTAGTAGCTGTTAAAGCTGAAGTTGACAAGAAATTAGTTGGTAGCTCCGGACCTTCCTCATTCATGCAAATGATTTTGGAGAATGTAGAGTGTTTACTCACAAGTTAGACAACTTACTGGCTGCATCTAACATTAATACCAGTCAGACATTAAGTAAATGTCTACTGTACACACTGTCAGTAATCACTGCATCTCTTTTCTCCCATTCATTCCCTGCAGGTTGTCAATTGTTTAACAGGCTACTTTGTGCTAAACATGGAACTCTGCTGTGTGGATGCAATGGCTCCATGTCCTGCGAGCACTGGACCATAAATGGTGAGGGAAGTAGAGAGAACAAGCAAGTAAGTGCACACATAAGTATATGGTTGCAATCTATGATGTAGGATATGAAAGAAGAGACTGGAAAGACATTAAAGAGGGAACCCAATTTGAACTTGCAGTCTGGTTCATGTTCTTTGTTCCCTCAGAGGCTTCTGTTTTAAAAGGAAGATTTACACTGGTGAGTTTTTGACTATAAAGAATGTTAAGTATTGGAGTGCTTGTCCAAAGACAAGTAGAGAACACTGGACTGCCTTTCTGAGGGGACTAATTTTGAAAGTTGGGTTTCTCTATTAATCCTTTTGCTACAAATCATTTTCAGTTTTCCATTTCCAAGGTGGAGGAGGGGCCCCATGCCACTCTGGTGCCTGCATGCTTTATGTGGTTTTGTTTCAAGAAGACTCAAGAAGCAAGCTATTTATCCTCAGCATTTATGGGAATCTCAATGGAGTCACATGAAAGAAGAGACTTATTTGCATCCAGGGGAATGGAAAATGCAATTGTATCTGTGGCCTGGAAAAGTTGACCTAATGCCACTTATTGTGGACAAAATGATTTTTGTAAATGTCCAACACAAACTGTGTGTGTGTGTGTTTGTATCTATATACGTGTTGTGTGTGTGTGTGTGTGTGTGTGTGTGTGTGTCTGTGTCTGTGCATGTTGGGAAAGCTTGGGAATGGTTGGATAATTACAGCCTAGGTTGAACATAGTTTCCTGCTACATGCACAGTTCCCATTTTCGGATTCCGATTACTTGAATTGCCTGTGGACAAACCTGACCGCATCTACGCCTTCTTGATACCTATCTTTCAAAGCTAGCAATTATCAGCCAAGTGACTACTATCACCATGGCTTCAGAGGATCCTGACCTCAGACACTCACTAGAACTCAGCAGGACTAAACAATCTTGGCTCTCCTTGGGGAGCTTCGAGTTGTGCAAGCTGCATTCCAAAGAATGTTCTTTCCAGGCTGTGTGCTGCATGCATGTTGTTATTTCTAATTTATGCAAGGAAACTTATCCCTGTGTTTCCTTTTCCTATTTCTTTCTGTTTTGTATTAAAGGACCAGCATCTTCCTAGTATGCTATTCTTCCAAATCACTTAGGTCCTGCTTCTAAGCAATCATTACATTTAGGGTCTGTCTCCTCTTCTCTTCTCTCCTCTCCCCTCATTTTGCTTGGCTCTATCTCAGCTCTAAGCATCATTGCCTACGTAACTTAGCAGGGAGGCAGTTTGGTGTAGGGGTTAAGGGCATGGGCTTTAGGAATACACTTCTTTAGTTAAAATATTGGTTTGAATGTATGAACGAACTGTAAATATTAAGCAAGTTTTATCTTCATTGAGTCTGAACTTCATGTATGTGGAATGTCAATAATACTACTAATGTCTAGGTCATTGTAAAATTCAATAAACTAATAAACAGAACATGCTTAAAACAGTTTCTGGCATACATAGAACAATTTCTATATAGATGATAGCTACAGACTTGTACTTCACTTCCTAGGAGTAATGTGACTTAAGGCTAAGAAAATTAGTTCTAAGTCAGAATTCCCTGAACTGAGTTCTAGTTTCACCAATTCTTTATAGGATAACTTAGAAGTTTAATCTCTCTGAGCCTCTGGTTTTCTCCTTTGAAAACACTGATACTAATAGAACATTCTTAAGAGTTATCCATGAAAGTACATGACATGTGGCCTGGTATACAATGAAAAATAATCCAGATGGAAGTTTTACAACTGAACAAGAATATTCCTGAAAATTCAGTAGATAAGCTTAATTAGAGAGAAATTGAGAAGAGTGATAATTTGAACTAAGGTAGAAGTCACTAGACAATATCCAGCAAAACAAGAAATAAACGAACATTTTCCTGCACATATGGAATAAACAGGAAAGAACATTAAAGTCCTGTGTTTTTCAGTGCTCTGTTACTACAGCTGATTACCACAGAGTGAGTGACTTGTAAATGTCAAATTTATTCAGCTCCTTGTTCAAAAGATTGAGAGCCCCAAGGTTGAGTAATTGCATCTGATGGGAACCTTCTTACTAGTAGAATGTTCTGTGGTTGTGTTCTGGTATCTTATGATAAAAAGGTTTGACACAAAAAGTAGAGCCAAAATGGCCTTCACAACAGTCCAGTTGTGATTGAGTCAATTCTTAAAATTTATAACTGTTTTCACCTGGTCTGACATGCACACACACATACACATGGAAAAGGGAAAAAAAAAAGGAAAACTAGAATCTAAATGTGAATAGAATTATTCCTTGAAGTAATGTGCTAAAATGGAATTCTATATTAGGAAGGAATATTCATAAAAATTATACATGATAAAGTTGTTTTTTTTCTTTCTGAACAGTAACAATCATAACTGGCATACCTACACCAAAAATATAGTAATAGAAATTCTTCATATCTAAAGAAAACAATCTCAAACAGAATTTCAAGATAAAATGAAGAGCAACTAAGAAAGATAATGTCATATTGCATCTATTAATATCATATACTATTGGAATATGAAGATTTACTTTACCGTCATAGCAACTCAGTCAGCATAGTTATGATATAAGAATAGAGGAGTGAAGCAAAATAAAATAATAGAATGCCTAAGGATAGAATAGAAATTCAAAACAAGTCTCACACATACCCATATCTGATTTATGACAACAAAAAACAAACATCTTCAATCAAATTTCGTCTCTTCAAAGGATCTACTGAGTTCCTAACTCTCAGTACCTTAGATTATGACTTGCTTTTGGAACAGCTATTCTCAGGCATAATTAGCTAAGCCAAGGTTTTAATGGAATAGTATGTGTCCTTAATCCAACATCACTGCCATCTGATAAGATGGGGGACGTTTGAGTATGTACCGTGATAAGGAGTGAGAAAATTACATAGTGATAGAGGGAGACCTTAGATTACTCAACTGTGAAGGAGCTTCAAACATTACCCACAAAGCACAGAATGCTAGAGAGAGAAGGACAGTTGCTTGCTTAAAGGCAACTGAAGGAGTATGATCCCATTAGCTTGATTTAGGACCATAACCTCTAGAATTGTAAGACAAGTAAGGGTAAAAAAAAAAAATTCAGCTTTTGTTTCTTCACTGTGGCAGCCTTGGGAGTCTTACACAACATCACTGCAATGAGATGAGAGTAATGATTAGGTAGTATTTACAGAAGCAGATCATACACAAGCATAGGGATCCAGAACCCACACTCTTATGTATGAGTCTCATTAGAATTGAGCAGAAATGCATCTGTGTGTAACTGAAACAGGTATAAAAATGCTCAAGGTCTGAGCTGGGACTCTGTGGTCAAGTGAAGAATTTTCATAGCCATGTTCTTCCTAATGGTAAAAAACAAAACGAGCAAACAACAAACATATTAATTGCCCATACAAAAAACGTAGTGTATTGCAATGCATTCAAATTTAATATTGATGAAGTAGGAAGGGTGAATCCCCAAACATGATTAAGAGGGCTGGGGAGGAGATCAAGGAAAAGGAGATTTTAAAACTTGATTCCAGTTAAATAGAGCTGAAAAATGTCAAATTAGCTTATCATAATGTAAGGCAAAACTAAGGCTTTTCTTAAGATAGATGCTAATAATTTAAGGGGTATCATGGAAGCTTCTAGAATATTGGTAATGTTCTGTCTTTTTATTTGTATGGTACTTATATATGTATTTCCTACATAAGATTTATTTATCTTATGATTTATATATTTTTTCTCTTTGACTGTCTCAGTTCAAAGATGATATTTATAAAAACAGTGCGTGTTACTGGTAGATCTACTACTCTGATAAGTTATCTGAAAACTTATCATCTCATGACATCATTCATCTATTATTTGCATGGTTTCTAACAGTGAAGAGTCCAGGCATGGCCTAACTGTATTCTCAGATTCTGGATGTTTCACAAGTTATGGCTTCCTCAAGGTTCAGCAAGAAATGATCATCTTCCTGGACCAATCATACGGCAGTCAGGAGAGTTCAGTTCCTTATAGGTCACTGAGAAAACAGACCTCTTTTTGATTTCTACTCAGCCATGTTCCTCAGAACATGACAGCAGTCCCCCCTATAAGTTGGAAGGCCAGTAAGACAACAGTCATGAATTATTGTGATGGACCAGGGAAGTGACATCTTATCAACTTTGTCATGTTCTGTTAAGTCTCACAGAGAAGAAGCTTGAGTCCCTCTGCTTTGATGGCCCAGTGAGAGGGAATGTTTCCATTGTGTGTGGGTTTTGATATGTAACTATGAAAAGAATACTACTAGAAGCTTGAGAGCCCTGTAAATGTTATCTCCATAGTATTCCATTCCTTGGAGCAAAGAGAAAAACCATGAAACATATGTGGATACATGTGAATTCCTACCTTTCCTAATGCATTTTTTTCAGTGTACAGGATGAGGCCAGTCCTACAGAATCCCTGTGTTATGGTAAAGTCTCTACTGTTTCATGCTGATTGTATAGCTGGAGGGACTGACTGATTTTTAACTGGCCACTGCTATCATTCCCTCCAAAATGAAGTTGCATAGAGGAAAAAGTTATTCTCCCATAAAGACATGGCAAAATACTCTGTTTTAATGGGTTTAAAGAGACTCTTCCCAGTAACAATTGTTCTTATTTATCCTGCCACCCACTTGAAAAGCTACTGGCATTAAGGGAAAGAGTAATACTGTCTGGTTTGTTGCAGGAAGCCTCATTTTTATTGAAATGCAAGCATTATTGCAAAAAGGAAAGAAGAGAAAGAAAATGGCCATCGACAACTGCTTTAATGGGACTTATAGTATGATGCTCCCTCACTGTTCTTCTTCATGGTCTGAGGCAGTGAATCCCCAGAGAGAAAGTCTGAAGACACAAAGAAAAGACCTCATTTGAGAAGGTTTGGTCTGCAAATTCCCTCTGCTTTGATGGCCCAGTGAGAGGGAATGTTTCCATTGTGTGTGGGTTTTGATATGTAGCTTTGAAAAGAATACTAAATCCTCCCATGAAAAGGTTGAATATTGTGTTTTTTTGCTGAGTATAAAAAGTTGTTGTTTTTGAATAAGACTGAAATTCCACTCCAAATGCTCAGCTATTCAGGCTGCCACTTCCTCAGGAGTCACATAAATGTTCCCTTCCTCTTCTTTATGTGTTTTCCATGGAAAATTCAATAATTCTTCTTCTTCACCATCAAACAGGAAGAGACAAACATGGAAATGCAGGTATGATGCTTCAAAGATGTGGGAGAGATACAGGAATGCCTTGTCCTCTAATCTGGTGGCATAATGTCCAGAGTTTTCAAGCATAAATGTCACTCCCCAGGAAATTCTCTCATTCCTGGTGCAATGATGCCCAGTGAAAATCACTGTACCACACTGTTACCCAGAGATGCTTCCAAATGCCTGGAAGCTTGCTGCTCAGTGTCACCAGCAAATAGCAAGAGAGAAATTTTAAGAACAGGAGTTTAAACAGCGAGATCTACACCATAGTCCAGAAAAAGATTTATCCTTATGCTTTCCAAAGTTAGATGGAAATCAGAATTACTAAGAAGATTGTTTCAAAACATATATTCCTACTGACTTACCTAAATCAGAATCGCTAGAACGGGAGTGTGAGCAAGGGTGTCTTGGAAAAGGCTATTCAGGTTAGGATTTTGAAGGTTTTTTTTGTTTTGGTTTTTTGTTTGTTTGTTTTTTGGTTGGGGGAGGTGGGGTGGGATAAGAAGTCCAAACAAACTGGCCCTGTAAATCAAGCAGAAACTTCCAGGTCACAGTGACAGCCAGGGTCAGAAACCTCCTCATTGAAAAGTTCAGTAACTGAGGCAAAGTAAGAGATTATAGATGTGCAAACAGTTACATGAATTCCTTCATTTGTTTCTTGCACCCATGGTCCTTAGAACACAAGGCATTCTTGATTCCTCAAGCTTTGTTGATAAATTCACAGGTATGTCTCCATCACTGGGTGATGTTTTGTTACGTCCTCAAACACTCTTCATTTCCTAAGATGTACGCAAGTATTTGAACTGCCTGTTAAAGGGAACAATTAATCCCTCTCTAATTACTCTTTCCATACAGTTGTCATCTCTGAGTCTCCATTTTCCAAATGAAAGCAAGCTGCCCATCCCAGTTTTCCTCATGTGTCAGGCAATTGAAAACAGAAACAATTTTAACTTTCCCAGAAACATCATCTTTTCCATCTTCAAACATAATCCTCACTCCTCACAGTAAAGGGAATGAAATGTTTCTCTTCCTCACCCATTACTAGGTCCGTGGTCACTATAACAGAATAAAGATTAATATGAAAAATATGTGATTTTGCTTATTATAAATTTTATATAACACAGGAGGCTTATAAGGAGTTGAAGACTTCAAGGAAGAACAAAATTTTGTGTTTTTTGTAAAGTTTGATAAAGAAATAGATAATCATGGGGTCATATCACTGGACAAAAAGATTTAATTTAATGTTATAAAACTATTGAAAAGAGACCAGATTTTTTTCTTCAGATTTTTCTATATGTACCTTTAAAGACAAGTATGTACCTTGCCTTTAAGGACAGGGAGGACAGTACTGAAGTGGGGACCCTAAGGTGTGCTTCACGGAAATGACTTCCTGAGTTTTATGAGTTTCTTTCCAGAAGAACAAAAAAAAAAAAAAAAAAAAAAAAAAAAAGGTTAGGAACCTTCCATTCTGTGTCAAATTTCGAAGAATTGCATTTCGAAACAGCCTGACTCAGACCATTGTTACGTTACAGCATCCACGTTTGTCTACAAAGCTGCCTACAAAGAGACTTCTTCCTTTTTTCTGTCTCTCTCAAGGAGTTGGTGAGCCACAATTCTGGGAAACCGTCTAAGAAGTCTTTCTCAACACCCATTAGGACTAGCTTTCCATCAGAACTGTACTAGGGAAAGTCCCTGTCTTCTGGTTTCATAGTACAATACTCGTTCTTCAGAAGTGCGTGATGCTGTTTAATAGTGTGAAAGGTATAGACGTGACTGTTGCCAAGGTGACATTCTCCAAATCCCTATTTTCATAATTCACTACCAGATTTCACAATCATTCTGCACAAAAGCTGTGTTCTGAGTCACTGCTGATCCAAACCTGAGGTGACTTCATACATCCATAGCATTCCTGTGCAAAATGACCTCACACCAAACTCAAATACAGGTTCTACATCATTGTTGATGTGCTCAGCTGCTGCTCCCATCCCAAATTACCAGCGATTGTGCAGCTGACCAACTATGAGAAATGAATAAAGGATAGACAAATAATCTATGTCCTATGCAGACTGTCTAAATAACGTACATGTGTCTTGGGGCCTTGTCACTTGTATTTGGAGTAATATTTGCTACCTTCTTGCTATGTGACCAAAAGTCGTACTTTTATCTTTCTAGATATCTTTTTTCCTCATCATGTATTAAACAGAAACAATCTAGTCAACTCACTCTCAGTGGGGTCGTGAGGTTATAATCTGCATGTATAATATGGATGATATGTAGAAGTGCCTTTCAAACTGTCAGGAGTCATCAGTTAGATGGAATTGGAATTCTCTGACTATTTGGTCTCTCATGTTTAATGTTAGTGAACACTAATGTTAGAGAATTGTTCTGGGATATCCATGTCTTCCATGATTTTCCTAGCAATCTTTTTTTCATGAAGAATCATGCATTAAGTTAGAAAATTAGAAAATTAAATTAGAAAAGTCTAGAGATATAGAAGCAAAAATAAAATAAAACTAAAAGATCCCCCTCCCCTGCCATGTTAGTGAATATTTTTCACTATCTGTATTTACATTATATGTAAATATTTATATAATACTTTAAATTTGACCATTAGGTACCATCTTCCTTATTTGACAAGTGTCTGCAAAAACTGGTTTTCACTCTGGTAAGATAGAAGTCACTGGAGGCTTTTGATCCAAGGACTAGCCCGATTTGTTGAGAGAAGAGTGTGATTGCTGTATGCTAGGTGTGTGGAAACAGGAAAGTGATTTAGGAGCCATCCTAATCATCAGGTGGTGACACCGGCTTCCAGTGCAATGGTGATGGAGGGGCGAGAGAGAAAGTGTCAGACTCGAGTGTCTTCTGGTTTGGTGGGATTTTCTGACATTGGACAGAAAAATAGGTTGAATAAGAGCGTTTGTTTTCCCTGAGAATTGGAAAGTGGACTCTGCAGCTTGCTAAGAGGATGTGACTGTTGTGAAAAGGTCTTCAGGGAGAAAAGGGTCCCTATGATAGCTGTGCTGAGTGTGGGACACCCATCTGTAACTGCACCATGGAGGGCAGGTAGTAACATCAAGATGCCTGCAAAGTCAGTCAGAGAGAAGCACCCGGGGAGTGAGGCTGGACACAGAGAAACATGCCTGAGCACTTTTTTAATTGTTTCAATTTCTAATTCTAAGTCTTTCTTTAATGATTTTGAATTTGTTTGATAGGATACTTTCAATGAACCATGACCATATTTTAGATATTCCTTTATCCAGTGAAATTTCCTACCACAGTGTCATAAGTTCACCTTCAGATACTTGTTAAAGTGTGCTTCAGTGATTACTGAGAATTTTCAGAGTTTTATGCCACAGTTTCTTCTGTCCACACCACTGCAATTTTTCCATATTTCTCCTTGTTTAGGTCATTACTTTTCTAAGGCCCAATTCATAGCCTATGTCTAGGCTTTTGTTTTCCAACAGCCAGATCTTACCTGTTACTCTTTGAGTGAATGGATGAATGAATAAATGAACTTTTTCATTTCATTTTTTAAAAACAGTCACCAGAGAGGCTGAATGGTTATATGTTTACAGGTGTGTTCAGGGGATTTCAACATGGCTAAGGTAGCTCATTTCAAGCTACTGTGTAGAGTCCTGGATTGTAGGTCCTTAGTGGAAGACGGGAGAGCTGCACAATTAATGAGCATTTCACTGATAGTTTTGCAATATGCCTGAACATATTTACTAGCTATGTAGCAACCAGCGGCCTTTTTAGAAATTCTATAAACACACTAGTCTACTTACTGCCCAAGGTCAGTTTAATGGATTCTGTTTTCTGCATTCAGGCATACTGACGAATGAAATGATTTTCTCATTAGGGGAAAATGTCTTGTTTTGCTCTGTAATAATGTTACCGAGCTTTTATTGTTTCCTCTATTAGATCAGTTAGCTCCTTTTGAATAGACTGAAACTCCATCAACACTACCTATACTTGCATATAAGACAGAACCTAACTGCTGTGATGGCACTAGGATGCTCTACCAAACTCTCAAGACAGCCATGCAGTATTTTAACATAGTGATACTTATGAACACAGAAGAAAACTACAACCATTAAATTCTTGGATCCAAAAGAGGAGATCACACCCACACCCACATGCACGTGCACATGCACACGAACGCATTATTGAGTACTAAGGACATTAGGAACCAAGAAAGGTTCACATAATACTTTTATTCTAGGTAATGAGTAGAAATGAAGGAGTCTCGGAATATATCGTCCCTGTTAGTTCAGAAATGAAGACAAATATGGTCCATATGGGAACTAGTCAACGAAAAGAGAATGAGTAATGGAACTTCATTTGGACTCAAACTAGGTTGTTTCTCAAATACAGTTCTTTGATTTTGTTGAAAGTCAAGGAAATGTCCCCAGTGCCTACTGCAAGTAGAGGATACAATCATACTTTTCGGACAGCAACCCTGAGTCCCCATCTCAGTTCCCTCTACGTCTTTGATGCCCTGGTATTACAGAAGAGGGGCCGGAATGGAGCAAATGAGCATTAGAGGAGGCCAAGTGCAGGCAGACAGCCTCTCTGATGCTGTGGTGGAGATGAAAGCCTGACTTCTGATTGTTAGCATGCCAGCCCATGGTTTTCTGCCCAGTGATACTTAAACAGCTGAGCAGTGTATGTTATTTTCACGTTCTTTCAACATAGGAGTCAGAGCTATTTTCTCAGATGGTTCACGATGGAACACATGTGTTTTCCAACATCTAATGAGCTTCCTATTCTCGGTTCCAAGGGTCCCTAAATACCGCAACTTTGGCTAAGCTGGTAGAGTCCTTTCCATCTAGAATTCTGATTAGATTCCAGTCTTTAGATGATTCGGTTTTAGAATCAGACTTGAAGCATGCTGAGGATTTATAGCCTGTGAGTTGAATTTATTTTGGTTACTGAGGTTTTGCACTCAAAGAACTGGAATTAGTATAAGGAGATGCTTTATCAAATAGGTTTCAACTTAGCCAAATTCTCCAGATTGCTCAGGAATTGGGCTCCAAACCTTGGGACCTCATCCACAAAAACACATCAATTAGGGGTTGAAACATAGCCCACTAAGTCAATTTGGATCTGCCTACTGAGAATTCTAGTCAGTCTTCTCTGGGAAGCAGCCAGGCTCCCAGGCAGAAGTGCATGGACTAAAAAGATGCTTTGCTGCCTTGGCAAGCAACTTCCATTCTAGAAAAGAAAGCCCCAAGCAAGTACTCTACTAAGCTGGGCTCAGGAAAGATGAGGAAATGACAGTTTCTACGGCCACCTTTTGTATGTGCATGTAGTATGTGTGTGTGTATGTGCATATGGTGTGTGTATGTGTTGACATTTGTGTGTATGTGTGTATGTGTATATGTGTACAGGTGTTCACATGTGTGTATGTGTAGTGTGTATGTGACATTTCTATGTATTTATGTGAGTGTGAAGATATAAGAATGTGTGTAGAAGACGGAGGTTGTCATGGATTTCTTCCCCAGTTGCTTCTGCACCTTATGATTGAGAATGGGTGTCTTACTAACATAGAGCTCATTAATTTGGCTAGGCAGACCAGCTATTACTCTGGTCTGTCTCCACTCCTCTCCAGCACTGGAGTTACAGATGCATATTCTCATACACAGCTTTTCCTAGAAAACATGATTCCTGAAATAGTTGACTATCTATAATTTGGTGGCATTTCAGTGCAACTTGCTTTAAAATCCCTTGAGAATTGTTATGGTCAAAGTTAAGAAAGCATTCTAGCCATCCTTTTCCATACCAGCCTTGAATGGTAGTTAGCATATGGCCTAATAGTAATGTATTATGGGGTTTGCATCAGAATGCTCATGACAGGAGTAGCGATCAGACCTCGTGTCTTCCTGCTTGCTCAACAGGCATTTCACCTGTTAAGCTACTTCCCTAGTTTACAATAACATTTTTAAAATTCATTTGACATTTTTTTTTAATTTTCTTATGTGTGCATGTGTTTTGCTTATATGTGCACCATGAGCATGCCTAGTGCCAGTAGACGTCAGAACACATCGAATTACCCAGAGCTGGCATTAAGGATGATTGTCAGCCACCACATGGGTACTTGGAATTGAACCTGGCTTACTGCAAGGACAGCAAGTGCCCTTGACCTCTTAGTGATCTTGCCTGACCCATCTTACAATAATCTATAGAGCTTTCAACATGTTCATTTATTTATTTTAATTAAAATATAGTTACGTAACTTTCCTTTTCCCTCTGATCCCTTTCATATCCCCCTTACTGCCTCTCAAATTCACAATCCCTTTTACTTTGATTACTGTTGTTACATATATATACATATATATATGAATACATCCTACTGAGTCCATTTCATGTTGCTTGTATGTATATGATTTCAGGACTGACCACTTTGTTTTGGATAACCAGTTAGAGAACATCTCCCAAGGGAAGGCTAATTCTTCTCTCAGTGGTCATTAGTTTCCTCTAGTTCTTTGTCTATGGGTGGGATCCTGTGCAGTTCTTCCTTTCATGTTATCATATCTATGGGTGTTTTCATTTGAGGAAGGTGGTCTTTAAACAGCCAGACAGTTGCAGTAACATGGGTATGGCTTTCTTGTCATTTCTAGGAGTCACAATCTCACAACAGATTTCATGGTTATCTAGCTCTTACAATCTTTCTGTCTTCTCTTCTACCATGTTCCCTGAGTCTTTGCTGTGGGATTGGTGTTGTAGATATATCAATTAGGACTGGATATCCTATAATAATTTGTTCTTCATATTTTGACAAGTTGTGCTTTTCTGTGATGCATCATCATCAGCTTCAAGAGAGGCTACTTTAATTAGGAGTGGTAACTACACTTACCTGTGAGTTTAAGGACAAATACTTCGGTGCAGTTAGGAATTATGCTTATTTAATAAAAATGGTATCAGTATGGTCTCTTCCATCTATGAACCCACTAACCTTAGGTAGTTGGCTAGGTTTACAGTACCAGATGTGATTTTTTTTTTCCTGTTGAGTGAGCCTTATGTTCAATTAGACAGCTATTGGTTACTGCAAAGATAGGAGTGCCACTATTGCACATTTAGGAATAGCTTGGTGTACTGGCTGGTCATTGTTGTTCTTCAGAGGCATCAACCAGCTAGAACTACTGATATTGTTCCCCTTTTGGAAGCTTGTACCTTCTGACTATGAAGACTAGTTCCCATGGAGGCATTTGTTAGGTCCCATCCAGTTCTAATCTTTTGAGTCTCGTATCCGAATTACATGATTCTTTTTAAAGCAACAGAGAATTAATTTTAAACCTCTTGGAGGCAACCAAAGTTAACAGAAATAGCCTGTATTATTTTTATGAGTCTCTTGGACAACTCTGACCAACAACTGGAAAAGTTTATCATGTCTGGTGCTAGGTTTTGGATGGTCTATAACTCTTGGGGTTACACGCTGTCTTAATGATAATTATTTGAAATAGGGTAAAATGAAATCCCAAGGCAGTTGTAATTTGCACTTCCCTGATGGTCTAAGATGTAGAACACTTTTTAAAGTATTTATTGGCATTTTAATTTCTTCTTTTGTTAGTATCTGTTTAGTTCATTATATCCTTTATTGAGTGTCTTAACTGCTTACTCAATGCAAAGTGACTATCCCTAAAAACAAATACATAAAAGCAACAAATTCATCAGATTTCTCTCTCTCTCTCTCTCTCTCTCTCTCTCTCTCTCTCTCTCTCTCTGTGTGTGTGTGTGTGTGTGTGTGTGTGTGTGTGTGTGTGTGTGTAAACAAGCATAATTAAAGAAAAACAGGCCATGAATTAGAGTGGGCGCTGAGGTGAGTAGTATGGAAGGGTTTATAGGAAGAGAGTGGGGCGATGTAATTATATTTTCATTAAAAAGAAAAAAGGATTTGAGGGCTTCTTGATACTTATTCATTATTGATTATTTAGTTACAATTATTATTAATAACATGTATAATTTAAACAGTATTAATACTAAGTATTTCTTAATCCTCTGGCATCAGTTGGTAACAACCCCTTCCCTTCTGCAGACTATCTTGACTTTTATGATGATTTCCTTTGCTGTGCAGAAGCATTTTAGCTTCAAGTCCTAGCGCTTGTCAAATATAATTACACACACACACAGAGAGATAGAGACATCAGCTGTTGGGCTGTCTCTAGCACTGCCTTTTCTGGTAAGGAGAGCTTTAGCTATTGGGGTATTTTGTGCTTCCACATGAATTTTAAATTTGCTGCTAAGAGTACCTTTCAGCCGGGTGGTGGTGTCCCTCGCCTTTAGTCCCAGCACTTGGAAGGCAGAGGCAGGCAGATTTCTGAGTTCGAGGCCAGCCTGGTCTACAGAGTGAGTTCCAGGACAGCCAGGGCTACACAGAGAAACCCTGACTCAAAAAAACAAAAAACAAAAATACAAACAAAAAAAAATACCTTTCATAGAAAACTTGATTAATAAACTTCAAGGAAAATTTTTCTAAGGTAAGAAAACACATTACCAGAAAGACACTCTGATAACACCATAAATAAAGGAGAGGAATAAAGGAAAAAGTGAATATTTGCTTAGAGTAAGAAGTGAAAACGAGACAGGAGATAAGGTGGCAAGGGCAATGCAGAGGTGGAGTTAGATCATGAGCTAGTCACACAGCACACATGACCTTCTCCTAAATGTTGGGCCAGGTGAGCATTCGTAGGGCATATGGACTTCTTGCTGGCTGTACTGAGGCTCTTGTGTCAAACTCCTTGAAAAACTGCAATGTTATAATTATTTCTAGTTTATGATATTTAGGCTGAAATTTAAAAATGAATAAAAAATTTTAACTCCCCTTAACTTATTCATCCAGATCTAAAAATAGGTTACTTCAGTTTCATGGTGCATGCACATGCACACGCACATCAACTCTCAAAAACTGACTTAGGGTCTTTGTAGGGGACAAAAATCTATTCAATATTTTCACACCAAAATGGTAATAATTCCTCTGAAAGAAGATTTTAAGTAGCACTCATATCAGTTTCAACAAAGGAACAACACATCTTCTATCAAAACATTGTCAAGTGACAGGACCTAAGAAATGCATCCAAAGCATCTGGGGTGGTTTGAATAAAAATGTCGTTAATAGGGTCATAATTTGTTTTGCTTTGGAAAGGATTGGGATGTGTGGCCTTGGTAAAGGAGGTGTGATAGACAGATAGACAGACAGACAGACAGACAGACAGACAGACAGACAGACACTGCATGCACACACTTGTGTTTTCTATAATTTTCCATCATTTAGACTACATTACTGGGAGCCTTTGATTCCTGAATCTATCATTCCCTGTTAGCTGAATGAATCAACACTAGGAGAACCTGGGGCACTGGGTCTATTGTTCTTAGACATATGATCTGAGATCAGGGCAAATGAAGAGTATGGTGAAATTTCTTCAACACTACACAGAACATTTGTCATACATTATTATTTTACTGCTAATGAGCAAACAACTAGAGTGTCCATTGTTTCAAAACCTCATATCAGGCCAGTGTCTCTGTTTCTCTGCTGGAGCAGTAACTGTGAGTTTTAGATCTCTGTCTAGGCAATAGGCAGAGACATCATTTCTTCACCCAAAGACCAAAGTGAACCTCTAATGTCTAAGTAAAACTGTTTAGAATTTCATCCTAAACACAAATCAGATGTTTATTTTTTAAAAATAATGAATATTCTTGTATCATACAGCTTTCCATTGCTACAAATGCCTAATATAAGTGAACCTATAAGAAGAAACATTTGTTTGGGTTCATGGTCTCAGAGGTTCACATCTGTAGTCCCTTAGCTCCATTGCTTTTGAACCTGTAGTGAGGTAATACTTCAAGGCAGGAATGCACAGGAAAGGAAGTGCCTTATCATATGGCAGCCAGAGGGAAGGAAGAAAGGCTGGCTTTACTGTCTCCTACAAGAATACCTCCAGTGATCTAACATCCTTCTCCTAGGCTCCACCTTTAAAGGGATATGACACTTGGGGGCCAAATCTTAAGCACTATAGCCTTGAGGGGCACACTTACCTAAATAGTCACAAATGCTAACTCAACAAGCATTTATTGGGAATTTCTTATGTACTAGGTGTTGATGCAAACAATGAAATTATAGGAGACATCTGAGGAAAGAAAATGTGTGTTGGATAAGTGCTAAGGAGTAGAGTGAAGGAAGCTAAACTTATTCAAAAGAGACTAAATCTTAACCAGGACAACCAGAAAAGCCTTATTGAGAAAAGGCCCAAAGAAAGATAAGTACCTACCCAGTCCAGGAAAGTACTGCTAAACAAAGTAAGTGAAAAGCCTTTGAGGCAGTACTGTGAAGGGGTATCATGGATGCAGAAGGGACTGGACTGGCTGTAGGACCACGAGTCAGAAGATGGAAGGAGGGTCATGGAAGTCAGGTCATGTGGTGCTTGTGGCTCACAGAGAGCATTTGGGCTTTAATTCTGAATTAAATGTAAAGTCACTAGACAGTTTTAAGCAGAGAAAATATGTGAATTGACTTTTGTTTTAGAAGAATAACTTTACTCCTGTTTTGAAAGTCTATGGCTGAGAAATTATGGACTCCTCCAGGTAGAAAGTTATGGGTTGATCCAGGTGAGGTATGGTGGTTTGAAGCAAAGGAGTTAGGTTTGTATTATAAAAGTCAACTGATGTCCTGACAAGACTGTGCATGTGACATGAAAGAAGATTTAAGGAAGATATGGAGAATACAGCCTCAGACACTGAAAGGATGGAACTTTCCATTGATGAAGACTGGGAAAGTTCAGGAGTTTAAAAGGAGAAGGATACCAGGAGTTGAGAGTTTGAACACAGACAAGGTAAAATTGTATTTGTTTTGAGTATGCTTGGCCCATGGAAAATGCTATGATGAGGTATGGCCTTGTTGGAATAGGTGTGGCCTGGTTGAAGAAAGTACATCACTGTGGGGAGTGCTTTGAAGCTCCACCCAGTGCAGAAAAGATCCTCCTCCGAGATGCCTGCGAGAGACTCTTCTTCTGTTTGCCTTCAGAACAAAATAACTTTCAGCTCCTCCAGTGCCATGTCTGCCTGGACACTGCCATGCTTCCTGCCATGTTGATAATGGACTGAATCTCAGATAAGGCAACTCCAATTAAATGTTGTCTTTTATAAGAGTTGCCTTGGTCAGGTCTCTTCAAAGCAATGGAAACCCTAAGACAGAAGTTGGTACTATGGACTGAGATATTGCTTTGATAGGCTTGACCATGTTTTTGTTTGGGGGAATGTAGATTTACAGACTTTTTATTTGGAAAGCCATGGCATCAGGAGAGGCTATTAATGAAGCCTAGTTGCAATGGAAGACTTGAAGGAATTGGAGATGCAAATACTGGGGCATGATCACCAAGAACAGCAGGAGCAACAGAATGGAGTCAAACTAGCCTAGAGTACTACAGTGGGTAGAGCTGGAGAAGTGACCTAAGCCCTTTGGAGAAGCACAAAAATCATGTATAATTGTTCCCTGTTCCCAGACATTGGAACAAGAAGCTTAAAACTAAAATTGCCTTGGAGAACCCAAGATGTTAAAGATGCCAGAGCCTTGGGATACTTGTTGAGGAAAGCTGCTAATAGAGAATGGAAACAGTCCAAGAGAAAGAAATGTGTTTCAGTCACCAAAGCTATAAGTAGTTGGACATTAAACATGGAAACACAGAACTTTGAGTTTGCCCAGCTGGTTTTCCATCTTGCTTTGGTCCAGTATTTTCCCACTGTGACATCTTGGAAAAGGTAATGTACATCCTTTGATGTTGGAAATATGTGATCTACTTTTTGATTTTGATTTTATGAGGGATTGCAGTTAAGAGATTGCATGAAGCTAAGAAGAGACTTTGAACTCTGGACTTTTAAACATTGGTGAGACTGTAATAGACTATGGAGATGTTTGAAGTTGACCTAAATGTATTTTGCATTATGCTATGACATTGAACAAGCCTATGGGGCCAGGGAGTGGAATGTGGTAGTTTGAATATGCTTGACTCATGGAAAATGCTAAGATTAGGAGGTGTGGTCTTGTTGGAATAAGTGTGGCCTTGTTGAAGGAAGTCCGTTAATGTAGGGGTGGACTTTGAAGCTCCACCCAGTGCAGAGAAGACTGTCCTTCTAGATGTCTGCAAGAGAGTCTTCTGTTTGCCTTCAGGACAAGATGTAGAACTCTCAGCTTCTCCAGTGCCATGATGATAATGGACTAAACCTCAGAATCTGTAAGCCAGCCCCAATTACTTGCTATCCTTTATAAGAGTTGCCTTGTCATAGTGTCTCTTCAGAGCAATGGAAACCCTAAGTAAGACATGCATTAAGTATATAACTTTTTCTTGTTATCTGGAATACCATACTCTCATTCTCTCTCTCTCTCTCTCTCTCTCTCTCTCTCTCTCTCTCTCTCTCTCTCTCCACACACACACACACACACATACACCATATGTATTCACTTATGATTTGCATAATTTTCCACCATCTAGCCTATAGCATTAGGAGCCTTTTGATTCCTGAATCTATCATTTTCTGTTAGCTGAATGAATCACCTCTGGAAGAACCTGAGGCAGTGGGTCTAGTTATGATTCCTAAGATCAAGACAGATGAAGAGTTTTGCTGAAATTTCTTCAGTACTATGTAGGCCATTTCTAATTAATCATTAGTCTCCTGCTAATAAGCAAATAACTAGAGTGTCTGTCCTCAGTTCTCTGTAGTTATAATAGAATACTGACCAAAAGAAAGTTAGTGAGAAAAAATTTTACAGCTTATAGTCCACCACTGAGAGGAGCCAAAGGAACCTGGAGGCATGAAATGAAGCATAGACTATTGAGCAATGCTGTTTACTGGGTTGCTTAGCTACTTTTCTCAT
The DNA here is from genome assembly GCA_021653895.1 of Mastomys natalensis. Taxonomy (NCBI): domain Eukaryota; kingdom Metazoa; phylum Chordata; class Mammalia; order Rodentia; family Muridae; genus Mastomys; species Mastomys natalensis. The sequence continues at coordinate 165,180 of JAJTUV010000670.1, forward strand.
ATATCCCAGGCTCTTTTCTCATACTGCCTAGGGATGGTACTGCCCACAGTGGACTATCCTCCATCAATTAACAACCAAGAAAATGCCTCTTGGTCCTGTCCACAGACCAATCTAATGCAAGCAATTCCTCAACTAAGGGTTCCTCTTCCTAGGTGACTCAGTTTGTGTCAAGTTGATAAAAACTAAACAGCACTAGGTCAAACCTCAGATATCCAGGTGAAAACAAGAAAAAAAAAAGATAAATCTTTTACCACAACTGGGAACTATCTGTGACTCTGGAAAATCTGCAGTTCTGCCATAAATAGAAGGAATTAATAGAGTGTAAGACATGAGTTAAGAGGGACCATGAAGTGCTGGTACTGTCCCATCTTTGTCTTTGTGCCCTGGCTGTCAGAAAGTGAGCAACCTTTTCTGACATGCACTCTGCCATCAACTATTGCCTTTCTACAGCCCAGAAAGCAAAGAGCCAAGAAACAATAGACCAAAGCTTCTGAAATCATAAACCAAAGTCATTTTTCTTTTTATGTTGATTGTGTCTGGTGTTTTGTTGCAGGAAGGGAAATCTCATTAACATACTATTAAACCACAATGCTTCTTTGACTCTAAATGCTATTCAACACACTTTTCTCTTCTCCATTGTTTAAATTGAGCCCAAGAAATTTGTATTTAAAAAAAGACTACATGATCATTGAAAGAAAAAGAGCAGAATTCAAGTTCTTATGGTCATATATATTTATATATTTCTTTTAATTTTATATTTATATATTATTATATTATATTATTTATATGAATATTATATGTAAATTTGTATATATGTTATTACATATTATATTAATCTATTATATAGAATTATATATAATAATATGTTATTTTATTATTCTTTTACATTTTATACTTATATATTATATACATTTACATATATATATATTATATATAATATATATATAATATATATATATTTGAGACAGAATAAAGTCAGTAGCAAGTCTTTATGTTAGAAGACCATGTTATGAAAAGACCTGGTGAATTTATAAGGCAATAGCATCTCAAAGGAATGAAAAGTTCCTTTACACTAACAATCACTGAAAGACTTTTAAACTTCTCAAAATAATTGCTACAAATAACAACAAATGTTCAGTAATTAATCTAGAGTTTATGGAAGGAAGGAAGGAAATGAAGGAAAGAAAGAAAGAAAGAAAGAAAGAAAGAAAGAAAGAAAGAAAGAGAAAGAAAGGAAGGAAGGAAGGAAGGAAGGAAATGAAGGAAGGAAAGAAAGGAATGAAGGAAGGAAAAAAGGAAGAAGGAAGGAAGGAAGGAAGGAAGGAAAGAAAGAAGGAAAGAAAGAAAGAAAGAAAGAAAGAAAGAAAGAAAGAAAAATAAGGGGCTGAGGGATGACTCTGTGTAAGGATACTTGTGCTCAAGCACGGAAGAGTTCAGTTCAGCATGGAATAAAAAGTGCAAAGAGTAGATTCATGAACGCCCATAAGCCATGAGGGTCAGAGACAGGAAAATTGTTACCTATGACCTTCCTTAAGATGGAGAGTCCTCCTGTGACCTCTGCATGTACACAGGAACATGCACACACATGCATGTGTACACTCTACACACACACAACAGGAAAGAGGAAAATAGCTGAGGCTGTCTAGACATATGACACTTTCTGAATTACTGTTTTGTTTTTCCTTCCAAAGGAAAGATTAACCTTCAACCTCATCTTGGTGCCATGCCCTGCCTCCTCTCCCAGGGCTGGGATAAAGATAATCTTGATATAGCTGCCACCCCAGAGAACCCGGAAATGAATAGTTGTCAGGGGGCAGTTCTCATATAGTGATGAGCGCCAAATCCAACTTTTCTCCTAAGTCTTGCTTCCTAGATGTTTTAAAATAAGAGTTCCCAAGCCTCTTTGCTGAGGAATGCCTATGAAATCTTCAGGGTTTATACGGGTGCTCACAGAATTCAGAAGAGGATGTTGAATCCCCTAGAGCTGGAGTTATAAAAAGTTGTATGTCCCCAGACATGGGTGTTCATGGCCATCTTTCCAGATCCTGTTTATGTTTCCTTCCTGGATCTTCTGGACTGATTTGGAAGATGCTGCCATGTGGAAACTAAAGGACTTGACCTAGGACATAAGGCTTTTACAAAGAAAACTGGGGTTCACAGTAAGGTCATGTTATCCACAATATAAAACATGGCCTACTGACTGTTATGTTAATATAGTAGGTCTCTTGAACAAATATTGTCAATATTTTGTAAGTGAGTCAACATCACTATATGTTCTTCAAACTGACACAAGTGTTTTCATTTTTAAATGAATGCAATCAGGAATTTTCACCACTTCAGACTATTCTATTTAATTATGGAAGTTTCAATAATTCTACCATAAAAGTCATACATGCTAGCCAAAACTCAGACAGAAAAATAAACGAATTCCATAAAAGCAGTCCAAAATTTTCGTGTTATCTTGTTTTTCTTTAAGTTGTGTCCCACTGGTTATAACAGTTGAGTGATTCAGTTGCCCAAATATACACTCGGTGTGGCTCAAATGCTTTACTGCAGAAACTAAGTTTACCAGATCACTTCACTGGAGTTCAAAATGGAAATTTTTATATGAGTGCATAAAATACACAGGGACTGTAGCCACACCCTGGACAAGAGAAAGGTGTGTGGAGTTGAAATTATACAAGCATTCAGATGAACATGAATTTAATGTCTTCTTTGAATATCTCACTGTCAGGAGCAGTGTAGAATTAGAAGAGTCAATCATCACTCAAGCAGGGAGGGGGACTTACAGAAGGAAGGAAAACTGCAAGGACCACGCCCAGAAGAGAGGTGATTGGATAGAGCCTGGGAATGGCTAAGACGATAGAGACAGGGTAAGGTAGACAGGCATGTGCTGAGCAGAGAGGTGTGGGCAAAATGGAGGAATTATGAAGGAAGGAAAGAAGCCATTACAGTAGAGGTTCTCAACCTGTGACAAATCTTTGGCAAACCTCCATCTCCCAAAATAGTTACACTATAATTCATAACAGTAGCAAAATTACAGTTATGAAGTAGCAACAAAAATACTTTTATGGTTGAAGGTGGCCACACCATGAGGAAGTGTGTTTAAGGTTCACAGTATTAGGAAGGGTGAGAAGCACTGCTTTATAGGCACCTGGAGTCAGATTAAAAGTCCATCGTAAGGGCGTCCATGAAGCCTGGCCTAGATAGGAGAAACCCAGTAGAAAACTACAGCAGACATCTAAGAGTAAACTTACTGGGTGCTTATCAAAGGAATTTTATGGGGCGGGGTTCTGCCCTACTCTAGCCAGTGTGGTTATTGGTTCTGTGCTGGGCAGATTTTGAGCTGTTTTCCCCTCTATCCCAGTCATAGGCCTGTGTCACATGCTGTTTGAGTCTCACCTGGCTAGCTGTGCTCCGTGTGTGTCCTTAGGGCAACCTTCTCTTGGTCACATGCTCATGGTCTATCTTGCCTCATGGCGACCTTCTCTTCTCTCCTCCCTGTGGCCTTTGCCTGAGACCTCCTACTTGATCTGAAGTCCTGCCTTCCTCACTCCCCTACCTAGTCTCAGGCTCTAGCCTTTTATTACCCAACCAGAGATTATTGATTGAGCCAGAGTGTTCAGGGAAACAGACTCCGGATTCTTCAAGCTGTATAAGGAATATCAAGGGAGGATCACACAGGAACAGGCCCAGCATTCACAACCCAACCCATGATCATGGGACCAACATCTGTGGCCCAATTTTGCAAGGAACTGCTTGGGGTAAGCATAGGCACCCAGTCTTCTGAAGGACCATCTGAAGGTATGAGCAATATCTGAGGGCCCAGACTCACACAGGAATTCTTTGGGTGCAGCAGGACAGGAAAGGTCAGGAAATATCAGTGGGACTCAGGGTGGACCAGCAAGCAGGGCAGACTGCACAATCTGTAGCCCCTTGGGCCTTAGTTTCTTCTGTTTAATACTACTGCCAACTGAATACAAAATCAATCAAACAACAATACTTTGTCCTGCTCTGTTCTTCTCCTCTCCCTGCCCCCCCCCCCCACTTCTTTCTCTTTTCCTCTTCCTGTACACAGGCTTCCCCAGGGCTCTGATGTCTAGGTACCCTGAGAGCTGTGACTGAAGTTATTCAGTTGGATTTCTGTTCCTTAGTACTTTGACTAGACTTTGAGTCCAAACCACTTCATCTCCTTCTTTTGTCTCTAACACCCCCCCCATCTGTTCACGTCTCTTCTCTCATTTTTCTCTGACTCATTACTAAGTAGTTGTCTTTCTGCTTTCTTGCTTTTCCACACAGCTACAGCATCAGAACACATAGTGCTTCTTTACTTCCTAATGTGGTTGCTGCTTAAGGGGCAATAATTTTTTCATTTGACTATTATCCTCTCATAATGATTGGATTTGATGATAATATTCTACTTTCAGAAGAATCCTGAGCCTGGTGCTCCCAAACAGTGGTCTTGAAGGTAAAAATCAACCTTGCCATAACCATGTCCCTGTCTCTGTTCAACATTGCATACATTTTTGGGGGTTTGTTTTGTTTTGTTTAAGTCCAACCAATGTCTCTGTTTGCCAGGGATTGTGACCACACAGACTCCTTCTCTGCCTTTGTAATTCATTAGACTTCAGACCTCTTCCTGCCAGGGATCCTATATTCAGCCCATGTGGCCAAAAGACATGGGTAACTTTCTTCTGCTCACAGGTACAACACCTTTCTGCTCCAGTCCCCCAACTGCTACCTCTGCCAGATTCATATTCCAGGACCAGCCCGGCTCACATAACCTTTGCTCTGACCCAGCATGGTGGGTTCCTGTCATAGTGTTTTACTGCTATGAACAGATACCATGACCAAGGCAAGTTAAAGCTCTTAAAGCCCACACCTGCAGTGACACCTACTCCAACAGGGCCATATCTTCAAATAATACCACTCCCTGGGCGAAGCATATACAAACCATCACAGTCCCCGTAATCCTACTCTGCCTGTACCTTTCCGATTCCCAGACCTACACCAAGTGCCACAAATAGACCCCAGCCCAGCCTGGTGAGCCTTATCTGTACACTTCCCAGTCTCCAGGTGCCAGCCTAGCCTTCTCATGAGACATGAAACCAACATAAGAAGTCCTCATGCCCAGGTCTTATCATAAACACAGTATGAAAGGTCAAACAGTATACATCCCACAATTCACCATTTCTATAGCAATGTTCTCCAAGAAGGATTGATTAGATGAACCCCAGCACACCGAATTTAACAAAGATAATCATAAACTTCATTAAAGAATTCAAGGAGTTTACAGAAGAGTCAAATAAATGTCCTAGAGAATTAAAGAGAGAATGAACTCCAAGAGAATACACTCTTAGGTGATGCCAGAGGAAACACAGAAGACTGAACAAGATAATTTTCATCTTGCAACAAGAATGTGAAACACAAATTCAATAAGGAGATAGAAATACTGAAAGGAAGATGGGATTGTTCAGTGGCCCGACTAGAAAACCCAAAGGAAAGCCTTACAAGTAGAATGGATTGAGTAGAACAGAGAACATGAGTCTCAAAGATAAAGTAGAGAAAACAGACAGAAACAAGGCAAGAAGGTGAAGATTTCTTAAAAGGCAAAGGAAAGGAACATGCAGGAAATGAGGGCTACCATAAAAAGACCAAATCTTCAAAATACAGGCACAGGTGAGGGGAAACGATCCTAAATCAATGGCGTAGACCAGATCTTCAATGAGATCATAGAAGAAAATTTCCTCAAACTAATGAAAGGCATACCCATGCAGACTTAAGCACATAAAATACCAACTAAATAAGATCAGAAAAAGAAAATATCTCCAGGACGTATAGTTAAAACACTAAACACACAGGATGAATGAAGAGTGTTGAAAACTGCAAGAGAAAAAAATACAAGTCACATATAAAGTCTAACCCATCAAAATACCAAAAATAAGTTTAAAAAAAGAATGGGATGTGTGAAATCTATGGGACAGAGACAAAATATATGAACTATGGACATAGAAGATAAAATATATAACTTCATGCTAAAAGAATAGAAACCATTTTCAATAAAGTTATAGCAGAGACTATCTCAAGTCTTGAGTGATGCCCATGGAGGTGTCTGAAGCATTTATACCAGCAAACAAAACTAAAAGAACCTCCCACATCGTATTATAGTTAAAATACTAAACACAACAGAATGCATAAAAATAAGTTAGAAGCTGCCAGAAACATCTAGCTTTGTATAAAATTAGGCTCATCAAAATGAATTTCTCAACAGAAAAAAAAAATCTTAAAAACCAGAAGGGCTTGTGGTGATATATTTTAGATACTGAAAGCTAATACCTGCCCGCCCAGGCTAATGTACACAGAAAAGCTATCATAATTGAAGGAGAAAGGACAGCTTTCCATAGTAAGAGCAGACAGACTGAAGGATTTATGAACTCCATGCCACCTCTAACAGAGGACACTGGGAGGAACCATTTAGGCTGAGGAGAAAGATAAATGCATCTGTGAGGCTACAAGGGAGAAGAAGCCAGCTAGAACAGTAAGTAGTTCAGCAAATAAGGAGACACCAAGTGACAAACAACAAGGATTAATGCTTGCTGCTCAGCAAAGGTGTGATGCTTGGTTGCTCACTCTTATGATGACTTGGTCTCCATATGCTGCATCATGCAGTAGTCTATTTGGAAAGTCTTTCACTGGACTGCACATTCTGCTGACATCTTCTAGCAGTTTTTAATCATTATACACTCAAGTTTAAAGGCAGCAACTTATTTTGAATATATATAATTCAGTCTCACTCTTAAGCCTGTCACAAATCTCTCTCTCAGGTCATGCAGGATACTTAAATATTTGTGAGCCTCACCACAGTGATTTGGTTGCATGTTCCTCTGTCATCAAATACATGGAAAACCAACAAGCCCTGGTCTTCCATGGAGGAATTGACAAAATGTAGCCCAAAATGACAGTCAGCAGTCTATGCAAGCCCTGTCCTAGACCTTTTATTTTATATGTTTTCACAGAATCCTGGCTTGATATTAGCAGAGAAACTGCATGAAATTCAGAAAGGAAGAGGTCAGTTAGTCTATGGGAGGAGAGAACTCAGACTGCTGCCCACACTACTACAATATACCAATCTGCTAAATATGCTATTGTCGACTACAATTACACGGCTGATAAAAATCACAGGACTCCTGAAGTATGCACACCTTTGGAGTCACTGCTAAATAGTTCTGTGAAGACAGTTCTTTTGTTTTTCTCACAAATTTCAAATACAATGACACCAGTTGTAAACACATACTCTGTCTCCCAAGTGAGGCTTTTCTTTTTAACTGTGATGAAGAGATTTCAACTTTGTCCAAGAACTTATCCTTATTTTACCTACTTTTCATTCAGCTTCTTCCATGTCTAATAAGCATTATTAACCATGTGTCTGGAAGAAAACAACTCTCTAACTTTAGAACCAGAAATTGTTCTTAAAGGAAAACGATGCTCAGAGAATTAGTATGAGTACTCCATGTCTCTCAACCAGTGAAAAAAAAACCTCAGAATCAGAAATCTGTTTCTATCTCTCCAGGCAGCACAAATGCAAGGAAATTTCAGTGTTCCCACACTGGGGGCTCTCCATAGCTTATGTAACTATACCTAACCCACTAAGTTGTCCCTTTACCATTTCCCACTTCCTCTTTAAAACATAGCTTACTCAGAATACAATCAGTTCAAGATATTTCAACAATATATATATATATATTTAAAACCCATAGCTTACAAACCCACATTATCAAAGAACAGGTACCACAAAAACAAAATATATAATGAGTTGTGACTCCCCCATCCCAAACCATACACAGTCTACTCTTCAAAACATACCCAAATAAGAAGAAAGAAGAAATGTCCTACATAAGTTAAAATCCACTAGTGTTCCATGGTGGAGATGGATAGGAGAAAGAAAGATCAGAGATTGGTTCATGGAAGATGAATTGTTGGCTCTGATCTCCAGAACAAATAGGAATTTGTCAGGGTTAGGGCTGGATAGGAAAAATCTCACTGTCAAAATAACCAGGTTTGCCTTTAATTTATTCCACTATTAGCCATATATACCCAGGGACAATGTATACACAGAACTAAGGTGACTCAGGGGAAGATATTGTCCTAACAGCCAGTGCTGAATGCTCCAAGAAAAGCAAATAGATTGGTGGGGACAAGGAGGATTCCTTTGCACATTTCTCCCAGCTATAGGATTAGAAAATCCACATCACTATGGCTAATTGAGAATATTCATTGTTCTATAGGGTTTCCATCATTATGATGAAATACTGTGACCAAAAAGCAAGCTGAGGAGAAAAGGGTTTATTCAGTTTACACTTTCCACATTGCTGTTCATTACCAAAGGAAATCAGGACAGGAACTCAAACAGAGCAGGAACCTGGAGGCAGGAGCTTTTGCCTGGAGGCAGGAGCTTTTGTAGAGGCCATGGAAAAGTGCTGCTTGTTGGCTTGTTTTCCCTGGTCTGTTCAGACTGCTTTCTTATAAAACCCAGAACCACCAGCCCAGGGACAGCATCACCCACCATAGGTTGGGCCCTCCCCCACCTTCACTGATGAAGAAAATGCATTATGGGAGTGGACCCAGACCTCTGGCCACAACATCTGCCCCCAAAACCTGGTATAACTGGGAATCCCCTAGGAACCACGGAAGCAGGAACCCCCACCCAGCCAGAGGCACACACTCCTTCTGGCCTGCAGCTGTGCCTGGAGCAGACCCAGGGATCTGGCTCTGTACCCACTCCTGCAACATCCAAAGAAACCTTGACTCTGAGGAGCTCTGCTACACCCAGGATCTCAGGATCATAGGATCCCAGAATCACAGGATGACAGAGAAAGCTGGATTCCAAGGAGTTCTGACACAACCAGGCTCATAGGAGGGACAGGTTCCAGTCAGAGACAGCAAAGGCATTTAGCAGTAGAGATAACTAGATGGTGAAAGGCAAGCACAAGACCATAAGCAAAAAAAAAAAAAAAAAAAAACCAACAACAAAAAAAAACCCAATGCTACTTAACAACATCAGAACACAATTCTCCCACCACTCTAAGACCATGATACCCCAACATACATGAAAAGCAAGATTCAGACCTAAAATCCCATCTCATGAATATGGTAGAGGATTTTAAGAAGAACAGAAATAACTCCCTTAAAGAAATACAGGAGAACACAAATAAACAAATAGAGGCACTGAAAGATGAAACACATAAATCTCTTAAAGAAATACACAAAAACACAAACAGGTGAAGGAATTGAACAATGATGTCCAGGATCTAAAAATGGTAATAGAAACATTAAAGAGAACACAAAGGGAGACAACCCTGGAGATAGAAAACCTAGGAAAGAGAGCAGGAATCACAGATACAAGCATCACCAACAGAATACAAGAGATAGAAGAGAGAATTTCAGGTGTAGAAGATATCATAGAAGACATCAACACAACAGTCAATTAAAATACAAAAAGCAAAAAGCTCCTATCTCAAAACATTCAAGAAATCCAGGACACAATGAAAGGACCAAACCTAAGAATAGTAGGTATAGAAGAGAGTGAAGATTCCCAACTCAAAGAGACAGTAAACATCTTTAACAAAAATGATAGAAGAAGTTACCAAAGGTAGAGGTTGATGCGGATGTCAGGATGTACATGCTGACAGGAGCCTGATATAGCTGTCTCCTTAGAGGTCTGCAAGAGTCTGACATACTCAGAGGCAGATGCTCACAGCTAACCATTAAATTGAGCATGGGGTTCCCAATGGAGAAGATAGAGTGGAGACTGAAGGAGTAGAAAGGATACGGGACCCCATGAGGAGAGCAACAATCCCAACCAACCAGAGCCCCCAGGGTCTAAACCACCAGCCTGGGAGCGCTAAGGGAGGGACCCATGGCTCCAGCTATATATGCAAGGGAGCTATATATAAGGGGGAGAAGAGATCCTTGGTCCCATGAAGGCTGGACGTCGTGGGGGGGGGATACTCGAGGGTGGGAGAGTGAGGTACAGGGGAGGGTGGGGGGTACACCAACGTGAAGGCAGGAGGAGGGGGGAAGGGATAGTGAGTTCCTGGGAGGGAGGGGGGGAAATGGGGTAAGTAGAGAACATCTGAAATGTAAAAAAAAAAAATTTCCAATAAAAAATTTCCAATTTAAAAAAAAAAAAAAGACAGAGATATCAATAAACATACAAGATGCTTATAAAACACCAACAGAGTGGACCAGAAAAGAAATTCCTCCAAACACATAATAATCAAAACACCAAATGCTCAGAACAAAGAAAGAAAATTAAAAGCTGTAAGGGGAAAAGGTCAAGTAACTTTTAAGTTATCAGAATTACACACGACTTCTCAACAGAGACTCTAAAAGCCAAAAGATCTTGGGCAGATGTCAAACAGACCCTAAGAGAATAAAAATGTCAGCCCAGGCTACTATACCCAGCAAAACTCTCAATCAACATAGATGAAGAAAACAAAATATTCTAGGACAAAACCAAATTAACACAATATCTTTCCACAAATCCAGTCCTACAAAGGATAATAGAAGGAAAACTCCAACAAAAGAAGGGAAACTACACCAAAGAAAAAGCAAAAAACTAATCTTCTCACAACAAATGCAAAAGAAGAGAAACACACAAACATAATTCTACCTCTAACAATAAAAATAACAGGAAGCCTCAATCATTGATCTTTAATATCTCTCAACACCAAGAGACTTAATTCCCCAATAAAAAGACTTAGACTAACAGGCTGGATATGTAAACAGGACCCAGAATTTTGCTGCATACAGGAAACACACCTCACTGACAAAGTCAGAAACTACTTCAAAGTGAAAGGGTGGGAAAAAAATTCCAAGCAAATGGTCCCAAGAAACAAGCTGGAATAGCAATTCTTGTATCCAATAAAATGGGCTTCCAACCAAAAGTTATCAAAAATATGGGAAAGACACTACATACTCATCAAAGGAAAAATCCACCAAGAGGAACTCTCAATTCTGAACATCTATGCCCCAAATGCAAGGACTCCCACATTTATAAAAGAAACATTATTGAAGCTCAAAGCACACATTGAACCTCACACAATAATAATAGGAGACTTTAATACTCTACTTTCATCAATGGATAGAGCATAAAAACAAAAACTAAACAGAGACACATTGAAACTAACAGAAGTTATGAACCAAAATGGATTTAACAAATATCTACAAAACATTTCATCCCAAAACAATAAAATATACCTTTTACTCAGCACCTCACTTCTCCAAAATTGACCATATAATTGATCACAAAACAGGCCTCAACAGATACAAGAAGATTTAAATAATCCCATGCATCCTATCAGATCATCATGGACTAAGGTTGGTCTTTAATACCAGGTGATATCAGGTACCAAAGTTAAATCAGAATGAGATAAACCATCTAAAGAGTCCCATAATCCCTAAGGAAATAGAAGCAGTAATTAAAAGTCTCCTAATTAAAAAAAAAAAAAAAAGTCCACGGCCAGATGATTTTAATGCAGAATTCTATCAGACCTTCAAGGAAGATCTAATACCAATACTTCTCAAACTATTTCATAAAATAGAAATGGAAGGAACATTACTCAATAAAGTCTAAGAAGCCACAGTTACACTGATACCTAAACCACACAAAGACTCAACAAAGAAATAGAACTTCAGACCAATTTCCTTCATGAATATTAATGCAAAAATATTCCTTAAAATTCTTGCAAACCGAATTCAAGAACACATCAAAACAATCACTCACCATGATCAAGTAGGCTACATCCCATGGATTCATGGATTTATCAATATATGGAAACCCATCAATATACTTCACTATATAAACAAACTCAAAGGAAAAAAAAAAACCACATGATCATCTCATTAGATGCTGAAAAAGCCTTTGACAAAATTCACCACCCCTCCACCTTAAAAGTATTGGAGAGATCAGGAATTCAAGGTCCATACTTAAATATAATAAAAGCAATAAATAGCAAAGCAATAATCAACATCAAAGTAAAGGAGAGAAATTTGAAGCAATTCCACTAAAATCAGACAAGATAAGACAAGCCCACTCTCCCCCTATCCAATATATTACTGGAAGTCCTAGCCAGAGGAATTAGGCAACAAAAGGAGATCAAAGGGATACAAATTGGAAAGGAGAAAGTGAAGATATTACTATTTGCAGATGATATAATATATAAGTGACCCCCAAAAAATTCAGGAGAGAACTCCTACAGCTAATTAACAATTTTAGCAAAGTGGCTGGATACAAATTTAACTCAAACAAATCAGTAGCCTTCCTCTACTCAAAGGATAAATGGGCTGAGAAAGCAATTATGGAAAGGACACCATTTACAATAACCACAAATACTATAAAATATCTTGGTGTGACTCTAACCAAGCAAGTGAAAGATCTGTATGGCAAGAACTTCAAGTTTCTGAAGAAAGAAGTCGAAGAAGATCTCAGAAGATGAAAAGATCACCCATGCTCATGGATCAGCAGGACTACCATAGTAAAATTGATCAACTTACCAAAAGCAATCTACAGATTCAATGCAATCCCCATCAAAAGTCCAACTCAATTCTTCACAGAGATAGAAAGAGCAGTTCTCAAATTTATCTGGAACAACAAAAAACCCAGGATATAGCACAAACTATTCTCAATAATAAAAGAACTTCTGAGAGAATCACCATCCCTGACCACAACTATACTACAGAGCAATATTGATAAAAACCACATGGTATTGGTACAGAGACAGACATGTAGATCAATGGAATAGAATTGAAGACCCAGAAATGAACCCACAAACCTATGGGTACTTGATCTTTGACAAAGAAGCCAAAACCATCCAGTAGAAAAAAGCATTTTCAACAAATAGTGCTGGTTCAACTGATGGTTTTCATGTAGAAGAATGCAATTTGATCTATTCTTATCTCCTTGTACAAAGCTCAAGTCCAAGTGAATCAAGGACCTTCTCATAAAACCAGATATGATGAATCTAATAGAAGAGAAAGTGAGAAAGAATCTCAAACACATGGGCACAGGGGAAATTCTCTTGAACAGAACACCAATGGGTCATGCTCTAAGATCAAAAATTGACAAATGAGATCTCATAAAACTGCAAAGCTTCTGTAAGGCAAAGTACACTGTCAATAGGACAAAATTGCAACCCACAGATTGGGAAAAAAGATCTTTACCAACCCTACATCTGATAGAGGGCTAATATCCAAAATATACAAAAACTCAAGAAGTTAGATTCCAGGGAACCAAATAACCCTATTTAAAAATGGGTTACAGAGCTAAACAGAGAATCCTCAATGGAGGAATCAACATCTTTAGTCATCAGGGAAATGCAAATCAAAACAATCATGAGATTTCACCTCACACCAGTCAGAATGGCTAAGATCAAAAACTCAGGTGATAGCAGATGCTGGCAAAGATGTTGAGAAAGAGGAACACTCCTCCATTGTTGGTGGGATTACAAGCTTGTACAACCACTCTGGAAATCAATCTGATGGTTCCTCAGAAAACTGGAAATAGTTCTACCTGAGGACCCAGCTATACCACTCCTGGGCATATACCCAGAAGATGCTCCAATATATAATAAGAACACATGCTCTACTATATTATAGCAGCCTTATTTATTATAGCCAGAAGCTGGAAAGAACCCAGATGTCCTTCAACAGAGGAATGGATACAGAAAGTGTGGTACATTTACACAATGAACTATTACTCAGCTATTAAAAACAATGACTTCATGAAATTCACAGGAAATGGATGGAACTTGAAAATATCATCCTGAGTGAAGTAACTTAATTACAAAATAACTCACGTGGTATCTACTCACTAATAAGTGGATATTAGCCACACAAAAAAAAAAAAAAAAAAAAAAAAGCTCGGAATACCCATGGTAAGACTCACTGACCATATACTGACCATATGAAACCCAAGAAGAAGGAAGACCACACCAAAATGTGGATGCTACAGTCCTACTGAGAAAGGAGAAGAAAAAATTATTGGCAAGTAGAGGGAAAGAGTGTCCTGGGAGGGAAAGAGAAGGGGAGGGGAAAAAAGGAAGCCAGTTCAGATAAGGGAGGAGATGGGTCAGAAGTACAGAGGGTCAGGAATTTGAAAGGAGGTATATAGCAGTGAGAGAGGGAGAACTCTCTTGCAAAACAGATTAGGTCCTTATTAACTGTTAACCAATTGGAAAATCTCATAAAAAGTCTCACACAGACCAAGTGGCATCGCAGGCCCTCAGGACCGTAGGAACCTCATTTCATACAATACAACACTGTGTTCTGTGCACTGTGCTAAGATACTATAAGCACAAATCCAAGGTCCTTGGATAAGTCAGGTTTGTCCCAGTTGCCTGTTTACCCATCTCCAAGATTTGCTAGGCAACATTTGTAATGGTATGGGAAGAGTCGTCCTTAGACTGAAAGATCTAGGGTTGCCTCCAAGGTTTAAAATCTTCGATACAAATGTGTGCTTGAAGAGTCAACATAAATTTTTGACCAGGTTTTTTTTAAATCCTCCTCCAACATTTAATAAAATGTTGTATTAATCAAAACATTTAACAATTATTTTTAAATTCTCTGTTATCTCAATATGCCATGACTTTCTCTAAAGCATATCACTTGAGAGTAAGGTGCATTTGAGATAGCTCTACTTAATTAATATCTTTTATGTGTTATGTGCAATAAAGACCAGGAAAGGAATCTAGATCAATTATTTCCTGAGGAGCTTCTAGTACATTAGGGAAAGTAAGACAGACAATTCCATAGATACTAGGGGCTTGTGACATGAACAGAGTGGTCCTGGTGCAGGAGCAAGGATTAGTAGGAAGAGTCAGTCTTGGGAGAAAAGGCCATGACAGAACTGAAATGAAAGCGACATCTTGATTAGGATCTTTAAAAATGAAAGAGACTGTATGGATGCAAGGGTCATATGAGAAATTCCAGTGAATTTTAATCTGAACATAAAAACATTTTTTAAAAATATAAAACTGTTTTTATAACTGTTAAATTGTGTGTGTGTGTGTGGTCTTTGGACACTCTCACATAGACATCCATGTACATGTTGCAGCGGTGGAGGTCAGCTGACAACTAGCAACTTTAGTTCTCATCTTCCTTCTACCATGTGGATCCAGGGCGGCGATTCTCAACCTGTTGGGTTGCTTAAGACCATCAGAAATATCAGATATTTATGTTGTCATTCATAACAATAGCAAACGTACAGTTATGAAGTATCAGTGAAAATAATTTTATAGTTGGGGTCACCCCAACATGAGGAAACTATATTAACGGGTCACAACATTAGGAAAGTTGAAAATCACTGGTCTAAGAGATAATACTTAAGTTGTCAGGATTGACCAAGTGTCTTTACTTACTGCACCGTCTCACTGAATACAAGTCTATAACAACCCTAAAAGCAAAGTAGTAAAGCAGGAAGTATGATCTTTATTGAAGCACCAGTTTTGTTGGGTAATCATATTGAAAATGCATTAAATTAAACTGGGTGTGGTGGCACACACCTGTAATCCAGAACTTGGGAGATGGAGGCAGAAGGACCCAGCTTAGGGCCAGCCTGAAATACAAAGCAAGGCTAATGTTTTTTAAAGTGAATTAGCTGGGGGCTGGAGAGATGGCTCAGCAGTTAAGAGGCACTGGCTGTTCTTCCAGACGTCCTGAGTTCAATTCCCAGCAACCAGATGGTGGCTTACAACCATCTGTAATGGCATCTGATACCCTCTTCTGGTGTCTCTGAAGAGAGCAATATGCATGAAATAAATAAATAAAACTTTTTTAAAACGTGCACCAATGACTTATGCTCTAAGATCAAGAATTGACAAATGGGACCTTATAAAATTGCAAAGCTTCTGTAAAGCAAAGGAAACTGTCAATAGGACAAAACCGGCAACCAACAGATTGGGAAAAGATCTTTACCAATCTTACATCCGATAGAGGGCTAATATCCAATACATACAAAGAACTCAAGAAATTAGACTCGAGACAACCAAATAACCCTATTAAAAATGGGGTACAGAAATAAACAAGGAATTCTCAACTGAGAAAACTCGAATGGCTGAGAAGCACCTAAAGAAATGTTCAACATCTTTAGTCATCAGGGAAATGCAAATCAAAACAACCCTGAGATTCCACCTCACACCAGTCAGAACGACTAAGATCAAAAACTCAGGTGATAGCAGATGCTGCCGAGGATGTGGGGAAAGAGGAACACTCCTCCATTGTTGGTGGGATTGCAAGCTGGTACAACCACTCTGGAAATCAATCTGGCGGTTCCTCAGAAAATTGGACATAGCATTACCTGAGGACCCAGCTACACCACTCCTGGGTATATACCCAGAAGATGCTCCAACATATAACAAGGACACTTGCTCCGCTATGTTCATAGCAGCCTTATTTGTATAATAGCCAGAAGCTGGAAAGAACCCAGATGTCCTTCAACAGAAGAATGAATACAGAAAATGTGGTACATTTACACAATGGACTATTACTTAGCTATTAAAAACAATGAATTTGAGAAATTCTTAGGCAAATGGATGGAACTAGAAAATGTCATCCTGAGTGAGGAAACCCAGTCACAAAGAGAACACACATGGTATGCACTCGCTGATAAGTTGATATTAGCCCAAAGCTCAAAATACCCAAGATACAACTCACAGACCACATGAAGCTCATGAAGAAGGAAGGCCAAAGTATGGGTGCTTTGGTCCTTCATAGAAGGAGTAACAAAATACTCACGGGAGCAAATATGGAGACAAAGTGTAGGACAGAAACTAAAGGAGGGGCCATCTGGAGACTACTCCACCTGGGTATCCATCCCATGAGCAGTCACCAAAGGCAGACACTGATGTGGATGCCAGTAAGTACACACTGACAGGAGCCTGATATAGCTGTCTCCTTAGAGGTCTGCCAGAGCCTTTCATATGTAGAGGCAGATGCTCACAGCTAACCCTCATGGGGTTCCCAATGGAGGAGTTATAGAGAAGACTGAAGGAGCTGAAGGGTTTGTGGCCCCATGGGGAGAGCAACAATACCAACCAACCAACCAGAGCTCCCAGCCTGGGAGCACATAGGGAGGGACCCATGGCTCCAGCTGTATATGTAGGGGAGGATGGCCTTATCTGTCAGGAATAAGTGGTAGAAGAGGTCCTTGGTCCTGTGAAGGCTGAATGCCCCAGTGTGGGGGAATTTGAGGGCAGGGAGGTGGAAGTGGGTGGGTGGGGGCATATCCTCTTTGAAGCCGGAGGAGTGGGGATGGGATGGGGGTTTCTGGGTGGAGGAGAAATGGGGAAAGGGGATAATATCTGAAATGTAAATAAAATATCCAATAAAAAATTAATTTTTTAAAAAAAGTGCATTGGCTGAACACATTTTTGTGGTTTTTGGAAAGACATGTTTTTTATATATTGTAAAATCTATGAAATAGTCAAGCACAAAAGAACATTGGAAAATATTGTGAGGCAGGATTTTCTAATCTCTTAGTCATCGAGGGTTCATCTTATTATCTCTTACAAATTCCTGTGGCATTATAGCTTACTACACTTTCATGAAAAACAATGTTTTCATCCTTGAGTGATTCTTTAATTCTGCAAAAGCTGAAAAGATCTACTAGTCAGTTCTGAAGAGGTTTGCAATGACACAAAGTCCAACTTTATTGAATTTGTTGAAATACTAACAATTTGAGGATTCTCTTTGCTCAAAGATTTCTTAGTTATTGAATGGCTTCTATGTTCTTTAAGTTAGCTGAAGGGCTGATTCTGATATTGTGTAGCTCTGGACTTTTAGAAAAGACACAGTAAATGAAAACTATTTAATAAACCAAATAAAGAACTTCAGAGTGGTACATGATAATTATCAAGTCTCCTGGTTTCACAAGACAATTATGGTTGTATTAAATCAGAGAATTTCCACATTTCACAAAACACCCAGTGTCATCTTGGTGCACATTTTGCTTTTGTAGTCTCATACATCTCAGACATTCCTTCAACAACAATTTGATACTTGCATACATCTGTAGAGTCTTCAGTGTAACACTGAGAATTTTAATAACTACCTTAATTCTTGGTGATTATTTTTCACCATCAAACTTGAATTAAGTTGCTATAATAAAACACTGGCCAAAAAGCAACTTGGGGAAGTTTATTCCATCATCTATTTATTTATTTGTCTCATCATTGAGTGATGTCAAGACAGGAACTCAAAGCAGGAACTTGACAGCAGGAACCATGCTTGCTGACTCATTTCTCATGGGGAGATGTGAAGGTTTCCTAGTCAGAGGACAAGGCATGGGACCTGGGGATGTGCTAAAGAAAAAAAAAAAAAGTCCCCATAAGGATACTGGTTGCATGCTACTTGGCAGTACGATGACTTTAGTTACTAAAAGCTTAGAACTAGAGTGTTCTGAATGAAGAGGAAGCCATGGATGAGCCTCGTTTGACCTGAAGGGTGCTTTAGAGAAGGAAATGAGTGTTAAACTGACTACAGGGAATTTAATCCCAAGACATGTTAAAATGGAGTTTAATTAATCCAAGACTCTACCATCACCTATGGAATGGGCATACTTACTGTACTACTCCAGGAATGTTCTCTGTAAAGCCAAGTAGATCACAGGTCAGTTTGACCTTTCCACTCAGCATTTTTGGACTCACAGGTCCAAATGACCTTTACACAGTTACCAATCATCTCTGTGTAGGCCCTGTCTTTGCAAAATCATCTTCCCTTTGTTCTCCCTTTTTGGCTTATTTTTTTATATTTAACACTTGAGAAATGTTACTTTGTATAATGAGGTTTTACTCCTAGACACACATTAATGTCACTTACAAGGCCCAGAAAGCTTGATATAATTAGTCTTGAATGCAATATGAACCCCACCAATTATCTGCATGTTCCCTTATTGGTCCTTAAGTGCTGGCTACTGTGATTCCATACCTTGGACACCAACTCCCATGAGTCCGCAGCAAATAACTTCAATATTTTAATAAAGCTACCAGGACAAGCTTCCACAGGGTTATCTTCAAGTTTCTTCGCTCCCAACTGAAGGTCTATTAACATCTTCTGTTAACAGCCTGTCATTTTTTAAGTAAAAACGCAGAAGTGAATCTTTAACTAACTTCAAAAAGTGCCTGTTCCAGGTCTCAGATACATAAACAATGGATGGTGAAACACTGATATTTGGTAAAAGAGTCTTGAAACATCAATTAGAATCCTTTGTTATAAATACCTACCCACCTGTAGATAAGACATTAGTATTAATTCAGAGTATTCCTGTTTACAAAGCATGTGTTTCTGATTATGCGCCAGTTACATAAAATCTCACAGGTTTATCGTTGTATTTTATTGATCGATAGTTCAACAAAAAAAAGACTGTGACATTTACCATGCACTAGAAATGGAGGCATGAACAAGCATAAACCCAGAGCCCTGTCTTATAAAGCTTACATCACTATGGAGAGCAGTGTTAGCCACAAAGAGTGTACACAACAGCAGCTGTTCCTTGCCACTATAGAGATTTGTGGTTCAGGCACAAAAAAGAAGCATGTGTCAATTTTTGTGCAGAAAACGAAATCTTTCCTCTCAACCTTTCACAAGATTGTTCTTAATTCACAGGTTCTGTTCTCTAAACTGATGCAATCCAAACATTCCTGAAAGAGAAAAACATAATTTTATATTCATATGTTTTTCCATCCCTACCAGCTTACCATTCAGCATCAACCAGTCAGGAGCTTGGGTCATTCAAGTGGAGCCTGTTTCTTTACTGCTAGACAATGCAGTGTGTGTTCAAGGACTTAGGTGAGAAGAGAAAGAAAGGCAATCTTTGGGAGATTGAAAAGGAGTTTGGAGACCAGCAAAGTAATTTAGAGAACCATGACATTTAGATCAGATGCTTCCATGTAATAAATATTTGCTGAATATTTTCTAGGCATCTCGATTCCACAGATATGGGGACATTGTTTCTCTTCAGATGTTAGTACTTTGTATGTGCCATTGTAGGATATAGGATACATTTCGGCTCCCATTTCCAGTTGGTAATTCGGTGCAGGGGAAATAGTATAATATGTCTGAGTGTAAAATAATCTTGGAGAGCCTGTGTGGAAGCATTGAGGCAAATGCAAATTATGTCACCTTTTTGGTTTGAGGGCGACTCAAGGAACAGTGCTAAAGACTTGGAGGCAGAGAAAGTGACTGAGAGTCACAAAGCATGCTAGCAGCGGAAACCCTACTCTTGTGATAAGAACCAACCTTTTTCTCAAAGGCTATGAATGGCAGTTGTGGGACAATGAACAGCCAAATGTGAAGACACGTCCTTCTAAAGCTTTACACTTTGGCGCCATTGTGATAAGTATTCAGAAAGAGAGAGGAAGAGAGAGAGAGAGGGAGCAAGAAAGAGAGAGAGAGAGGGAGGGAGGCACTCGGAGTATCAGCTTGTTGATACTACATTCTAACCTTAAGACGAGGGCTCAGAGAAGAATCACCAGTGGATTTGAATTCTTTCCTTTCTTTCTTTCTTTCTTTTTCTTTCTTTCTTTCTTTCTTTCTTTCTTTCTTTCTTTCTTTCTTTCTTTCTTTCTTTCTTTTTTCCTTCCTTCCTTCCTTCTTTCCTTTTCTTTTTTCTGTTTCTTCTTCTTCCTCTTCTTTTTTAAAGCCTCTTTCATTTAAAAATTTGAGTTTGAAGAAGCAAATATATTTTGGTGCTCTATAAAACATAGAAAATGTCAAGATACAATTCAGAAATCCCCACCATCAGCATGCCTGCATTTACAGAAAGAATGAACAAGAAAGCAGTTAAGATTACATGTGGTTGGGACTGGGGAGCTGGCCCAGGAGGAAAGACATATTCACATATACATAAAGACCTGAGATGGAATCCCTATTCCTTGTATAAAAGTCAAATATAGCAGTTTGTATCTCTAAACCCAGCACTGGCAGAGGTTGAGGATGGCTGCATCTCTGGAGCTTGTTAGCCAGTCAGTCTAGTAAGACAGCAAGCCCTGGCTGAGAGATTGTTCCTCAAAAAACAAAGGAAAGAATGAACAAAAGAAAGAGAGAGGGAGAAAGAGAGAGAGAGAGAGAGAGAGAGAGAGAGAGAGAGAGAGAGAGAGAGAGAGAAGGAAAGAATTCAAATCCATTTGTGATTCAACACCTGTGATGAAATCACTGTTGTTGTTGAAAGTGCCAGTTTACGGTATTTCTTTTTGGCAGCGTGAGTGAACTAAGACATATTTGGTACCAATAAATGGGGTGCTACTCTAACAATGATCTAAATAGTAGAAGCAGTCATGAAAATAAGTGAGGAGGAGGAACTAGGCAAGTTTCAAGGTTCATGAGCCTTAGAGGAGATCCCAGGCAGAAATGAGATGCCTGCTATTTGAAACTAGAAGAAAGATGATGCCTTGGCTCATTTTGTATACCTGAAACCAGAGAGTCTTCCCAGGGAAGAGGATAGCAATAGGTTGTCCAATAACTAATGTTCAACCCTGAAAACATAAATACAAGTAACACTATACAAACTGAGCAATTTGTGTTTAGAATATATATACATATATATGGCAATACATTACACACATATTCACACATATATACATATATACAAAAATGTGCATATAATAATAAGAAATGAAAGGAGAGTTCATGTGGGAAAGGGGGCCTCAGCTGAGGAGTCCTGGAGGCTTCCAGGTGGTGGGTCCCACATACAGGAGAAAGGTCTAAGGTTCCAAAGGCTGGAAGCTTTGGCAACAGTAGGCCCCAATGATACGAGGAAGTCCTTGGTTCCAAAAGGTCTTATTTTCATGACAGGTGGTGGATGGATCTGGATGTACCCCCTCCCCAAAACTCAGGGCAAACCTGAGTTAAATAGGTAGGGAGAAGTGGGAAGGGTCTGGGGAGGAATGCTTAATTGGCTCTGCCCTCTGACCTTCATTAGTATGTAAATTTCTAGGGCCTGAGGCCTTTAATCTCACCCTCTATCTGCACTTTGGGAGGGGCTGTAATGGCCTACGTGACTGAACAATGTAGGTCCCTGGAGATTAGACTGCTTGTTAGGACCCTGGGTTCTGGGGGCGTGGCCAAACTCCTGCCATTTCTCCCTTGGAGTCTCGGGGTTCCAGGCCCATGCCCAGCCAAGAACCAAGATACCCTTACTCAGTCCCACAAGTTCATGCATTTGAAGGAGAGAAGAAAGGGTATATGGGAAGGTTTGGAAGGAAGGAAGAAAGGGAAGGGACAAAATATATGTAATTACATTAAAATTATACATTATAATGTATTTATATATATTATAATTATATGTAATTACATTATAATTTCTCAAATAAAAAAATCATTCTAAAAAGGGAAAAAAAATATTCATGCTAGCCATTGTTCTTCAGGAGGGAAAGTCCAACAAGCACAGTACCAGCATCCAACCATTCTGACTACGTCATAACATCACAGAAGACGTTGTATGATAAGAGAGCAGCAAGCTTGCTAGCATAGGTTTCTCTTCCTCCTCTTACAAAACCATTAATGTCATAAAAGGAAATAGGAGATTTTACAGTATACTGTCTATTTCTTACACCAACTTATAAGTTGCAGTCCTAGCTCCCAAACTGAAAGTATTAAAGAAGGGAAACGCAGTAAGGCCTGGGAATGAAACGTCATGAACAGGATTAGTGAGAATATTTGTTATTTAAGCTGCCAGTATTTCATTATAGCAGCTAATACAAAATTTACATTAATTTTTTATATGTGTACATATACACGTATGCACACTGTGGCATATGTGTAGAGATAAGATTCTCTTTTGCAACAGTCAATTCTCTCCTTCTACCATGTGAGTTCCAGGAACTGAACTACGGTTGTCAGTCTTGGCAGCAAACACCTTAACCAACTGAGCCATCTTTGATGGTCCAAAGACAAGGGTTTTTGTTTTTTTTTTTTGATAAAATAAGTGGTGTTGTGGAATTGGACCAACATAGTTTCTTCCAGTATGTGAGGACACAGCTAGAAATTACCATGTACGAAGTAGAAGAATGAACCCTCCTTAGATACCCGCTCTGCTGAGGCCTTGATCTTAGATGTTCAGTTTGGAAACTGTAAAAGATAGTTGTTAGTTTGGTTCTGAGCTGTCTTGTTTATGGTATTTGATTATAGAAAACTTAAATTCATTTAGGCTGATTTCAGTCAGAGCTTTTCAGGACTATTTATCAGGTCATAAATATTACATGGAAGATGCCATTAAAGATGCTTTACAAGTTTATTTGTGTTCATTGGGATATAAGGATTTGTAAATATGAAAGATATATTCTGCTGTAAAGATAACAGTCTTAATTTTACAAATGTTTTGGGGTTTTTTTGTTATTTATAGACACTATTATCTCTCATTTCAACAGAACTCAGCACTATATACATATATCATACACTTCCCATATTTTCTTGTCTCATTACTGTTGATGAAAGTTATGAAAGTCAACAAATATCTGTCAAAATACTCATTACCTGGAAGGCTTCATCCTAAGTTCTCAGAATGTAAAGATAAATTCAAATGCCTTTTTGTCTTAAAAAGATGTTTTCTCTAGCAGGACACAAGCCATCTTGCAGACAGATATTGTCACTGTGTGTAAGAGAGGCTCTGGAGAAGAAAATAAGAACCATATTGTGGATTCTCTTACTATCTGTCACAGTTCACTTCATTCTCTTTTTGCTGCTGATTCAGGTATGCATTGTCCTCCAAAAACATGTCTGCCTTCTATGAAGGATCCTAGCCTTAGGGACCAGGAATTATGCTGTGGTCTGTATGTGGTTTGAGCATGCTCCCCAATGTGTGTAGGGGGACTGTGATATTTAATGTGCTAAAATTTAATCCCAACATGACATATTAAGAAGGTAGAAATTTACCCTAATATTTTTAATTATCTTTGAAAATTGGTTAGGGTTAAGTCAAGTCATCAAGGGGAGCCCTTCCCAATGGTTAAAAACTAATGGCTTTACATAAGACAGAGACCAGAAAGCATGAGACACATTCACTTGCATGATGCTTGTCTCGCTATGCATGTGATGCTATGTACTGCTTTGAGTTGGTAAGGAAAATCATGACCAGATGTGAGCCTTCAAACTTCCAGAACTAGCATTAAATAATTTTTTTTTTGCCTTGTGCTTTTTGTTACAGCTTTGAAAAAACTGGAGTAACATAGCCATTTACTTGGGTAAACCATGCTCTAATTAAAATAGGGCTTTGTGTGTGTCAGAAGTCCTGGTTGGTTACATCTCTAAGTGCATCCAATGCATTCCTACTGGTGATTTCCTGGCTCACTGAATCTATGATCAGATGAGCATGCTTCATGCTTGAAGGGACTCTCAGCACTAGAGAGTAGAGAAAAGGCAGAGCAAGCATGATGATGCATACCTCTAATCCCAGCACTTGGGAGGAAGAGGCAGGAGAATACAGAAGCTCAAGGCCAGCCTCAGCCACCTAGTTAATTTAAGGTCAGCCTGGGTTACATAAGTCACCACCTTAAACCCCCACAATCTGAATATAAAAGAAAGAAGGGAAGGCCAGAGGAAGGAAGGAAGCAAGGAAGCAAGAAAGAGATAAAGAAAGGAAGCAAGCAACAATGGAAGGAATGAAGGAACTGTTATAGCAAGAAAAACATACAGAAGGCTCCTAAAACTTTCAGATTATATATTATATGTAATTATATAAATATATGTGGTTATATATAGTTATATAAATATATATGATTACATAATATATTAAATATTATATATACATACATATATGTAAACTCATTGAGATTATGGGGCTTAAGATGGTGTCTTATGTAACCGAGGCTGAACTCAAATTAACTAGGTGGCTGAGGCTGGCCTTGAGCTTTTGATCTTCCTACCTTTTCCTCCCAAGTCTAGGATTATATATAAATATATATAAACAATACATCATATATCATATATATTATATAAGAAATTATATATAATATATTATATATCATATATAAAATTAAAGATCATATACTATATAATTATATATCATATATAAAGAATTATATATTGTATATCATATTCATATGTCATATACTATATATAATCTTTTAGGTATAATATATTATACATATATCCAAGCAAATTATATGTTATGTAATAAACAACTATTACATATTTATATAATTATATTTATATTTATATATCATTATATATATATATACTTTATGTAATATTAATATATCATATTTTATTTGTGATTATAATTATAAATATTATTATAAACATATACCTATAAAATATATTATGTATTGTTATATAATATATGATATAACACATATTTTATATATAACAGACATATATAAATATAACATATATAATCATATGTTGTATAACATTATAACTATATATAAAAGATTATATATATATATATGGAAAACACACAGAAATTGTTATAATCATTACCAAGCTGGAACAGGTCATGACGCTATTACTGATTTAGTCCATCAGACATGAAATGACCACCAACAGACTCAATAACTGATGTCAGTCAACTCTATCCCCTGGATAACAAGATGCTAGAAATCCTGTCTCTAGATGAAGCGAATTTTGAGTTGGAAACAACTGGATAATGCAACAGCATTAGAGGAATAAACTTCTGTAGATTCCCCTGGAGCTTAGCCAAGCTGACGTTTCAATGTAGGCCAGCACACTCATCCTGCAGCTGCTGTGAATTTATCTGTTAAAGGCTCACAACTGCTCCCTTCTCTGTGAACTTGACCAGAACTAAATAGGGATGACCTTTCCTGAGAGATAATGCAACTGTCCATCTTCACAAAGAGAGGCAATGTGAAGTCAGTGACCCTCAGGCATGGAGCAGCAAAGTCTGACATTGATGTGATCCATGCTCAGAGCTCTGTGGCACCCAGGAGCGCAGAGGAGCTGCTCCATCCTGCTCCCTCTCTCCTTTCTCCTGGAAGCACTTTCTAATAAATCATACATACCCAAACCCTTCCTTCAGGCTCTGCCTCTAGGGAATAGGACCCAAGATAGATCATGTTTAGCTACTTCTGATGGCCAAGAGTAGTTTTGTATAGTGTGTAGCACTTATTAGACTTGGTAGGGTAAGAAAATAATAAGGTATGACCATTAGTTAATTCTGTGGTTTTAGTATCTTGGGCTTGTGGCTCTTTTAATGAGAAGGGGGGGAGGTATTGTTGTTTTGCAAAGATGACAAAATGCCAATGAACAATCTTCATGGTTGTCTGGCATTCATTTTTCAGGTCACTGGAGTAGTATCTAAATTTTGAGTTATCACTCGGTGTAAAATGGTTGTTTTGATATGAGATAGAAATAATCTATTTACTTAATCATCACCCCCTGAGGACATTCTCTTAGAACTAGTGTTCTGCAGGTCCTGTCACTGTGACACATCCTAGAGACAAGGAACTTCTCAGAGGTGGACAGTTCTCGTTTGGATTGTGTTCTCAGAGACTCATTCATAATGGAAAGACATACTCCTTTTAGTTCGTTGAAGCATGGGCAATACAGCACGGTGGACACATTCAGTGGAGCAAAACTAAAGACAGCAAGAGAAAGGAAGGGGCTGGAGCTCCCCAGTCTCCTTTAAGGGCATGACCCAAACCCAACATGACCCTCCTACTAGAGAGCCTGGCCTCTGACAGGTTTCTGTCCCACCAACTTTCAGTAGCACCAAGCTGGGAACATGCCTTTGACGCATGGGTCATTCGGGGATATTGTATATATAAACTGCCATACAGTCACCTAACATGTCACCTGTTTGGGACAGGAGGGAACCAGGCTCTTTCTGTCTTTTTAGAGTTTAGGTTGTCCGTGAGTCTCCATCAATTTGTCTTTAAAGGAAAGAGAAAACTGTTGGCTTCCAGAGGGGAGGGGATGTAAGTGGCCACCAAGTAAAAGCACCAAATGAATGTGTTGTCTATAGAGAATCTAAAACAGGGTGGTATAATTAATTAATCAACTAATTAATAAATGAACAAATAAATAAATCCCACAACCCGCAAATTACTGTGCTGGTGATAATTCCAGTGATCATGTCCTCTTTCTTTCCTCATCATAGTGACAAAATACATTACAAACACAAGTAGGGGTGTCAGAATTCATTTTACCCATAGTTTCCAAAGATTTCAGTTCATCTTTGTGGGAAGCTACGGCAGAGTGGCTTCTTCTATGGCAGTGGTGGGAGCCTGTGGCCATAAGTCTTTGATTTGGCAGTGGGCCAGGAAACAGAAGAAGCTAGAAACACAAGGGGATAGAACCTGCAAAGCCTAACCCCTTAAAACTTACTTCCATCAACCAAACCCTATATCCCAAAGGCCCCAAATCTTCAAAATGGCACCATAAACCTGAGACCACACACTCAAAACACAATCCTGTGGGGGATATTTCAGATACAGACTGCAATAAAATGCTCCTGAAGGGAATCTCAGTCTTATCTATAGGGAGTCTTTGACAGCCAGGGTTGGCTCTTACTCAGGTTCCACGATCATTTTAGGAGTGGCTGGAAGGCAGATGGTAGAGTCATGTTGTCCAATATAACCTGAAGAATCTCTCTACTTCCCTCACAACCCCAGGAAAGCTTGGAAAGTTATTTAGGATCATATTTTTTTTTTTTTGAAGGGAGAGACCAGCATACTGAGAATTTAATCAATTTAATTGTGTGCAGTTTATGTAGTGAGAAGGTGCTCTGGGAAAAGAAAGGAGGCATAACGGTAAGATGGTAAAATCCACCCTTTCTGCAAGTTGGAGAAGAACCTGTGTGGGCTCAACTGTGTTGATCTCTTAACCTGTGCTGGCAAAAGATTTAAAGCCAGCGGCCAACTGTTCATTCCTGGGGATTTAGAGGAAGTGCAATGCTTATATTTTGTCAGTAAAAAGAGATAATTAAGGTTCTCAGCAACTACAGACCTCTTCCTTCTCAGTGCGCTTACAAAACAAGGTGATAAGTTTCCAAAGCTTTACAGTTTCACCTGTGAAGTTAGCCAGGCATCTGCTTCATGTCTCAGCACTAGTTAGGGTAACCAAATCGTGTTACTCTCCCAACTTTGGATTTATTCATACTACAAAGTGGTACAATATTGTATCTGACTGTGAGACATTTAAAGAACATACATCCCTTACTGGATGCTGAATAAAATTTCCAGATATGAAATGATTCTACAGGAACCTAGGAGTAAAAGTGAAGAAATGGAAACTTGATTGGTAGAACTTATTATGTTTCTGCGCTGCCTGATCTGTAGCCATGAGCCACGTGTGGATATTTAAATCGATAAAAATTCAATCAAATAAAAAACTCAGTGGTTTTTTATGTTTGTTTTGTTTGTTTGTTTTCCTATGCATCTCAGACTGGCCTCCATCCGCTAATCTCTCTTCATCCATCTCCCATGTGTTGAAGTTCCAAGTGTGTGTTGCTATGCCTGGCTAACTGGTTTTTGTTATAAAATGACTCACGGCTCCAATAGAGACTGCAGAAGTAGTACAGAGACTCTTCATTTGTCATTTGCCAAGCCTGCTCTGATAATAGCATCCTATAGATGTCGGTATAATGCTAATATCTGAACACTTTGGATTTTCCTGTACCAGTTTTAATATGTAACTGTTTTCACAGTATTGTTAGGATTTGGATTGATTATGTTCCCTGAAATCTATTAAGGGCTTTGTCATTTGCCTGACAGAGCTACTGAGAGACAGTGAAAACCATAGGAGGTGGGAACTTACTGGCGGCATTAGGTCACTTAGGGAGTTGTCCTTCGGCAGCTACGTTTCATCTCCTGTCCCCAACAGGATGCTGAGCCTCATCAGAGGCCTGTTTTTTTGTCTCCAGAACACTTGAAGTTGAGCTTCTGGTGGACCACTGGTAAGTGAATGATGGTATTAGTTGGATTTTGCTCATCTATATAATTTTCATGTTATCTATATAATTTATCTATGGAATTAACATGTTTAGAATATTTACAGGTCATAAATAACATGTTAGAGTGCTGCTTTGTTACTTGTTACCTCGAAATCTTTCTTGTTTCTCTGTATTGCTTCTCATGGCTGTGAGTTGCACAACTTTTGAAGTTCATTTTCATCTTAACTGCCCTATCCTGGTTTTACGTCCCTCTTCATAACTTAACTCGTCATAATTTGTTACCATCGGTAGCTTCGACCCAAGGCGAAGGCGAAATTCATCAACATTTATATCGTTCTACTAGCCTTTATTTAGGATGCTTGTCTTACATGTTACTCCATGGACACTGGTACCACATCAGACAAAGTTATAAAGTTTTGCTTCCAAATAAGATTTATCATTTATTTTCTAAAGTATTACCCTTTCCAGTGCTCTTTCTTTATTCTTGTTATTTCACATTCTTTATCTTTTCTTTTACATTTGAAAATCTCCTTCAACAAATTCTCATCTAAGAATGTTTATAATTTAATCATATTCCTGAGGAATATTTGTTTTAGATATATATTTTTGAGCTGAATGAGTGAGTGAGTGTGTGTGTGTGTGTGTTAGCATTTTGAAGTAGTTCCTTTTGACTTTTATGGTTTCTGGAGAGATAGCTACTTTCCATCATTCTAAGTACTGATCCTCTATAATTAAGGAGTTACTTTCCCCTAGTTGCTTTCAGAACTCTTTTTCAGTCTTCATAAATGTGATTATGACCTGTCTAGGAATGATTTTTGAGGGAGAGGGGAGTCTGTTGAATTGAGTCTATTAGTTTGTATTTTGTTCTAAATCTAGGATGTTTTCAATCAGGTTTTTTTTTTTTTTAAGTTGACAAACCGTCACTACTTCTCATCTCTTCTGGGAGTCCTACAGTGTAAGTATTAGATCAGTTTTGTTATTGTTCATTTGTTCCTGATGTTCTGCACACCTTTAAAAATCTATCTTATACTGTTGCTGAGACTGGATAATTTCTATTGATATACCTCAATCCCTCAAATCTGTATTCACATTTCACCCACTGTATTTTATAATTCTAAAATGCTTATTTTATTCTCTGTATCTCCTTTTTCCCCCTTGAGACCTTCTCTTTATTTTTCTGTATTTTAACAGTATTTGAAATTATTTGCTCAACCATTTTTAAGACAATTGCCTTGAAAATCTTTCATGTAATTAACTTTAACACCCTCATGGTGTTTCTTATTTGGGTTAATATTTTTCTAAGTCCTTGCTATAGTTAGTGAATCATTTAAAGTGGTTCCCAACTGCTCTGAATACTATATTCAAAAGAATCATTTTTAAATATCAAATTTGAACAGTTAGTGAACCCTTAGCATAGGCCTTGACCCAATTTTTGGCATCTTGTAGAATCAATTAGCTTTCAAAGTCATTACAGTGCCATTTGTCATACTTCACCTATGTGCATCTCAGGGCTCTCTAGCTTGTGGTATCACAGACTCAACTTAATGGAGGACAGGTTTACTTTGGTCGTGGTTCAGGGGGTGCACTGAGTGTCACCTGTGGTTGTTCCACGTCATCACAGCATGGTGTCAGGGCTTTGACTATGACATCAGAACCCAGAGGTTTTGCTGTTCACATATCAGTGGATTAGGAAATAGAAAGAGCTTGGGCCCGATCCAGAGCAGAACCTAACCCTCAAGGCTTGCTTCCCAGAGGGCCATTTCCTCTATCAGGCCCCATGTTCTGAAAGGTTCAAGCACATGCATGTGTAAGGGATATTATGTCCAAACCACAGAATATGTACCATCATTGTATTAAAGAGCTGAAGTGACTTTAAAACATGAAATAAAGCGCTACTCTAAGGGTTACTGTGGTGGGCCATACCTATAACCCCAGAACTCAGGAAGCTGAGGCAGGAGGGTTTAAAAAAAAATCAAAAAGCAACATCAAAAAAACAACAAAACCGAAGCCAACCAAACAAAAAACCCTTGCTGCTAGTTTTAGAATTATTAAAGTTAACAACAAAATACCAAGCCCTAGGCACACATCCTTGTTACTAGGCCTTTGCTCTGTTCTGGCCATAATGAAAACATTGATTTTCTGGTTCTACCTTCATCGTCTTGCTGTTGATGAGAAACGAGAGGAATCTGAGGTGCAGTTCTGAGGCAGGTGGAAACATAGGTGTTGAGAGCAGGCCAGGTGAGGAGAAGCTTCTGACAGGAAACTGAGACAGAGTTCTGAAACACACAGAGAGACAGGGTCTGGAAGGCAGTGTGCACACTGCACTTATGGAGCCAATGCGGAGGTCCTGGAAGGCTAAGGGAGAGCTGGAACCTATCAAAATCTCTTGCTGGAGACTTATGGGAAGACAATACTGAAAGACAGACATGACTGGGGCAAATGTCAACTAGGTCACAGCAATCCAAACAGTTTCTCCTCACCAAAATCCCCAGAGAGCCATTCTTTCCTAGAGTACAACTCGGGGGGGGTGGGAGGGGAAGGTTTACTTCTTATTTCTTTTTAAAAAAAAATCACTTTTTGGGGTACATTTTGGTTCCATTCTCTCTCCCTCCAATTCCTCCCCTGCTCTCCACTCCCTCTCAAATTCATGATCTCTTCCTCTCTAATTATTAATGTTACATACACATGTTCAAATGTGTACAGAAATACAGCCTGTGAGTCCACTCGTGTTGCTCATACCCAGTTTCTTATACCAAATTTTGTTCTAAAATTCTCAGATTTCACAGTGATGTTGTCAAGTCTTGTCTATGGCTGGCGAGAGGATTCCCATGTGTTATATTTGACGAATATAGGTTTTTACAAACAACATCTTATTGGAAACAGAATATGAAGAGTTTAAAGGGCTTGTTTTCAATTGAAACTTGATTTAGGAAAGGAATATAGCAATGTCAAAGTGAGAGAAACACAGCAGGCAAAGATGGAAACCAATATGCAAACCAATAGGACTATGATAGTGTACTTTGGAAGAGAATCAGTAAGGAGTTCAGTAACAGGTTCTGGTTTTGTTAAATGGCGCCAGGGTGTGGTTTAAAGGCATTGACTGCGAGTCATGTGAAACTAGGTCAGCATTCTGGTTTTGTCATTTACTGGTTCCATTACCTGGGGAAACGACAGAAACTCTCAGTTTCAATAGAATGAAAATAATAATCTTAATGCCTATCTTAAAAAGTCACTGCTAGGATTAATGAGATATCATGTCTGTCTATGGAGCTGAGCATCATGTCTGGCACATGATGAATATCACCTTTCTTTCCTCTACTGTGTAATGCCATCTCTTCTACTAGGCTTTTCCAACGCTTCTCCTGTCCCTCATCCATGCCCTCTACGCTTCTTCTCAGCTCTCTCATTTCTTGAAAAAAAAAAAAACAAATTACCATAATCATCGTTTGTTAAAACAGATAAAAATATAACGGAGTGTTTTAATATTAATTTAAAAACAACACAATCGAGAAAAGTAAAATAACAGATTTCTGTAGTTCCCACATTTGTCCACTAGATTCATCAGCCAACAGTTGATTCAAATTTGCTTTATTGACTCTGTGCTCATGTTTATTTTATAATGTTTATCTTTAGTCCCAATTATTCTAACCCACAGAAAGAAAGCAAAGCCCTTTATAAAATCAAGCATGATGTTTCAATTTGCACATGAGTCACACTTGTGAATAGTTTCTTCTTTTGTCTTGGGCTTGGCACATGCTTGCAAATCAAAGGAGGATGGGCAAGAGTCTGTGCGTGTAAACAGCTGGCACAGTGTGCCCAGTACATAGCTGACAGTATAGAGGAATCTAACGTTCCTTTTAGTGTGTGTAGGGAACAACACTAGGAAGAATCATGTTACAGCCACAGGAAGGAATTGCTGCTTTATAAATATGATAAACCACCCTTAATACTGGCCCTTTGAACCTGCTGAGTGCCTTTCAGCAGTGTATTCCAAGGTACTTCACTGACAGTCAGCCTTGGGACCTTTGGGATCGAGTTAGGTTTTTCATTTCCTAGTTAGGAAAGGATACAAGGAATTACTTGAGAACAGGAACTAAGTCTCAGCCAAGCTGATACCCCACAAACTCAGATCAAATCCACCCTCTAGGCTACGCCTGCTGTACACATTTATTTTGTAAAAGGGAAGCATTGATTTCAACTGTAAACTCAGGTAAACATCAGGATACATTCCTTTCCACCTATTGTAACACAAGTCTTGCTTGATTTTACACTGGCAGGATCTTGAGATGATTAACTCTGAGTGTTGAAGTGTGTCATGTAGGGGGTTGAGAGAGATGGGAAGACCAAGGCTCTTAGACTCCACTGCATGCCCAGCTAGCCAGGTGGTGACCCATAGGGAACATTTCAGTGCTAGAAGAGAATAAGTTCATCAACTGATATGGTTTCAAGGTGCAGAAGTGGCTCAAGAGTGGAAACTAATAGAATTCGGATAGAGTCCTTTGGGAACTACACAAGAGAACCCTATAGATTATCAATGCAGACGAATAGAAAGTATGGGAGATGTTCTTTTCAGAAAGGCACACCTGCTGGAGGATGGGCAGTAGAAAGTCAGAACGGGGGCCTACCAAGCAGAGTTGTGAGAAAGCTTCAGGGAGATGGAAAGACACAGGTAAATTCAGCACACCAATGTCCTAAAGAGCCAGTCCAAATAAGGCACTGTTACTTTCTAAATAGGAATCTGCATCTACTTGATTACCTGGCACAGGGAGTAAGACCAACACGTCATTGTCACTTCTTAAAGTGAAAGTCTCCATTTAAACTACCAGTGATATCAATGTTGGAGTTGCAATATTTTACTCACACAGCTCACTGTATCAATAAAGGATTTCCTCATACCCACCCTATGGATAGACACTTTTGATACAGACACAACTTCCATCCAAATGCTGCCATCAGCCTGGGCTGGCTGTTCATCCCATGCCTGTTTTTTTCTCTTCCCCTTAAGTCTGCATGAACTGCGAACAGGAGGTAGCTTTTACTCTTTGGTATGAACAGAACAAGGAGGGATAGAGTGGATGTCCTCTATGCTCAGTGTTAATCACAGAGGGGAAACATTCATTCCCACAGGAATATTTATAAAACCTATGCTCTCACTTCTGACATCCAAGTGGATTTTTCTGTGTGTTTCTTAAAGAATTAAAGATGAGTTGGTGTGCTGGCTAAAGGAGCAACAAACCCCACAAAGCCAGGCAAGTCTACAAGGCTCTTGTTCAAATAAGCCCCTGGTCTGAGAACTGAGAAGAGAGCACACTTGGATAGTGTCTTTACATTGGAAGAACACCTGTGATTCTATACAGTGTCCTATTGTACCGTTGAACACTCTCTGTGCACTCTCTCTGTTACTGCACATGCTTCATATTTGGGGTTAAAGATTCCATTTTATCAGAAAAGAGAAATCAGTTCTGTGCTGTGAAGAGTTTCTGTCATACTTGGATGCTCTGTTCAGCAAAACTTGGCTGTGAGAGAGACTGCTACTGTAGAATCACAGTTTCAATACTTGTTTGTGCCCCAGTATAAGAACAGACAGGATATCATTTTGTTACTGCATTTGCGTTATGTAATTAATTGGCAACATGTACTAGGAAATCAGTACTGAGTGCAACTACTATTTTGTTTAGAAAATTACTGGAAACAGCCTCTGTAGTTTTGGAAATTTTTCTGTATTTTGATATACCTTTGAGAAAACTCCTAACTTAACCATGTAAATTCTTATAAATGGTAGAGCTTTTTTTTTTTTTTTAAACAACTTCCCATACAACCTCAGCATTCTCTTCAATTAAGGTGATTTCCTCCAAGAAACAAATGGGAGACATTTCGCTGCAAATATTGCATCCCAATGATATGTAAGAATTGATCATTTTCCCTCATTAAAGGTTAAATGAGAAGCATTAAACACCTCCAGTGAGCATCTCAAACCCTGTGTAAGATACCTTATCATTTAATATTATACAACCATACAATAGCGTTAGGAAGAGAGTATGTGCCAAACAGTGAGATCCATGAGCCTGACGGTATTTAACTGAGAAAACCATCCAAGCATCATTGTTACAGTTGAATCAGAGAGAACGAAGCAATCTGATTTTCTGTTTTATTGTTTGTTTGTTTGTTTGTTTGTTTGTTTTCTGAAACAGCGTCTAACCGTGTTGCTTAGGCTGGATCTCAAGGATGGACACGAATGGATGGGGCATGGGACTCAACACAGTTGAGTCAGCTTCAAGGACAAGAGAGCACTGGAGAGCTGGCGCTGCCACTCCTATGCTGTGAGGTGGCTCAGGTATGGGTACGATGCTCCTACATGTGCAGTAGAGAAAAGCTGGCCCCGGGGTCAAGAGAGCAGGAGAGTTAACCATGCCCCCCCCCCGCCCCCAGACAGGCTGCAGCACTTGGGAGAGTAGTCCCCGAACCTTGACTGAGAAGCACACTGGAGCTGGTTCTGGAGGTGTGGGTACTGGTGAGCCTGCCTTGAAGGCGTGAGATCTCTGTCTCATGCTGATGGCTGATGGCGGCATTGGGTAGCCTAGCTGGAACAGTGCAGTGCTAGAGACGTTCCCCGGTGCGGGTAAGGGAGATCGAAGGGCTGACTTGCTTAGTTAAGACCCTGGCCCAGATCCAGGGCTCTGAATTGGCACACCAAAATCTATCTCATCTGCGAACAGTTGAGATGGGTGAAAGGCCTATTCCTGCTGATCCAAAGCTGCAGAATCTCCAGAACACAGGGCAACGGGATAACTGGAAGGAGTCCCAGTGAGGCTCCAATATTGATGGTGTCACAGAAGCCAGAGATCTTGACCAGACCAATGATTCACTGCAATGAACATTTGCAAGTAAAGGTATGTGGACAGAGGGGTACATTGTGGGACACACTGTGACATACTCCAGCTACCATAACGAGATGTTTAATATGCTTTGCTTTTTGTTTGTTTGTGTTTTATTTTAGGGGTAGGTTGCAAGGGTGAAGGGGGGATATGAGAAGAGATGTCAAACTCACAACGAATCAATAAAAGTTTTAAAAATGGAAGGAAGGAAGCAAGAAAGAGAGGGGGGAGGGACATGGAGAGACAGAGGCAGGGAGGTTAAATTTAAGGCATCCATAGCATTTAAAGAGTTAAAAATTGCAAACATTGCATGCAGTGAATGGACACTCTGGGTGTCTATTCTTCTAAAGTAATAATTGCAGTATATACCTAGAATAAAATTCAAATCAAGCATTTAAGGCTCCCTGAAGTACTTGAAAGAGTTCTTTCAGACTTGGCATAGCCCCGTACAGACTTGTGTAACATGTGTTGAAGGATGATGGTGGATTCTAGTTTGAAATTCACTGCCATGACCTAGCAAAAGTGTTTTGAGAGTCCTTGGCCTCTCAAGAGAAAGTAGGATAGCAAATTCAGCCTTTCTGTCTAGTCTTGTTACTTAATCACCTCAAACTTTACTTTTTGCAGTTGTAGCTATGGCTTAGCTGTTACAACAAACACTTGCTGCTCTTTCAGAGGCCCTGAGGTCGGTTCCCAGCACTCCTATTTGGAGGCTCACAACTTCCTGTAACATCTTGTAACTCTGACAGCCTCTCCAGCCAGGCAGACATTCATACAGATTAATAAAAATGAAAATGAATCCTAAAAAGTGTTTACTATTCATGATTGCTTTATGATAGAAATTTTCACATGAGTAACTGGAGGTCTGCAGGTGAACTGATACTGTCATAAGGCTCAAAAGGCAGTCATTAAGTCGATTTACTAATGCTGGAATGATGCTTCAAAACCTGGGCCACAGGCCACAACGACAATGCTTCTTTTTCTCCGTGTGCACGTGCGTGTGCCTGTGCACGTGTGTATGTGTGTGTTCTTCAGTTTCCCCTCCATTCCCCACCTTTCTCATAAGCGTCAAGCATTATATACAACTGAAAACATGGTTGGATTTTGGAGTTAGATAAAATCAACTGTCCAGTAGGTAGCATTTCTTCTAGGCTCTGCAAAAAGCCAGGTAGGAGCCAGGCTCGCATATACAAAGACTGTTTGGGCTTCTCTCTTTGGCCTCTCTCTTCTCTTCCCCCTTTCCCTCCCCTCTCTTTGTCCCCCCTCTCCCTCTATCAGTCTCTCTCCCCATCATCTCTCTCCACTTGTTCCTGGTTGGCTTCTTTCCTTCTTTCTCTCTCCTCTTTCTTTCTGTCCTTCTCTCTCCCCTTTCTTTCTCTGCCTCTAGTTCCACACATTCCCTTCCCATGCCTCAAATAAACTTCATTTTACACTAGACCTGCCGTCTGGCTGATAGCCTGGGGAAGATGCCTCAGCAAGGGCCCACCGACGAACCTCTGCTGCATCATGCGGCCACATTACAGAACATATCACATATTGTACATACTACACATCTACTACATGATACAAATATAAATATGTGATGTATCTACACAGTGTGTGTGGTAAGTTTTGAAGACTTGAAATAAAGACTTTTTCTTGTCATATCGGAGCATTCTGTGGTGAGAACTTTCCTTCCTGGAAGCAAAGGCTATTCTCCCTCAGTACTCTTTGTTGAAACCAAGTTGCTTGAATGTGTTTGTTCTTACTCAGGAAAAAGATGAAGCACATACTTGCCAAATAAGCACAAGGTATGGAAGTGGTCCTGCTGGTAATTTTGCTAAACTCCTGAAAAAAATCATCTTTGTTTTGTAAATAAGACAGGAGTCAAAGATCTGTGTTTCTCAGCACACAATGAAGGCTTTGTACAGTAGCTGTTTTCCTTATTGTGGCAGCCCCCCACACCTCACACCCCACCCCATGCCCCCCACCTCACACCCGCCCCCGCCTCCCCCACCCCCTCTCCTGGCCCAGTGGTAACAAAAGCAGAGCTTTGCCACTTTGTCCCAGAGACAGGGGTTTTAAATCCATTGAGGGCAACTTTGCATCTTATCTAAGTCTTTCACTACAGGCCACTTAGTCAAGAAAGGCCCTGTTTTGCTGGTCCGTGGACAGGAAAGAAGGGCTGCAGCTGGGACAGGGAGCAGGTCTCTGCTCACAGGCATCTGCCAGCTTTGCATAAAGGATGCTTACCTCTGTTTATAGCCCATCCCCTCTCCCTTTATAATTCCCATGGCTGATGTTACTTTTTATAGCATGTCTGACTGTCTGGAAGGAGCTGAGTTGCTCCACGCCTTAGAAATTAAAGGGAAGAGGAGAACCATCAGTGTCTGCCTACAAAAGGGTCTCTCCCTCTCAGAGTCTACAAAGCAAATATCTGTGTAGTGTTTGTGTGCTTGATCAAGCACATCTATAGAGACGATTTACTGCAGGCACATTTTAGAATGGATGATTTAAGTGGAAGAACTTGAGCTATGTTTTGTATGCACCTATAACCTCCTTGGTTTGTTGGCTATGCTGTCATATTAATAATTGCTAGTTGGCTTCAAGTCACATTGTTACTACTTTGTGTCATAATAATTGGGAAAAAATTGACCCCTGACTTGATATTTTAAAAAATATTCTAAAAAACAAAAATCTATTTTCAATTATAACACACACACACACACACACACACACACACACACACCTGTAGGAAACACCAAAAAATGTTGTGATCTACTTTACCGCCGACACTAGGAAAAGTAAAGGAAATGTTGCAACAGAATTTAATTCTGAAGAGGATGCAGGGTATGTTTTAGAAAGATTTTCTTAATCATCAGGATTAATCCTGACTTTCAACTCCAGCTACGAATAGGATATCCCATAAGAAAGATTTACAGCATGTGAGGAATTTTTTTTTTTTAACCAGGAAAGGCTCCCAATGTCTAAGTTACAAACATTACACTTATTAGAGATTATGTCTGTTTCCTGTATAGAATGAAATATCAAAACAAATACTTGGAAAAAGTCAAGTCACCTAAATGACAAAAGTTTAGAAGATGAATTCTAAATGGCCAGTTTCAAAACGGCTTCATACAGCTTGGCAAATTTAATTAAGTATATGTGAGGGCTTAAAACTGACCTCTGGCCAATAGTAACAGCGAGTGCTTGAGCACGTGCACGTACTCAGCTAACAAAGAATAATAGACAAACTGCCCAGAGATGCAAAGCTTTAATCTTATTGAAGAGCAATAGTGACCCTGTAAACAAAGTAAGTGGAGTTTGAGTCATTGAGGCTGAGCCTAGAAGCCTTGCTGGTAGTATTGATTGTATGTAATTCTCTACAGCTCTTTCTAATTGTTTAAGAAGTGTGAGACGCCGTGCAGAATGGGGTCGTTAGCCGTCTACATCTCACGTGGCCAACCTCAAACAGAAAGAAGACGAAACTCTCTGGGAAGAGTAGAAGCCAAAAGCCAGATCCACGTTTCAGGAAGATGCAATGTATTCTGCTTCCAGAAGCTTAGATAACTCAAAACCTCGAATAGCAAAGCTGCTGTATCAGCCATCCACTTGCACTGTCACAAGTAGATACACTGAAATTACCTCTTACACAGCATTGCCAAGTGCTGCTCTGTGTCGGCAGCTTTTAGTCTTGATAAAGGTAAATATTGTCATTAATGCAACCTCACTAAACTATGCAAAAATATAAACTGGAGACGTCTTATCAAATATTTCAATTAGTCATAACAGAAACAGTATGCACCAAACAAAAAATGTAATCAAATCTGTGCTGCCACCCACCAAAATACAGAATGAGTCATTTTGGTGGAGTTAGAAATAATAACAAACGTCATTTGCGTTGTGATAACTTAATC
This sequence comes from Mastomys natalensis, assembly GCA_021653895.1. NCBI lineage: Eukaryota > Metazoa > Chordata > Mammalia > Rodentia > Muridae > Mastomys > Mastomys natalensis. The sequence continues at coordinate 204,848 of JAJTUV010000670.1, forward strand.
AGCTAGTTGATTGATTTTTTTCCTTTTTTTATTTTCATATGTACATGTGTGTGTATGAGTGGCATACGTGTATGTTTGCATGTTTGCACGAGTGGGGACATATATGTTTGTGGATACATGTAGATGTGATTATGGGTGCTTGTGGAGGTCCACATCAATGTTGGGAATTGTCCTCCAACATGCTCCCTCTATTCGGTGAGACAAGGACTCTTAATCAAATCCAGAAAACATCCTGATGTTGCTAGCCTCCCTAGTCATCTTACTCTCGGGATATCCTGTCTCTGTCTTTTGAGGCTTACCCAGCTTTTATGTGGATCCAAACTCTAGTTGTCACAATTGCATGACAAGCTCTGAACCACTAAGCCATACCTGAACCTTCCCCCATTTCATGGTTCACTCTGTTTTGGTACTCTGTAAGCATTATCTTGAGCCCACAATAGCAAGAGTCAGGCAAAAAGATCCTCTAGCACTGCACACACTGTCTGTAATACACATTTTTAATGCTCATTTTTCACTCCAACTGAATTCATTTGAGTGAGAATCAGATACAATCTGATATTAGCAAATAGTTAGCAGTGATTTGTGACGCATAAGAGATACTTCACATATAACAAAGATTTTCCTCATTCCTAATGTTAGTTATTACACTTTTAATATTATTGTATGATTTTCTTCTAGAACCGTATCCTAATGAATCGTCACAATCAGAATCTATGAAGAAAGTCTGGTGAACTTTGTCTCCATCTTTGGAGGGGGCTATTAAACAACATCAAGAATTGGCCACCAAGACTCAAAGACCATGAGGGAGCACATTGTCTCAGGAGAGATTTGTTTCCATGTTGAGGATGCGTAACTAGCTATGGCCTGGCTATACTTTCATCTTTTTGTGTCTGTGGACAGGTCCACCACATTACTTCTCCTTGAAACCAGTTAAAATGGACTGAATTGACCGAAGACATCTTCTTTTGTCTTGAATTCTTTTCAGTTCAGTCACTTGCTACACAAAGATTACTTACCTCTCAAAAAGGCCTTTAGAGACTGTCCTATAGGACCCAACACATAAGCACCATCTCTTGGTTTTTTTTCTTACCCTGTACTATTTATTCTCTACAACTCTGACTTCCTGTTGTTGGTTGCTTCTTTCCCAAAATACCAAGCACCTGGGGTGGGGTGGGGGTAATATTATCATTTTGGTTCAATGTACTAATCCACTCATACCTGGAATAAGGCTTGGAAATAAGTTCCCCTTCAAACAGATGTTTCGTCATGAGTTTATGAGTAGTTATGAAAAGGTTCTTTGCCTAGAGTGGTCATGCTATTATTAACTTTACAATGTATTACCCCGAGCCTTGTGTGTGTGACTTGGGAGATAGGGTATCAAAACACAACATCTGGAGGGTCTTTCCAGATTACGGGGGAATCAAGGTTGGTGGTTGTATTCAGTATTCTTGCTACTATGACACAAATGACAACAAAGACAGAAGACTTATCTTGATCCACAGATTCAGAGGCCCCATCCATCCTAGGAGGAAACCCATGTCTGCAGAAGCCTGCAACCAGAGAGACTGGCCCTACTCCAATAGGCAGGAATTAGAGAGCTCAGACTGGAAGGGAGGTAGGTACACCCTTTAAAGACTGGACCCCACTGACCTACCTCTGCTAGCAAGATCCCACGTTCCTGAGGTTTCTCAATTGCCTAAAGCAGCACCCTCAGCTGCGGACTAGTGTTTAAATACATGACCTGTGGGGACCAATCCACATTCCAACCCTAAGTCATCAGTTGGTAAAGGAATAACTGTTGCTTAACCAAAGGTTTCTATGCCTACATTTGGATTCAAAAGTCTGTTAGGAATGATTTCAGTTGATTTCTCCCAAGCAAATGTGCATACACTACTCCTGCCTCCAGTCTGAGGTGAAATGGGTTTGTTTCTCACTAGATGTGGTCATCTTTGCCATTGTGCTTTCCTAAAATCTTTTGTTCCCTGATGTTCTTTCTATCCTTCCCATGCTTCCCAGCATCCTCTGGTATCATGGAAGTTCCATCCCATCTGCTGCCAAGACCTTCTACAAGGGGTGTGCATTGTTCAAAATCACCACCATCACCTGGCCTGGAGTGTGCCTCTTGACTCTATTCAACATCTCCTTTCTGTCTTGTGGCAGCGCCTCTATTGTCTCCTTCGAAGTTCAGCACAGGAGCCTTAGTTTGCTATTAAACTAAGCACATGTTTCTGTCTGTTTTGCTCATCCCATCTCCATGTAGTTCCCAAGCCTGGTAAACCCTGGTTTTACCAATGAACCCTCAGCTGAAAAATACACATCTTAAGTGGAAAAGAGGGAGCTGTCGTAGCAAATACCAGATTCGACAAAGGAAAAATATTAAAGGCTAAAACAACACCCCAGCTCTTACTATCCCTGCAATTTCTGACATCTCAATAACCTTCTCTCTTTTAAGAGTCACCCTGCCAGACTGGGGCAGCTTGTGCATTACTCCGCCATGCCTACTGCCATGTGTATCATGGTGCCCGGAATTTACAATACCCAAAACAAATGTTTGATGACTGAGTGAACGAATGCGTGGGAAAGCCTGTTCCCATCTAGCTTGAACAACCGTGATCTCAGGTTTAAAACACAGATCCTTGAGACAGGCTATAAAACACCTTCATCTTTAATCCTTATCCTTCTCAGCAGCCACCCACACCCTCTGACCAGGCATTTATCTCAGGGCACAAAATGCCATTTGCCCACTGATCAAAGGCTGTGGCGATGGGAGGCAGGAGCAGCTGTGCTAAGATCCTGCCCACACCCTTCCTGCTGCTAGCATCCCACCCCAGGGCCTATTCTGATTTCACAGGCTAAGTCCAGTGCCTCTTCCAGTCCCTCCCCTCTGGGTCCTCGCAGACACTCTGTGGGCCTGAAGGGACAGTTCCTGGCTTGGAATCCTGCTTTCAGCAATTCATTGTCCCCAGGCAAGGTGCAGATAGCCACCAGAGCTCCTTTCCCCTTTCCTGGGACACTGATAAGGCAATGAAAACAGTTCTCTATTTTCCAGGCAAAAAGCTAACTTGGTAGAATGGGGTGGAGTCCAGTGATAAGGAACAGAACTTGCTGCTTTCTAGAAAGAAATATGGTGAGGGAAGGGAAGGGGAGGGGAGGGGAGGGGAAGGGAGGGGAGGAAAGGGAAGACTAAAGGCCCTGTGAGTTTGCAGTGGTCAAGCACTTCCCCTCTCAGTGGCCTTCCCAGTGTCAGAGTCTAATCTTTTGGTAGAGAAAGATTTGCTTCAGGTTGTCTGGGTCACTTAGAGCCTTCCATGAGACCCACTTACCCAGAGTGCAGCTTATAGGCCAGTAATAAAAGAGAGGCAGATAGACTGTCTTCCCACTAAGCATAGTGGCTCAGACCTGTGATCCCAAGACTCTGGAGGCAGAGGAAGGAGGATACGAAGTCCCAGGGTAGAGGACACTATCTGAGAAGATACTGCTTCTAAGGTTACAAGAAAAACCCCAAAGATTGTCTTCCTGTTCAGTTAGCCCAGGGCTGACTGAATTTTACAAAACTAAACACTAAGAAATCAAAGAACTCAATTAAAAATTAGAGCACAAAACTTGTCTTAGTGTTCTATTGCTGTGGAAGAGACATCATGACCACAACATTGCTTAGAAAGGACAGCAATTAACTGGGGCTTGCTTACAGTTTTAGAGATTTAGTCCACTGGCCTGGCAGGAAGAATGGAGGCAAACAGCCAGATGGCAGATGGCAGACTTGGTTACATATGAAAACAAAGGGCTGTCTCCGACTCTGTTGCCTGCCTTTGGATCCCTCTCCCTATCTGGGCTGCCTTGTCCAGCCTCAATAGGAGAAGATGTGCATAGTACTACTGCAGCTTATATGTCAAGGTGGGTTGATATCCACCCCTTTTCTGAGGAGAAAGGAGGATGTTTGGAGCAGGGGATAGGGGAGAAGGGGAGAAGGGAGATGGGGAGGAGGAATGGGAAGAGAGGAGAGAAGGAAAGCTGCAATCCAGATGTAAAGTTAATTAATTAATTAATTAATTAATTAATTACAAAAGAAGCTGTGAAGACATAGTGTTACAATGAGAACAAATGTTAGGGTTAGGTAATTATTAGAATTGAAACAGCAAGGTTAGAGACACCCAGGAAGGTAAATGAAAAGGTTTGTAGCTTTTGTGATGAAGGGTAGGCACAGAATTAAAATTTGAGGAATTAAAATTTGAGGAAAAGTGAAGCTATAGCTTGGCAGTTGTGTTTCTTGGTGATCAGAATAACCATTTGTGGTTAAACATCTTTGAAGCTTTAATTCCCATTATTTTAGAAACTAAGGCACAGGACAGTTGTTCATGTTGAGATCTGTGTCCTCAAAGGCATCTGTTATAGGGATCAAGGGAAGAAATATCTTAAAAGGTACATCTGGTCTACCATGATTTGGGACGTACAAAGGATCATCCCTCTCCACAAGGACACTTATGGTTTGCATACCAATGGTTCTCTAAAAGCTCACCTGTTAAATCCTTGATTCCCAAGACGTGGATCCAGCTGTAAGAGGATCATGAGGGTTTCTTCATCATTAGTGGATTGATTCTCTGATAGATTTATTATTTGGCAACATTATTGGAAAGTGGAGTCCAGTTGATAGGCGTCAGTCACTAGAGGCCTCCCCAAGAATGGTATCCTGTCACTGGGCTATTCCTCTCTTCTGTCTACTTCCTGGGTACTCTGAGACTAACAGCTTAGATCTTCCATAGCTTCTTTTTTTTTTTTTTCTTTTAATTAATTATCAACTTTACCTCCCAATTGAAGCTTCCCATTCCTCTTCTCTGTGTCACTCCCTCTAACATCCCTTCTCCTCCCTTTGTCCTCAGAAAAAGGGAGGCCTACCATGGATATCAACCCACATTGGTGTATCAAGTTGCAGTAGGACTAGGCACATCTTCTCCTGTTGAGGCTAGTCAAGGCAGCCCAGTTAGGGGAAGGGATTCAAAGACAGGAAACAGAGTCAAAGCCAGCCCCTGCCCCTGCTGTTAGGAGTTTCATAAGAAGATCAAGTTACATAATTGTTACATATGTGCAGAGGGCCTCGGTCCTAGGGCCTAAGGCCATGCATGCTCTCTGGTTGGTACTTCAGTCTCTGTGGAAACCAATTGACCTAAGTTAGTTGATTCTTGCGATGTCCTTGATCTCTCTGGCTCCTTCCTTCAATCCTTCCTCCTCCACAGGATTCCCCAAGCCCCACCTAATGTTTGGATGTAGGTCTCTGCTTCTGTTTCCATCAGTTGTTGGATGAAGCCTCTCTGATGACGGTTATGCTAGATTCCTGTCTGCAAGCATAGTAGAGTATCATTAATAGTGTCAGGGGTGGGCTCTCTTTTATAGCATGAGTCTCAAGCTCAACCATCGACTATTCCCTTAATTTCTGCTCCAACTTTATCTCTGCACATCTTGTAGACAGGACACAGTGTGGGTCAAGGTTGGTGTTCCAATCCCTCCATTGGATGTCTTGCCTGGTTATAGGAGATGGTAGTTTCCGGTTTCACATCCCTCACTGCTAAGAGTCTTAGCTAGGGTCACCCTCATAGACTCCTGGAAGTTTCTGTTGTCTTAGGTTTCTAGCTCACCCCTTCAGCCCCCCAACAGATTCTAGCTCTTTCTCCCAGTACTCTCTCCCTCTGACAGCCTCCTCACATTTGAACTCGATCCTTCCTGTTTTCCTCCTCCTCATGGGAGTGAGGATGACTTCTTTTAAAAAACAAAACAAAACCCTCTACATTGTGTTGTACTCCAGCAGCCTCAGGACACTGGGTCACCCAAAGTTGCCACCTGCACCAGGCACAAAGGAGCGAGCGACATGGCTCTGCCCCTTCACTGACCACAGTCTCCTGTGGCCAGGGCTGTTTCCTCCAGCTTCACCATTGTTTCTCTAGTCTTGCTTCTCCCTGGGCTTGTTTGTGTAGGAAAGCCACTCTCCCAGTTTCCTGTGTCTCTGCCATTTCCTCTCATTATCATTTCCCAGTGTGGCACTGATGGTCATTGTTTTCCTTTCTGACCACAATTCTAGTTCCCGGGGACGGACAAGTAAGTGTGCAAAGACAGCAGAGGCCTGTCTGCTGGCCTCTCTCAGCTCCAGAACAGCACTGAGAAGTGGTGGGCGTGGCGTTCTCTTGTCAGCCCTGGATGGAAGAAATCCAGTATCAGGAGACAGCTTCTTGCCGGTTAATCCCCAGACGCTATCTAAACAGAGTCGCGTTCCCAGGAGTTAAGACAGGAGAGGTCCCTGAGTGCTGATAACCATCTGTGCCAAAGGAAGCCATGAGTGTTGGCTTTCTGGGGCTTGCCACGCGTTTACTGCTGCTAAGCTGAGAAATAGATTGAGCAGTACTCACAGGGATCCTAACCCAGGTGCAGACCTCCACTTAAAAAGGACGTCCCTTGTCATTTTATTCAGTGCTCCAGCCTTTAGCTCAACCCCACTGTCCACTTAGTGGGCACCATGGCGTACGGTAAAACATTGCGTGTTTTATTGGTGGTGCTTTGATTAGAAGTCTTTACGGCAGGAACTCCCAAGGATCCTGGTTCCAAAGATCCTGGTTCGTTTCCCTGAGCACAGGGAAAAAGAACTACAAATGTAACTGCCTGGGGAAACTGAACTGAGATGCCTTCTCATTCACTGTTGAAATGGCTGGGCCAGATTTAAGTATTGATTTCCAAATACAAACGAGAGAAAACTGTGAAAGACGAATAAAGTATGGAGTGTGTGAGTGTGTATATGTGTGTGTGTGTCTATGTTCACAACAACAGCCAACAAGGTAAACTGAGCTAGCAATATTAGACTTGTGATTTCAGCTTGGTCTCAATTAAAACATGTATCAAAGCCTATTTTTTTTTTTATTTTTGCCTGTCACCTAAAAGAACCTAATGGGCTATTTTGGTAACACGTTCTGTAATGTTTTTATAGATTTTGCTCATTCTTTTCATTACATTTTTCCTACCAGTTTTAACACTGTGACACCTGGCAAAAACATTTTTGTTTATTTCGGGGTTTTAAAGTGCTATGTGCTTACAAGAACACCCACACTTCCAGGGTTTTGAGCCACAGAAACAGATATAATAGAAACACATTTGATTCTTTACTTCAGATGCAATGGTGGTTTCATTAATAGTTTTAAGCATGCCTACTGTAGTTCCCCTGTGGCAAAGCTACTGATGTATCGACATGCTTTAAACATGGATCAACCACCATTTGCATTTTAAGAGAAAAATGTACATGCCATTTGCTCCAAGAGCAAACTAAAATTCACTAAATCCTCAGCCAATGCCCTATCCTCCCCATCTATGCTCATAAAATTCAAAATAATTGTAAAGGAACTATTCTGTCAGAAATAGGGGTTCTGAAAAAAGAAAATGGAAAGTTTTCTTTTTCAAAAGGTGGTGTTTTTCAATAACACCACCTTTTTTGTAATGATACACCTTGTTTGTAATGATAGGATTAAATGTGCTGCTCATTAATTGAGCTTTAAATGAATTCTAGAAACTAATGAAATATTTAATGTAATAATGACTTGAGTTCCACTTCAAAGCAAGAAGAGATACGTGGATGGAGGTTTATATAAAAGGAGACTTGAAGCATTTTAAATGGCTGGTAGGAACATGTATTCTTTTATAGAGAACTGGTTAGTATATCATCTCCATTTAGTTTCTGTAAGCAACACTTTCTGAGCATGCTTTTGGGGAGCTGCCTCCTGGTGGAATTCAGAAGTGTTGAAACTGTTGGAAATTAAAAGTAAAAAACTCTGAGAAAATATCCTTTTCTTTTTTCAGATATCTGAGGGAAAAATACAAAACGCATAACTGCAAGCTGATGACTTAACATCATGAATGAGTGGTTTGTGGTCCCCACTCTATTTGCAACAGAGCTTCCTCCCAGTACAGATTAGCCTCTTTCTTCCAAAGTGATCTTTGAGATCTGTGGTGACAGTATTTGGGGAATCAGTTATTATCATCACCTTGAGGTAGATTTATGGGGGAAATCTGAGAAATAACATCATTGATAAAGAAATCTGGGGAATACGTTTTCCTGCCTCTAGTTTTATGATAAACAAGCATTATAAACTTGGCTGAGACTGTTCCAGAATTTGCTTCAACAGGAGGAAGCCCTTACGTTTCTTAAAGGAATTAAACTCCCTAAGCATGTGCGATGCACGGGGCATCGCACTCCGGGCACACCTGGATTTTCTGGCAGGACATCTCAGACTCTCTCCTGGGTTCCTTCCCTGTCCGACTCAGGACTGAGTCTTATAAATCAAACTTTTCCACAATCAATTATCACAATATACCCTTTTCAGGCTATTCTGTTTTCCTAATTATACCTATTTTGCCCAAATTACATATATGCACACATAAAGCAAGCATTCAATAGTGGATTATTGAAATAATTTTCTTAGGCTTAAAGATGTCCAATGGCATGATTTTCAAAACTTCCACTGGCAGCAGACAGGCTGCATAGAAAAGCAAGGGAGGATTATCTCAGCCCAGAGACAGTCAGTTTCATTAGGTGGTTCAGACAAGGAGCAGACAACACTGCCTTTTCCTTTCCTTTGTTTTAACTTAACATTCATGGTATTTAGAGTTTACCTTCCCAAAAAAGATTCAGAAACCAGCCTCTGGCTTTGTGTGGGGAAATACCTCACTTTAGTGTGCACAGTATTTAGATTTCAGACCATTAGTGAGACAGGCTGTCCACTAAACTGAGCAGAAATAGAAAAGAATCCTGCCTGTACATGGGTTAAATAAAGACCACACGTTCCAACAGTCCGCCGCAAAGGACTTAAGGGGCCACTCCCCAGACACTGCTTTTACTTATCTAGAATCTTAATCCCAGTCTGCACCTTTTGATCAGCCCAAGCCCGGGACCAACGATGACTTATCAAAGGGGCTGGAATTTGTGCTGTGCTCCAAGCGCCCATATAACTAACCACTTGTAGGCTGGATTATGGGACTAACACTTCAACACTCAACAAGTGGAGGCCTGGGAGTAGCTCATGGTCTCCATCACAGAAGAGGTGCCACGAGTCAAGTGGGAGGGTCAAGCCAGACACATAGGCCTCCAGCAGCTACCAGCCTTCCCAGATCTGTTAACAGAAATTTCCTTCCTTACGACACATGGTGCCAGGGATGACTTCTGTTAGGGATGTATGTCTTTTCAAGGTGGTCTTGTCCTACTATCTCTGACTTCCCATCTTACTGCAGGAGAAGGTTCCCACCTGTGTGACAAATCTCTAGCGTTTTCTAGTCTTCCAGTCAGCCTGAATTTTCTATTATCAACCTCTAGACTCATTGTCTCCCCAGGTCTGTATTTAGGTAAAGCGATAGCTCCCTGGCCTTCCATCCTTTTCTAAGTTAAGCCAGACATTACAAGATTAATTAGTATTTTCTGCTCCAAATCTGATTTCCCATCCCATCTGTCTTAATCCCTAATTTATTGTAAGTACCAAGCTAAAAATAACAGGAGGAATGTAAACTCTTGAGATTGTCCCTCTTTCTGATTCAAGCATCAATCCCCTTCCCTTCTCCTTTTTTTTTTTTTTTTTTGGTTTTTCGAGACAGGGTTTCTCTGTGTAGCTCGGGCTGTCCTGGAACTCACTCTGTAGACCAGGCTGGCCTCGAACTCAGAGATCCGCCTGCCTCTCCCTTCCCTTCTCCTAATACCTTCAACAACACACATTCCTCAACATATTGCCTATCCCCATCTTTCCAACCTTGGATATTTTTTTATCCCCAAACTTTCTTTTTTACCTATCAGAGCATAAAATTTTATTCTTCTGACTGGCACATCTTTCTCCTCTGCTTTACCCTTAACTAGCTGTCCTAGACAAAACCAATTGCCAAATGCTAGTTAACAAAACCTTGCCAAGAGATAAATGGGGCTGAGTGTGTACTATCTCTTGAAGACATGTTAACGCTGATACAGTTTTGTGAATCAGAGTCTCATTTAGCCCAGGCTAGCCTTGAACTGTTGATCCTCCTGCCTCTACCTCCCAAGACCTGGGGTTACAAGCATGAGCCATCATATTCAACGACTGACAGTGATTTGAAACATTTTTAAACTTATGTAAATGTGTGGGTGTGTGCACATGGATGCAAGTGTCCTCAGAAGCTGGAAAATGTCATCCAATCCCTGGTCCCCTGGAGTTGGAGTTACAGGTAATTGTTAGCTGCCCATTGTGGGTTCTGGGATTCAAGCATTGGGCCTCTGCTAGAGCAATACACACTCTTAACTGTTGGTCATTCTCTCCAGTTCCATGAACAAATGTTTTCTACAACAGAATTTAGAAAAATGATTGTCTCAAGAAAATTTAAATTGGGGATGAAGAGTTCTCGTCCATCACTGTCTCCTTGCAGAACACAGTTACTGCCTTCTGAGCCTAACCTGCTTTTTCCACACATCTGCTTTTCCCGGGGTCATTCATGCCTTATCTTCATCTCAGATGGAACACACTTTTCCTGATGGAGACATGAATAATTAATGATGACTTCTCACTAAAGTAAATACCTTTAATGCCAGCACTTGGAAAGCAGAGGCAGTTGGATCTCTATGAGTTCAAGGCCAGCCTGGTTTACAGAGTGTGTTCCAGGACAGCTAGAGCTCTATAGTGAGAACTTGTCTCCAAATCAATCAATCAATAAACAAACAAACAAACAAATAAACAATCAAAATAAAACAAATGTGCCAGTAGGGGTGATAGAAAGAATCCAAACTTTTAAACTAGACAGAATTGTGTTCTGGGTCCAAGTCTTACTGTCCTGGTGACTTTGGCAGTTTGAGCCCTCCATTTCCTCTTCTGTAAAATGGACACTTACAGCCTTCAAGTTACTGAGCAGACTAATAATTCATGTAGTTGCTTTGTAAAGTAAATGACTATATAGCTAACAGTTTCCCAAATCTCAGTTATTTTATTTTTTAAGTATAAACCTAGTGTGACAACTGTAGTAAATATGATTGACATGTTTGTCACAAGGCTTCTCAGTGTTCACTTAGGATTGTTTCATCAACACTAAAGAATTGCAAATCATAGCTTTATACATTAGAACACTTGGACAGTTATTAAGATCTCTTTAAATTTAATTTTTGACTTATTCCAAATTTACATAGTAGCCTGAACTTGAAAAGCTTGAAAACAAATAGAAAGTGAGAGAGAGAGAGAGAGAGAGAGAGAGAGAGAAGAGAGAGAGAGAGAGAGAGTTAATTATTTTAAGTTATATTTCTCATTGCTGTGAGTATATTCCCGACAAGAAGCAACTTAAGAAAGGCTGGAAGGGTCTATTCGGGCTCACAGTTTAAAGGTGCCCATCTTTATGTCAGGGAAGGAATGACTCTCAGTTTAAAGATACATGCCTTTACGTCATAGAAGGCATGGGAGCAGGGATCACTCATCGCTATAGTAGCAGCAGCCATCTTACAGCTCAGGGGATTAAGAACCATCTGAGTGTTAGTGCCCATCTGGCTTTTTCCTTTTGTCTTTTATTCAGTCTGGCATCCCAACACATGGTCTGGTGCCATTCAGATGCAGGTGGGTCTGCCCTCTTACATCAATCCTTTCTGTAAGCACTCTTACACTCACACTCAGAAGTATGTTTCCCAGGATTCTAAATCTAGTTGAGCTGACAGTGAAGATTAACCCTCAGGGCATTACTCTTTCCAATGAGAACAAGAACTGCCTCTGGGACCATATATTCAGTTTAAAGGCTTGCCTACTTTCAAATTGTACAAACATTGTAATTCCTACCAATCCCTGAAGAATGGTCACAACAAAATTGGGCTCACCATAAAGAATTCTTCAGTAGTAAGATGTCTCCCCTTTTTGACAATTCTAAAGGACCATAAAAATGTGATGAGGCCTTAACCTAGAAAAGCACCCTACTTCTTTATATAGTCTTCTATATACACCTTCAAAAAAATGTTTAATGACTTTTCAAGAAGAAAGGGAAGAATATGCTTGAATGAATCTGCAATCCACTTCCACTCCAGAGACCGTCACCTTCTCCTTACCTTAAGATCTGACTTCACAGACTCTTCTGTCAGCTTCCTTGTACTTTTTGTCTAAAAACAGAATCTTTCTGAGTTGGGAAAAGAGATGCCAACATTGTCTTTATAAGCATTGTTCCAGTTGTAAATGTGTGGCAAATGAGGTCAGTTGGTCAGGGTTCTAAAAATAATAAAGAATGGACTGTAAAGATTGGTTAGTGGGTAAAGTACTCACTCTGCGGGTGGGGGTGGGGTCTAAGTCCATATCTCAGCACCCATGTACGAGCTGGTACGGTAAAGCATGCCTGTGACATTAGCTCTGGGGCATGAAGACAGGCAGATACAGAGGCCGTTTTGGCTAATCAGTGTAGCTGAGATCATAAGCTCCAGGTTCTGAGAAAGGATCCTAACTCCTTTGAGTTTGAGATCTATAGCTGAAGATACCCATAATCAATGTATGTATGTCCTTTATATATGTACATACATACATACAACCCAAATAAATAAATAATGATAATGATAATTAGCAAATATTTGGGTGTTATTTATTATCTCATTTCATACTGAGGGTTCATGAGCTCCGAGAGATTCTGAGTGTGTCAATATGTTCAGGATTACCCCAGGAACATGTGATACTACTCTGGTACGTTTAGGCTGGCATCACAAGTTAGCCTTTATATTATTCTCATTGCCTAAACCCTTGCCAAGTGCCCTTTAGACTTAGATCTGCCTGTGTCAACTTGAATTAAATATACACAGTACTTTTTCCAAAAGAGTCATAATAAAATGAGCAAAATAAATATAAATATGGGTATGACATCTATATGACTTACTTGATTTATTTAATTAAAGTAATTTGCTATGTGCTTAAGTGTGAAGGATGTATCCCAGATGCTAATGAATAAAATACATCTATGAGACCCAGACTCTGTGCTCATATAGTTCAAATTAAGTCATCTAAATAAACAGAAGAGACATCTACATAAATAAATGCAATAGTGATGCTTTGGGGACAGTGTGCTTTAATTGCCTATTTATTTATACTTCTCAGACTCCCAGCCTCCTTGTGTCAGGGATCCTGCCCTTTTTGTATTCCCAGCACTAATCAGAGTGTCTGAGACAGAGACAATTTTTGATAAATATTTATAGAATAAATAAAGACAAAAAAAAGTAAAACCATAGGGACTCAGTAGAAAGAGGTATTATTCGAATTGTGTGTTGTGTGTGTGTGTGTGTGTGTGTGTGTGTGTTCTTATCCATGTACAGTAAATTAAGGTTTTCAGCTGTTCCTTCTTACTGCATGTACAAAGCTATGTCCCTTGTCCTGTTCCTGAACAGAAGAGCTCACATTGTGGTGCACATAGGACTTTCCAGCCTTTTGTGACCTTTTTATTTTTAGTAATTTGCTCTTTGATAATTCCATACATGTGTCTAATATCTACTGGCCAGATTCATCTCTCTACCTTCCCTCTCCTTCTCCCATCCTTTTTTTTCCCCATAAGTCTCCCTCCCACTTTCTAATCTTTGTTGGTTTTGGTTTTTCTTCCTCTGTGAGACACACGGTTTATTCAAGACCACCTGGTTGGGCATGAGAGATCAGAACTCTGCTGGAGCACGAGTAATCTCAGTGACTATACCACTGAGGACAATAATTCTCTCTCTCCTGGAAGCCCTTGACTTCCTTTAGTTCTCCTAGATTCAGGCCCCATGATCCCCTCGACCACCTATGACTGAATATTTAGAATCTTAATAAGCCCTTACAAGAGGCAATTGCAGGTGCTGTGAGTTTATGAGTGTCACAGCCTTGTCCCACCTGTAAGACATCATTGAACAGCCCTCCTCTCCATCATCTGGCGCCTTCCTCTATGGTGTTCCCTGGACTGTGGAGGAGGGAACGAGGGAAGGCTGAGCACTCAGGTTACTTCTTAGTCCCTCGATCTGTCAGGACTCTCTGTATTAACCATTGTTCACTGCAGAGAAATTTCATCCACCAAGAATGAGGGATCTCCTAAGGGTATTAAGTCTTTCTTACTGCTGTGCCTGCTCTAGGCCCCCAAACCCACCCTGAGTTTGTTCATGATCAAACCCTGTATCAGTCCTGGTCCATAGCATATTGTTTTCTTGTATTAGACGGTATCATTCCAACAAGCAAAGTACAAGCAATGTATCTCCAAATAAGACCTGCTTCAAATCCCCCTTTACTTAAACCTAGCTGTACTCTGAACATTTCTACAGAATTCACCTGTTCAAGCCATGTATGTTCCAATCCATTGTTCTAGAGTTTTTATCAAGTAATGTATACACATTTATCTTTGTAATTCTGAGATCTGTATCCCGGTAACTCAAATATAAAAGGGCCTCCATCAAAGCAACTTGTTCCTTCCTTCCTTTAACCAGGACACTATTCATCAGCTTCTTGCTTGCTACCTGACACAATAAACCAAGAGTGATTCCTCTTCTGGAGAAATTCAGTTATAAAGACAGTAGCTTTATCATCTGAGATCTAGCATACATCCTAAATAATTTAGCCACCAGGATCCAGTTATACAGAGGTTTGACGGAGCAAAACCCAGAAAGGGTCTAGGAGTAGTAACTGGAGATGCTCAGACATCAGACATTAGATCACTAATCAAAAAGAGGGGTTCTCCAAACACCTGGAACTTGGAATCTTGAAAACTATGCCTGTGTAACCCAGAAATGCACCACACAAAATCAAGCTGCTGTTTTGGACACCCTTTGAAGGAAAACATTGTTGGCAGCCCATTGAAATCTTTGTCTCCAATTCAGAGTTTATATTTGATGCCAGGCCATATGTATGCCTAATTGCAAACAAAGCTGTTAAATTTTCCTGAATGGCCATGGGACACGGTCTTCAGAAACCCGTCCAAAGGCTCATCAACAAGCCAAGCCCTGTGGCCACTTTGCTAAACCTTGAAAGCATCAGCATCAACTCAAAACATGTGGCAGCTTGAAATATGAAAAAGAACCTTTCACTTCCTGCAAAAATGCCAAGCTCCCACTGGTCACACTGGGAACATACACAGGGAAGACACAGTGGCCTGTGGGAGGCACACTGGTGGTCCGTCTCCAGTCTCACGGTTCCATTTGTTAACAGTGGAAATTGTTCCTTCAAAGTTGGCATGAGTTGATATTTGAAGTTGCCCAAAGACACTGGCTTATTCTCATTACTTACACATAGACCTTCTCATGTGGAAGTACATTTGGATACAAGTAAGATCCACTAATTAAGTAAATATTAATAAAACAATTTAATTTCTTAAGTGAACAAAACTGGCTTCCATAAGACTGTAAGTCTCAGATTAACCATATAGTGGAAAGTGTTTTGTCTGCTTAGTTGGCTCCATTACTTGCATAAGATTCCTACATGTCCTGTACAGAGATGACTATTTTTCAAGAAAGTTAGAAGACAGCATGAACACCTAGTATTAAAACCATATTGAGCTAAAGCATTCTTGATTCAGAAGGCGCCTCTGAGTGTAACGAGTCTCTGAGCTGACATTAAACATGTCGTTTTTTAAGAGCTTTGGGAGAATAAACTCACTCCCCAAAGAGCAACCATGGGATGTGCACTTCTAAACAAAATCTTCACATTAACTTGGTTACTTGTGATTTATTTCTTTCTCATAAAATAGAACCTAGTGCACAAAAACAATCCAGTCGGCTTGAATGTGGGAACCAGAATTCGGGAACGTCAAGTCTTACAAGCAGATACAATCTGGTTATATCTGTGCTTATTTTACATTATTGAAGCCACACTACATGGAAAAAAAAAAAAACTACTGTTTTTTTTATTTACCTAACTGCCAATAATGGTGCATTTTACATGTTCTTTTATCATTTTATATTTGCTATGAAATAGCCTCAGATAAATAAGCTGCAATATACCATGTCCCATTTTTGAACATTGATTTTAATTATTTCTATTATTTAACTGTATTCTTGTGAGAAGTATTTAGGGTAATAACTTTTCTCTGATCATGCCCCTAAAATAACTTCTAAGAAATGAATTAAGATCACTGTCCTTAAGATATATGTTTCTGCATTTTTCCATTTCTTGATATGTGCATATGTTTACCATTTTTATATATTTTTATATATTCACCATTTTAATGTTGATTTTACCACCATCAAAATTGTTGAAAATTGATTTAAACTGATTTTTATTTAATCTTATACACCTCTCCTGGTGCATTGTATTTTTCACTAATCTACGTGACTGACTGCCTTGTAAATTCTTCTAAATAAAAAAATTACCAAATAAATAAATGACTGAATAAATAGATAAATAAATACATCAACAAATGGTATAAACCTACATGTTCTCTGAGAGCACATCTTCTTTCTTTATTAAAACAGGGTTGTTCCTTTGATTCTACATGATTTTGGGGAAAAGACACAAAGAGCCCCAAAGCTCTCAACTACTCCCTAAAGGTAACAATTTATTTATTTATTTATTTATTTACTTAACTTAATTCAGAACTTTTAAGATTTTATGTTATTTTATGTGTATGAATGTACCTAAGTATGTGTACCACACACATGCCTGTGTCTGCAGAGATTAGAAGAGAGTATCAGTTTCCTTGTAACTGGAATTACAGATGATTGTTTGCCACCATATGAGTGTTGGAAATTAAACCCAGGTCCTCTGTAAGGACAATAAATGCTCCAAACAACTGAGCCATCTCTGTAGCCCTGTAATTTATTTATTTATTTTTAAGTGTGTATGTATCCGTGCACGTGTGTGTTGTGGAAATAATGCACGTGTTGTGGGGACGTTTCTGTTTAAATGCAGTTGCCCTAAGAATCCAGAAGAGGGTGATGTGTCCCCTGGAACTTCAGTGTCAAGTGGGTGCTAGGACCCAGACTCAGGTCTTCCACAAGGTCAGTACTTGAGTGCTCTTATTTGCTGAGACCCCTTTCAGTCCTACTCTCTCAGTGGAAAACATAACAAGTAGCAATTGCTGCGCTTCTGTATTTTCCACAGGATGGCTATATATACAAATGTACCTGAATATTTATATTCCTTTTCAGATTATATTAAAATATTTAAAGACAAAGGGGATATCACAAGCTCAAGGGGAAATAGCTTCTATATTTCCCTTTTTACTTTGGATAGGCATCTTAAGGAAAGAAAATGACCATTTAAAATGAAGAGGATGGAGCTGATTGGCCTATGTATCTGTTTTGCTTCCTTTCTCAATTTCCCACACTCCCCAAATGAGTCAAGAATGATTTTAAAAACAAGGAAGATGGAGTCCTAGAGATAATGACAATGATCATGCAGCATTGGGCATAGATTTGATGCCAGAAAACTGTACATTAGAATCACCAAAAGTGTTTTTATCTCATCCGGTATTATCCCCCTCTCCCCACCCCACAAAAAAGCAAGAGAATCTCTTACTTTCTTTCTTCTATTTCCATCTCTCTTTCTCTTAACTGAAGAACCACAGAAGAATTTTAACTCATAGCAGGAATTAAATTAAAATTCAAGCAAGTATAATAAAATGTTATTGTAGTTATTAGATGTAGAGGAATTTTAATCCAACAGCATGGCTGCTCTGGCAAGGGATCACATCCAAAGATGTTCTAGGTCTGTGTGACCCAGGTGGAATAGCACACCTATAATCCCTCTAGCTAAAATACAGACATGTCCTTAGTACATATCTTTAATCCCAAACAATGGAAGTAAAGTTAGTTTGTAGAGGAAAGCAGCCATGTTTGAGAGTGATGTCTAATTGAGGAGCAGACAAAGTGATGAATCAAAGAAAGATTTGACAGAATGAGTCCAAAAAAAAAGAGGAGACTTAAGAGAGGAATTCAGAAAGAGAGGCAGAAGGAGAGGGAGAGGGAGAAGGGGGGGAACAATTTTACAGAGACAGAGAATATGAGCCAAAGAATGAGAAGAAGCTAGAAGATTAAAACAGATAATCAGAGTTAGTTTGAGGCCAAGCAGTGCAATTAAGTTAGAAGCTGAAAGAAGTCAGTTTGGAGAAGAGTTTAGGCCAGAACAGCTGAGTTGAACCAGACAACCAGAGCTCAGAAAGAACTAGAAAGGGTGAGCTTCTTCAGCAGTAAGCCTCAGAGATGACAATGACATCAGGCAAATAAATGTTACTTTTACAATTAGGAATGTATTAATTAGTGAAGTCACTTTAAATATATGAAAGGTAAAAACATTTTAGAAATTACTTTTAACCATGAGGGCCATTGAAATGCCTTGAGTACCTACTCCATGGGAGGCTTTGTTCTAAATATTTATTTGAAACCTCCATTCTTCCCACAGCCTTACCAGACAAGACATTAAGTGTAGCTAATGCCTACCATACATTAGGAAGCTGGGAATCCAGCATTAGTAACTCGATCAAGACTTGCAATAAGAAGCACTGCTCCAAGTCTCTTCACTCTAGAGCATGCATGATTTAACGCCAGGTATAGGATGACTGCAATCTGAAGGGAGGAGAATACACTGAATTTGGGCTACACATGAAAGTACCTCCCGGCTTTTGCAAGCTAGACAAATATCTTTTTGAGAAATGTCACTAATTCCAGTCTGAACAAAACATAGACAAGATCTTGTTTGCTGTTAACTTTCAAGGTTGTGTAGTTAACTAACTGTGACTGAGCCCAGAATTCTCTCCAGATTTCTCCAGAAATATCTCAAGTGTGTTCTTGGAGAAATACAGTGAAGCAGAATGGACAGAGACAGAGGAAAACATTCTCGGCAAGGTGGCCCAGGGACGGACAACTTTTCTGAGGATGGCTGTCTCAGACATGCTTCCTCTCTACCATAGCATGTGGCTGCTGGACTGTTAGTGATAAAAGGGTGATAGACCCTCTTCAGACCCTGCTCTGGAGAAAGGCCTGCCTCCTCAGTACTGACAGCCTTGCTTCTTAGCCCTGGTCCTACTTGGAATTTCTGCATCAACCCCAGACAACCTGGCCCTGGTTAGAGACTTAGAGAGGAACCAGAGAGTTCATTCAATAACTACTTAACTGAATTCAGGAAAGGAAAGCCCAAATGGAAGGAGGTGGGATGTTTGGAGTCAGAGATCTCATTGGGCTAGGAGCTGAAAACTGTGCTCTACACTGTTGCCATTAGCCCACCACCTCCCTCTGGGATGTCAGTCAGTATCTGCTCCTCACCTTGGACAGAAAGGGGCAAATGAATATATCCTCTGAAGCTAGTGCCGCAGGGGTTGCCAGGACTGATCTCTTCGCTGTTTCTTCCCTGAGTTTCCATGCTCTCTATTACTTCTACATCTATAAAACAAAGAATGTTTATGCTCTATTTATTTCTGGGGGGAAAAGTGTTCCATACTAATATGGAAATTATGAGTCCTACAGCGGGCAGAATGTTGCCAACTACCATAAATTCAGGATCTTTTTGTGTATTGTTTATTTTCAGTTTAGATTTTGCTTCTTCCAGAGTACACTGTTTAGATCAGGCACAAATCTGAATTCTCTTGTCCTGGTCCCCCCGTGAGGTACCACATGCACTACAACGGGTAGTTCCTCCACAGGAGCAACAGTGGTGGGTGCAGAAGACATGATGAGTCTCCAGTCCTGGCCTTTACTCTGTGGAAAACTGAACTAACACTTGTAGGTCGGCTTATCTCATGTGACTGGTGCAACCACCAATGGAAGTTATGCGAACACCAATGCTAGAGAAAGATACAAACTAATGAGCATGGATGACAGGAGAAGTAATGTACAGCTCCCTTACTGGGAGTATAAGGGTGGTCCTGCCTAGAATCAAACTAGAAAGTTACTCTGGGGTGAAACAGGATCTCACATACACTGATTTCACAAATGAAGAGAGTGATAGAAAATGAAAATATTATTTAATAATAAAAAAGAATGAAGTATTAATAAAAATATGTAGATAAACTTTAGGGTTACTATTGTCAAGGGAAAGAATTTGGTCACAAAAGGCCACATATTTTGAAAATTCTATTTATATCAAATGCACAAAGTGGACACTTCATAGAAATAAAATAAATTATTGGTAGTGTAAGGACAGGCAGCCTGTGTGGAATCTCTCTGCAGTGTTTCTTTGGGGCGTGAAGAAAACAGTTAAGAACTTACTACAGTGATGGTTGTCCAACTGCTTTCTACGTGCATGGAGACTTACTGAGTTACACATTTCATGGAACTTTCCTGGTGTGTGAACTATATTTCAATATGACTAAGTTTTCAAAAATCTATGGCATAAAATGAGAAAGGACTAATTTGTTATTACACAGTCATCTATCTAACCTCTAACAACAGCACTTATGTAGCCATTAAGGACAACTTGGAGAGGATTTTAAGCAGTTTAAAGATAGCTGTACTTGACAGTTTAGTTTTCAAATGTGTCACAATACATTAAAAACTTAAGTGGCAAACATACTATTTCTTATCAGTTCCTGGTTTGAGTAAGCTACATAGCTGACTTATAACTATATGTAAGAAGACCATTATGTATACATACATATATACATACATACATACATACACACACACACATACATATATATATATGTATGTTTATATATATATATACATATATATGTATATATATGTATATATTTGCGTTTTGTTTCCAAATGTTACTCTATGTCTTCAAAATCTTGAAGTAGGGCTGGGCAGTGGTGGTGCACGCCTTTAATCCCAGCACTTGGGAGGCAGAAGCAGGTGGATGTCTGAGTTCGAGGCCAGCCTGGTCTACAGAGTGAGTTCCAGGACAGCCAGGGCTACACAGAGAAACCCTGTCTCAAAAAACCAAAAAAAGAAAAAAATCTTGAAGTAGTTTTTCATAGAATTTCATAATCAATAGAAATATTCCATAAAAATTATGGAGAGCAAAGTGTTTCTGGACATACTTGGTTAGGAAATTGAGAAGATAACGAACAGGTGCCAATTGTAATTTGTTACAGTTGTAACTGTTGTAGGATTCAACCAGTGCTTTCCAATCAGCTACAAATACAGTGATTTTGCCTTTTAATATTTTGACAAAAACAACTTTATAGAGTTTCTTTTTGTCTGGGATTCTTGTAATATCCTTCATTAATTTGTGTATTGATAATTCTTGTCAGGATTAATTTTACCAGTATTTACCATTTAATTTTAAATGGCATTCCACCTTAAACTTCCATTATAATTCCACACTTTACAAAGTAGATTATTAAGGGACACAGTAGGTAGGCTACCTGCAGATCTCTTCCTCTACTTCTATAAACCCATTTCTGGTGGGTTACACAGATCTTGCCCTCCAAACTTCCCTACCCCCATGATTGCTTTCTCCCCATCTAAAATGCCAGCAGGCATTCCCTAGGAACCTGCAGGCCATGCCAGCTAGGGAACCAGGTAGGCTAACTGTAGATCTTCACCTAACTGAGTAAGTTGCCCAGTCTTAACCACAGCTCTGTATCAAACCACTCACTGCAGTCTCTTACCCACATTTCCAACAGGTCCTGGATCACATAGACCTTCTCTTCCAACCTTCCTTCTTCCCATTCATCCTGTTATCCCAGTCTCCAACTCCAGCAGGAATCTCCTGGGAACTCTCATGCCACTTTGACCAGTTGAGCTGGGAGTTTAACTGTAGATTATCAGCACTCTGTCCTCTCTTCCAAATCCAGTCCACCCCATCTCTGTATGAGACCACCTCTTGCAGCCTCTCCCTTTAGTCTGGCCCCATCTCTAGCATATCACAAAGATCTCCTGAACCTTCTGCCTCACTCCTCCTGTTATACCTGCCCTCAACTCCAGCATGCTTTCTGGGAACTCACCACCCAAGCCTGATTGAGAAGCAAGAAGACCAGCATAGCAGGTAAGCTTGCTTCAATTTTTCACTCTTCCTCTTCTTCTCCACATGTAATCTCTAAGTCTCCAGCTCTGTAGCAGACCACTTGCTCTAGCCTCTCCAAATGGCTGCTACTCCTTAGTTTAGAAGAAATGTAAAACAAGCATATATTGACTTCCAAGACACCTGGTTACCTCACTGGTCAGGGAATCAGATAGGAAATCTTCAATCTCCATCAGTACTTCACTTCCAATCCCCAAGTCTTAGCCCGCCTTTGTGCCAGACCACCCACCGTGGCTTCTTTTTGTGCTCTGCTCCCATTCCCAGGGGACTATGAAAATGCTCTTGTACACCTCTCTTTCCTTCTTATTGTGGATTGTCTCAGCACTATCCTCCTCATTCTAACCAATACCCATTCATTCCTTCATGTCAGCTCTCAATATCTAGAAACACGTTCTATCATAGTGTCCCATTTATTAATTTTTAATCATAATGTGCATGGTTATAGTGTTCTGTTCATAAAGCCTTTTTCTATGCCAATAAATTCAAGACTATTCCCCACTTTCTCTTCTATCAGGTTCAGAGTATCCTAATATATGTGTCTTTGACCCAGTTGAGTTTTGTATGAGCGGATAAGTATGGATCTATTGAACTCTTCTACATGTAGTCTCACCTGCAGTCTCACGTCACACCTCGAAAGGACTCAGAGAACTCCTGACCAGACAACCCACAGGCACCAAACTCTCTTAAAATCCAGAGAGGACAACAGAAACCAAAAAATATATAATACCCACACAACAAAAGCAAGATGAGATATTAACAGCTAGGATTACAATCATCCCAAACCCAGATGTATAGATGCCACTGTAAAAACAGTCAACAACAGTCAGGACAATATATTTCCACTACATCCCAGAAACTCTACTACAGCAGGACCTTTTAAAAAATGTAATTGAACTGAAGCACAAGACAAGGACTTCAATAAAGCTCTTATGAATGAGCTTAAGGACATGAATGTGAATAAATACGTTAATGAAATTTATGAAAACAGAAACAAACACTGGAATGAAAGAAAAGAAAAACTAAACTGAGACAAACCTGGAAATGAAAATGTCAGAACTCTAACAGGTCCTCTGAGACAAGCTTTATCAACAGAAAGCAAGAGATAAATCCCAGGCATTGAAGACAAGATAATAAAAAATGGACACCTTGGTCCAAAAAAGGAAAGATACATATTAAAAACTACAGGCACAAAATGTCCAAGGAATCTTGGAGAGTTACAAATCTATAAATAATAAGAATAGAGGAAAGAGAAGAAATTCAGGTCAAAACCTCAGAAAATATTATCATCAAAATAGCAGAAGAGAACTTCACCCACTTTAAAAGGAGATAGCAATCAAGGTACAAAAAGTATACTGAACACCAAATATACTGGAAAAGAGAGTCTCCTCAGGATATAATAATTAAAATATTAAATGTACAGGACAAAGAAAAAACATTAAGAAGAAAGACAAAGTAACATATAAAGGTCAACCTACTAGAATAACACCTGACATTCAATGGAGACTCTAAAAGCCAGACAGGCCTGACCAGTTTTCTACAGATTCTAAGACACCACAGATAAATACCAGCCCAAACTATTGTACTCAGCAAAACTTTTTTCAATCACCATAGATGGAGAAAATAAGATATATCATGATAAAAACAAATCTAGGCCAGGCATGCTAGTGCACGACTTTAATTCCAGCACTCAGGAAGCAGAGGCACGTGGATCTGTGTGTTTGAGGCTAGCCTGGTCTACAGAGCTATTTCCATGACAGCCAGAACAACACAGAGAAACTTTGTCTTAAAGAAAAAGAAAACAAGCAAATCCAAGCAATATCTATCTACAAGCCAGCTCTACAGAACAGGTTAGAAGGAAAACTCCAACCCAATAAAACACAGGGAATAAGAAATCTCACACCACCAAAATCAAAAGAGGTTGCGTGTAGAAAAATTCAAATGGATCCATACTTATCCCTCCTACAAAACTCAATTGGATCAAAGACCTTCACATATATCCAGATACTCTGAACCTGATAGAAGAGAAAGTGCGGAATAGCCTTGAACTTTTGGCATAGAAAAAGGCTTTCTGAATAGAACACTATGACCACAGGCATTATGATAAAAAATTAATAAGTGGGATGACATGAAACTGAAAAGTTCTCTACTCCAAAGGAAGTCATCATTCAGACAAAGCAGCAGCTTAAAGAATGGTGATAGAATTTAACCAACTACACATTCTCTAGAGATGTATAGTATCCAAAATATATAAAGAATTTAAAATACTACTTTTGTCTTAGTCCTGACAAGTTTCTATTCTAGCACAAACATCATGACCAAGAAGCAAGTTGTGGAGGAAAGGGTTTATTCAGCTTATACTTCTACATTGTTCATCACTAAAGGAAGTCAGGACTGGAACTCAAGCAAGTCAGGAAGCAGGAGCTGATGCAGAGACCATGGAGGGATGTTACTTATTGGCTTGCTTCCCTGGGCTTGCTCAGCTTGCTTTCTTCTAGAACCCAAGACTACCAGCCCAGGGATGGTGTCACCCACAAGGGGCCCTCTCAGTTTGATCACTAATTGAGAAAATGCCTTATAGCTGGATCTCATGGAGGCATTTCCTCAACTGAAGCTCCTTTCTCTGTGATAACTCCAGCTTGTGTCAAGTTGACACAAAACCAGCCAGTGCATACATTATCAAAAAAAAAAAAAAAGTAAAAATAGGGCACAGATCTAAACAGAATCTCAAATGAGAAAACTCACCTGGCTGAGAAACACTTAAAGAAATGTTCAACATCCTTAGTCATCAGTGAAATGCAAATCAAAATTACTTTGAGATTTCACCTTGCATCAATAAAAATGGCTAAGATCAGTAAAACAAGTGACAACTTGTGGTGAGGATGTGGAGCAAAGGGAACTCTCATCCATCGCTGGTGGAAATAAAAATTTGTACAGCTACTGCAGAGATCAGTATAGCAGTACCTAAGGAAGACAGGAATAGCTTTACCTCCAGATCCAGCTATACCACTCTTGGGCATACTCAAAAGACACATCATCCAACCACAAAGATGCTCTACTACATTCATTGCTGCTGTATTAATAATGCCAGAAACTGGAAAAAAAGAGATGACTTTCAACAAATAAATGGATAAAGAACATGTGGTACATTTAACACAATGAAATTTTACTCCATCATTAAAATTTGAAATCATGATGTTAGAAAAAAGAAGTCATCCAGAGTAAGGTATCCCAGACCCAGAAAGACAAATATAGTATGTATTCAATTATATGTGAATATTAGTTGTTAATTCAACAGTAAACAACTTCAATTCATACAACTACAGAGGTTAGATATAGAGTAAGGAACTAGGACAATCAGATCTCCCTAGGAGATAGAGTAGATAGTTATGGTTGGATGTGGGGCTGGAATGGTAGGATCAAGTGGGGTTAGGGAAGAAAGAAGGAAACAAGGAAAGGAATATGGGGAGAGACATCTAAAATTAAGGGCCATTGAGGGATATCATAAAAACTTAATACAGTAGAAGCTTTGTAAAATAATATCTATGTGTAAAGGAATCTAAATACAATCTCCAAAGAACAGATGAGACAAAACCCCAATTGGGCACCTCTAGTCACAGTCTTCCAGTACTGTGATGAGGTTACATCTAATTGAGTTGTTGGCCAAAGGAGTCCCTTAGGAACCCCCAAACAATTCAGGCTACTGTCAAGACTATAAGTTGTTCTCCATAAACTGACAGGGAGTCCCATTGCTGAAGACAACATCTACACAACTCCTTGAACAAGCAGAAATCCAGCTGGTGCCTACACAGAGCCTTCAAAACACCCAGCATCTTTAGAGTAGGAAAGTACTCTGCATGTTGTCAAAGGAAAAACTTAACCACCAACTGAACAACAAACTCTTTCATCTACAATGGTGACCTGCCTACAAGATGTGCTAGTGCAGTGGTGGCACAAAACTTGTGGGAGTGACCAACCCATATCTTATTTGACTGAAGACTAGCCCACTCAACAAGACTGAACCCAAACCCAAGACTACTTCAGTGACTAAGAACCTGAGAGTAGATAGCCCAGGGACCTAGGGTAAAGCCAAATACTACTATTCTGTAAAACAAAACAACACACAACAACAAACCATAGCAATAAAATGAGTCCTAATAATATTCTTCAGCATCTTGCTCCACCATCACCAGAGAGGCTTCATCCTGCAGAAGATAGAAACAAATACCCACAGTCACAAAGTATCCAGAGTGAGAGACCTTGGGACACTCATGCCTAAATGGGATGTTCCCATCAAACTCCTTGCTTCTCAGAGCTCAGGAAACCCTGTGGGAGTGGAGGTAGAAAGGATGTGAGAGCCAGAGGGGATGGAGGACATCAAGAAAACCAGGCCCTCTGAATCTACAGGACCAATACAAGTGTGTGTGAAGTTACTGAGACTGAGGGACCATGCATAGCACCAGTTGAGGACCTATAGCTAAAAGGAAAAGTGGACACATGACCCCATACTTAACCCAGAAGCAATCTCCAATTGATAACCACTTGCAAATGAAAATTTTGTTTCTTCATGGAAGTCTCCCTGGGGAAACAAACTACTCAAGTGTAGACTGCATGCCCAGGAGGAGATGGCCAAAGGAAAAAGAACTCAAAGGCTTCTTTGAAGATTCCTTGTCTCACAGTGTTTTATCAGGACTCCTCCTTTTTAAAAAAGTATCTTATTATTTTTATTTTTTCTTTTCTCTTTTACTCTACAGATTCTTTGTGTAAAAAACAAAGGCCCGACTTAGTGATCGGATCTTTGTTTTCGGTGCCTTCTCTTTGGCTCCTTTCCTCGTGTTTGTCTGTTTTGTCCAATTTTTTCTTGTTTTATCTCATTTTATTTTATAATTATCCCTAGAAATCTGTTTTCTTTTCATAATGGAAGACAGAAAAACTGTGGGTCCAGATGCGAGAGAACATGGGGAGGAAGTAAGGGAGGTAGAGGAAGGGAAACATTATGTCAGAAAGGAACATCTATTTTCAATGAAAGGAAAAATATTATTTTAATATTGCTACCCATAAAACAAAAAAAGTGTCATTCATCCAGATGTGATGGCACAAATCTTTAATCCCAGCACTTATGAGGTAGAGGCGAGTACATCTCCATGAATTCAGGCAAGCTTGCAAAGTAGAGAGACCTTGTCAAAAGAAACAAGCAAAAAACTAGCATCTCTAGTCAGAAATGCATGTATTATGTAGATACAATTTTATAATTTATAACATTCAATTTTTAAAAATGCATTTCAAATGGAAAATATTCAAGTTTAATGTCATAAGAAAACCATAACACTTTGAAAAAATATATCTGTAAGTCTTTCTCAAGATAAAGATGTTATTTAACTCAAATTCAAATATCATTGAGATATTTATTTTTCTTGTGCCTTCTTGCTTAACTGGACTCTTTACATTTATACTGGTGGACTCTGAGAGTGTGGTATACTTATCAGCTTTGGGATTGGATACCAATCTTATTTTTAGGAATTGCAAAAAAAAAAATGAGTATAAATATCGAACAGCAGTTGAAACTATGTTTAAAAGCAACTAAACATAAAGATAGAGTTACACTAAAAACAAATGTTAAGAGCTGGGCATAGTGGTGATGCTTTTAATCCAGTACCCGTGATACAGAGGCAGGTGGGTCTGTGAGTTTTAGATCAGTATGGCCGACGCAGTAGGTCCTAAGACCAAATGAAGCATAAGACTCTGTCTTGGGGGTGCAGGGAGGGAGGGGGAGAATGGAGAAGAAAGGAAAAGAAAAGAAAATGGGAAAAAAAAAAACAATAGAATTTTTTCAAATTTTATAATCTTGCCGAGCCACACCACTGGCTGGAAGTGAACACAAATGCTGTGTGAACAGCCCCGCTGTAGCTGAACTGACTCTTTAGACTTTTTCAGATTCCTTCTACCCATCTGCTGCTCAGCTCTCAATAGTCTAGAAAACAAACCCTAGGAAATGAGTCATTCTTGCAAGGAATCACAATCAAGATTTAAGAAGTACCTGTGTCACATTTTATAGTTTCATAAAAAATAAGATTAAACTTCTAACGCTCATCTAAGAAGTAAAAGACGGGGAAGCTCATAGACTCATCTGACAACTTGGTTTTAGTTTTTCACCTGACTTCAGAACCTGTGGGGAATCTCTCACATTCGCTTGTGAAGAACTTTTCTTACTCTCTGTTAAGTTCCATGGCTTGCACTACAATTAGAACACAGCTTGAATTTCAAAGATGTGATATTTTTCAGATGAATCATTTAAAAAAATTCAAAGGTCAATAAGGAGAGAGATTTCAGTTTGTCCTCCCACAGAACTTGGCATTTTTTAAGCATTTACGGAGTAAAAATGCTGTAGAAATCTGGAGTCGATTCTGATTTTAGAAGACAACCTTTTCAACACCTTTCATTTCCTAAGTGTCAATTAAATGCTGTGTTAAATGCTTCATTGTAGCTGAAGCTGATCCCCTAAACACTAATACGGTGATGAAATGAGGGAAATATAGTTTTAAAAATACATACTAGAAATAATTCAGTTTCATAGTAATTGTACATATAGAAAATTTACCAAAAATATGAAGCATATTTAAAGTAATGCATTTTTCAAAGTACAAAAGCAAAACAAAAACTTCAGCTCGCCAAATGTAACTGAAACCTCCTTTATAAATACCATCAAAAGAAATTACATTGGAGTTCTCAAATTATTTAAATAAATTGATTTATAAATACCAAATGGAAGCAAATTAAGAGTAGCTGCATTTATTTTAAGCTATTTTTTTTTATAAAGCCCATGAGTGTTCATTGATTTTTGTTCTTCTTCTTCTAACTACAAAATAAGTGCCAGGCACCAACTAATGTCATTGGAATGAGCCCCCTTGGCAGATGTACAGGTCCTGATGACAGGTATTTTCCAGGTCCAGGGTCCCACAATCACAGCTCTAAAAGATTCTCTGTGTGAAGTGTTTGAAGAAGTGGTGGACGTGACACTGATCTCGGAGCTGCATTCCCTGTCTCTGTTAAGGGGGGGCGGCACAGGGGGCAAGTGGGAGCGGAGCAAAGGTAATGCTGATAAGGGAATCTAAACCAAATGCTGTTCCATGCTAGTAATGATTAGATGCCCTTGTCATGGAGCTGTTGTAGAGCTCCAGGTGAAAAGGGGGAAGCAAAGGTCAAGTGCATGCACATGAGGGAAAAAAATGAAAGAAAAGCGTACGATTATGTTTGTGTGTGTGTATATGTAGTATATATATATATATATATATATATATACATGCTCTCATGGTGTGTGTATATGTGCTCGGGGAGCCATTAGCCCACACCAGAGTCCTCTTTCCTTATCCAGGCAAAGAAGAAAGTTAGCCTTCTTATTAATACCTATTGATCTTAGCTACACAATATGTTTGTAATTAAAATAAAAGTATAAGCAAACATGTTTGGTTCCTTTCTCTTGAGGATCTGCAGAGCACAGGCCTGGGGGGTCTGCAACTGAGCTGACTCCCTTGGCGCAATGCCCTCATTTGGGGATAGATCTGTGTCTTACATAAACATCCATTCAGTTACTCGAATTAAGTACCTGCTAAATTCTAGGCCCCATTCTAGACAACAAACAAGCCAAAATCCTTGCTCCCCTGGAGCTGACAAATCAGGAATTTAACAATAATAATGAGTAAATCTGATATAGCATTCCACTGACTATTAGCATATCCTTTCACATTTTAGCATCTGTAAATTAATATGTATGAGTAAGACTGACAAAGGCCTACAAGATTGTTAAAGCATACCTCTGAGGAAATCTCAAAGGGTGTTCTCAGAGACAACTGGATTATAAGAGTTTTAACTTAATGAAAAGATTACTCATGGATTCAACATTTTAGGAGACCACCAGCTGGGAGGCAGTAAAACTTCAGAGGGTGAAAAGGGTTGGCGGAAGTAGGACCCAATGGCAAGAGATGAGCTCCTAGGACTGCATCTAGGCCCCGTGCACCTGGCCATGTGTGCTGCTTTTCATCCGATTCCCGGTTGCCATCTTGTGTCTGCTCAGCACAGAATGTCCTCCCCACCATAGTGGGCTGAAATATCTGAAACCATGAGACAAAATCAATACTCCCTCCTTGACTTGGGTTTCTGTCTGGTGTTTTGTTCACAATTATGAAACCGTTAACTGACACAGCGTGCATTTGAAAACTGATGGTGATGCCCTGCTTGGCACTTATGGTGGCCAATTCAATACTGATAGCGTTCAGTGATAGCCTTTAGAGTCCAATTAAACACTATGAGGCACTGAGCTAATAAGTACTTGCAGAGGACACTAGAGTGGACTGTTGTCATTCAAAACAACAGGGCCTGGGATAGTCTTACTGAGAAGGTACCATTTGAAAGAAACAGGGTCTCATGGAACATTCCAGGCATGTTCCAGGAAAAGACACCAAGCACAATCAAACAGAAATCCTCTGAGATGACTGGATACTACTTTGTGCTCTCAGAAATCTCAGATGAGCTTTAGTATAAAACTGAGTCAAAGTAAGTGTAGTGATAAGAAAGGACAAGATGAAACAGGTAATCCAGATAGCAGAGTCTTGCTCACCACTGTTAAGACTTTGCTGTGTCTCTGAGTGAGATGGCAAGCTGTAAATAAATTTTAAACACAATACGAATCATAAATACATAGGGTAAACATCTCGAATAAGTGTGTTGAGATTGGATGGACAGACAGAGGATATGGAGGAAACAAAATAACCATTTAGGGCAAGAAATAGATGGTAGTGGCTATGCCAAAGTTAGAGCAATAAGATGATGAGGAAATGGTCAGGCTCCAAATAGATTTTGGAAATAATGTCACAGTAGTAGCTGATGTTCAATGTGTGGATGGCTGCAAGGTTTGAGGCCTAAAATCCTGGATTTAAAATGCTATCACAAACCATTCCAAATGTAAACAGATGTCTCTAACAGGAAGACAGAGAGTTCTAGCTATACATGGAGTTGTGCGTTCCAATTAAAATCTCCAAATAGTAATGTGCATGGAAGATCTGGCATGGTAATATGTGAGCAGTCAGTAACAGAGAGGAAACAAGGCAGACAGCTAAAGGTGGAAGGCAAGTGAGACTATTGTACAGGTTGTTTCTGAATATTATCTTACTTAATCCCAACATCACCCTACTAGGTCAGAATTATTTGCAACTGGGCCTAAGATTAGTTCAGTTACATACCAAAGTCAGGGAGTTTAGGCTGTGTCTCTGGAAGGTGAGAGTTTTCTACCTTTGGGAGCACATGGTTTCCTGCTCCCTTCCTCTGCTCACTTCTGTCTCCTAGAGAAGTAAAGTTTTTCTCTCTCCTCTTTTAGGATCAATGGAAACCATTATAGTAGATATCACATAGTTATGTTCCAAAGGAAACGGCCTTTGGCCAGCATGCCTCAGTGCCCCAGAATATCTTCTGTTTTGTCAGCAGGACTCTGTCCTTCCAGAATGCTAGCCCTGGCACTGATTGAAGAGCATCTTCCATCCCCCATCAGATATTAGTGAGGCAGGTGTGATATACCTGGAGGCTGGAGCATCACCTGGTTCCATAACTCTTTCTCTAATGAGGTTTGATACAAAGTCAAGCCTGTCCCCTGCAACCAGAGGTAGTGGAAGGCAGGATTTTTGATATTTTTCTGTCCTTTCTTTGGTACCAACAAAGCCTAAAAGAATTGAATTTACAACCCAGCAGAGAGACAAATGAGTCATACCCTGCTTTCTTGGGAAAGTTTCATTGGATTGAGACTTATTCACTTTAACTACAAGAAAGAAGCACATGTAAGTGTCTACTTTTGCTGACATGCAGTCGGCAGGTTCCATCATGAAGCTCAACTTACACATATACCCTGTATTCATGTTATATTTGTGAAATAAAGATTAAATAAGATCAATAGTTTCATAGTATTCAAAAAATTCCATGATACAAAAAAAAAAAAAATCAGAAAATCATCCCAAGAACTAAGAACAATCACAACTAGAATTAGAGGCAGAAATTAACAGATCCACACATTAGCATGAATCAGGCATTAGAAATATTTTACAGGGATTTCAGCAAAATTAATCTAATGAACAATCATGAGTTCTCCCAAAACAAGTAAAAATGCAGGAAGTTCCAGCAAAAAAACCAGAAGTGACAGCAACAAAAAATAAACCAAGAGGCCAGCAATGGGTTTTGGTGCTGCAGTGCACATGACAGCATAAATGCAGTGAGCTCTGGAGAAGAGCAGTCTCAACAAAACAAAGAAAACAGAAGAGATGAAAAACGACAGCCCTAGAGCCCCTAAGAAAGAGCTCTAGGAAAGAGTTCAAATCATTGTCGTCTTTAGATGAGGCTCGAGAAAATTACTCAAACAATGTGAGTGCATAAAGTAAAACCCATATTCATTAAAGAGATTAAGTGGGTCCCAAACAGAATGAACTAAAGGAAAGCCAGGCCAAAGCATGTCACACGTAAACGTGAAGGAGGAAGACGGAGAAAGAGCATCCAAAGATAATGAGTGTTCTCATCCTACCGGAGAGAAAAGAACAATTTCTAATAATAATTTTTTGAATGGGGGTGGGAAAATAATTGTCAAATTTGAGTTCTAAATTCAATAATATTGTCTTCATCAACAGATGGGTAATGAAGATATCCTCTGGTGAAGGAGTATTATGCCAGTCTGTTGCTAGTCAAGAACGGCTGAAGAATTTTTTGTCTATATAGGAAAGAAATGATGGCAAAAGAAAATCTGAAATTCCATAAGAAAAAAAAGGAAAATGGATAATTATAATGGATATTCACAAATGTTATAAATATGCCAAAAATAATTATAAATAAACAATTCTCATGAAACCCTTATATACTATTTGATGCCTGGTCAAAATTATAAAACTATCAGATATGTGATATATATATACAAGGGAAGTAGAAATGATTACACTTTTTAAATGTGTCAGTAATAGAGCCAGAATAAAAGTTGGTTTTCTAAACTATACCTGATATAGCAAAACATCACTGAATCCAGGTATATGTGTGTATCATAGGCTGGAGGCCAAAGGTTGGGAAAAATATGCTCAAAACACTGATTATATTTTATATTTAAATCAATAGGTACCTAAAGTTAATATTTAATATTTAAATTAGGGTGGAACAAATAAATAAAAATTAGCTATGGAGAACAACATGGTCTTATTTAAATTGTTATAAATCAAGACAATTACCCACGAGAATTTTAAGATGATCAAAATTGTATGTGGCATTGATGAAAGGATCTTTTGTGAATTATGGAATCAGGCGATGAAAATTTTTAATCACAGAACAGTGTAAAGTCTGTGTGAATGAAAGATGAGAGCAAGCTGACTGTGCAAGAGCCGAAAGCCCGGGCTTTTCATCATCACGTCGTGTCACGATACTGCTTCATTCATGTTATGTTTGTTTCCAGATTTACTGCTTCTAACCTGATCCAAAGCAGCTGCTTTCCCACAAGGAGGCTTATCTTTTTCTGCATGGGGAATAAAACAGGGTTAAGAATGCAAGTAGATACAGCCCCCATCCTTACAGAGGCCCCAAGTCAAGGGAAGATGTGTAGAGCAAGGAGCTCATAAAGTTGGCTCGAAGGCAGGATTATCTTGTCCTCTCAAGACAGAAGTCATTAGAACAGGGTTGAGGGCTGCTGCACCCAGACGTCTGCACAGTGAACAAGTGCCAGATCCCTTTCATTGTCCTTGGCTTTGAGGGACTCTTCAAAGCAGCTCACTAGGCCTGTGGGTCCTGACTGGGGTCAGCTCTCAGGCTGTTCCTCAGTGACCCTAGTTATGTGGACAGAGAAAGAGGCCTGCCTCTGTAGAAGATCAAAGCCCTAGCTTTCCTTACAGCCTTTATTTGCTCTCCAGCTGAAGACACTGATGGAGCTGGGTGATCTGGGGTGGGCAGAGAAAGGAGGATGGGTGTCTTAGCATTAAGTCAACCACTGCTAGCAACAGAACTACAAGTTCTGTTGAAGTAGATTCGGGTGGGTAGCTAGTGGTCCCCACTTCAGCTTCAATAAAACAAATGGGGATGGTGTCGTATTAGCTACTCTCTTGTTGCTATGATAAACTTTCATGACCAAAGCAGCTTACAGAGAGGTTTACTATATAAGCTGTGGTTCCAGAGAGTTAGAGTCCCTGATAACAAAATGGAGACAGTGGAGCAAGTGGAGGATGTGGTAGCAAGAACAACTGAGAGCTCACACCTTAACCTACAAACACAAAAATAGAAATGGCAAACTGGGAGCCATAAGCTCTCAAAGCCTAGTGGCATGAAGAGCCACGCCTTCTAAGCCTGCACAAATGCCACCAACTGGGAACCCAGTCTGTTGGAGGATATTCTCATTCAAACCACCACAGTCCCTTGGGTGAATCCTCATTGGTCAGGGCTCTCCTTCAAGTGTCAGACAGCTACCAAAAGTGTTGGACAGCTGCCAAAGCAGGGGGCAGGAGGAGGGGAAGGCCAACTCCCAGCCAGGCTACTTCTTTGATGAGGTTCTTGCCTTTTCGTGTTTTGACATTGTCCCCACAGCCTTATAGAAGAGTTCATTTTAGCTTACGGTTCCAGAGGGTTAAGTCCACAGTGACAAAATGGAGGCATGACAACAAGTACGAGCAAGAGCAGCGGAAAGCTCACACCTTAACCAACAAGACAAGCACAAAGCACAGATAATAATGACTTCTGGACCTTTAGACTTGGGTCACAGGGGCTCTGTTCTGTTCTGAGCTTGCTAACCATTCTGATTTGTTTGAAACTCTCATTCTCCTGTTCTGTGTCCTAGGAGACCTTTCACTGAAACTTCTACCTATCCCAAAACCTCTTGTGGGGTGGGGAGAGCAACGTTTTCAGTCATTGTAGTTGTGGAGCAGCAAGATTGACAGCTAGTCATGTTGTCCATGGAAAAGTGACGACTATCTCATGATGAGATGGGGGGAGGAGGGAGGGAGAGAAGGAGAGAGAGAGAAAATCTGTGTTCAAAACCCTAGAACCTGTTAGTATCACTTTATTTGTGAAAGGGAGATTGCTATAGTAATTAAATTATGGAGGTAAGTTTGTCCTGGATTTACAGTGGTCCCTAAACACATGTTTTTATGAGGGACAGAGAATGCCACACATAGGCACAGGGAAGATAATATGAAGACAGAGGCAGGGATGAGAGCAATGCCAGCCCTCTCCAGAAGAAAACTGCATTTCCCTCAAGGGGTGGGGGGGACATAATCCTGTTGATAACCTGACATTCAGCCGCTAGTCTGGAGAAGTGGGTGGAATAAATTCCTATTTTAAACCACCTAGTGCCTGGTGAGTTGTCATGACAACCAAGGACCCCTAACAGACTTGTGTCTCTCCTGAAGGCTATACTAAGGTAAATTTTTGTTAGTGATAGTAGTGGACATTTTTGGTTGGTTGGTTTTTGTTTATATGTGTTTGCTTGGTTTTTTGAGGACATTAAATATTTAGCAGGTAGAATGAGAAAGTATAGTCATTGAGGCTGACAAAGCTTTAAATCTTTAGAATCATCAATGAGCTTAAAGATCGAGTTGCTCCCTTGAACAGTGGTAACAATACAAATTTGCCTTGAGAATAATATGTGTGTATATGATGTGTGTGTGTGTGTGTGTGTGTGTGTGTGTGTGTGTGTGTGTGAATGTGTGTGTATGGGTTTCTTAGGGTTTTACTGCTGTGAACAGACACCATGACCAAGGCAACTCTTATAAGGACAACATTTAATTGGGGCTGGCTTACAGGGTCAGAGGTTCAGTCCATCATCATCAAGGTGGGAGCATGGCAGCCTCCAGGCAGGCATGGTGCAGGAGAAGCTGAGAGTTCTACATCTTCATCTGAAGGCTGCTAAGAGAAGACTGGCTTCCAGGCAGTTAGGGTGAGGGTTTTAAAGCCCAAGCCCACAGTGGCACATCTACTCCAACCAAAGCCACACCTCCAAAGAGTGTCGCTCCCTGAGCTCAGCATACTTAAATCACCACAATCAGTGTGAGTGGACGTATACTTGTTTGAGAATGTGTATCAGTGTGTGTGTGAGATGTGTGAGTGTGTGTATGCAAATATGTGTGTATGTGAGTGTGTATGAGTGTGTGTGTGTGTATGTGTGTGTGTGTGTGTGTGTGTGTGTGTGTGTGTGTGTGTGACTGTTGGGGGAGGGGGAAGAAACCTGATTCAAAATTCTAAATGTTCTACCAAAGATTTCAGTCTTTTAATTAAGTATTTTCAATTTATAATACATGGAAATTAAAAACAAACAAAACCAAACCTGAAATCTTAGGGCAAATGTTTCAGATTAAGGATATTCAGCCTAGATTCCTCTGTTGAGCTCTCCAGAGTTTATTAGTGAAGGCAATCATTATTTAATCAAGCTTCCTATGAAGATGTTGTCATCATGTCATCCATGGTTTCAATGGCTAGTACCTATTTTTAGTAGTTTTTTTTTTTTTTTCTCATTTCTCATGAGATAGAAGCATGTCACAAAAAGAGCATCTGTTACCTTGGAAACAAGTTAAGGACTCTACATAGAGGCCAAAGTTTTGAAATTCTAACTCTACAGATATTTCAGATTAGATAATTCTCTGTCTTCTACCTGATGTTGAGAACATCACTGGGCTTGACCTAGCTGCTGCCCATCCGTAGTGATCATGTGAGTATTGCCACATATTGCCATGAGTCCTCTGGGAAGTACAATAGGCCCGGATTAATAATACCTATTCTAGTATTTTCTGGTCAGTAAGAAGGAGATTCTTTGATCTTTCAACTTACTGTCACTTTGAAAGTTATCAATACTCTTGTCTATGGCAGTAGCTTCATGTTGGACTGGGGTGAAGGGGAGGTATGTATTGCAAAACCTGCAACTATGTTCATTCAGACAACTCCATCCCAAGCCTGTCTTCTACCCATCCCCTCACTCCAAGGTTTGAGTGAGTGGTCAGGTCATCAGAGCTGTCTCTGCTTTGACAAAGATACCTGCCTCTAGGAAGCACTCTAGTGTTTTTGCCCATGATGAAGAGTGTATTAGAGGGCTATCAAACCACACTCCCACATTGATGTGCTCTGGTGTTCTCTTTTGGATAGCCACTACAAATCACCTTGTTGGCACCTGTCTTGAATTAAAAATAAGATTTTTTGTCTCATCTTTGATTTTTTTTATAAATTCTTTTTTTTTTAAATAATTTATTTTACTTTTATGTATATAAGTGTTTTTCCTGAATGTATATAGGTACACCGTGTGCACTACACATAAGTCTGGCCTGCAGAAACCAGAAGGGAGTGTTGGATCCCTAGACCTGGAGTTATACAGATGGCTGTGTGATTCCATGTAGGTACTGAGTCTCAAACCCACATCTTCTATAAGAGCAGCAAGTGCTTTTAACTACTGAGCCAAATTTCCAGCCCCTGAGTTTTGTGATTCTTAATAATCATTGTGATACCTACTTCCCAGACCAGAATTTGTTTATTTCAAGTAACTGATAATAGATAATAAATTCCAAGGTAAAATTAAAATCTAATAGTAAGTCCTAAACACTACTTTCTCCATACTTTTTTGCATAACAGCAACATAGGAATAAACAAACAAACATCAAAAACCAATAGACATATGACAGCTTTTCCCTTTACCATTTCTTTTCTTTTCACTAAGCCTTACTTACTCTGATCTCGTGGGAATATATGATATAAATATACATATTACATAAATATATATAATATATATATATCATTATATTAAACATATCCAGCTGCAAGAGACATCAGGCTGAAGTAGGGAATGGGTGATTGTTTTGATGAAAGGCCAAGAAGTCCTCATAGGCCTTTCTTGGGAATGGCTCAGAGGACTGTTCTCCTACAAGCCTGCTGTGCTGTGATGTCAGTAAAAGGAAAACATATGTTAGGAATGCAAGTAGAAGAGGCAGATATAATCTCTTTCTCAGGTAACTGGCTACCCATAATTATAGACATCAATGATGGAAGGAAATAAAACTGAAAATTACCACAGGAGTTGCCAAAATCCCAGTCAGAATAAAACAAAGTCAGATGGCATGAAGTCTTGCATGCCTGGATGAAAAATGACTAAATAAAATCCAATTTTGTCCCTGAAGAAGAGTGGGTAAAACTTTTAACCAATTAGGGTAACTCTGTCCATGATCAAATGTGAGCCACGTAATTATTACATGGAACAGTAAACATTTTAATTATATAATTAGATACAAATGTAAGGTTTGGTTTTCTTCTTTTGTGTGCTGGCATTTTTCTGCTTTCATGGTCAGCAGCCTAATGTAGTGATTTAATTACCTCAGAGTCAGTTGGTTGCCTTTGCTGTCTGAAGCTGCCTTTGCACAATGCCCTCAACTGACCTGAAGTGAAACTCAAACTCACCCTTTGTGCCCAGGGTTTTCCTGACAACAAAAGGGGATTGGTTCTCCTTTTCCCAGATACCCTGGGCTTATTTCCCAGTACCTTGTTTCCTCCCTGGGTCTCCTTCCTCGACCCACTCCCTGCCCTCACTCCAGCCTCACCCTCCCGCCTGCGCGCACCCGCCCATGTGTGTGTGTGTGTGTGTGTGGTGGGGTGTGCTTATGTGCTTATGTACATGTTTTACTTATGCGCAGGCCACAGCCAGGGACTCGACGTTCTTGTGCGTGCTTCAAATTCCTCAATTAAGAGCTCTGCACAAACTTTGCAATACTTACCCTATACCCTCAGGTGCCCGGTGCCCCGGTGGTGGCATGGGGACAGAAGACTGCTTCAGCTGCTGAGATGTCTGAGGTGCTGCTTGCTGTTCTCAGTGTTTCACTTTTGATGCTTTCTTTTCTTTTTCACTTCAGTAGATTTTCTGTTTAGTTAACTAAACTGTGAAAAAAAAATCTAACATAATAAGACTTACAATAGCTGATTTTGGAATCTCATCTTTATGGTCACCCCATATAAAAAACAAAAGTGTACCAGGTGGTGGTGGCATAGGCCTTTAATCCTGTGGCCGAATTCTGTTAAGAAGACGCTACCCTAGGTGGTAAGTATGCAAGTTTGTGCAGATCTTATTAGGAGGCAGAGGCATGCAGAGCTCTGTGAGTCTGGAGGTGAATAGAGTTGAGCACCATAACCAAGTGATTGTTGTGTGTGATCATTTGAAGGTATTAGGTAATGACAGGTGTTAGCTTTCTGTCTAAGCTCTGTCCCACAGTTACCTGGCAACAACCAGGTATGCTCTCACCACAGTTATCTGGCAACAGCCATGTAGGCCTGACTCACTATAATAGGGGCTGTTTGCCCTCTCCCCTCTCTTGCTCTTGTCTTCATTCTCCTGCTCTCTCCCCATTCCCTTCCCCCTCTCTCCCAAGTGCTCATGGCCAGCCTCTATTTTCTCTTCTCTTCTCTTCTCTTCTCTTCTCTTCTCTTCTCTTCTCTTCTCTTCTCTTCTCTTCTCTCTCTCCCTCCCCCTCCCTCGCTCCCTCCTTCCCTCCCCTTCTCTCTGCCTTTCTCTAGCTCTACTACCCTCTTAACTCCCCACCCAATGCCCTGAATAAACTCTATTCTATACTATGTCATATGGCTGGTCCCTCAGGTGGAAGGGATGCCTCAGCATGGGCCACCAAAGCAACCCCTTCCCTCATACCTGACTATACCTCCACCAAATATATCCCTTCTCTAAATCTTTTTTATAAACACATCAACAGGTAGACAGACAAATGGTCTGCCATGGAGGACACAGATTAAAACACTCAGTGTCTCTTAAGAGATAAATGGAATGAGAGGTTTAAGCAATGGCACAGTACTTTTGGGCGAAACTGAAAAGGCAGTCTGCATTTCTGCAGAGATTGAGTAATTTGTAGAAGCTATTTCTCTGTCACTTTATTTTTTTATTTTATTTTTTTGATTCAATAAAGTTTTATTTTCCCAAATGTACAACTGATTGAACCTGTTCATGCATCTTCACCAGCGGCTGGGGGGTCTACGTCACCCTTTGTGTTTGTGACGTAGATTACTTGGGGCTCTGTGCTTTGAAACCAGCTTGATAAGTCCTTTACTAAGTAGCTCCTGAAGGGCTGGCTGTTCTAGTCAAGGTATCTCGAATCTTCTGTCTCTCAGAGACCACAGCTGGAGTAACAATCTTATAGTTGGAAACTTCCTTACAGAGTTTGTCGTATGTAGCTTTGTCACACAGGACGAGATTGTTCAACTTGTCCTGAACTTTGCCTTTGGACCACTTCTTTTTGGCCTTGTCACCAGATTTATTTACTGGGTCTTTGTTGGCTGACCTTCTGGCGTCTTTCTTCTTGTTGTCGTCTTTGGGCGTCATGGCGAAGCTCAAAGAGTAGTGTGGACCACTGCAGCCTCACTAAGATGTCGGAGGTGAAAAAAAAAAAAAGCTCTGTCACTTTAAATGGATGCTTATCTCATTTATGTGGAAGTGTTAAGATAATGGCAGGAGACATTCTTAGGGACATTTATGTCACTTCATATGTTGATTTAACATGAAAACAGATCAATGTTTAAAACAATACTTCACTGTTCTATTTGTATTAAAATACTTTCAAATGTAGCCATTTCCAATTGCAGTGGGGTGGCCAATGCAGTGACAGAGAACACTGGGCTCACTATCTCTATCTAGTTCTACCTAGATTTGCAACTAGTCAGTTACAATCTCTATTTTAATGGTTAGTATCAGCTATTTAAGGTGGTACAAAACGGCTGTTTTATGTAAGCTTCTCCCTGACTATCCAGATACTGCAGTCTCTTTGACCACACATTCAAAAATTATATCTCAGCATTCAAAAATTGTATCTGCTATTTCAGGCAGAAAAAAAATGGTGTAAAAATTCCATTGCAAAAACAAAATATGTATATTTGGGGGTAAATCGACTAAAATTCAGTCCTACTTTGACCCAAGAAAACAGGATAATGAGTTTCAAGATTTAGGATATAGCCACATTTGTCTTATAAAAGAGTTAATCTTCAAAAAGACAGGTTTTATATGAGCTGTAGGTACTTCTTTTGTAAAAATCAACAATTAATAAAGTACAAAATTAAAATATATTAAAAGAATGTACAATAATACTAACAAATGTACAAATTTTTAAAATATAAAAAATTAAGCCTCAAAGAGAAGATTTTGTGAGCTGTATTATGAGTCTTATAAAAAATTAATGACTAATACACTATAAATATACAGGATTAAAGTAGTATTAAAATGATCGTCAACAAGATTCTGTCCATTTATCCATCACAGCAGTCTCTCATACTTTCTTCCCTCCCATTACATATCCCTCCAAGTCACTCTACAAGGGCTTGGCCTTTCCTGAGCAAACCAGATACACTAAACGGTATGCTCATGCTTGGTTCAACGCTTTCTCTACAAAGGAAGTGGCTGACTACCTCTGAGGGCACCATCCTTAGCTTGCAAGAAACATATCACAGCACCACCTTTCTGGAAAGGTGTCTTTGTCCTTTGTGGCCAGCAAACCTGAAGTCACTCTAGCATGTTACTACTGCCCTGTAGCTACTAGGTTCTGGCAACCAAATACTATAGCTAGATTTATTCCTCATTCCCAACTGTTTTCCAGGATCTTCCCCAGAGGCTAAAACATATAAAAGTTAAAATATATGAATGATGTGTGACTTTAAAAATCTAGTTAGCTAGATTTAGGGTCTTAAGACAGGAGACGTGTGTTTTGAGTGGTTTAGAAAACTGAGGTCAAGACTTTGTTTGTAGATGGCTGCCCTTGTCTATTCTACAAGGTGACAGTAGAAAGCTCTGCCCAATTTTTCTCATGTTGATACTAATCTAAGCATGGGGACCTACCCACATGACCACAACTAAATTTTCTTTCTTTCTAAGGTTCCACTTACTAGCCCTAGAATACTAGAGGTTAGGACATTCAAATTTGGGCAAAAACCAATATTCAATGCATAATGCTCACCTTCTATGGTCATTACCGAAAAAATATTGTAGCACATCATTGTACTATCAAAATTTCATTGCTGTTTCTTAAATATTACAAACCTCCAATAATTGGTCATGCTTTGAATAGATTCAAAAGAACTGCAACAAACTGTTTAATAGCATTAATATAAAAGCAAGTATAACTTCACCAAAACAATTAAATGTAAAAGGAACAAAAACAAATAGTTAACCTAAACAAAATAGCTGATATTTTTGCAACTTAAGTTTCTATGTGATAAGTGAGGAGGTGCCTACCTTTGGAAGCAAATTGCTGTGTATTATTGGAAAGCTGGTAAGACTTCACAGCTGTTTTATAATGCACAGCAATACAGCAAACAGGAGCAAACGAAGGCTTTCACCTTATAAAAGTCTTTGATCCCCTTTTCACAAAGAAGTTTGGCAGTTAGGTCCCAGATGAAGGAAGAATTTGTGACTCTAATGATGGGATAAAATTAAAAAGCAATGTCTATTCGTTAGTGAGTTAGAGATGTCGGGGAGGGAATGGCAAGATTCAATAAAAGTAACCAATCTCACTCTATTGCCTGGATGCAACTGATTTTAAAGTTTATTTGTATGGACTTGGCCTCCATTAATCTGTTAAGAATTTTGTCTGTTTGCTCCTTAAATAGGTTTTTAAGCAATCCCCTTAGCATTAACTATACAAACTCTCATATACCTTAGTTAGTGCCACTCTTTGTATTGTTCCTTCCTATACAGGCCAACTCTCATACCTTACTGTATCTGAGGATTTCCTTGTTATCTCCCCAAAATATGCTTCCCTGCACTTCAATAGTTAATTGTTATTTAGTAAAACATTAATCTAGATATCTTTGTGAAGA
The DNA here is from genome assembly GCA_021653895.1 of Mastomys natalensis. Classification (NCBI taxonomy): domain Eukaryota; kingdom Metazoa; phylum Chordata; class Mammalia; order Rodentia; family Muridae; genus Mastomys; species Mastomys natalensis. The sequence goes on from JAJTUV010000670.1 coordinate 247,582, forward strand.
TAACTTTGGATGAGATTAACATTTAAATCAGTGAGCTTTGAGTAAAGCAAAACTATATAATGTGAACAGACTATCTAATCAGTTGAAAATAATAATAATAATAATAGTAATAACCTCTGTAGGGGATATTTTGAAAACGGCACCCAGTCTGGCTTGTTCTCTGGCAGCCACCATGTTTCCGCTGCTCCTCAGCTCTGATCAGGTCTCTAGCTAGCTAGATGCGCATGCTCTGTCAATCCATCACACTGCATCCACAAAGCTTGGCTGAACCCCAGACAGTATCTGCCATCCTCGCACTACCTGGTAGAAATGAGACTCTTAAAGCTTCGTGATTACCTAAAGGATTTATATATTTAGAAATGCTCAACCAACAAGATGCCCACACAATTAGTGTTGTTACCAAATATCTAACTTTGTGACAGAAGTTGCTACCCAGGACAGCTTTTGACCCATCTGTGGTTCTCCCTGGCTGCTAGCCTCCTTCTTCTCTCCCTCCTCTCTTTCTCCCCTCCCCTTCCTCTTTTCTCCCCTCCTCTTCCTCTCTTTCTCTCCCAGCTCCACCTTCTCTTCTACTGCCTAATCATCAGCTCACTGCGAATACAGTGTAGCAGAATAAGTATCCTGCTCAGGCCTCCCCCAAAGATGAGGAGATTCCTTCAGATTTCCTCCAGCCCCTGTAACAGCAACAGCTTGTCTCCAGTTCAGAGGTTTTACTGCTACAACCACAAGAACCAAATCCTTAAAACAAACGCTCTTCCTCCCAACCCCAAATCATATTTGTTCTGTTTTCGCTGGAGAACTCTAACATTACTGATTTTAAAACCTTATTTACTTAATTTATTTATCTCTTGTTTTCATTACACTATTTGTTTCTTTACAGTTGTGAATGTGTCCACTCAGTTCAAGCTCACAGAGGATGTTTTGCCTTTGCCTCTCAAAGCACCAGTGGACTATTTTGCATGTGCTGTGCACTCAAAAATGCAAGTGTTTGTGGATTTGACCAAAAAGAATAAGCCCAGTGGTTTAATTGCTTAAAATTCTGAACCCTGATACTCACAAACAGTAAATCTAACTAAAATTTCTGCTTGATCCTATGAAAATTACTATCATCCACGGTTTTCAGTGGATTTTTAAAAGAACCCATTAGGAAAGGCCAAGAGTTCTCCGACTATTAGGTGTGAACCTAATTCCTACTTTCTCTTCTTCCTCAATGTCAGTTTTTATTAACTGCATCTGAATGCCCATCTGAATTATTCCATTTCAAAAAGCGAAAGTTTCAATTGTAAAAACAAAACACCACCTGGTTGGATAATCTCACAGTTTCATTTGCCTGCTAAAACTTTATGGTTGTTTTTGTAGGTGTTTTGCCAGCTTAATTTAGCTTTTCTTCTAAGAATTATTCCCGTCTGAAATTCTAATCCAGGCTTGCTCAGACACGAGGCAGGCTGAACCTTATTAATGAGACTGAGTGAGTAAGAAAGAGGTACCTAGAAGTATGTTAGGCTGTGGTTTGAATATGAGTTGTCCCCTCCTGTTGAAACTTGATAGCCAGTGTAAAGGTGTTGAGAGGAAGTGGAAACTCTTAAAGGTGCTTTGGTCACTATGGCTCTGCTCCCGTGAAAAGATGATTGTTGGTCTTAAGGGACTGAGCTAATTCTCACAGGTGCAAACTCTCACTGACTACAGAGTGCAGCTGTAATAAAACTGCCATGAGAACAAACTGTTAGAAAGCCATGCTGTCCAGCAGGTCTCACTTCTCCTCGCCAACCTTGTTCCATGTCATGATGAAGCTGAACCAATGCCACTGTCCTTAGCCTCCCAAAATTTAATCACATGCTTCTATTCTTCATACCCCAACATCTGCCATTCTTCTATAGCAGTAGAAAATGACTAAGACTGTTAAACCAGAAAGATTTTATACCAGGGTGGCTGGATAGCCCAGCACCCAGAGGGATTACTTCAGAACAGAGTGAACACTTAAAGAGATTTGACCTTGAGGATGGAGGAGAGGGATGTCCCCTGTTAGGATACCAATTTTGAGAAAAAGGTATTCTCAGACGGACCGTAAAATTACAGATGGAATTGGCAACAGTGTTACAACTGACTATGATCTTGACTAGGCTAATGGGGCTCAAGGAAGACTCCAGTACAAGAAACTCAGCAGTTCCTAAAAGGTTGGGAGGCAGCCAGACCCACAGCAAATACAAGTAGGCATAATGCCATCTAGATGTTTAGCTTGCTAGACAAGATCATTTTTACACGTAAAAGCCTTAGTCTGACTTCGTTCTTCAACAAGATTGGCTCACTTGTCGTTTGACCCTTCAAGAAGGATCAGTGATTTCTTAGGAGAAATTAAAGCACAGAAAATATTTTTAAATGGTGTTTGGCAGTGACCAGAACATGAAGGACATGCTGAACTAATCAGACCACATCTGAGTCCTGATTCCAAGAAGCCTGAAACTGGCTGGCCTGAGCTGTTTTACTGGAGGACAGGCCGTATCTCCACAGCACTGACCTTGGTCAACACAGGCAATGTGCTTGTTGAATGAAGTGTGGCTTTGTGACCACAAACTCGGGGTTAGTTTCAGAGTGGTTTTACCAAGTTGTCAGCCCTGTTTGTCAATGGCAGTAAGATGGATATACTTGATTTTGAGGATATTCCCACAGGGCTGTGTCAGTGGGTCTGGTTACCTAACAGGAAACAGGCCTATGTGACCAAGAAGATAACGGGCTCCTCAGTCACAAATTCATCCAGGACTCCCTGGACCCAAGGTGCTATCTGCACAGACACCCAGGAGTGAAACACATCTAGAATGTCTCTTACCATTAATATAGGCCCCATATAGACCCTTCCACCCTTAAGCTGCTTCTTAGAATGTATTTGATTAAAACGGCAAAAGGAAAGATATACAGTCTCCAAAGCTAAGATTTTATAATGTTAAGATTTCAGAGCTCGTATAATAGGTAGGGAGAGTGTTTATTGCAGCAAAGCTGAGATTCATTAACTACGTTTCTTATGCTTTTACTACACCTTCTTTCTTACATGTATTTCCTTCAGAGTGCATTGCGTATACTACAAAGCCACATTGCTTTTCTGGAGAAGTGGGCACCCAAAATTCAACTCATTACCAAGGTGAGAAAAACTTAAAATACTGCCTTTTTGCAGTATTTCCTCACAGGTTTCTTTGCGATTAGTACAAGAAAGGAAACAGAGAAGACTGTAACAGTCATAGCAGCCAGTAGAGACAGTGCTGCCTCTCACCTGGCTGCTATGAGGCATTCAGGGAACTTATGTGATGAGAGTGTTGGGCCCCAGTCCTTGGACACCGTGGAGGAGAGGCTGATATGTCAGTCAGAAACACTCACTGAACGGCAACATTTTTAGGTCCACAAGATACCAGCCCAACTTCATCAAGACCAGGACGTGAGTGCGGCATGCTGGCTTCAAGCACCAACAGAGAGGGGAGTCTCAAAGGCAGCTATGTGATTGAGCGGAACCTTCCTGAAGGGTTGGCTATTCCAGTTGTTTTACCAGTTCAGCTCCCTGCCCCCTGCTGCTGCAGAGGGCTAAGTGACCAATCCTCACCATCCGCAATTCAGCATCTGGAGTTTTAAAGGCTGGTGGGTGGAAAAGCAAACAGGAACAAATTTGAGACATAGAAACCGAAAAGGCCGGGCCAGAGAGGATGATGGGAGGAACCTTCAGCTTGGACCAGTATATGAGGCACAGGCCAGGATTGTTAGGAGTGGATAGTAACCTTTTCCATCACACAGATGGCTTAGCCAGCTGCAGGAGGGAACCATGAACATGCCACATGCATCTGGCCGCCTACTCCCGTATTCATTGCCCTCAACACCCTAGAAAAGAGAGTGGACTTTTCTCCACAAAACAAGTTGGAAGTAAATACCGTCTTCCCGGTTAGGTTTCCCAAACCTAGGTTCCCTCAAAGGTGGCCTGTTGTCCAATAGAGTGTTCTTCCAGCCTCCCTTCACAGATCCTCTGTGCAGGAAGCAAGACTTTGAAGGGAGCCGTGGAAGAAGGTGGTAGTTCTCCTTCACTAGGGTCACAACCTGTCTGTCGTGACTTAACACTTCATCAATAAACCAAAGAAGAAAAGTTTCCTCAGCCATAGCTAAACCACTGAAGTGTATATAGCTTTAACAGAGCCAGGACACATCTCAAGCTGGGAGTGTAATTTCATGGTAATAATTTGCTTAAAGTGTTGCTGATTGCTTCCTATTTCTCTCCTGTTAATGACTTTTGCACCTTTCCACTGTGCCTTTTATACGAACTGCTATGGCAATTACTCTACAGGAGACTGTTTACGTAGCAAAGGCCATTCTAGACTGACAGAGGAATACAGGATGGACACCCCCAGATCTGAAAAGTCTCTGGTATACTAGGTTGTTATTAATTGAGAAGAAAAAGGAAGTCTTCTCACTCTGCTGGTATATTGCTTCTGAATCTTGCCTGCTGCTCCAGCAGCAGTATATTGATGGGGTGGCTGTGCATTAAGTAACTTGCCACTTGTGAATTTTTCTATCCCTAAGACCGGCTTGAGAAAGATGTGTGATCCCATCTCCTGTAGAGTGATGGCCAGTGCCAGCCATCTCAGAAAGTGAAGTCTAAAGGTCATTTGCCATGTAACTTTGAGACAATGTAAAGTAACTCATGTCTGCAGATATTGAAAAAAAAATATATTTTCTTCTCTTATTGCCAATGACTTCCATTTCAATGATACATATTTTTTCACTTTTACAGAGAAAAGAATTAATAATATGTTCTCCCAGAGAATATAATAATTGAATATGCCAGTCAGTAAGGGCATACAGCAAATTAACAATGCCATGTTTGCACACAATTCTCGGCCTGTCTTCCCCGCTCTAAGTGTCTGCCCATAATTATTCTTTCCAACATTTGTCATCTGCCTCTGTGTTGGAAACGCCCTCCTGCGCACACACTCTTGCCTCCTCTTTGCCAGCTGCCTGCTCTTCTCACCTGGCTTTATTTTACCAGAGGCTCAGATTCCCTGGGGTCAGAGACGGAAAGAGAGACATGCCCAGAGCACGTCTCAGCATCCCCTGATCATGTTCACCATTTCAGCTAGAAAGTGGTTGAAAAACTGAATCTAGGAAGCTTAACAGAGATCTGAGATTCTGCTGTACTTCAGCAGCATGGCCTGGCTCTGAATTCCAGAGCCTTTAATCCCTCAGTGACAAACCCACCTAAGGAAAGGACACCAGATAGCACACCAGGAAATGCCTGTGCAGGGGGCAGGGAATTAGATCCACACAGCCTTTCTCAGTTGCTCAGATTCTTGTGAATAACAAGGACAAGTCTTAACTCCCCCAACAAAATATTCTTGACACCCACATTAATCAACCAAAACTGTAACATAAGGAGAATATAGTAGAGCTGTCTTCCACTGTTCCTTTTCTCTTCTTTTTAGTCTTTTTTCTAGAACGTTTTTCGTACTTTCTTGCATCATATATTTCCTGTTAGGAAAAAAAATGTTTTCTGAAGCCCCAGGAACGCAGATCTTAATATTTTTCTCTATCAGATGGTTTCATCCGTTCATTCCCCCAGTGAGCATGTATAAGGTGTCTAGTATATGCTGTATATTATTCTTGGTAGTTGAAGTATGTCTGTGATTCTGAGCTTCATAGGACTTAGGTTCTAGAAACAGATAAACACACAATCATCACGATAAGCAAGCGTAATAGCCAGGCTTCTCTAGAGGGCACCAGCTGAATGCAAGGAATTTAGTTGGTGGATTTACAAGATTCAGTCTGAGAAATCCAAGTGTGAGGTTAGTAGTTTTTCCCATCTTGACAGATCAAGAGGCAGAGAATTCTAGAATGCAATGCAGGCAAGATAGAACCTTCCAAGATCTACCCATTCTAGTGACCAGTCCATGTTCCAAGGTCTCTAAACAGTGCCACTGGCTGGGGTCCAGGTTTTCAAACATGTGAGTCTATGAGGGGCATTTCTTATTTAAACTGTAACAGAAACTTTCAAATATTTTTGAAGAGAGGAAGGGAATATCCTGACTTCCACATAAAAGGGCTAACTCAGTTGAGAATACACTCTCTATGGAGTGGGGAGGGGATAAGGAGAATCTTGGAGAAGAGCCAGGGGGCTGCCTAATCCACTCAAGAGTCTTGGCAGCCCTATCACAGTGCTGACTGTGGAGGTGGTACAAAGGCATCAGATACTGGATAAATGTGGGGTGAGGGGTAAAGCTAGGAGTATTTCCTGCTGGATGAGTTGTTAGAAGAAGAGGGACTTCGAGAGTCTTTGGCCTAAGCAATTATACAAGATGAATTTACCATCACCTGGGATGGGGAAGACAAGTAGTAGAGAAGTTGTAACCCAATTTAGGTCTGACATTGCCTTGAGCTCAATAGATTCCTATCATTTAATAATGATTAAAACTTGTTGGGAAATATTACATGTTGTCTTATACTTTACAGATTGTAACCACTGTGGTTTACACTGTGTGCATGGCTAGGACAGCTGAAGAGTCAGCTGGAGAGATTAAAAACAGCCTAGGATCTACAGTGATTAGATACATCAACCTAGTAGTGTCTGAAGGAATCTTATTAATGCTATTGGATGTTACCTGAGGAAATCGACCATCTACTTTTGGTGGTGATTTCTCCATCCCCTGCTCATCTCACAAGACTTTCTGAATGCAGAACGTGTCAGAGATTGTGACAACATGTTGTGGTTCTTGACTATAGTTCCTACAGAAGCAGGCAGATCTAGAGCACAGATTAAAAAACAAAAGAAAAACCTTCTTTTCCAACAGATACTTTCCAAGCAAAAGTAGTCCATGCTCTTCAGTGCTGGAAGTAGCAGAAACCAAAGGGTTCACAGTTAAATGAAATAGTTCATTAGATAGGTCTATGGTTTGCTTATGCTTATGGTTTAACATGCAAGAGTGTCTGGAAGTTCAAGCAAGCACTGTGAGGTGAGTGATTTTTGAGGACTACAAGCAGAATGAAGCAAAGACATTATTAACTAGCTGCTATTCATTATATTGGCTTCATCTTAACCAAATCTGGAAACAAACTCCAGACTGACATTGATCAGAGAATGAACTCAGTGAAAATCCCATGATCTGCTCTGAGTGTTACTATCCCCAGAGCTAAAGATATGCTGGGTACATGTTTTTCTCTTTTCTTCTCTTTGGGATAATAAAGCAATTAATTCTTGTTGGATAAAAAGAAACAAACGAGTGTCTCTATTTTCAGCATTTCTACAAAATCTCAGAGCTCCACGAGAGATAGCACATGCTTTTAAGAAGATGTAACATGAATATGGCCCAGAGAAGAATTTGTATGCCTCTCTTTCTGCAATAACTTCAAGGCCAGTATTTCAGGCAAGTGGGCATCTCTTACTCATGAAGCTCTTTAAGGACTTAGGTTGATGGCAATTTTGCCATCTGCTCTGTGATACCTCCATGGCCACGGTAATCCTCCAAATCTCTAGAGAAAGGGATAAAGAATAAAAACCGAAGATTTTGACACAAACAAGAGGAAACATGTCCATGTATCCTGTGTTATGAAACTCTTGGATATTGTTCTGAAAATAACTTAGGATATCAAAATTCATGTGTTTAATCTGTTTTACCAGAGACATTTCTCTAAAAATTGGAGCCAGTATTTATTGAGCTCCTACTGTATCATTTGACATCATCTCAATCTGATCTCCTCCAAAATAAGACTGTAAGATCTTTATGAAGATGTGGACATTGAAATAACACTTCTAGGAATGCAAAGGCCAGGAGTGATGGAGCAGAGTCCTAACATAATTTCTAACAGTAAAACCTGAGTTCCCTTCTCTATGTCCCTACTGCTAACTGTACCAGAATGATTGCTTTGACTTACGTAAGAAGACCAAACTGTAAGTGATAAACTTGGATGGTGCAAAGAGTAGGACAAATTACTGTTCGGTTCCAACACAGCTAGGAAGAATAACAAAGTGGATTTATAAAGAGAAGAAGTACAGCCTCACAGCCCCAGGATCTGACAGCATTCCTGGCTGTACACAAGATGGAGAGCTCCCCGTGCTGGGTTTTCAGAAGCTTAACCCACATTCACTGGCGCTCTTGCAGTGGAGTTGAAATCCAATTGCTTGTAGAGAATCTTCCAATTGAGTAGTTCTTTTGTTCTAACTACAAGCATTTTATTTTTGCTGATGTTTTTTGAAGCTAGGATAATCAAATTTTTCATTGTGCAAATTTTCTTAGTGATTATAGATCTGCTTTCTGAACTCATTCAAACTCCTGCCAATGATTGTTGAATATGATGGTAACAAATAGATGTAAGGATTCACAACCCAACGAATCTCAGACCAAATCCAAAATCACTAGGCTTTTAAACTTTTCAGGCTTGAGTTTCCTCAGTGCAAATCAAAGTAATTAAGTATGCCTTGAAGTGTTATTGTACTACATAGGATAATAAATTCATGTCCTGTAAAAATACCTAATATAGTGCCTGAGGCACAATGAAAGTCTAATAAATGAGAGTTGTTTTAGGTAAGTAATATTACTACTGAAATTAAAGAGCAACAAACAATATTAGAACACCTTTATGACACTGCTAGGTTTCCAAGCTTTTGTTCTTTTTTGATACATAATTTTTGGTAAATGCAAATTAAACACTTAAACACACAAATACACACACACACACACACACACACACACACTCATGTTTGACCCACCACCATCATTTATTGCTGCTACCTCCTAAAGTACTTGATCAGTCTGGACCATGGATGTGAGCTCTGGAGCCAGCCTGCCCAGGTTTACTTTCTGTTTTTTTCAGTAATTCAGGGAACTTTCTTAACACATTGTCTTGCTGACTTAGCTGCAGAATATGAGTAATAATTGATTCATTCTCAGAAGTGACTCAAGGGTTAAAAGATCAGCACATATACTCTACTGAAACAGTTGCTAGTACATAGCAAAACTGGACAAGTTGCAGACATTGTTCTATGGCCACTGTTAGAAACTTATTACACATATGGAATGCTTTATTTTTTAAGACCTCTAATGAAGTAAATGCATGTGCATCAACAGAGTAAATATATGCAACATATAATATAAGGAACTTATAACACATATATCATCCTGTACCTTAGGCTAACAAACAAAGCAAAGAAACCAAACACAGTATTAGGAAAAGTCGCAATCATGCCAGCTTATAAGAGAACCCCCAGTTACTCTTGGTATCTGTGTAAAATTGGCTTCAGTACTTTCTAAGATACAGAAGTTCAGGCAGTTTGGTATCTTAAGTGAGATTGGAAAGCATTTTCAAGTAACTCATACATATCTATTTATATTCATCAACCCATTTCTAGATGATTGATAATGTAAATACTTTACGAAGAGATACTATACCTGTGTCAGAGACAGCACATGTTCTCAGGAATAGCAAAAATGATAGCAAGATGACAGACCTTTGTGATTTCAGGAACTGAACTCAGTATAACGCAAGAGTTTACTATGTTTGCCTCAGTTGCTGAAGAATAGGCTCTGAGCAAGGCTTTGTCCTTGGGCAACCACATTTTATAAACAAAGCAGGGGAAAAAGATTATTCTACTTACTAAAATGGATAGTGTCTATTCTGAAGAATGGTGCATGCATGCTAAGCACTTTTCTACGTGCCCTCTTGCCATTAACCTCAGGACAAACTGCTCTGCTCAGCTCCTAGATGTAGAAACTGGGGTTTAAAAATGAAGTCATATTTGTATGAACATGGCCTTATGTAATCCACTGTAATAAAAATAATGAAGTGGGAGTCTGAAGAAAATGATGAGTTCATATTGTGTTGGTTAACTTTCCACCACTGTAGCAAACACCTTAGACAATTCAACTTAAATAGAGGAAAGTTTTATTTTCACTTACACATTTGGTGGTTTCAGTCCATGGTCAATTAGCCCTTTGGTGGTTTTGGGCCCTTTGGTGATTTAATACGTTATCAAAGGAGCACATATAAGAAAGCTGCTCACTTCAAGGCAGCCAGAAAATGAACAGTTGACATAAAGAAGTAGGGCCCTAATATTCCCTTCACGGCACATCCTCCAGTGACTTAATTTCCTCCTATGAGACTCTGCCTTTTAAAGCTTCAACATTTCCCAATAGCATCTCTGGCTGGTTTCCAAGTTTTCAAATGCATGAGCCATTAGGGAACATTTTTCTGAACTATAAGTGACATGCAAATAGTGAACTGTCGACTTAGGTCAAATCTGCATGCCTGCAGTTTACATTTGTAATGTCTGCTTTTGAACACACACACACACACACACACACACACACACCTTGAGGGAAGTACCGTGGGAACATAAAGAGGACACAGGAGAAGGTAGCAGGTTTCCTAAAATCATCAGTATTTACAGATCATCTGGGACCCAGGGCTCAGACATTCCAAAAGGCTATGAGTAAATTTGCATGGGCACCAGGAAGGGAAGCTACTCCTGGGCACAGAATTGAACCTTGTTTGCACATTGAGCAGCTTGATCATGAAAACTCTGAGAACTTGAGCACAGTCCTGCCTGCTGTCACCTGCAGGATGGACAGCCTGGGCACCAAGTGTCACTTAGTCAATCACCAGAAAAAAAGAGATTTCTGGTCATCCAGTCCACAGGGGGATCTTGAGGCAAGATGTGAAGCCTTTGCCTGTGTTAAGGGAGTATTGTATCTTAAGCACTTATTAAGATCTGTCAACCACGATCAGGTTTTTAAATGAAGTGCCTGGCCAGTCTATAAGCAACCATACGCAACTCTTCATTTGCTCCCACTTGTAACCTGGTCAGTGAACAGAACACACATGCTGAGCACATTCTTTATCCCTTTCTTCCCTCTTGATTTTTCCAGGCAATACTTTTCTTTCCCTTATCCACAAAGCTCTTTCTCTAGCTATGCACGTAGCCAAACTAGAATTTAGAATGTAAACATGGGTAACTGGTTACTTAATTGTCAGATATCTATAGTAATTTTTCTCTCAAATGCTTAGGCTAGCATTGGATACAATACATTGTGTTGCTCACCCCTCTCCGCTTTTAATCCCGCGTGTATTTCAAGGAAAATTTAGTCCATCTGGTTCTGATTCCCTGACTCTTAATGCATCAAAGCAGTCCTTTGTAATTGATGTTTGATGTCCAAAATGCCTGGTGGGTTTTTAAGGCTTCATAGAGCATCCCTGCCTGTCCCTCGGTCTCTCTGCAGCTCCAGCCATAATCAAGATGATATAGTTTATTTATTTGGTGTAATTATGAATGACCAGAAACATGTACTTGACTAAGTACCAATGCTCTCATCCCAGTGTAGTTCTAGATCTGCAGTGTGGTAAGTACAAGGCCCTGTAGGGTTCATTGTTGGAACCATGTCTGCCCCTAAAGCCCAGCTGCCCCTGAGCAGAGAAACCCCTTACATGAGATCGATACCCACCACGGATGTCTCTATGCACCAGACGCCATGGTCGGCAACTTCTTTCATCCACATATGTGACACTGTAGCCTTCCCCATGCTGTGGCACTCGCAGAATAAATGGGCCCATGACAAAGCTCCCTGGTCATACTTGCTGTTTATGGTGACTTCAGTATGAGTTCTTATATCAGTCAAGTTCTGCCTCCTCAGGTAGACACAACAGACCCAGGTAGGCAGACTATGCCAAATTCTACTAAATGCCCGATTCTTTCTCATGATAGAAAAAAATTCAGTCTGACATTCCAAAGAAGTCATGAAGTTTTAGCACCAGTAGTATTCCTTAAGATCACATCATCTTAAAAATGTTAACCTGTCCACATACCTGTGAATATTAGAATGCATTTTCTGTCTAGAGTTCGTTCTTCTTGAACATTGGTTTAATGTGTCATGTCTAAGATGGCTTCTCTTCAGTAAAAATCTACTGGCCACCAATATTTGTCAGAGATTTCTCATCACCAAGGCTTTTAGAGCAAAAAGGGCTGCTAAGATGCTCTCTTCATAATATCTACTGCACAATAATGTAGGACTTCTGAAGTGCCTAAAGTTTGTCTAGCATTACCTATCTAACACTAGCTGACAGGTGCTGGACCTTTCTGAAATGTCTTGTTTGTGTAGCTATAGCCAAAGTAGACAGAGACAAGGAGCTATGCTCACCATTTACTAGATCAACAATATTCTAAGCTTCACTTCCAATACCAGTGACAAAATACATGAACACACACACACGACACACACTTAAATATCACAGTGCAACTTTGCATGTTAACCTTCATTGCATGGAGGGGTCTGTTGGTGCTTCCATGTCTTTTAAATTAATCAAAATATGTTGAATGTGTGTACATATTGGGGCAGGGTGTGCCCCAGCACACATGTGCAGGCCAGAGGACAACACATAGGTGTAGGTTGTGGTTCTCTCCATCTACCACTTGTGTTCTGGTTATTGAACTCAGGTCCTCAGGCTTGGTAACACATACTTTTGTCTTAGTGTGGAGATTAAACTCTTAGACATGAGAAGAGAGTAATTACCCATTCCACAACTGAGCCTGTGTAATTTTGTATTAGTTTAAGGACTTACAAAGTACCCCTTTCTAGAACTCTCTTTTCCTAGCAACTCCATTCCCCTTAACAATCTCACCCTTATACCAGTAATAAAAATTTCCAAGAATCATTTTCCAGTCCACCTGAATTTGTCAAGGTCTTTAGTAGAAATCATATTGGGTAAAGAGTGAACCTAGTCCACAACACACAGACCAAAACACTATCTTGCCAGGCTTGGGTTCCCCAGTGGGGAGGGAGCTGGGATGGAGGTGAGGGGCCTTTCTTGTTCCCCTGTACTGAGCAAATTCAGTTAGTCACTGCACAAGGGAGAGTGAAGCAGTGTAAGTATCTGGTTTGGGTGTGGCCACCAGGTCAAAGCAGCCAGGCAGTAATTCTAAGGGAGCCCAGAGTGGGCACTACATTTTGTTCTACCCACTGCGTGGTACACAGGCCCCTTAATCTGTCTTCCTGCAGAAGGGCTCTGCTGGCACTGCCGGCTTAAAGTTGGGGCCAGCCTTTCTCTGGAGCCCCTTCCCGTGAATTACAACTTGCAGCATGAAGACTGAATAGAAAAGAGCCTTCTAACATTCAGACTGGAAGGGCTGACCGGAATTCAGCTGAATGTGGACAATGGCAGGAAGGCCTCTATTATTTTGCCTCATTCGATCTGCTGCGAGGCAGCGCGGCGCCTGGAGTCTGAGCTGAACTCATTTCCCTGGATTTCCGACTCACAGCCACATTCCTTACCAAAGCCAAACATCTCACTCCAGAGACTCACTACACTTCCTGTTATAGGATGCACTTGCCTGTCTCTTTTGACCTTAAACACTAATAAACGAGTCATAACATGACCTAGACAAGACCTGGGAGCTGATCAGAATGTCTGTGATTGATGGCGGTGCTCTCGGCTATCTACTGTTTGCCCTGACACTCTGGCAGAGTTGTTTTGATTATGATTGTGTGGATAAGAGGCTTAAAACACAACACAGGCATGGCTTTCCACACTGTTGGAGCCTATCATAAGGTGTGGCCAAGAGGAAAAAAACCTGTTACTGACTGGCCTTGCCAGCACCCTTTAGTTTCCACCATAGCTCTCCTGGGCATTCTGCAGCAATGGCATTGTGTCTCTGGAAATAGTCTTAGGTCTTTTGATATCTAGTTATGGAATGAGAGTAACTGTTTCTCTTGTTTGCATGGCTGACTGATGGTATCTCCTTGCCATTCTTCAAATGTTGTCAACATTCTTTCTGTTTCTTCAGAGAAGGAGCTTTCCGAGTATTCTTCGCTTTCAGGCTTCTGTGTATTTCCCCCAAATGAGATAAGCCTTGTCTGCTGCATAATCTGGATGCAGGATTTATGTGCGGCCCAAATCTCTCAAATTTCTTGCTTGCCACATTTCAGTATCTTTAAGCTCAATTCCTTTGGGGGTGTGGGGGATGTGGATCTTTATCTGTCCAGTGTTTCTTTATCTGTGTACTTAATACATTTAGACTCAAGAGGTCAGTTTCTGTGAAACTGGACAAAATGGAGAGCTACCTTAAAGTTAGCTGCCATTTGTATTTAAGAAGTATGCAGGAGTTCTTGTGCTGTGCCACACACCCTGAAACACCCGGAATGTTTCAGTCTTTGCTCTTGAATAGAATGGCAAGGTGACCAGAATAGCCATAGTGGAGGTGGTGCTTCCAGACTCCCACATACCAGTGCAGACTGAAAAGGAACTGTATCCACACAATTGTAGCGCCCAGCAGGTGATGGTTATTCCGAACACATCCCTGGGTATTTGCTTCAGCTCCTTGCAAATGACTTATTGAACCCCCTAAAATCTTTATACCCCTTTACATCTTGGGTTAACAAGTTCTTAATCTTCATAAGAACTGGGGGTTCAACTTTACCTTTTATTTTCCTTATCTCCTTGCAAGCTGAAATGTACAATTGGATTTTATGATTTCTTAAAATGATTTGTTTTACTTCTTCTTTACTTGTATGTGTTTATTGCACATGTGAATGTGCATACAGGTTTATGGGGAGGTCATAAGAGGGTGGAGCTTGAGTAATTGACAACTTCAGCCATCCAGTACAAGGGCTGGGAACTGAACTTTGATTTTCTATAAGACTACTGGTCAGACCATACTGCTGAGTCATCTTCTCCAGTTCCCAGATTTGGTAATCTTTATGACAGTTTTCTAAGAATTCTCATGAGATTTTATTCATATCTAATATATTCTATATTCCTTCTTAATACTTCCACCTCTAGGTTTCAAAGTCTAACATTTTTTCTGTTTTAATACAATCCATCAGATTGAACCAATATTTTTGAATGCTGCTATGAGCTGGATGCTGCATTAAATTTATTCCCACATTCATCATTTACTGTAAGAATAAACCTTATGGATCTAAATTGCCATCCTTGTTACCCAGGTGATAATGCCAAGGTCCAGAGAAGTTAAGCATCTTAGTCCAGGCCAGCAACCAAGAACCAAGATGCACACAATATATATCATCTTCCATGTCTTTTGAAGGTATATAAATCTACAGAAAATGAATTTTGCTGGACCTTTGTTTCATGTGAATAGTTCTTAACGCTGGATATTTTCTAACACTGTTAAATAGACGGAGTTTTTTGGCCTGGCTTGTTTTTAATGCTGAGATAGGTCCAGGAACTCTCTATATAGCCAAAGCTGATCTTGACCTTGCAGTCCTCCTTCTACTTTCTTTTCTTCTTTTTTTTTTTTTTTTAGTTTCTTTTTTTTTTTAATTTATTTAGTTATTTAAATCACATCGTAATTTACTTATTTACACAGAGGTTATAAACACAAAAAGGCAGGATGTGGGGAAGGGAATGGCACCGGAGCATAGGTGTTCAGGGGGAGTACAGATACCTTTCAGAACAGGGTATCAGCTGAGTGTAGGTTCAGTGGACAGGTCACTATGACTCTGCCTATGATTCACTTGTCCTTATCTAAGTTGGTACTGTCCACCAAGGCTGCCTATTCATAAGACCTATGACGACTTGGCTGGAAAATTCTACAGAAGCTGCCTGTTTACAATAGCTTATAGCCTTCTGTTTCAGTGTTTTTCCACAGAGACCCAACACTTTGTGTTAGCATGCATGTATGTCAGACTATTGCTGACTTTAGGCCTATGGCTGATTTTAGGCCTTTAGTGTAAATGTAGGGCTGCTCCTGACATCTCCTCCCTTCTCTAAGTATAGAAGGGCCTGGCGATTCTATTCTGCGAAGGCGGGATAGAGGCCTGACCTCCAATAATTGAAGGGGACCTTGTAATGGCTCAAGTCTCCTTCTACTTTCTAAACTCTGGGATTACTGGAGTGCACCAATACATCCAGCCAGGTTAAGTTTTTAAAGCAAAATTCTGAAGTAGTCTGTGTATAATAAATAGATAAAATACAGAGAAACTAAGTATCTGAATTGCACACAAACTCACTGTGAAATTGTTGAGCTAATTCATTGATGTCAATTCATCAGTGATATGACATGGTATCCACATACTTCAGTTCTCATCAGCTAGAACATTACCGTGCTGGTGAGCCTTTTGTCTTTTTGACACATTCTAGAGTTATTTGAAGGAAGAACCTCAACTGAAAAAAAAAAAAAATACTTCCATCAGGTTGCCTATAGGCAATTCTATAGGGCATTTCCTAGCTTAATGATTGATGTGATAGTGCCAGCCTTTGGGGGTGAACTATTCCTGAGCAGGTGATCCTGACGTGTGAGAAGGCAGGCTAAGCAAGCCACATGGAGCAAGCTAGTAAGAAGTACTCCTCTATGGCATCTGCTTCAGTTCCCGCCTTTAGGTCCCTGCCTTGAGTTCCTGCTCTAACTTTCATCACGCAAGCCAAATAAACCCATTCCTCCCAAAGTTACCTTTGGTTATGGTATTTTATCACAACAATGGAAACCTAAGGCAATTATATTTTTCTGTATTCTACACAAACAACTAACAACTTTGATGACAACTTGCTTGAATTTGTCTTCTGTGTTGATTCCTCAGTT
This sequence comes from Mastomys natalensis, assembly GCA_021653895.1. Lineage (NCBI taxonomy): Eukaryota > Metazoa > Chordata > Mammalia > Rodentia > Muridae > Mastomys > Mastomys natalensis. The sequence continues at coordinate 264,128 of JAJTUV010000670.1, forward strand.
AAGAAGATAAAATATTGATGATTTTCTAATAAAAGGAACTTCTTTATAAAACAATTTGAATAAACTGAAGTCTTCAAATTTATTTAAGTATGTCCATGTTGAAAGGGCTGACCCTTTCACTATTCTTTAATTTCATGCTCATTTTATTAATTCTTTCCTCCACAGACTAAAATTCCATTTTTTTAATTACATTAGAAGACACCCTCCCCAATTTTGTTTCTCTCAAGTTCTGAAGCCCCCAATGGTTTGAATCATCCAGCACTAATTATGATACAAAGACTCTATATTCTCTATGTTATACAAACAATGTTTAAGTTGTTGTTTGGTTGGTTTTACTGTTTTCTGTTGTGTTTTGTTTTTATCTGTCTTTTCAATTTATTTGCACATTCAGATTAAAATATATAAAGCATGACTTCAGTTTCTTCTGGAATTAGATAACACTTTCCTCATTTAACCTCAAATCTGGTAGTTTTTGTGATTTTTTGTTGTTGCTGTGTGTGTGTGTGTGTGTGTGTGTGTGTGTGTGTTATGCATGCATGTGTCTTTGCATCAAGTGTGTGCAGTATTCTCAGAGGCCAGAAGAGAGTGCTGGATCCCCCGAGACTGGGATTATAGATGGTTGTGAGCCACCATCTGGATGTTGGGAATTGAACCCAGGTCCTCTGGAAGTAATGTTTTTAGCTGATGGTACATGGCTGTGGGCCTCTGGGTAGGTTGTTCTTTGATCTGCTGCTGCATCTTAGAGGCATCTGCATGGTATGTATTGTTCTTTTCTTCTGTTTAAAAGCTTCATTTGTCTCAACAAGTACAGCAAGCACAGTCTTTTCACAAAAATCATGAAACAAAAATGAAACCTGTAGAAAAGCCATTTTGATAAGATGCCAGTAGTCTAGCAACAGTCTCTTAGTTTCTAGCCCTATCTCCAAATGCAGCTGCCCAAACTTTCCTGTGGAAATTAATTACCTGCAGAGCACGTACCACTGCTTTTTAGACTAACAAGTTTCTGGTATAAACTTGATTCCATTTGCAGGTGAGAAAATTGGGTTTGATGAAGTTGGTGACTTCAGTGATGCAACCAGTCCTGATTCAATTCCTTTTTGAACGGGAGAGTCAGCTTTTGAGGAATGCACAGCTTACTTTCCATAGACCACTTGTGCAGAGGAAGAAAGCAAAGGCCCTTGGTGTCCTTGTGCAGGACTGCTGTCTCCTGCAGCACCAGCTTCACCCACTACTAACTCTGATACTTGGATTTCTTGAAGAAGCTGATTCAGGATGAGTATAACCTTGTTCATTTTTTAAAAAAAAATACTTAAATGTATTATACGGCCCCGAAATGGATTTGGCTCAGTGGTAAATGCACTTGTCCCACAAATACCTGAATTATGATGTTCAGAATGCTTATACAATTTTCAAAAGTCTATTATCCAAGTCTGGCAAGAGAGGAAGAAGCAGAGACAGCCCTGGAAGCGTGCAGGCCACCTAGCTAGCATATGCAGTAGCAAGCAAGGGATACTGTCTCAAACAAGGTGGAGGATAAGGACTAACACCCGGGGTTGTCCTCTGACCTCCACACATGCAGCATGGCATGCTCATACCCACAATTACACCAGAAGTGTGTTCATGCACACACACATTTTAGTCTCTCACATTTTACCATATATAATTGGAATTCTTAAATAAGTTTACTGTATGTGCTGACAATAAACTGATATTCTGATTGTAATGGGAGATTATTGAATCATAAAAAAGTACAATGACTATTTCCATCTAAACCAGACACATTTTTTAATTCAATATTTTATTTATTTACATTTCAGATTTATCCCCTTTCCCCATTCCCCCCACACACCCCATTAATCCTCTATCCCATCCCTCCTCCTCCTTTTTGCTTTTATACTGTTTGAATTACATGCAAGTATTAAGGTCAGTTTAGGTTGAGGAACTAGCAATACAATAGATGCAAATAGTCAAGGAACAAGCAAGACAATAAACCCAGATAGTCAAAGAGCACACAGGACAATAAACAGAGTCCTGTGATCACTGTTTCTAAGGGCTTATCGAGATGACCAAAATACCTGAGCCTACTTCCATGTCCTAGCCCAAAGTCATTTTCATGCTTAAGATTTAGATTTCTGCCTGAAATTTCTTTTTTGTTCTAGCCTAGAATTTAGATTTCTGCCTGAAATTACTTCTTTGTTCTAGCCTAGTATCAGATTCCTGTCTGTAGTCCATTTCCTTGTCCTTGGTCAAAGTCAGATTCCTTCCAAGTAACATATTTCCTTGTCCTTGGCCAATCTCAAATTCCTGCCAGGCAGCCCAAAAGCTCTCCACATCTCCCCCTTTTTTTATTGCATAAACAAGACTGAGCCTGTCTTAGGTCGTTCTAACAAGAATGCCTTCCTTACCCATCATGGAATATGCATTATCAAAAGCAATGCACTTCTGTCTTAGGTTGGTAAGGTTCTGCGCAGACTCTTACTCGTCCTTGGCTTGCCACCTGTTAAATTAACAACTCTGTTTGGGGGTCCATTTTCAGTTTCAAGTCATGTACTTTGGCTGTCAACCTGTTGATGTAGTTTGAGACAAGCTTTAACATGATGGGCAGGAATAAAAGTATTCCCAGGACAAACGAGGCTACCATGATCAAGCTATATATGCCATTCCTGGGATTTGATAAAAATGGAAATACTTACCTCAAAACCCAAAGATAATTTTATCGGCATTATCTGCAGCATCAAATCTAAACAAAGCAGTATTCTTTAAATTCATAATTTCACTATACAAAGTTAAAGCAACCAGAGAGGTGTTAGAGTTATGCCAAATACCCTATGGTGTCTTTAATCTTTTTTCTAATTATAATGACAATCATTGTAAATTTTAGAAGTAACACTACTCCAATGATATTCGTCATGACATGCAAGATGGGTCCTAACTCTTAAACCCTGAACCTCCTTCAGATAATTTGAATAGGATATAGAGCATCAATCCATTGTTCCAGACACCTATATAAATCCTCTTACATACTCAATACATTAGTAACATTTTTCTGCTAGATAATTAACAAAAATAGTTGTCTTAACTTCTTCTGTCAAAGCTATTGCAGAAGCAGTGATGTTAGCAATTAATGAAATTAAAGCTGTTATACCTGGAATAATCAAGCCCACAACCTCTTGCTTCTGCTTAAAGCTTAACTCATTTCTTCCAGCACTTTCAAGCTTTTTTTCAGAGAACCAAGATTTTCTAATACTCAGGGCAGTAAAACAAAAGCTGATTGATAGACTCCCATAACAGACATGCCAGATTTCAACACACTAACACAATTAGAAAGTATACAGTCAATGCAACTTTACACTGTAAAAGAGACAAAACCAATTTTAGCTTGACAATTAAATAAACCTTAAAACATGCACTAACCCTTTTTGAAATCCAGATCCTGTCCCAACTTTATCTCTTGCTATCATAACATCATAGAGAACTGAGCTAACTTTGAAATATGTCTCTGAAAATGACCAGATCCAGCCTTCCAAATGAAGACTGTTATTTCCAATATTGGATTGATTTCTAGACAAGTACATGATTAAGTCTGAATAACTGGTCACCTTTAAGAACAATACAAGAGTCATTATAATTTCTCTTTTTGATTCTCTGTCCCACAAGGTTTAAATACTTGAGGCAAGGCAGCTTGTCCCATCTGGTATATAGGCAAGCAAAGGTGGGTTGGGAACATATGTCCAATACAGCTTCCTAGTCACCATTGTCAGGGCACTCAGCAAGCTCACAGGTCAGCATCCTTCTTTGTCTCAGCAACAGCATGTCTCACCAGTCATTCTGGCAGCCACCATGCTCCTACAGCATCCTGCAGAAAAAAACAAAAACATGCCCTCTTCCCCATATTAGATACCTGGTCGGGATCATGCCATATGCCAGTAAGTGGATCCTTCCTTTTCACCTAGCTGTAAGTATGCCTAGTTGAAGGGTGCCATAGACACTCAGCAGAAAGTTCCTTGGCATCCAAATTTTTTTTTTAATTTAAAATAAAAAGAGTATGATTTAAATAAATTTCTGGTGTTTGGGTGTATATCTCCTTTTTTATTTTATGAAGGTATTGCTTTAAAATTCCATGGGCCACTTCCACAATACCTTGTCCTTGAGGATTATAAGGAATCCCCATACTAAATCATTGATAAAAAGTCTCAACTGCTCGACTACAATTGCCAGTTCCGTTATCTGATTTGTTTTTGTTTTTGATTTTGTTTTACTGGATATTTTATTTATTTACCTTTCAAATGTTAACCCCTCTCCCATTTCCCCACAAAACCCCTTATCCCATCTGCCCTCCTCCTACTTCTATGAGGGTCTGCCCCCACCTATCCACTCATTCCCACCTCCCTGCTCTCGAATTCCCCAACACTAGGGCATCCAGACTTTCAGACACCAAAGCCCTCTTCTTCCACTGATGCCTGACAAGTCTATCCTCCATTACCTATATAGATGGAGCCATGGGTCCCTCCCTTTGTGTTCCCAGACTGGAGGTTTAGACCCTGGGAGCTCTGGTTGCTTGGTATTATCTCTCTCCCCGTGTGGCTGCCAGCCCCTTCAGCTCCTTCAATCTTCTTTCTAACTCCACCATTGGGGACCATGTGATCAGTTCAATGGTTAGCCGCAAGCATCTGCCTCTGTTTATATCAGGCACTGGAAGAGCCTCTCAGGAGACAGGTATGTCAGGCTCCTGTCAGCATACACCTCCTGGCAGCCACAATAGAGTCTGCATTTGGTGACTGTACATGGGATGGATCCACAGGTAGGGCCATTTCCAGATAGTCCCTTCTCCAGTCTCTGCTCCACCATTGTTCCCATACTTGCTCCCATGAGTATTTTGTTACTCCTTCTAAGAAGGACTAAAGCACCCACACTTTGGTTTTCCTTCTTGTTCGTGAGCTTCATGTGATCTATGCATTCTATCTTAGTATTGTGAGATTTTAGGCTAATATCCACTTATCATTGAGTGAATACCAAGCGTGTTCTTTTTTAATTGGGTTACCTCACTCAGGATGACATTTTCATCCATTTGCCTAAGAATTTCATGAATTCATTGTTTTTAATAGCTGAGTAATACTCCATTGTGTAAATGTACCACATTTTCTGTATCCATTCCTCTGTTCAAGGACATCTGGGTTCTTCCTAGCTTCTGGCTATTATAAACAAGGCTGCTATGAACATAGTGGAACAAATGCCCTTGTTATATGTTGGAGCATCTTCTGGGCATATGCCCTGGAGTGGTGTAGCTGGGTCCTCAGGTAAAATTATGTTCAATTTTCTGACGAACCAATAGACTGTTTTCCATAGTGGTTGTAGCAGCTTACAATTCGACGAACAATGGAGAAGTGTTCCTCTTTCTCCACATCCTAGCCAGTGTGGGACTGCGTAAGGGTATCCTGGTTCTTGGCTGGGCATGGGCCTAGAACCCGAGACTCCAAGGGAGAAACGGCAGGAGTTCGGCCACACCCCCAGAACTCAGGGTCCTGAAAAGCAGTCTAATCTCCATGGACCTACATTGTTCAGTCACGTAGGCCATTACAGCCCCTCCCAAAGTGCACAGGTAGAGGGTGTAACTACAGGCCTCAGGCCCTAGAGATTTACATACTAATGAAAGTCAGAGGGCGGAGCCAATTAACCATTCCTCCCCAGAACCTCCCCCTTTCTCCCTCCCTACTTAACTCAGGTCTGCCCTAAGTTTGGGGGGGGTACATCCAGATCCATCTACCATCCGCCATGACAATAAAGCCTTATGGAACCAAGGACTTCCTCGTGTCATTGGGGCCTGCCGGGCCCGCCGCCACCGAAGCCTCCAGCCCATAGAACCTGGGACCTTCCTCCGGTATGTGAGACAGGCTGCCTGGAAGCTTCCAGGCAGCCTCCACCTCGCAGGTCCCGGGCCGCTGCCACGTGGGCCAGGGGCCGCTACTGCGGCCCCCCAGTTTTTCCCACAAGCCAACATCTGCTATCACCTGAGTTTTTGATCTTAGCCATTCTGACTGGTGTGAGATGGAATCTCAGGGTTGTTTTGATTTGCATTTCCCTGATGACTAAGGATGTTGAACACTTTTTTAGGTGCATTTTGACCATCCGAGTTTCTTCAGTAGAGAATTGTTTGTTTAGCTTTGTACCTTATTTTTTAATCAGGTTATTTATCTAGAGTCTAATTTCTTCAATTCTTTGTATACATTGGATATTATCCCTCTCTCAGATGTAGGATTGGTAAAGATCTTTTCCCAATCTGTTGGTTACCATTTTGTCCTATTGACAGTGTCATTTGCTTCACAGAAGCTTTGCAACTTTATGAGTTCCCATTTTTCAATTCTTGATCATAGAGCATAAGCCATTGGTATTCTGTTCAGGAACTTTTTCCCTATGCCCATGTGTTTGAGGATTTTCTCCATTTTCTCTTCTATTAGTTTCAATGTACCTGGTTTTATGTGAAGGTCCTTGATCTGCTTGGACTTGAGCTTTGTACAAGGAGATAAGAATGGATCAATTTGCATTCTTCTACATGCTGACCTCCAGTAGAACCAGCACTATTTGTTGAAAATGATGTCTTTTTTTCTACTGGACAGTTTTAGCCTCTTTGTCAAAGATCAAGTGCCCATAGGTGTATGGGTTCATTTCTGGGTCTTCAATTCTATTCCATTGATCTTCCTACCTGTCTCTGTACCAATACCATGCAGTTTTTATCACTACTGCTCTGTAGTACAGCTTGAGATCAGGGATGGTGATTTCCCCAGAAGTTCTTTTATTGTTGAGAATAGTTTTCTCTATCCTGGGTTTTTTGTTATTCCAAATGAATTTGAGAATTTCTCTTTCTATCTCTGTGAATAATTGAGTTGGAATTTTGATGGGGATTGCATTAAATCTGTACATTGATCTTGGCAAGATAGCCATTTTTACTATATTAATCCTTCCAATCCATGAGCGTGGGAGATCTTTCCATCTTCTGAGATCTGCTTCAATTTCTTTCTTCAGAAACTTGAAGTTCTTGTCATACAGATCTTTCACTTGCTTGGTTAGATTCACACAAAGGTATTTTATATTATTTGTGACTATTGTGAAGGGTGTCATTTCTCTAATTTCTTTCTCAGCCTGTTTATCCTCTGAGTAGAGGAAGGCTACTGATCTGTTTGAGTTCATTTTATATCCAAGCTTTTTGCTAAAGTTGTTTATCAGGTTTAGGAGTTCTCTGGTGGAACTTTTGGGGTCACCTAAGTATACTATCATATCATCTGCAAAGAGTGAAATTTCGAATTCTTCCTTTCCAATTTATATCCCTTTGACCTCCTTTTGTTGCCTAATTGCTCTGGCTATGACTTTGAGTTTTATATTTAATAGGTAGGGAGAGAGTGGCAGCCTTGTCTAGTCCCTGATCTTAGTGGGATTGCTTCAAGTTTCTCTCCATTTAGTTTGATGTTGGCTACTGGTTTGCTGTATATTGCTTTTACTATGTTTAGATATGGGCCTTAGATTCCCGATCTTTCCAAGACTTTTACCATGAAGGGGTGCTGAATTTTGTCAAATGCTTTCTCTGCATCTAGTGATATGATAATGTGGGTTTTTTTTCTTTGAGTTTGTTTATAGTGGAATACATTGATGGATTTCCATATATTGAACCATCCCTGCATTCCTGGAATAAAGCCTACTTGATCATGATGGATGATTGTTTTGATGTGTTCTTGGATTCGGTTTGTGAGAATTTTATTGAGTATTTTTGCATCTATATTCATAAGGGAGATTGGTCTTATGTTCTCTTTCTTTGTTGAGTCTTTGTGTGGTTTAGGTATGAGTGTAATTGTGGCTTCATAGAATGAATTGGGTAGTATTCCTTCTGTTTCTGTTTTGTGGAACAGTTTAAAGAGAATTGGTATTAAGTCTTCTTTGAAGGTCTGTTAGAACTCTGCACTAAAACCGTCTGGTCCTGGGCTTTTTTTTGGTGGGGAGACTTTTAATGACTGCTGCTATTTCTTTTGGGGTTATGGAACTGTTTAGATGGTTTATCTGGTCCTGATTTAACTTTAGTAACTGGTATTTGTCTAGAAAATTGTCCATTTCATCCAGATTTTCCATTTTTGTCTAGTATAGGCTTTTGTAGTAGGATCTGATGATTTTTTTTAATTTCCTCGGTTTCTGTTGTTATATCACCCTTTTTAGTTCTAATTTTATTAATTTGGACACTGTCTCTGTGCCCTCTGGTTAGTCTGGCTAAGGGTTTATCTATCTTGTTGATTTTCTCAAAGAACCTTCTGGTTTTATTGATTCTTTGTATAGTTTGTTTTTGTTTCTACTTGGTTGATTTCAGCCCTGAGTTTGATTATTTCCTACCCTTTACTCATCTTGGGTATGTTTGCTTCCTTTTGTTCTAGAGCTTTCAGGTGTGTTGTCAAGCTGCTAGTGTGTGCTCTCTCCAGTTTCTTTTTGTAGGCACTTAGAGCTATGAGTTTTCCTCTTAGCACTGCTTTCATTGTGTCCCATAAGTTTTGGTATGATGTGTCTTCATTTTCATTAAATTCTAAAAAGTCTTTAATTTCTTTCTTTATTTCTTCCCTGACCACACTATCATTGAGTAGAGCATTGTTCAGTTTCCACTTGTATGTATGTGGGCTTTCCATTGTTTTTGTCGATATTGAAGACCAAGTCTTAGTCCATGGTGATCTGATAGGATGCATGGGGTTATTTCAATTTTCTTGTATCTGTTAAGACTTCTTTTGTGACCAATTATACAGTCAATCTTGGAGAAGGTACATCTCACAAAGTGCTGAGAAGAAGATATATTCTTTTGTTTTGGGATGAAATGTTCTATAGATATCTGTTAAATCCATTTGGTTCATAACTTCTCTTAATTTCACTGTGTCTCTGTTTAATTTCTGTTTCCATGATCTATCCATTGCTGAGCATGGGGTGTTGAAGTCTCCCACTATTATTGTGTGAGGTGCAATGTGAGCTTTAGTAAGATTTCTTTTGAGAAAGTGAATGCTCTTGCATTTGGAGCATAGATGTTCAGAATTAAGAGTTCATCTTGGTGGACTTTTCCTTTGATGAGTATGAAGTGTCCTTTCTTTTCCTTTTTTATAGCTTTAAGTTGAAAGTTGATTTTATTCGATATTAGAATGGCTACTCCAGCTGGTTTCTTAGAACCATTTGCTTGAAAAATTGTTTTCCAGCCTTTTACTCTAAGGTAGTGTCTGTCTTTGTCATCGAGGTCCATTTCCTGTATGCAGCAAATGCTGGGTCCTGTTTATGTATCCAGTCTGTTAGTCTATGTCTTTTTATTGGGGAATTGAGTCCATTGATGTTAAGAGATATTAAGAAAAGAAGATTGTTGCTTCCTGTTGTTTTTGTTATTAGCGGTGACATTATGTTTGTGTGGACTATCTTCTTTTGAATTTGTTGGAAGAAGATCACTTTCTTGCTCTTTCTAGGGTATAATTCCCCTCCTTGTATTGGAGTTTTCCCTCTATTATCCTTTGTAGTGCTGGGTTTGTGGAAAGATCTTGTGTAAATTTGATTTTGTCATGGAATTGGTTTCTCCATCTATGGTAATTGAGAGTTTTGCTGTGTATATTAGCCTGGGCTGACTTTTGTGTTCTCTTAGGGTCTGTATGACATCTATCCAGGATCTTCTGGCTTTTATAGTATCTGGTGAGAAGTCTGGTGTAATTCTGATAGGTCTGCCTTTATATATTACTTTAGCCTTTTCCTTACTGTTTTTAATATTCTTTCTTTGTTTTGTGCATTTGGTGTTTTGATTATTATGTGATGGGAGGTATTTCTTTTCTGGTCTAGTCTATTTGGAGTTCTTAGGCTTCTTGTATATTTATGGGCATTCTCTTTCTTTAGGTTAGGAAAGTTTTCTTCTATATTTTGTTGAAGATATTTATTGGCCCTTTGAATTGGGAATCTTTACTCTCATCTATACCTATTATCCTTAGGTTTGGTCTTCTCATTGTGTCCTGGATTTCCTGAATGTTTTGGGTTAGGAGCTTTTTGCATTTTGCGTTTTCTTTGACAGTTGTGTCAATGTTTTCCATGGTATCTTCTGCATATGAAATTCTCTCTTCTATCTCTTGTATTTTGTTGGTATACTTTCATCTATGACTCCTGATCTCTTTTCTAGGTTTTCTATCTCCAGAGTAGTTTCCCATTGAGATTTCTTTATTGTTTCTACTTCCATTTTTATGTTCTGGATGGTTTTGTTCAATTCCTTCACCTGTTTGGTTGTGTTTTCTTGTAATTCTTTAAGGAATTTTTGTATTTCCTCTTTAAGGGCTTCTACCTGTTTACCTGTGTTTCCCTCATTTCTTTGAGAGTGTTATTTATGCCCTTCTTAAAGTCCTTTATCATCATCATGAGAAGTGATTTTAAATCTGAATATTGCTTTCCTGGTGTGATAGGATATTCAGGATTTTTCTATTGGGGAGAACTAGGTTCTGATGGTGCCAAGAATCCTGGGTTGCTGATGTTTATGTTCTTGCACTTGCCTTTTGCCATCTAGTTATCTTAGTGCTACCTGCAGTCACTGTCTCTAACTGGAGCCTGTCTTTCCTATTATCTTGATTGTGTCAGAATTCTCAGAGTCAAGCTGTCTCTGTAATCCTCTGATCCTGTGATCCTGTGATTCTGGGTGTAAGAGCTCCGGAAGTCAGGCTGCTTCTGGGATCCAGAAATTTTGGTGTGAACAATCTCCTGAGATCCTGTGATCCTATGATCCTATGTTCCTGAGTGGGAGTGCATCTCCCTCTGAGTTTTGTGAGACTGGGTGCAGAGCTGACTCTCAAGATCTGCTCAGTGTTCAGGCGCAGACTGGAAGGAACCTGTGCCCCTGGCCAGGAGTGAGTTCCTGGGTCCCCTTGGGTCCCAGTTACTCCCTGTTTGGAGGGAGTGTTGCTGTCCCTTACTTAAGATGCTGCCTGGTTAGAGCTCTTGGGAGTCCCACCTCCTCTGGATTTTGTGGGATTGTGTGCAGAGCTGAAGGTCAAGATCTGCTCAGTGCTCAGGCGCAGACTGGAAGGCAACCAGAAACATTTTAAGATGACTTCCCATATTATTGAACTTCCCATTATTTGAACATAATAAAAAAGTTTTAAAAATTTTCAAACACGTTAATAGAATCAAAATTGGACCTGCACAAGACTTGCATAGGTTCAAGGCAGACAGGTTCCCAGCTCTGAGATGGAGAAGTAATCACAGGGCCACATCCCTAATCAGGAAGCTATTTGCAAACTGCTGACAAAGCAGAGGTCAGATTTCCTCAATGCAGTGTTGCTGGGTGTATCAACCCCACTTCATAGCTGGCTCCATGCCCAGGAAGATTTGGCCAAGGGAAAATGAAGTCCATATTTTTGTTGTTGTTTGTGCTCTGTTTTATTTGATTGTTTCTGTTTTGGCAATTTTTTCTTATTGGCTTTTTGTTTTGATTTTAGTTTTGTGAGAATTTTTCTTTTTGAGGGGAAGAACATAAAGTTAGGCAAGTAGGAGGGGCAGAGTTGGGAGGAGTTATAGGAGGCGAAGACACGATCAAATTGTATGAAACAAAAATTTAAAGGACATGTCATAGATGATGTCCATTAGTGACATTCTGATTGTGCTCTGAAGTGTCCAGTAGTTCTTTAGAGGTGAGGGAACGCTCCAGCAGGTTAAGATAGAGGGCAGTGGAAGGATTCTGTGCTGGTGCCAGGGGAAAACTGGCTAAGGTGAGAAAACACTCTTTCCATCCACTTTACAAGCTGGACTTGACGTGGGTTTCATCAGAAGAAAGATCTATGTGGTACTGAAATGTGATTAATGATCACTGTTAATTAAAATAACTTAAAATTCAATGACCACATAGATGTTATAAATGAGGAAACAGCTTCGGAGAGAATAAATGAGGTGTTCAGGGGACACAGTCAGTAAAGCATTGTATGGATTAACGCTTCCTAAATATTGTCAACAATATTGACCAAAGGCTTACTAGCAACAAGAGAGAGTCCTTCAGAGACTGAGGAGAATGTGCCTTATAGAAAGCTTGTAAAAATTCTGAGGGAAGGACTGAAACACACCATCTCATCTGACCTACGCATTTTAGACTTTAGCTGCAGCCTCAGCGTCAGATGTAAATGAAGAATTGGGACACACACCAGAATCTCATCCCATCTTCTTTTCACTCAACACTCTGTCAGTGTGCCCTAACATTTGCAACCTGAGCACAGTTTCTCAATATTATCTCTCAGTTGAAAACTTCAGCTGAACATTTGCGTTCTCAAGGTTCAAAGAAAGTCCATGGCTAAGAACTGCATGGGCAGCAATTCCGAAAGTCATCACCGGGGACCGCTATTCCTGTGGTGCTTATTTAACAACCAAAGGAGCAGCATTTGAGAACTATTCCAGGATGCCTTTCTTCCCCTGGATTTGGCACTGAATTCTAATAGGGTTGTCATTTAAAAACATCTCCAAGGTCTACACAGTTGTAGCTTAGAAAGGTGATTTCACTGTGTTAGACTAGATGTTCTGCTTGAATTCATAGAGAACATTTTATGCACATATAAATCAGAAGGAGTTAAGCACAATATACCAAGTATTAAAAATGCATTCGTATAGGTTTACAACCAGTTCATGCCTGTCTAATATTTGCCATGAAGTTATTAATGCATACTTGTATTTTTTTAAGATTAAAAAGTGTTGTGTGTGTGTGTGTGTGGTGAGAGAGAGAGGAGGAGAGAGAGAGAGAGAGAGAGAGAGAGAGACTATAGCTCTGTCTCCTTTCAAGGTGTATCTGGATACAGGGATCAAATTCAGGTCCTATGCTTGTTAGTAAGTCTTTATTCACTGAGAATTTCACCATCAATGTTTTTCTACAAAAGGAACAAGTCAGCATTTTTTTCTGTATTTGTACACATGTATAGGTATACTCAAGCTGTAGACAGGGCCTTGCACTTGTTAGGCAAGTGCTCTCCCCCTAAGCCTCACCCTAGCCTTCAATTGATTTTCTTACAAAATGCATATGTCTTGGTGCATTTTATTTAGAATGTTAAAAACAAAAGTAAGTATTAAAATATACCCCCTTAAAACCACCATTACCCCACCACAACATCAATAAAGCCTGTTTCAGGTAAGCAAGCCAAAGTAATGCCACAAATTTTAGTACAGAACCTGTTCTTGCTTGACTTGCAGACCAATTTTTTGATGTCAAAAGTATTTATATAAGTTAACAAAATGTTGGCTCTCTTCCCAAGCTAAACCTCCAGCACTTCAGAGGAGGCTGCCTATCACTAATACTTACAACACTTTTTGGCCTATCATGGGATGGCATGGGCCCTTTTGATTCATAGGCTTCCTAAAAAGATAGGATGCTGGGATAATTTGCTGTGTGCAGGAAGTAGTCATGTTAATTGGTCTCTTGTAACAGGAAAAAAAAATGTTTGCTATTTCCCATAAAACTGTGACATGTCACTTTGTTACTTGAGACACTTCCATGGGGACCTGTTCGTATACAGACAACTATGCTGCTCACCTGAGATACCCTGCTTGCCAAGAGCTGAGAACTGAGCTTGGCCCATGATCCTTTCTGTAGTGTAACATTTCCTTACAGACTTTTAGAAACATGGAGTGCTCTGATAATTTTTTTTAAATGCCTTATGCTTTGTGACACCTAACATAATAATTATATTATAAGAGACTCCCATACAATCCTTTTCACTATCAATTGATAAATATAATTAAAAAAATAACTACACTCTCTACATTATACCTTCTAATGATACTTTTCCCCAGTGTGATTTATGTATTCTATTTCAATGTCTAGTCACTTACAGCATCACTTCTGGAGTGTGTATAACATATTTTCATTGTCAAAGGCAGAAATAGGACAAAGTCAAGGGACTTTTACCTACCAAATTAGCACTCTCGTCCAAAATCAGTGCTGTCTCATGACTCCGCTTAAGAAACCCATTTCCTGGGTTGTGAGCATTCATGACTGTAGTGATGGCACTTACAAATCTCCAGTTTGGAAAGTTAAAACATTATTATTTTCTTATATCAGAGCTAAGACACACTGTGCAGGGCTAAGACAGGTAGGGTGTTATATGAGACTTTCAATCTAGGTGTGCAAAAGAACTGATCACGTGGCCAACTCCTCTATCAATCACCAGTGTGGCCTTGGGAAGCAGGGTCACAGGGATCATACAGAAGAATAAGATGAACACAGTTGACACAGTAGGATTCCATCTGCCTTTCAGGGAATGAAGGCTGCAAAAGAGTAGCCTATCCTCACTCAACATACTGCCCCTTTAAGGCCAAAACAAGATTCAACCTTCCCAGGCGCCTTCCAGCTCTGGCATTGCTTCCACCTCCTGACCTAGTGTGCTCTCTCTTCTGACATTCTCTTCAGTATCCAAGGCTTACCCTTTTCTTTTGCTGCCATGCCCTGGCCTAGCTCTTTATAGGAATCTGATGTTTCGTTTCCCAGAACTCTCTCTGTAGCTTCCTGAGAACAATAGAAGCATATACTCCAACTGTACCTCTCCTCCATGGTTTCCTGGGTATTAATCTGACTAGTAATTTACAGCCTGCGGTCCTGCATCATGGCCTTAAGCTCTTTCCAAGGCAGCTCCCAGGTGACCTGAGGGCAACTTTCAGCAACAAAATATTTGAGAAGGCAAAAGCATACTGTTCTGTCAGAATATCCTGTACAGCAGAGCTGCCACATGAAGGGAATAATTACAAGTGGCTGCCTAACTACCATGACCGTAGAAACTTAACCCAAGTGTTTTCAGGTGACAGCCAGCCCCAGGCCTGGCTGCTTTCCATAGGCCCCACAGCACACGTCTCTGTGTGAAGTGGGTGTTTTACAGCAAGTTACAGCAATGCAGCTGTTTGTCTTAGAACCTAGCCCAGGTGTGCCAGACAGCTGTGCCAAAGCACGTCTTTCTATTTCATTAATTCAAAAGCAAACCACAGAGAAAGACCACTTGAATTTAGAGACTGAATTCAGTTCCCTGTCAAGAACTTGATATTTACTTCAATTTAATGGAATGTTTTTGAAGACCCTACTATGTGTTTGACAGCTCAGGATAAAGAGAGACAGTAACTCAAAAAACATGAGCATTACCCCAAGTTCTAAGCAATTAGCTATCATGTAGACACACATACACTTCAATTTTGAGTACAAAAAAATGGAAATACATTTGAGCTAAATGATAGCACAAAAAAGAATGGTCGCTTATGACTAGAATTAGGAGAAATGGTTTCTCATAGGTGGTACTATGAAAATCATACCTTGCAGGGTAAATAGAAACCATTAAAACAAAAAGTGAGTATTGCCCACCATAGCTTTATGGTCAAGATCTATTGCTTAAGACATCATATTCACTGGCCACAGGACGCGGAGAGATCAAGTCAGCAATGATTGACGCCTCCTCTCTGCTGGCTAGATGTTGTGGTATGAGAAGGTGGTCTGCTGCAGGAAACAGTCGTCTACAGCCTTACCCAGCTGCAAATCCACCCTGTGAGCTGAAGCGATGACTACGGTGGTATGCATGTAGTATGTAATATAAGGTATAGAGTGTGTAGTATGCAGTATGATATGCCCATGGGTACAATAGTGACATGAGTGTTATGGAATAACCAACCACTTTATGACTGGGCTACAGGAGGTGGCACAAGCCAAGTAATACAAATTGAGTCAAGAACCCATGGTTGGTAACCTCATCTAACCCAGGGGAGAACCTACTTCCATTATTTTGCCTACTGGATACAGTAGTAAAGTTCTCTTTTCCTTCTATCCATAGGTTAGTGCAGCTCTCAGATCTTACCAGAGAAGGTTGTTGTTGTTGTCGGGCAGTAGACTTTATTAATGAAGGATGAAGAAACTCACAAGTCAATGTGCAGAGAATGAATGATTGTGGGGTGCCCAGCCACTCCTTCTCCCCAAGAGGTAAGAACTATTGTAAAAGAAGCAGAAATCTTTTAAGATCTGGGAGTCAACAGGACTGGAGCAGAGCACAGTGGGCAGGACAGGACAGCAAACTCAAAATCCACACAGCAGCTGTGGTCACCCGCCCAAGATAAAGCTAGTCAGCATTCCAGCACGGAGGGGGAGGGGAACTCCTGAGTCCCCGCCCCTAAGGAGGAGCTATGGACAGCTGATAGTCTCTAGAGGAGGGGTAATCAGTTTTCTCTAAGAATGTGGCTCTTTGTAGGCTCCTAACACTCCTGTGGATGGTTTCACACTCAGCAGTATATGGACAGCACCAATTAGTCAATGGATTATTGAGTTTAAAAAAACAAAGAGGACAGGAGGTCAGTGGAGAGTAGAGAGGTGAGCACATATCATGGAGGAGTCAACGGGAGGGTTCAGGAGGAAATGTGATAAAAAAAATATATACTGTATGAGATTTGTAAAAATAACAATATTTTCAAAATGGATATTAGTGTTAGTGTGAGCATCAATAAGAAATTTTATTTCCAGGAAAGAAATACTAGTGATACTGGTTAAGAGTGTAAAATCATTCGGAAAAAATGCTTGCATTCAGAGAGTCTGGGAGGAGAGCATAGGGAATTGTATATTGTTCCAGCTCCTGATTGTCTTCACAGGGCCACAGATAAGCATTTCTTACAACAGAAACAGTTTCAGCCTGGGAAGCCAGAGCCCGCTCAGCTGCTCTTGCACGCACTGCCAGTTCTTGTCTCATACATGATCCTCCACTTTGCCATCCTAATGTCTCATTGGGAAACCTAAATGGAAAGGGAAATCATATTTTGAGCAAGTGACACAATTTACAAGGCTTTTGTTCAATGTAATTTTGAATGTTTAGCTTTTGGGACATTGAGAGTACATAGCTAGCTAGTTACAGGAAGACAAGCCACTGACACCAAGTTAACTGAAGGGAAATTCCTCTTGAAAATTTGTGTATGAAGCCCTAAATGTCCTTGGCCAGCATCATGTTAATTAAAGATATGTCATACATCCGGCCTCATGATGAATAAAGGATGGGAAAATGGAAACCATAACATCTGTTCAGATGAACAAGAGACGATGAGCTTCTAAATAGCCATGCTGCAGGTCTTTATTAATTTGAGTTGCAGAAGGGTGACACTTGGTCTCATCCCAGAGAAAACCTTTCGAGCACCACTAGAATGTTGTATTCTTGAGCTTACAAAGCTTAGGGTCATTCACTATTTGAGCTGTGCCCTAAAAGTACTTAAAAAGTCCAGCTAGTGACACAAAGTAAACATCAGCCTTTAATCTTTCTGACTAGGCTGGGGTAAATTCATGGCCAGTCTCCTGCCCAGCTCATAAAATGTAGGCAATGGTTTGGTCTTAGGTTAGCCACCATTAACAGGGCAAATAATGCCATCTCTGCGTTTGTACAAAAGCCCTTCTCAACTTAAAGTTGTATAGTCTGTGGAATAGCTCTCCAGACTAGCAATATTCATGAACACTTTGAGTTATAAGAGACCTCAAGTCAAATAGTTAAGTCTCATGTCATACTAATTTGTCCAAATGTCTTCATCTCTCTTTGCTACATTTCAATTAAGTCATAAATTCAAACTATAGTACATTGGAGAAAAAATAATGTCTTAAAGTTCTTGGAGATCATAATTCTGACCCCTAGTCTCATACAATTTTCATATATTCTCATATAATTACTATATATTAAATGACAAAAAGACTAGGAAATAATCTTGCATATATAAATATACAAAGTTCAAGCACAGCTATAGCACAGTTTTTGGGGTTTTTTTTTCTTTGTTCTTTCACTTAATAAACCATCCCCAAGCTCTGCCAACTACAACATGTACCCATTCATGACAAAGTTATATTTAGAACTGCATAGAACTTTAAAAATCAAAAGCTTAATTTATTTAATTTATATTTACATTTATTAAAATTTGAAAGCAAAAATTAAAAATGAAATACAAAAATGCAGTTAGCATCATAAAGATAATTTTCAAATCAGTAGCTCTTCAAATTCAATGAAATTTGATTTTAAGTTAATAAGATTCAGGATAATATATGAGATGCCAAGTGTCTTTAGTTATGTATTTTTAGAAAAACTATGGATGGTTAAAAAAACAGAAATAGAAAGAATAATTCTAATGTATGTGGAGATCAAGTGAAATTAGTACTTAAGGACTGCATAGCACTAGTTTCTATAGTGAAAACCTAAAGAGAATGCTCCAAGTTCACAACTTAAGAGACTAGAAAAATGAGCAGGAGGTGGTGGCACAAGCCTTTAGTCCCAGCATGTAGAAGGCAGAGGCAAGAAGACTCTGAGTTTGAGGCCAGCCTGGTTTACAAAGTGAGTTTCAGGATAGCTGGAGCTACAAAGAGAAACAGAAACCCTGCCAAAAAGAGGAAGGAAGGAAGGGAGGGAGGGAAGGAGGGAGGGAGGGAGGGAGGGAGGGAGGGAGGGAGGAGGAGGGAGGAAGGAAGGAAGAAGGAAGGAAGGAAACTAGAAAAGAAAGTACAAATCAAATAGAAAAATTAATAATGAAAATTACTACAGACACCAATGAATTTAAAAACAGAAAACATAAGTAAACCAAATCTGGACCAAATTTGGTTTCTTTTTCTTTCTTTTTTTTATTAGAAATTTTATTTATTTACATTTCAGATGCCATCCCCTTTCCCAATTCCCCCTCCCTAGAACCTCCTATCCCATCCCCCCTCCTCCTTTTTACTTTTATACCATTTTAATTATATGCAAGTATTAAAGGTCAGTTCTAGGTTGTGGGTCTAGCAATACAATAGATGCAAATAGTGAAGGAACAAGCAAAACAATAAACACAAATAGTCAAAGAACAAGCAAGACAATAAATAAAATTCCATGAACACTCCCATGATCACTGTCCCTAAGGGCTTCTAAGGATGACCAAAATATCTGAGCCAACTTCCCTGTCCTAGCCCAAAGTCATTTCCAGAATTGTTCTAGCCTAAAATTTAGATTCCTGCCTGAAATTACCTCTTTGTTCTAACCTCAAATTTGGTTTCTTAAAAAGATAAATTAAGCTGGGCAGTGGTGGCACACGCCTTTAATCCCAGCATTTGGGAGACAGAGGCAGGCGAATTTCTGAGTTCGAGGCCAGCCTGATCTACAGAGTGATTTCCAGGACAGCCCAGGCTATGCAGACAAACCCTGTCTCGAAAAACAAAAACAAAAAAACAAAAAAAAAAGATAAATTAACCCAATAAGCCAGTAGCTAAATTAACTAAAAAATAAAAGAAAATACACATTACTCATATTAGAAATAAAGGGAACCAGGCATAGTGGTGCACACATATATTCCTCTCACTTTCGAGGCAGATGCAGAAGGATCATGGCAAGTTTAAGGCCTGTTGTACTATGACTAGTTACTTCCAAGCCAGACAGAGCTACATATTTGAGACTTTGTCTCATGATACCATAAGCAAATGAAAGAAACAGCATCACTAAACTTCCATGGACATTACAAGAATAGAGAAGAAATATTGGGAAAGGTGAGTCAGTGGGTAAAAATAGTTACTGTTTACACATGAGGATCTAATTTTGGGGTCTCTAGCACTCGTGTAAAAAGCAGAATGTGGCTATGGGTATCTGTGACCCCAGAAATGGGGGGAGTGGGAGACAGAAACAGAAAGAGCACTCCATTTGCTAATGGCCAACCTAGCCAGAAAAAGCACAGGATCTCCAGGTTCTGTGAGAGATTCTATCACAAGGATGCAAGGTAGTGATAGAGGGTACATGACGTTCTCAGCCTCTATGGACACATAAACACAGTTATGTACATCTCCCACAGATGCACATACCACGCATGTACAGAGAAAGAGAAAAGTAGGCCAGAGAAATATTAAGGATAATCGCCTATGAAACTGATAAAATTATATGAAATTTTCTAATTCCTTGAAAAATTCAATCTACCAAAATTTACACAAGAAGAAGTAGATAACTTTAATAGACCCACATCTATTAGTGAAGTTGATTCAATTATTAATACCATTTCAAAATAGAAAGGTGAATTCATTGGTAAATTCTACCAAATGTTTTGAGGGAAAAAATAGCCCAAGTCTTCACAAACTCCCAGAAGACAGAAGCCAAGAAAGTGATTCCCAGCTCATTCTCTGGCACCAGTCTAATGCAAAACCCAAAGAAAAGCAGTGTAAGAAAAGAAAACTTCGTATCAGTGTGAGTTGGGAACATGGGTGCTAAGACCCTTAGCAGAATACTAAGAAGTCGATGTCAACAGTGTCCTCCTAGTTCCACATTTGACTAGAGCATTTATCAGAGTTGGGCAAAGTGGGCTGGACATTTGAGAGTCAGTTCTGTAAACCTTACATTAACAAGATAAAGAAGCTATGTTATCTCATCATATAGACAAATGCAGAAGACTCTGACAATACCCAATAGCTCCTCATAATAAAGTGTCTCAGCAAAGTAGGAAATGATCTGTGGAAAGCTCAGGTTAACTAGAACCTCTCTGGCTTAGGCTTGGGAAAAGGTAAGGCTGTCTCTTCTCACTGCTGCTTTTCCCTTGTCTAATTCACTAAGACAAGCAAAAGGAATAAAAGGTAAAGTGACCAAGAAGGAAGATATAAAACTTTTCTGTTTGTTTGTTTGTAGGTGACATGCTAGTATTTGTAGAAAAATTTGAAGTAATTAACAACCAAAAAACAAAAGCCTAGAACTGAAGATAGATAACAGCAAAACCAGAGGACACAGTGGTAATTGACAAAGGCAAAGGATGTCCTTTAATACCTATAGGGAACAAGTGGCACTTCAAATTAAAAGCAGAATTCTATTCTTCTATTGGATCTGCTCCAAAATGAAATATCACTGGGTACCTAGCAGGATAGACAAAACTTAGTACACTCAAAACGCAAACACAAGCAATGGTCAAGAGGAATTGAGTACATTAAAAAGAGTTATAATTCACTGTTGATAAGCATGCAAAATGATAAACTTTGGAAGACAATTTGGCAATTTCTTCCAAAGTTTAGTGCACTCAGGGTGTAACACAGCAGTCATGCCTCTTGACCCACAAAAGAACTGAAATGAAATTTACAGCAGAATGTACTCCCAATTGCCAATGCTTAAAACAAGGACATCTCTAAGTGATTGTTTCAATAAAAAGACTTCATTCAAACATAGGAAATATTTTTCAGCACAAAAAAGAAAGTAACCGTCAAGTCATGAAGCGTCTTGAGGGATCCTTGGGTGCATATTATTTGATGAGAAGTCTGGAAGGGTTACAACCTTCCGAAAGCCACAAAAGATGGGTGTTTGAAAGGAGGCATGGGGAGGGGAATTCAAAAGGACTCTTAAGGTGGTCAGACTCTCTATGCGACCCAACAAAGGTAAGTATTGACAAAGCCTTAGTAGAAACGTGAGTCTGTAGGCAGAGCTGATTTGAAATCTTGAGCGCATGGAGACATGCACAGCTCCACTTTCTGTCTGCTCACACCTTTAGGTAAAATTAGGCCAATAACTACAACACAGGAACAGCCAGGGTCTTCTGTTACTGTGAATATGTTTAGTAAAGACCGCAGGAGCTTCACACACCGCCACCCTTACTCCCTCCCCTCCTGCCCTCGGGGCTGCTCCTTCTCTTGTCTGTCTCTGTGTTTGTCTGTCTGTCTGTCTCATTATCAACCTCCACTCAATTCCTGCTCTGTTCTCTCTCTCTCTCTCTCCTCTCTCTCTCTCTCTCTCTCTCTCTCTCTCTCTCTTCCTCTCTTCCTTCTTCCCTCCCTCCCCCATCGATTTCAATGTAATGCTTATTCTAATTTATTAATATTAATTTTTAAAAAAGATTATTTCCTAACTCCTTCTCAATACTTGTAAAGACAAATAAAGGCAGGATTCAGATTTTTCTAAAGATGTTTGAGAAGAGTCCTGTATAGATAATTAGGTCTGAACAATTAAGCCCACCTAAGGGTAATGCAGGCAGGCTTTTGTGGTTTTCAGAGTAAACTAACCAGAAGCCACCTCTTACATCTGTCCCCACTACAAAGCAGCAACTGAGAGTCTAACCCACCTCAGGGCTATGGAGTATGTCCAGGAATTTGTGCCCATGGCTGGCCCAGCAGCACCACACACAGCTTTTGATTTTTCACA
The DNA here is from genome assembly GCA_021653895.1 of Mastomys natalensis. Taxonomy (NCBI): domain Eukaryota; kingdom Metazoa; phylum Chordata; class Mammalia; order Rodentia; family Muridae; genus Mastomys; species Mastomys natalensis. The sequence goes on from JAJTUV010000670.1 coordinate 286,246, forward strand.
CATTAGTTAACTCTGCCCACGTTTCCCAGAGGGCAAGTCTGCCCTGTGCCCAGGGTTTACAGTCACAAAGAAACTTGAGGTCTGGGAGTCCCCACCACCCACCAGCACTGAAGCAGTTAACGTAAAGACCCAGAGAAAGAAAAACAGACTGAGAAGTGCCTTGTGCTGGGCCGAGGGTTAGCAAATGAGGCTGTCGCTCTTGTTTTCATTGTGTGCGCTCTGTGTGCGCTCTAATCACGGAGAGTAAGAACAATAATGCATGTAATGCTGATTTTGGAACGTGTCCATCCAGCTTTTCCCAGGCTAGACAGCCTTGGGAACCACTGATAGAGTGGTACACCAGGGCCACAGCTTCAGTCGCCAAGCACAGGGCAGGGCGGCTTTTCTGTGGATAAAATATGTGAGAGATGACAAGAATCTTCCCAGCATGGGAAGTGGCACCAACAAGAAAAAAAAAAAAAAAATACACAACCGGGAAAACTGAGCAGGCTTTGCAGGGTGCAGCCCAGCCAGCAGACCTTGATATCGGAAGAGACAGGCTGTTTCTCCTTTTACCCACTCCATCCTATTTTCCTCTGTTTGTTTGTTTATTTGTTTGTTTTTCGTTTTTTGCATTCAACTTGCCCCCCCCCACACACACACACACACACACACACACACACACTGCCTTTCTTCCCTACTCCCATCCCCCAAACTCCTTCTGCCACACTTTGAAGCTGAGATGAAAGGCTTGTGTTTTGGCTGCTGGCACCAGGCAAGCACAGGGAGCCGACCAAAGTGTGCTTTGGTTTAAGATGGTGTACTTTTCTCCCAAAGAGGGGGGTGGAATGGGGATCAGCTTGAAACAATACATTTCGTTTTGCTGGAGAGCATACTTGAACGTGTCTAGGACTCAAACTGGTCCTAATTTTTTTAAAGCTTTTGTCTCTGAGGATAACAGAGTAAGTGAAATGTGTCATTCTCTCTCCAAGTGAGTATGTGTAACTATGAGGTGTTTGGAACAAGGAATGTCCAATAAAACGAAACAAGGAAAAGTAAGAAATCAAGCCCGAAAGTTCTTGGTGTCAACACAAGTATCATCAAAGAGTCGCCCATTGACTTTCCGTAGTGAGCAACCCATGCTCTACTAAATGGTTTGGAAAGAATAGCTTCCATATACTTTCTTAGTTATTTAGTTACCAGATTTTGAAAGTAAAAATTCAGGACACCCAGTTAGATCTGAAACTCAGCTAAACAGCAGTATAATTTTACTATATGTAAGTTCTTATACTAGTAATGATAAGCATTAATACACTTAAAACAACTGATCAAAACCTAGCTAGGCTCTGGCATTTTATTTGGCAATCTAGTTATGAAACTGTTAGATCAACTCATCTTTTCAAAAATATCTAAGACATTTTAAGACATTACACTGGAAATTTATTAGATACATTAAATTGGAAGATGGAAAAGTGAACATATCCTTGTTGCTATACAGAGACTGTTATAAAGTCCATCGCCTGTCCTTGTCACCCCATCCCTAAATACGTCATTCCACAGTACTGCTCACAGACTACTAAGTAAGCACACATACCTCAAAAGTGTTTCTACTTTCTCAGGATTCTGTTTAGGGACTTGGGATTTTAGTCTAAGAAAGAACAACCAATGTGTAGGTTGGACCTATATATTCATTAATTAAAATCAACTCCTATTATACAAGAGGCATACAGCTCCCACTTGACCATGACTTAAAACAATAGCTACTTTCTCAAATTGAGGTCCAATCAGTTTTCTGTTTAAAAATATTTTCCAGCTGGGCAGTGGTGGCGCACGCCTTTAATCCCAGCACTTGGGAGGCAGAGGCAGGTGGGATTTCTGAGTTCAAGGCAGACTGGTTTACAGAGTGAGTCCAGGACAGCCAGGACTACACAGAGAAACCCTGTCTCGAAGAAAAAAAAAAGAAAAAAAAATATTTTCCAGCTTATCTACTTAATGTCTGAAACCTGATGTAGTTGTTTTACATATACAAAACAAACAAACAAAAACAAAAAAGGGACCTGCTGGGGGATCTTGTATGTGGAATCTACAACCCTTATGTGTCCCCATTTGTTTGTGTAACTATGCGTGATGTGATGTGTTTTATAAAACCAAGGATATGTTTTGTTGTGGCGTATGGGGCTCAGAGGGCCCATGCTGAGGCATCCCTCCCGGCTGGGGTACCAGCCATACTACAGTCTAGTATAGAATAGAGTTTATTTGGGGGCAGGGGAAGGGGAGTTGAGAAGGGAGTAGAGGCAGAGAAAGAAAGGGGACAGAGAAGAAGGGAGAGAGGAGGGGAGGGAAGGGAAGGGAGGGGGAGACCTTCCAAGAACATGGGGTGGGAGGAGAGGAGAAGGGGGGAGAGGGAGAAAGGGGTCAGAGAGAGTGGGGGGATCAGAGAATGAAAAGGGGCAGAGAGAGAGAAGAGAGGTGGAACAGTCCCTTTTATAGCAAGCCAGGGCTACCTGGCAACTGTTGGGCGGAGCCTAGAAGGAATGCTAAATATATGTTCATTTGAAGGTGAGCCAAGTTAAAGGTCTGATCTTTTCAAAACGTGACGTTTCCAATTTATTATGACTGGAAATGGAGGTCGGAGAATGTCGAGAATGTGCTGGACAGTGTTAGAGGAGAGGACCCGGAATTATTCACTGTGCCTGTGAAATGATAACTGATGCTCAGACAATGATTAAAGCTGCTGGAAACCTGGTACACGCCATCCGCAAAGGCTTTTGTCTTTGGAAAGCCATCCTCTTGCTAGAGAGTACTAGTTTTTTGGCTACGCAAAATAATGCTTTGTTAGGAAAGTGGTTCTCTTCAAAATTTCAGCATGAATTCATTCCTGCTTTCTCCTAAGTCAACAGTACTGTTAAATTAAGATGTGAGGCCCACAGGTGCCTGTAAGTGCACAGATCCACCTAAAAGTTTCTCCATATAAGTCGACATAGAAGTAATGAATTTGAGATAACTTGGGAATCACGAGAGGAGTTAGATGGGTGACGGAAGTGATGTTAAGTATAGAGTAATGTACCCATGTGTGAAATCTGAAAATAAAAAAAATTTAAATGTTTGTAAGGAAGTAAAATTGCCAATGATTCAGTTTGTAAATCTCAACTTCAGGGAGTTAGAATTTGCTAATATGGACTTTGTGTCCCTTAATTTTCAAACAAGGATAATGAATGGATAGGTATAAATGACTATCAATTCTTTCATCATGTTTACTCACATATGGGTAACACGGATTCAAGGATTTTTGCTTGCATTGGACTATAGAAACCACCCAAAGAAAATGTAAGATTTTTTTTTAAAGAGAGCACAAATGACCCTGGGATTTCTCTCTACACAAGTCAGATGTGAAAGTACTGGCTCAATTACAGGATTGTATGGCATATGGCAAATGCTGTTCTTTCAGGGGGAAAAATGCAAAATATGGATATGGAACCAGGAATCAATCAAGGGAGTATCTGAAGAATGAAACAAACATCTAGCCTGCTGATCAGAACCCAGGACATGAGGAGTTATTTTGCAGAAATCATTGAGATCATCATCGGGGCTAGCAATAGTGAAAATGACAACCTGGATCAAAGGATTCTGGGAGAAACTGCCGCACCAAATGTATGGGAGAGGAGTTTTCAGTTCTCTGGAGTCCCTCCTCAGAGCTACATCCTTTGAGGGTCTCTCTTTCCTCTGCAGCTCCCTGACAAGAGAAGTCAGCCTGCCCACACTTGATTCCCCGCAAAGCACAGACCTCACAGCGTCTAGACAGTGATGCGAGAGTGGACGTGTTACTCTGCTGTTCTCACAAATGTCTTCTTTCTCTGACATGTCTTTCCAAAGACTTTCTAAATTGAGATTGCCTAAGAGTGTCATCACATTCCAAGTTACTCTAAAATCTTAATTCCATCAGTAGGATCCGCATTCACATAAGAGCTGCGTTGAAGTATAGGGATTTCCTTGCTATTGAGATAAAAGCTTTTCCCTATTTTACAGAGATATTTATTGGGAGGTAAAGCAATTTTTCTATCCTTTCTTTAGTTTATTTTTTGTGAGTCCCATACATGAGTACTCTGTTCATATTATTTCAATCCCTCTCTCCACCTCCAACTCCTCGTTTATTTTTCTTACTCTCTCTCTCAAATTCATGACTTCTTCATTTACTATTGTCACACACATACTCTGATTCTATTTACATTGTTCCTGTATACTACATAGGTTTAGAGTTGACCACTAGGATGGGATAATCTATCAGGAACTCTCCTTGGAGAAAACCAGTTCCCTCTCTCTCGGTACCATTTACTGCCTGTTGCTTTTCATCTAGGAGTATGGCTTGTGAAAAGTCTTCGTTCACATTAGTGTGTCAACTGCTATTGTCATTATACACATCTTGCATAAACAACTGTGTTGTTGAGACATATGGGTGCAGCTTCCTTGTGTTTACCAGACATGATCTTATAGCAAGCATTCTAGTCCTCTGCGTCTTACAATTCTTTTGAGCCTGTACTGGCTGGGTTTGTGTATCAACTTGACAGAGGCTGGAGTTATCACAGAGAAAGGAAATGCCTCCATGAGATCCAGCTGTAAGGCATTTTCTTAATTAGTGATCAAGAGGGGAGAGTCCATTGTGGGTGGTGCCATCCCTGGGCTGGATGTCTTGGGTTCTATAAGAAAGCAAGCTGAGCACGCCAGGGGAAGCAAGCCAGTGAGTAACATCCCTCCATGTATCGTTGGGCTTGGACTAACATGGTTACTCTTTTCTGTATTATATCTACTGCAAACAGAAGCTGCATTGATTAGGGTGAGAACTACACTACTGTGAGTAAATGGATACTATTTAGAATGTAGTTAGAATGATATTGGTTTAGGAAAATGATAGCAGTAGGTTCTCCTCTAGGTCTGTGACCTCTCTATCCACAGGCAGTTGACTAGGTCCCTAGTACTTGTATTATTTCCCTGTGATTGAGGCCAAAAGTCCATTAGACAGTTATTGGTTGCTCCCAAGATAAAAGTCCCAGTTGCACTACTGGGAATACCTCTTTCCACAACAATCACTCTTACAGTTCATAGACTTTACAGTTTGGTAGGACTAGCGATTGCTTTTCTCCAGTGGAATTTGAATAATCCCTTTTGATTCTATGAGACCTTAGTCCTCAGGGAGGGAGGAAGCTTCTTGGTTAGTTCAGTCCAAAGGATGCAGGTTTTCAGCAGTAGATTCTGACCTGTAAGCTCCAGGAAGCATACTGGAGAAATAGCCTTTAAAGCTTTGTAAGTCTCTAGGGAATCCATTCCCACCCAGTCACTCAAAGGGTTTCCCAGGCCTGGCACTAGGATTTTTGTTAGATAGTGTATGGCTCTTTGGGAGGAAATTATTTTCTTGTGCTGTCTAATTAATATTTTTTTAAAGAACCTCAGAGAACAATGTTTTGCTCTATGGATTTTTTTTCTGTTTTTTAATTGAAGACTGATTTCTTTATTCAGGCAATATATTCTGATCATGGTTTCCCTTCTTCCAGCTACTCCCAGATCCTCCCCCACTCCCCAACCCCACAAACCCACACCCTTTCTTTCTCTCTTTCATTAGAATACAAATAGGCATCTAAAAATTAATGATGAAATAAATTATAATAAAATAAAAAAATAAAACAGAATGGACAAAATGAACAAACAAAAGCTATGGGACAAAGAAAAGCTTAAGAAATGCTAGACACACACGTTTGCACACACAAAAACCCATAGAAATAAAATCAAAGCTGTAATATATAAACAAAAGGTCTGCAAGGGAGAAAGGCCCAGTCAAAGCATTGTGAAATGAAAAACCTCCAAAATACCATTGATTTTGTTTGTGTTGGCCTCTGCTTTTGGGCCTGGGGCCGGCCTTTAACTGTGGTTTGTATAACCAGTGGGACTTTGTTGGTGAAAACTAATTTTTTCTTTGCATGTGGTTATGAACTGGAGATAGCCTCTGTGTTAAGAATATGGGCTTCTATCTATGTCCCATCTCGGCGTTGAGACCCCATCTGCGCATGCTCTCACAGTCTCGGCATTAATTCTGTACCTAGAAGGCCTCTTTTCCTTGCCATCTTCCACCCCATTAGCTCTTTCAGTCTCTACCTCCTCTTCCACAGAGATCCCTGAACTCTTGAGAGGAGAAATTTAATGGAGACATCCCATTGAGGACTGAGTGTTCCAAGGCCTCTCTCACACTGCCCATTGTCACACTGTGGGTTTATGTATTTGTTTCCATCTATTGAAGGAGGAAGCATGTATGACCAAGGCTGAGCAAGGCACTGAACTATGAGTATAGCAGAATGCCATTAAGAGTCAGATTATTGCTATGTTCCTCTAGCAGAACAGCAGTATTTGGTCTTCCCCTAGGTCCACAGCCTATCCAGTCACAGGTCCTTGGCCATCTGGCAACATTTCATGGAGCGGGTCTTAAATCCAATCAGGTCGGGGTTGGTTACTCCCATAAATTTTGTGCCTGTATTGCTCTAGCATGACTTGCAGGTCACCATTGTAGATCACAGGGTTGGTAGTTTGGATTTGTGTTTGCCTTTCTCTTCTGGTAGTGTGCTGAGTGCATTACAAAGCTATGAACACTAATCAGTAGATGAGAAGGCTCTAGGTAGGGACCAGTTTGAGCCCTCTCTGTTCAGTGAGTAATGGAGGTGTTGTCTTCAGCAACAGGGCCATACAATCTGTTTGTGGAGAGCAGCCAATAGCCTTGGAAATAGCCTGGGTTGTATGGGACTTTCAATGGGGCACTTCTGGCCAACAACTCTATTATAAGTAACCCATTCCCATCACTGGAGGTTATTTGGTGACAAAAAATTCTAGTTAGGGCTGTGTCTCCTGCAGTATTTGACGATTCCAATTTCTTTCACATATGTATATATTTTAAGAAGCTTCATCCGTGTTAGTTTCTTTCTTTTTTTTTTTTTTTTTTCCTAGTGTCTGGCTTTTATTGGTTGCTTGTTTTCTCAGACCCAGCATTTAAAAAGTCACCTGAGGTGGTAGTTTTAGGCAGAGGTGGAGATGGGGATGGAAGAGGTCACTTGGGGTAGGATGCAAACAACATATGACAGGTCCTTCACATGTAGTACCAGGCCAAGAGTCCAGCTACCAAGGCCACACTGACAGCTAGAATCGAGCTGTAGGCTAGACTTCCTCAGCACAGTCATGGCTGTCCGGAAGGGGCAGTTGCTGCCTCCCAGGGTACCTTTGTCTGGCTGAGCAGCATAAAAGGGACATTTACGTACATCTCCCTTCCCATCATGTACTGGGAGCCCATCCTCAGGGTTTCTCTTGCTAGTGTGGAGCCGGCCTGGTCCAGTTCACTGAATATCTGCATATTATATTCAAAGGCTTTGTTGGCCTCCTCCACAATCCTCTCTTTGGTCTTCAAATCAGGTCCAAGGCATTCATTCTGGCACGGTAGAACTGCTTGAACTGCTGGCATTGTCCACATGCTCAAACAGATAGAACTGGGTCCCTTCCCCGGTGCTGGGGAGTTTTAGTGTCCGTTGGGCCACATTCTTCAGCACCTGCCTCCTGAAAGGTCCCCCATGTAACGAGTATAAGCATGGGCCACCAGCAGCTCTGGCTCATTCTGCCTTACATAGTGAATCCGAACCACATACTTCTGGGCAGCCTCGGAGCACTTCACCTGCTCCTCCTAGTTTTCACCAAAGAAATACTCCATGTCCTTTGATCAGTGCTTCCTTCCGGTGTAGCTCCGTGGGGAAATATAAGGGAGCGGAAGGCTGGGTGGTCCTTGTTGCGATCCATTTCCTCCTCAAGGGCTGAGTATGTGAAATACAGTGGTGGCCAGCTTAAACAACTCCTTCTTAATGTTTCCTTTCAAGAAGTCTTTGACAAACGGGTATTTTCTGCCCGGTCATGTGCTTCCTTGGTCCCTTCCTTCAGGAGCTCAGAAAGGTCTGCCATTTTGGTATGGTTTTCCTTTTCTATGTGAGCTGTCTAATGCCATTAGTTTTGCCATCCTTCCCTGTGTGATCCTCTCATTCCAGCCCTTTCTCCCACATCCATAACTATTTATTCTATTTTCCCTTCTAGGGAGATCTTCCCTCTGCCATTGTCTATTATTTTATACCAAACCTCTGTGTTATAAGGATTGAAGCCTGCTTGTCAAAAGAGCTATCATCCAATATAAGTAAATACATTCCATATTTGTATTTTGGTCTAAGTCTAGGAATAAAAAAGATTTTTCTCTAGCTTCAAACATTTGCCTTTGAATTTCGTGATTTTATTTCTTTTTAACAGAGTAGTATTTCATTGTGTAAATATTCACATTTTCATATCCCATTCATCAGTTGATGGTCATCTACATTGTTTCCAATTTCTGGCTATTATGAATAGAGCCACAATGAACATGGTAGAGCAAATGTCTCTGTAATAGAATTTAAGCATCCTTTAATATACGCCCAAGAATTGTATAGCTAGATCTTGAAGTAGATCTATTCCCAGCTTCCTGAAGAAACACTACATTGCTTTTTACAGTGGTCATACAGGTTTGCACTTCTATGCATAACTGTCAATATCATGAATTGACTGTATAAGAAATTCAAGCATTTATTGATTCGATTTAGAATTTGAACATTCTGAAATGTTCTCACCATTTCATTTGCATCTGAGATCTAGTAATTGTTACCAATTCAATGATATTTGTCTGATGACATTTGAAACTTATATGTAGATATAAGTGCATGATTCAAAAAAAAACCTTTCCCATTCTTTAGACTGCCACTTCATCCGAATGATGGTGCTCTTCACTATACAGAAGCTTTGCAGTTTCATGTGTCCCATTTATTAATTGTTCTTAGTTCCTGACCTATAATTGTTCTGTTCAGAAAGTCTTTCCCTGGACCAGTAAGTTCAAGTTTTCCACCACTTTCTCTTCTATCAGCTTCAGTGTATCTGGCCTTATGTGGTGAGTCCTGATCCTTTTGGAGTTCAGTTTTGTGCAGCATAAGTATGGGCCTATTTGCAATCTTCTACATGCTTCTCCATTGGTCTGACCAGCACCATTTGTTAAAAATGCTGTCTTTTTTTTCCAGTGTGTATTTCTGGCTTCTTTGTTTAAAACCAGGTGTCCAAATGTGTGGATTTATGTCTGGGTCTTCAGTAAGGCTCAGATGATTGTGAAAAACAGATCAATGTGTCTGTTTTTATGCCAATACCATGCTGTTTCTATTACTATAGCTCTGTATAACAAAATGAGATGGGGCTGCTTATATTCTAGCAGTTCTTTTATTATTTAGAATTGTTTTAGCTATCCTGGTGTGTGTGTGTGTGTGTGTGTGTGTGTTTCCATATAAAGCTGAAAGTTGTTCTTTCAAGTTCTAGGAAAAATTGTGTTTGAATTTTGAGTATGCTTTGAAGCAGTAGATTGTTCTTAGTAGTACGGCAGCTTTTTCTATACTAATTCTACCAGTCCATAAGCATGTGAGATTTTTTTCATCCTCTGCTATCTTTTTCAATTTATTTCTTTAATGTCTTAAAAAGTTTTTATTATCAAAGTCTTTTGCTTGCCTGGTTAAAGTTACCCTAAGCTGTTTTATGGGAGGGGGCAGGTAATGGTAAAAGGTATTATTTCCTTGGGTTTGTTCTCAGTGTTTGACATTTATATATAAGAAGGCTACTGATTTCTGTGTGTTTATTTTGTATCCTGTTACATTGCTGAAAGTGTTTATCAGTTGTAGAAGTTTTTGGATGGAGTTTTTAGGGTCATTTATGTATACTGTGCTGGCTAGTCTTATGTCAATTTGATAGACAAACTAGAGTTATCTAAAAGGAGGGCATGTTTATTGAGAAAATGTCTCCATAAGATCTGTTTGTGATCTTATGTGGGTAGCATTCCGGAGCTCATAGTCCTGGGTTCTGTAAGAGAGCAGGCTGAGCAAGCCAGTACACAGCACCCCTCCATGGTCTCTCTGTCAACTCTTGCATCCAGGTCCCTGCCCTGTTTGAGTTCCTATGCTGACTTCCTTCGATGATGAACAGCAAAATGGAAATGTAAGACAAATAAACCCTGTTTTCCCCAACTTGCTTCTTAGTCCTGGTGTTTTATTGTAGCCGTTCTCAAAGAACCAGCTCTTCATTTTATTGATTCTTTGTATTGACTTCTTGTTTGTATTGTATTGATTTCAGCCATGAGTGGTTACTTCTAGCAATCTACTCCTTCTGAGTGTTTTTTCTTTCTTCTTTTTGCTTTGGGATTTTCTGGTGTACTTTTAAGTTACTTTTGTTTCAATGTAGACATTTAGTGCTATAAGCTTACCTCTCAGAGCTACTAGTATGTTAAAAGACCTGTATTTGATATCCTTATATACCTAAGTTAAAATAATTACTCTCTTCTCTATCATGAACTAGTTTTAAACTTCCTTAAGGATAATGGTGCTTTGACCATTTTTCCAAATTCTAGCACACAGCTTAGGAAAAAAAAAAAATGTATTACTCCTACTACGACTAACATCAAGTTCTGGCTATATAATGTGGACAAGCAATTTTAATTTCCACATCTACAAAATCATTGTATAAAGACCTAACTTAAGAAGACTTGTGAAAATTAAAGATAGGATGTGAACTATCTGGGAATTACTGTGTCCTCCATAGATTTCATAAATGGTTTCATGAAATGGTTATAGTTACGGGGAACTACAGGGCTTTGGTTAGCCAACAGCCTATCAAAATAGTGATTGACTATCTGGGCAAGCTACCAAGGTCCTGGTGACCTGCTGGAAACTGTCCAAAATGTCTGAAAATAAGATGAAGGTCATCGTAAAGTACTGACGTCACAGACCATGTGGTGCATATGACATTAGTTTATCCCATGCAATGATCTTTCCTCACACTTTTCAGGAGTCACAATACCTCTGGGGCTGAGCCAGCTAGGAAATCAGCATTCACAGGTCTACACTGATCAGCTTAGCATGCTATTCTTAACCAAAGACATTTATACCAGAAGACTACAAGCTTCATTAGACAGCTTAGTAGTTAATTGATTTTAATTTCTTTAAATTGTTTTCAAAGATCATTTTTCTGCCTTTTGATAACCTACTATCTTGTTCTTCATTTAGAAAATAGATACTAGGTCATTTAAAATTGTGTTTGTTATTTAAAATTACCTACAAAAATAGTCTAATGGAAAGTCTGACCTTATACTCGAAATAGATTGCTAATAACCTGAAAGCAAATGGTTTTATTTTTAAAGAATTATTTATTTATGAACACACTGTAGTTGTATTCAGACACACTAGAAGAGTGCATCAGATCCCATTGCAGATGTTTGTGAGACACCATGTGGTTTCTGGGAATTGAACTCAGGACCTCTAGAAGAACAGTCATTGCTCTTAACCACCGAGCCATCTCTCCAGCCCCACAAATGTTTTTTACTATTTGGGAGAAACAATCAAACTTTCAGTTTCTAAAATAACTTTAAAATTACTTTTGAGAGCTGGATCAGTGTTAAGATCACTTGTTGCTCTTTTAGAGGATCTGAGTTTGGTTTCCCACACTGCCATGGATGACTTAAATAATCTGTAACTCCAGGTCCAGGGGTTCCAACATCCTCTTCTGGCCTCTGCACACACTGAACATACATGGTATACATATAGTACAAAGGCAAAACACTCATACAACTAAAAGTAAATAAATTAAAAACTTCATTGTGAATTGTATAGCAAATGTTATCCATACAGGTCCCTTTAAATAGGATTAGGTAATCCATAGCCTTAAAGTTAAGAAAAACTACTTGACTCTGAGTAACATAGTCTCCCAATGTGTGGAAAACAGAATGGCCCTTATCACCATGAAATGTTTTGTAACCCTCAAGCACTTTACTCTCAACTGGGTGGCATGAATTTTCATATGCAACATGATTTTTTGTTCCAAGGAAGCCCTTCTTTTGAGGCATTTGGAAATTAGTAAATAAATGTTATAAAAGTTCAATACAATTTTATTATACATATATATGGTATGTGATATACATGCACATTTATGTAATATATATTAGGTAAGTATCTGTATGTCTGTGTGTCTGTGTGTCTGTGTCTATGTGTGTCTGTGTATAAATCATTACTAAGGAACCAAGGAACCCAGCTTTTAAAAATGGCAAAGGAACAAGTCCTGAAGTCAGGTTGCTCTCAGCCTTGGTCAGAAAAGATTCTTTTTACAGTGGGAAGAAGTCAATAAAGAGATCACAACTGGTCAGTGTGCTGAGAAAAAGAGACTAATTGCACAGTCCCAAGTGGAATACTAATATCAACTGCACACCCCGACAACCACCATTTTCAACCAAGGCTCAGGAAAGATAGCTAAAGAGAAGACAGAAACGGTATAGGAGGCAGAGAATGGCAAGGGTGGCGTGAAATGCTATTTTCTGGACATGCCATGTCAGTCTATCAGAGAAATGAACTCCCAGAAGCTGTGAACACTGGCATGTGTGCCGTGGAAGATCTCCAGGCTTTGGGACTTTGGTCATTTCAAGATGAAAGAGAATCATACTTTCTTATGATATGGCCACTGATGAGGTCCCATGTACCAGTGGGTAATCTCACATGCACATATGGGTAAGAACTAATTATTAGGTTATGTAATTTAAAACACACACACACAAAGTTGTTTGGGGGATGTGTTGATGGTTATGGATAGCATTGGAAGTGGGAAGCGGGGATATATGTCATAGTTAGCTTCAGTTGCCAACTTGACACCTTGAGGCATTGCTTCCATCAATTTTACCTGTGGAACATATTTACTGATTGCTAATTGATGTGGGAAAGCCCAGCCAATATTAGATATTGTTTATCATGTCAATATGGAAATGAAAATTAAAGTCCAAGTACCAATGATTACACAAGCCACACCTAGAAAGACCAATACCAAGCATGAATGAGGACTTGGAAGAAGCAGAATTCTCACAGAGCTACTGATGGCAGTGTAAGATGCTGCAACTTCTTTGGAAAGAGACTCTTGATAAAATTCATGGAAACTACTCTAGGAGGAATAAAAAAACGTGAAATTGTATAGAATGTACAATATAAGCTTCTATATCCTAATTTGTGTATGTGGCTAATGTTTGAATATGTACACAGTATGCTCAAATTATAGCCTTAAAACAGTTTTTCCAAATATTTTTGAATTTTTTCATTTAATGGGAGAATATTTACATACAATTAAGATCCTGATTTCCTCCAAACTTTGACTTTCCAATGGTTCTTGACCTGGGAATTATTTCATAATCCCCTGCAGTCTAATGCCCAGGGCACCACACCACATGGATGGAATCAGAGTCTCTATAAGGTTGACTTTTGGACATTAACCTACTTTTAAACAACTCTTCCCTCTGACATTTTAAAAATGCAACCAAGTTTGAGTTCAAAGTTTTGAATTTCTGGGTCACAAGTTAGTTAACTTACCTTCTGCCATTATATGATACTCAAAAACCCTTCGATGGCTTTAACCTTGTCCAACTCATCTTTCTATGCCTCTGTGTCTCAGTCAAGAGGCACCAGCCTCTGTTGAGTTTTTATATGCAGCCTACAAGAGATAAAATGGAAGTCTGGATCTCAACGTATATTCCTGGTCTCAGGTGCCAATGGCAGGATTCCAGAGAGAAAGTAGGGATCGCTTGGCCTAACATGGAGAGGTCAAGGGTTCCTCCATTTGTTCTCATGCTGGCACTTCTGGCAAAAACTCAGGAAGGAGAAACATACGTTTGTGATTTCTGGGAAACACGCTGTCTTGAATTGTTTTAAGCTTCTAAAAACCAGTCTAAGCAGTAGCAGTTTCTCTCAGTTAGAGTTGATCAGGAAAGAAGAGCTACAAAAATTAGCAAAGCCTTTTAGCATCACCCAAGTAAAAATAATGAACAAGATCAGAACAAATAACAGTATCAATCAACATGCTAATGTAAAAGGGAGAAAATTTTGCAGGGTCCCAATCCTAGACAATGAATTACATTAGTCTATTGAATCTTAGGAGATGTTGAGAATTAGCCTCTCCCAGGGATGAGCCTCTGTATTGATTGTCCAAGAAATAGTGGTTAGCCTTGAAACCATGTGCACAAAAATGAACACGACAGGTTCTGTTTATGTTTGTGCCCATATATACCCAAACATATATATGTAATAAATATAATCAAAGAGGCTATGGGAGGGGCTGAAGGTAATAACTGGCAGGGGCTGGATGGACAAGTGGGAGAAGGAAGTGATGTGATTCTATTTCAATAAACACATTTTTTTAAAAAGGAAATAAATTATTTCAGGTCTTCCCTTCTCCGGTGTTCACATCCCCATAAAACCACACTGCAGGTACTTCTTTAGTGAGGTCTGCATGCATTTGGTACCAGGTAACAAGGCTCAAAGGTCATGGCACTGGTAACTATGACCAGAGAAGGCATGATCACAGTGACTTGAGGCATAAAGAAAGGTAATATAAGTCCTGCCTATGCCTAGACACCAAGTCAAAGAGAAGATGTCACAGGGATGTGTTAAATATAAAAACTCTCATCACGTAAATTGTTTTCATTATTTTTTCCTTTTTATTACATGAGTTTTAGCACCCAGCCTCCAGGCAGAAATGAGTCTAAACCTCTCTGCTAACCTCAGACTAATTGGAACCTTCCACAGCTTCCCATTAGCCTCAACTCTGTGCTCAACTCTAGAGCTCTCAGAGTCTCCTTCCCATGCCCAAGATGCTGAAAGTCTATAGTGAAGTGTAGATGTTCTTCTCTCCCACCCAAAATAATGGATTGAGCCAACATTGGCAACTGTTGGAAAAATATTATGTCCCTAGTGACAAGGACTCCAGACTCCAATTAATCAAAATCCTAAGGTGTTTTGAAAAGCAGCTCTACTTCCTGGCTGTGGTGGTTTGAATATGCTTGGCGCAGGGAAGTGGCACTATTAGAAAGAATGGCCTTATTGAAGAAGGTGTAGCCTTGTTAGAGGAAGTGTGTCACTTTGGAAGCAGGGTTGTGAGGACTCATATATATGCTTAAGGCTGGCCAGTGTGTTCCAGAGCCTTCTCCTGACTGCCTTCGGATCAAGAGGTAGAACTCTCTCCTCTTCCAGTACCATGTCTGCCTGAATGCTGCAGTGTTTCCCACTAAGATGATAATGGACTGAACCTCTAAAACTGTAATCTATCCCCAATTAAACATTTTCCTTTATAGGAGTTGCCTTGGTCATGGTGTCGTCCCTCACAGCAATGGAAACCCTAAGGTCATGGCACTCCTCAAGTAGACACTTACAGCTCAGCAGGCCGTTGTATTGTCAATGCATATCATTAAGCCTTTGAGATGTTTCACCTACTAAACATAAATTGAGAAACTGAGGCAGTAAAAAAAAAATCATATATTTGACTGAATTAGCCTGTGAAAAAAATAATGGACCACAGCAAACACAATCTGTCTCCTACTCTGCCTATTAAGACAGCCACTACTCACTAATGTGCAAATGGGCAAGTCCACTCCATTTGTCTATATGTCACACTTCCTAGCACTATCTCCAAAAAGAAAGAATTCAGAAAAACTCCCAAGAACTTTATGTTGATTATATATATAAAAAAAAAAATCAATCTTCTTTGGGTTATTGGACTAAGTGAAATATATTAAAATTAATTTTTACCATCTTCTTTGTACTCTTTTTTTTAAACTTGCATGCAGACAAGCAATACATCAGAGAAAAAAATTTCAACAGTTGAATTTCAAGCAATTAATGACTTTCATAACAAAAGCATTATCCAGGCAGCCGATGAAAATAGAAAGGACTCCTCAAGGCAGAGAACTGTTTCTGTCAGGCTGTATGGGAATGGACAGTGTTCTAAATGGCAGACTGGTGACCATCAAGTGTCTTTTTCCCTTTAAAGGTAAAGCGAAGATTTCTTTAATGGCCAGGTTCAGGTTGCTGGGCTCCTTTGGATTAGTTGATGTGAGTCTTCTGAGTGTTAGATAATCAGCTGATTTCTAACTTCAGTTTGATTGCATGCCCCTGTTTCCCCTGCACACACAAGGAATTCATTCTTATTTAGTTTCATGTGCTGGAGCCCAGTGCAGGAACTCACTCCAAAGCAATACTTTGCATTTATTTTACTTAGTGATTTATGTATGTGGCAAATGCTACATTTATGTTACAGTACTAACCTAGATCTTCACTTTACCCACAGGCATCATTTTGTACTTGTTTTTATAATGCGCACTTAGAATTCACACTCTTTATACAACATAAATAGGTACAACACAACAGGGAGATGTACACTAAAGTTGCTAATAGTTAGCCATGTGATGCCCATGTGCATGGCTTCATGTGACTTTAGGGGTGGGAATACAGCCCCAAGTATCCTAGGCAACTCAATGGAGATCTCAGCAGCAGAATCAAGAAGGGACATTATTATGCCAAGCAGCACATTGGAAAAGGAGAGACTGTTGTTCAGGAGGTAGGGGACTGGAATCGGAGGTTTGAGAAACCTTCTATGTGAGCCCAGTACACACCAAAGTTTGAAAGCACCCGTCCTTGCCAAATTGAGCCAAGTATCTCTAGATCCAGAAGGCATGGTTTCACCAAAGCACACTTGCTTCTTCTAACCCTTTGGTTCTGATAACAGAGAACCCAAATAAACAAGATGAGTTCTCTTTCATCGGGTCTCAAATCTGAAAGTCACGTTGCTACCGTGCAGAGAGGTCACCCTGAGAAAATTTAAAACTTTGCCCATATAGTAAATCCTCAATGTATATTTGCTGGTTGATCATCTTAACAATTAACCTGGGAAATTATGATGTATTCAGTATTAAAAGACACGCTGTGGGTGATCCTTCTAAAATGCTTTTCTGGCCAGCAAGCTCTTCCTCCAGCTGCTGCAGTGATAAGTGAACAGCATATACCAGTTACGTTCTCCAGAGACTTGGCCTGGTTTGACTGGCGCCAGCTTGCTTGGAAGCCTTAGATGGTTACCCAACCTCTACACCCTATCACACCCAGGCCTTCCCCTCTACTCCCACTGTGTAGCCAGTGACTCACTGACATTAAGAGTCTAGACCTTGGCCCTTTAACCTCATGGTGGTCTCAGACACTGCACTGATATTTAAACTACAAACTCACTCGCAACAAAGGTAGGCCAGAGACCACACCCTTCTTAGTCCTTCTGCTTCCTTATTTCGCTTTGCTCCCTCTTACACAAAGATTTCCTGAGGTTGTCTTCCCATTAAGCACATGTAGCCCTTATCCCTGTCTTACAGACTTTCTTTCTTGAGGTAATTTAACCAGGACAGCAGGTGACTATGCTTCGATTATCTACTGAAACATGTAGTTTTCTCATTGCCAAACCAACTGCAAACTGCTTAACCCTTTCATCAAGCTAGTGACTAGGAAGCAATGAGAAATAATTTAATAATATCCAAAACAAAGCATACACAACAGGATAAACTCTAGGGATTCAGCGGTCCTAAATCTCTACCAGTTGACCACAATAGCTAACTGGCCAGAAAGATGGGATGAATGTCAAACTGCAAAAAGAACAAAGAGAAAGGCTGGTTTATTTGCCCAGATGCAGCAATTGCTTTGAGTTCTTTGGAGTCTAGGAAGCCTCTAGAAATTTGATAAAATTTAGGGATCCCTATCTCTAAATATGTATGAAAAACATCTTGTCTGCCTTTCTGTCTGTCCATCTGTCCATCGTCTATCCATCCATCATATCTATCTACAGACCTCTCCTCTCTCTCTCTCTCTCTCTCTCTCTCTCTCTCTCTCTCTGTGTGTGTGTATGTGTGTGTGTGTGTGTGTGTGTGTGTGTGTGTGTGTGTGTGTAAAGAGTATATCAAATGATTAATTCAAGGCCAGTTTGCCATTTATTTCACTGAACAAATATTTCACATATATTTTTATTCAACCACAGTATATATCTACTCTCTGTCTTTCTCATAAGTCAATCATGTACATAGTCCCAGTTGGGTTTTTTGTTTGTTTGTTTTTTCCAGACAGAATTTCACTGTGTAGCCCTGGCTATCCTGGTACTCACTCTGAAGACCAGGCTGGCCTCAAACTCACAGAGATCTGCCTGCCTCTGCCTCCAAGTGATGGGATTAAAGATGTGCTCCATCCAGCTCAACTCATACTCCTAGTTGTTAAGAAACCATATTGCCAATCATTTTCTGGGAAACCTAAACCAAACATGCTCACATACATGAACTTATGCCACATACTACCTCCTTTATTCACTCCTGACCTATGCTAAGAACAAGCTCTCTTTCTTTATAAAAATTGTATTCAATACTTTGGAAGTTTCATGCATGTATATGCTCAGTTTGGAGCATGTTCACACACACACACCACACATCTCTTTTATTTTTTATTTTTCTTGTCTCATTGAATCCCACCCCTACTTTGATCTCATTTTATTTTCCCCCTGTAGACCCTCACTGAGTGTTAGGATCTCATGATCTGATCCCCATGCATAATAAAATGATAACTGGCCCAATCCTGTCCAGGGAATCCCAGATGCAGTTGAGTTCATGACTGTAACAGTCATGCTGTATGCAGACGACAATGTTTTGCATCACTCCTCAGCAGCCTTTGGCTCTTACATTATTTTATACTCTTATCCTTGATGATATCTGAGCCTTGAAAGGAAGGAAATAACTGAGATGTTCCACTTCAGGCCAAGTAACATGTTTCCTGTTTCAAAAGAAGCTTAAATTTATGATTAAGACTGATCAAACCACTAATTTATACATATGAAGATGAGCGTTTAGAAGGTAGTTTGATACTATGTCCTTTTAACAAAACAGTAGTAGGTCCTCTTTTGTAGGCCTAAGGCCTGTTCAGCCACAGGTTCTGGGCTGGGTTTAAAGTATCAGGCAAGATTGTCCTCCTGTGAAACAGGTCTCAAATACACTTTAATAGTGACTGGTTATTCCTATTGTCTTAGGGTTTTGCTACTGTGAACAGACACCATTGTTGCGGTAAATATCCAGCCCAAATAAGACAGGTCAAAGAAAATACAACTCAGTAATTATGAATATATACAGCACGCCTAGATTGGGCAGATTCTATTCCCCAGCTATGAGACCCTTACAACTTGCTGGTTTTCCAAGCCACGCACTTGTCCTTCCACCTCCTGCTCCTCCGTTGTCTTCCTTCTTCGTCTTCCTCTTCCATCGTCTTCCTCCTCAGTTGTCTTCTTTCTCTTCCCACCAACCTTTAATTCTCCCCCCTCCCTTCTGTGCCCAATCTCTGGCTCTAGCCTTTAATTTACAAATTAAGGTGGACAGAAGGTTCAGTAGAAATCACCTGTGTACTGATTCACTCCTCCTCTGCATCCCTCCCAGGAAAATGGAATTAACATCAAAATACAAAGCCGGGGCTATCCACAACACACCATGACCAAGGCAACTCTTATAAAGGATAATATTTAATTGGAGCTGGCTTACAGGTTCATTATGGTCAAGGTGGGAGCATGGCAGCATCCAGGCAGACATGGGGCTGGAGGAGCTGAGAATTCTACCCCTTATTCTGAAGTCAGCTAGGAGAAGACTGGCTTCCAGGAAGCTAGAATAAGGGTCTTAAAGCCCACGCTTACAGTTACACACCTACTCCTGTAAGGCCACACCTCTTAATAGTGCCACTCCCTGGACTAAGCATATACAAACCACCACACCTATGATAACCATGCCACTATTGCTCTAGTGGACATATCTTGCCAGGCACAATATCATGCTAGTTCACAAGGAGCACAGCTACATAGCACAGTTGATGATTTTCCTCCCCTAGTGGCTTGCATGGCACCTTCCAGTGTTATGAAAACTAACCATTGGAGAACAAATTTCCTGCTTAAATCCAGCATGATTTGGGTTTGCAAGTGCAGAGACTCTCAAGTATCTTCAGAAATAAGATATTCTGATTTTAGAACAAGCTCTTTTCTAGTCTTAAAAATTCTGTCTGGTCTTCATCTAGTTTTCTACTCCATCTTTCTATTTTACCCTGTGAAATCTCCTATCTCCATCCTCACTCTTCAGAGATTCCAGTCTATGATCAGCCTATTGTTCTTCACCTCAAAGTTTATATTTCTTCCTTGTAGAATAACCTACTTCCTTTTGTGTTGTATCCTTTCTCTACATCTTCATCTCCAAAGTTACAAACTTGTTCTACTAACTTTTGTAAGTAGCTGACTCATTTCTCTCCTGGGACCATTCTGCTAAAAGTTGGTAACTGATACCTAATTATCCAGAATAGAGTTTTCCCTATGACTACAGAACCGTAAGCCTGACATCTCATGGTCTTTCCACTGATACATCAGATCAGTAGGTCTATAACTGAGCTCACCACCTCTCTCATTCCAAAGCTGTCCTTTGTTGTATATTCTGGTCCTTGTTTACTATCACTGTCCTCCTCCCCTGAGCCAACCAATCATTTATCATGCCTTGCTGATCTACTTTAAGTATTTCCCAATCTATGTCTACGTTGATACCTATCAGATAGAAGCTTTAAGCATCATCAAAATCTGTCTCCCTCAGATCCCACCTCTACTACTGCTAGAGTATTCTTGTCAAAAACTCAGACGTAACCAGACCATTTCTTGCCAACACTGTTAGTATTCTCTGGCTCTAAATAGAGCTCAACAAAAGTCTATGACAAACTAAACTTTGGCGACTAATAAAGAGCTACTACTAACTTTTCTCAGGTCATGTGCCCCCCCACACCCTGCCCAATCTTTTCCTAGTTCGAGTTGTCTGAAGTATGATTATCCTCTCAAAAATACTGCCAAAGCCTGACCATAAGCATCTTTTTTTTTCCATTAGAAGTGACAATATTTAGTTCTTTTCGATTTTTAATTTGTGCTTTTTCCATAAAGTTTAATGAACAACACCAATTTAGAAATTAAAAAAAAAAAAAAAAAAACTGTTGGCAAAGCAACAAACCCCATACAGACAGAGTTTAAATCAATGTAAGATATTGAAGAGGTCTTGCCTGTAACCACAGTTTTTGTGAAGTTAACGGCAGAAGGATTTCTGTGCATTCATCTAGCAACATACTAAGCCTCAGGACACTCTAGGTTGCAGAGAAAGACCCTCTCTCAAAAAAACAAAATGAAACAAACAAAAACATTAGAAGAGCACGGTAAGGGTCCAATATCGACTACCCTAGGTCTTAGCCAACCACAGCTTACCATGTAAACACCCAAAATACTTGAAAAGCTTCCATGAAAAAGATTGAAAAACGCTGCAGACTTCAAAGAGCTCTTTAAAATGTTTTGATGAGTTATGTGTAAATGAACATGCAGATTAAATTTCCACCTCAGTCCACATGTTCTTAAAGCATCGACAGGAAAAGGCTTTGCCAAACATGCTGGGGTCTGCTGAACTCAAAACAGTTTACTTATTCAACAAGCCCAAATGTGGCAGGCTCCCCATCTCTGCACCAACTATACTAATTCAAACCACAGAGACAAAGTAGCAAGTGTCAAAAGTAAGGAAAAATGTATGGAGAGGATTAGAATGAATGGAGACTACTTTCCTGCTCACTTACTACAGGAGAGAAGCTATAGAAGTTAGCTTCCTTCTCTGAGTTTTATTTGGACAGTTACTGGTTTAATCTAGAAATACATTTTTGAGTATCTACTACATGCCAATTGAGAAATCAAATAATTATATGCCTTTTATATTGACTTAGTAGTGTGTAATACATTTCTTCTGCAAGCTGTAATGCATCACACCTGCTTGGAGGACCAGTCTGAGTGCAGAACCAGGGAAGTACAGAAGATGTTCAAATCCATCCTTCTCCAGCTAAGCGTGAAATACACACACTGATTCCACAATCCTGATATGGTTCAAGAGCTAGAGACCACATCATCAATGTAGTGACCTGCTACTGCATATTGGTCCTAAATAGCATAGGTCTCAATATCCCAGCTCTGGACTGGAGCATATTACCTGTGGGCTGGGGTTACAGCATGTAAATCAAGATCAGAGAATACCATGAACTGCCACAAATCTAGTACTACCTGGAAATGGAAGTGTCAATAAAAGTGGCTGAGGCTAAAGCTAGGCAAATCTTAATTTGGGGTTTTCACTAAATTAAAAAATATAGTTACTAGTTCTCTTCATTGAACATACTGCTCAAAAATCTCTGTATCCAAGTTCTTGATCCAAGGCAGTATGAGATTATACCTGATTCAAGAGGGAGTGCTATTAATTAACACTTTAGATATTTCTGAGCTGGCCCATGTGTTCCTAATGAGAAATAAAATGGGATCCCCTCAGTGTCCCCCCAAGGCAGACCCAAAAAGGGGGAGACAGCTGAATGACTGGGCTTAAATCTTCAAAAGAAAAGCAGAGAAGATTATAGGATGTGAAATCTTTCGATTTTAGTCATTCTGAGAGCAGGGACCTCACATTCTATTTCCTTTTCATGTTTCCTTGCAATATCTAATTCAAAAAACACCACCTATTAACTTGAAAATTCTTTGAATAAGGCACTGTGGAGAAAACCAGTCAGCAGAAAGCACCCCAATGGAAAAACCAATCTGCATTTCTATTGGTCAGTCGTTTTTGATGACCGGGAGGCGGGTGGGGTGGGGGAGGGGGACACTCAGCTTGAACTCGGTGGCGTTTTCCCTGTCCAGGTTGAAAACAAGCTCGGTAAGACAATAAGTGAAACCACGTTCTCCTTTACTGATCTCCAAAAGTGGAAGGGCTGTCTCTTGTGGTTCATCGTTATCAGTCTGTTCTGCAGCCACTGCCTCATGGTGACTGGGTTACTTTAGACATTATGGAAATGAATCGCTATGTTGGCAGCCACCCCGTGCTAAAGAAACTCAGTTCCCTAGTTCAACGATTGCAAAATCAAACCAAAAGAAAAATAGAATACACACACACACACACACACACACACACACACACACACACACACACCTCTTGCAGAGTTCAGAGGCTTTTGTATTTCCCTTTTTTTTTTTTTTTTTGTGGTGGTGTATCGTTGTCATGCAATCTGAGGTCACACGCTGTATCTTCAGTTTTTAAGCTTCTGAGCTTCACTGAACAAAGGCACTGATCAGATCCTCCCAGGACATAAATTATGTCAGGCAGTAAGTCAGGCACCTCTGGAGGCAGCGTTGACTTTTTTAGGCCACCAGGACAACTATAACTGAGTTACTGCTCCTGTAGAATAAGGAGACTCTTGTCCTGATTTGAAAGAGCAAGTTCAGTTTCTTAAAGGGCCAAGTGTAAACGCTATTAGAACACTAGAGGCTGGACAGCAGTCTGGTCACATGTCAGGAGGGTATCCCTGGGACTTCACACACTGTTCACATGAATCAGAGCAGGGCATGCTGTGGTGGGCAGAGGATTGGTGAGAGGAGAGTCAGTAGCTTGACAGATGGATACATTCTTGAATGGCCAATCCTGTGTTACCCCTCAACCCTATTTCATTGTTCAGTTCAGTGTCTCTGGTGCAATATGGAAGAGACAAACAGGCAGGCTGGTAACCCCAAACCACAGAGCCTCAAGGATTAAGGCCATGACCAACAGCAGCAGCAGCAGCAGCAGCATGGCTTGTTGGCCTGTATGCTAAGGACCAGGAGCTGTCTCTTAGCCTACTTCCACTGACACTAGTCACACTGACAAAAAAGTTGTGTCGCCAACTCGCCGTCTGAATGAAAATAGTTATATAACACAAACATGCTCAGCTAGATAGTACACAAGTCATCTTAGGATTTATTTTTTATGAGTGTGTACTAGATCACTTACAAAATATCTATGAGGAAAAAATTAATTTTGCTATCGTGTTTGATGGTCCTCAAATATAACAATGAAAAGAAATAGAGAAATAATAGAATATAATAAATGATAAAAAAATTGTTACAAAAATGACATGTTTAAATACCTTAATATATTTCAGAAGCTATTTTAGGGATTTTTATATTTTTTACATCTTATTTGTTCCTCTCCTGTAAATATATATTCCACAATTATAAAAGTTAATGGTATAGGGGACTATTTAATTGCATTCTTCCATTATTTCATCGTTTGATGTTGTGTTGTATTGTTTATGTTGTTAGAATTTTTAAACTAATGAATTATTCCTTATTGTACAACTCAATTATCATTCAATTCTAAGTCATATGAAATAAAGTTACAAAATTATACCTCTCTCAAATCACCACCCAAAAGCAGTTTGAGTTTTTGTTTTTAATATTTTATCTACCTTGAACTCAGTAACATCTCTACATTGAAGAACAAAGAGGAGGAAGACAGAGAAGAGGACAGAATAGAGGAAGAGTAGAGGAAGAAGGAAGGGTCCTTTGCAGTCATTTTCTACCCATAATTCATAAAAATGACTTTATAGTTTGTGATAATCCACATTATTCAAGTAAACATAGAGACTGTCTGCTTTTTAATAATTGAGATGTTTTTGTTGCAGCATAGGTCATAATCTGGCTATAAGTGGTATAAAATAGTGTTAGTTTTAAAATAATGTTTTTATTTATTCTTTGAGAATGTCATATGATATATTTGGTTTATATATCTTTCCATGCCTCTGTCACCTAAAACAGTTTGTGCTGGATGACTGACTACTCCTGGCTATGAAACTTCCCCTGGAGCATGAGTGATATAGCCCTGTGTCTCTTTGTTACAATCTAAACTAAAACAAGGAGTCTTGGGTATATCTTTGAATACATAAGGCTATTTATATGCGTAAGACTTCATATAAGAGTCCATCTTGTGTGTGTGTGTTGTGTGTGTGTGTGTGTGTGTGTGATTTCTTTTTGGCTCCAGGGTTAACTATATTAAGGGAGATGTTAGATCCAAGCATTCCAATTTTGCACATATGTGTCTATGTGTTGGATGTCCAAAGTTGATATCAGTTATCTTGTTAAATTGCTCTGTTTATCATTTACAGAGGCAGAGTTCTTAAACATAGGTCTTACTGACCACTTAGTCTAACTAGCCAGCTTGCCCCCTAAATGCCTTGTCTCTGCCTTTCACATGCTGGAATTACAGGAGCCCATGATGCCTGCCTGGCTTTTACATAGGTTCTGAAGACCTGAAGTCCTCCACCTGTGGTCTAGGCACCATTAATCACCACATTACCTATACTGACTCTAAGAATTTACTTCTCCTTCTTTCCAGTTTCCCCAGTCCCTCAATAGTGCTCATCCCTGTCTTCGGGGCACCATGTCTTCTCCCAGATCTGAGCATTGTACTTGCTACTGTTGTCTGTGCCACCTATGCAGAATACTCCAGTAGCAGCTCACACCCACTTGGCACATAAGGTAAGGACTTTCTAATTTCCTCTATTAACTCTCTCTATTTCCTTCCTTCTCGCTCTCACTTAATGCCTCTCTCTAGACATGTGTTACTAAGGAATATATTAACCATTTGATTTTGACTAGTGAAAAAAAACACATTCTCTCCTCTTTCTCTCTCTCTCTCTCTCTCTCTCTCTCTCTCTCTCTCTCCTGTCTCTCTCTCTCTCTGTCTCTCTCTCTGTTTCTCTCTCTGTCTCTCTCTCTCTCTCCTTTTCCTCCCTCTCTCTCTCTCTTTCTCTGCCTCTGTCTCTCAAAAATTGTAATGGATTCTCTAAGAAGAAAATCAGAAACTGAGACACTTGACATTCATCTTTCCTAGCTACTAAATATGACAAGATGTAATTTTAGCATTTCTGTTCAACAGAGAGATGCTGGACAATAGTCACTCACTACCTTTTTTTCTCAAAACAAAACTCCTGACTTTCTGATTGTATGATTATCTTTATTAGAATGAGGGACTTAACATACTTGGTTAAGAGCTAAAGGCTAGCCTTGGATACATGAGATCCTATCTTTAAAAAAATTAAGTTAGCATAAGCATTTAACTCAGGCAGCATTCATTTGTAGTGTGCTCCATCAGCTCTGACTGCTACTGTCTGATCTGCTCAGTTTATTACTGCAAATTGTTCTGGCTCCTTTCCCATCCTGTTGTCTACTTTGTGTCCAATCTATTCTTTATCGGCAAGTGACAAAATCCAAGTCTACCAAGTCTACAAACTGTGCTTTCAGTTAGAAGAAACATGGGGGGAAACACCCTGGAGGTGACAATAAAATGAGATTAAAAACAAAAAAGAATGAGGGACTTAAGAGAAACAGGTCACTCCCCTACTCATCCTTATGAGCACAAACTGAAAGTATGATGCTGTATACTAACTTTGAAAAATTGACCCACAGTATATACACAAATGTCTAGACACTCAATGCAGTAAATGGGCAATCACTAGAACATAGCTTGCTTCCAGGAAAGCAAAAGTATCTGTGAAGCAAGAGGCTTTGAGGCAGGTACAAGAAAGTGGGTAAACACCCTGCTGGAGAACATTAATTTTGTGTGTGTGCAATGGGAGGAATTATACCCATGCCAGGTGGTTAAATCCATAATATGTTAAACATTTGCCCAGAAATTCCTCCCACAAGGGTGATTGGGGCAATTGTATATTTGACCTTCCTTTAACTATGAAGATGAAGGTCTGGTACCTCCCAACAGTTTATCACATCCTCATCCCTTCCTCTAAGCAAAATCATCTTGTTACATCTATATGAAAAATGATTGAGCAGTTACAGGCAAGGACTATGGTCTCAAGTAAGAAATAAGTCATAGAGAAAAAGAGACAATTCTGATGTAGCATGTCTCTTTTAGGCACTGGCACAATCCTAAGAGATTTAAATGCCAGTTAGGAGCTCTTCTGAAACACATTTGTGATAGACACTCATATACAAATTTATTTAGGAATGTTTTTGGTAGACATACCTACAGGGAAAGAAATAGAAAGACTTTTAACTTAGAAGCTGGGGCTCTAGCTTTGCAGATGGGAGATTGGAAGCTGATGTATCCCCTCAGGGTTACCCCAAATTGATGCAATGAGTATGGTTTTGTATGTCCACATAAGTTAATCATTGGTTGGAGCTCATTCACAGAAGACAATAGTCTCATGTGGTGCAATTCCATGAAACCAAAGGCATCTCCCAAGGACTTCAAAGGTGTGATACCTCATTAGTCAATATTACCAGTGAGTAACTACTGGGAGAAGGGAGTTTTGAAGGGACTGGACATCAGTCCTGAAGCAGAAACCTAGCAATGCCACTACAGAACACACGCCAATCTTCCCCTCGTTAATTCCGTTCCATTTGCTTCCGATACATTTTTTTAAGCTTGGAAATAGCTTCTCCAGATTCTAACTGACTCTATTCCTCGGGGACCTTTCAGAGAAGACAGGGAAAGTTAAACCACTGTCGTTGTATCTGACTGCAAACTACGGATGATGCTCATCCTCCCTCCTTCATGCTCTCTCCTAGGTTCCCTCGTTTTTCAGCCAGTACCTCTTCTGGTCTAGGCTGCTGACACTGTACAATAACCTTAACTCTAGTCACCACTCAATTCTTGCACTGACCAATCCTGGTCTATTTACTGTTAAAGATGGGCATGTAATCACCCAACACAGTCCTTCTTGTGCTGGGAGCAGCATACTTGCCACCTTCTAATGATCAGGTCAACTACTCCAATCACTCTGGAGACTCATTTCTCTTTATCTTTATTTTGTTCATCTATTCATATGTATGCTTATGTTTATGTGAAATGTTATGTTATGTATTCATATATTCATATGTATGCTTATATATGTGTGTGTATGTGTGTACATACATACATATATATTTTGCTATTACTTAATCACTTCAGATCTCTGTGCTAAGAAACCAACAAAAATGAGTCTTGGTGGCTGGAGAGAGCTCAGTGTCTAAGAGTGCATTTTCAGAGGACTGGAGTTTGGTTCTTAGCATTCACATTGGGTATCTCACAACTACCTGTAACTAATAAATGTTTTCCCCTGGCCTCTGTCCTCCTGAATCCTACCCATAAGGGTTGTGTCAATCTACACAAGCGGATCTGTGATTGCATCCAGCCCTTTTCTCCTTTACCAGCTGGTCACAAGCTTCTCTCCATACTCACATGGCCCTACATGTGGCTTTGTTCTGAGATATGGTAACAGACTCAGTTTATGATGAACAGCATGGTCTACATGGCCAGATCCTGCCCTACCACTTCATCTCTACCAGGACACGGTGGCAAAGCAATTGGTGAGATTGGAATGTCGTATGCCTTCTAAAACTATGAAATTCAACACTATGGTTTTTCCACAAATACCACACAGCATCCTTTCCCACCACAGACACCTCTGGCACCAATGAATCACAAGCCCAGAGCAGCAGAGCCCTTTCCTAGTGGAGGCCCCATTTACATTTGGCAACTTTCCATATCAACAGTTAGTAAATGCATCTGAGAAGCATCCCACATGTAGAGCATGCTGTTCCCAGAACCCAAGGCAGCCTCACAAATGCTGGACTTTGTCTTACAAGTGGTGTGAGATGATACAATTCTCCCCCCCCCACCCTTAATTTAGAAGGAGGTCCATACCATGGCCCCAAAACACTTAACTGCCAGCAAATACCATTGGCCTAATGAACCTCTGAGTCTTCTTGCACTTTATCTCTGACACTGATGTAGTTGTATAGCATCAAAGTCTCTAACAAACTTCCCACTTCTTCCTAAGCGGTTTCAATTAGCGGGATACTATCAGAATAGAAAACCTACATGATGAGTGGAGGAATGTCTGGATTATCTAGGTCCCTTCAGGGAGTAAAAATTAGCATAGCCGTGAGGCAAGATTCTCACTGTATAGTGTTATTTATTCAACTTGAGTGAAAACTGCCTATAATACTTTTTCCTGATCACCAGAAAAGAATGTATGCAAAGTCAATGGTTGCATACCAAAGTAATTTTCTCCAGCAAAAATATTGCCCAAGGCTCCTTTAAGAGTCTGCTTTATGAAGAATCTACTACTTGGTCAGTCTATGTATATCTTTATATCCTTCCTATGCATTCTATCTTTAAGGGTACATCAATCCACACTACTTTCCTGGGATGAAGTATTGGTTTTGATTCATCATTGTTGATGAAAGGGGAGAATGGAAAGGGAATTTCGGGGGTTTCTACCAGCTTTTATTCTTTGCTCTGACAGCTCTTGTCCACTGGCTAATCCAACATTGTGGGAGTTCTACTACCTACGAAATATTTTCAGATCCTTTATGTACTCAGTAAACAGTGAACTCACAACCAACTATATCCATAGACTTGGTGTAAATGGACCTGGGTCAGAGGGTGTTTACCATCACACAACTTGATTCTAATTCTAACCTACAATAGGTTGACCCCTACACTGTTCCTGTTGTCAAAGGTTTTGGTATTCCCTTTCCTGTAACGTAATCAATAAATATTCTTCTGAATGTGATTTAGTTGTAGCCTGAACTAAATAACTGTCCTCTTTCCTTCTCTGACTATGAGCTGTCCCAACACCCAGGTAGCCTGTTCCCAGATGTAGATGAGGTTAGATAGAACAGGCAAATCATGTGGAAGGGTCACCAATGAAAACATCAACATAAAGTCACCTAAAGATACCCTCAGTATCAGGGTAACTCTTTCAACTGCCATAAGGAAATTAAATTATGTAGCTGCAAAGGATAATGACTACTAACTTGATGGATGAGCTCCTGAAGTTCCATCATTTGTTCTTTGCATTTCTTATGTCTGCCCTTGGCTTCACTGCTTCCAGGATAGACTAAAACCTGACGCTGAGCAGAGCCTTCTCTCCTCCTCATCCACTGGCAGGAAAGGTATTATGTCTGGGCACACCAGGAGATACCCGGTGACCTGCTGGGGAGCATGAGCTGGAGCAGTTCCTGTGACAGCATGTGCTACTTTGCCTTAATAAAAATTACCAAACTGAAAACAGATGACAGCTGCAAATGCTAAGAAACTGAAGCATAGAGAGAGACAAGCCCCTCCGCTTGGTCCAGTTTTCCCTCATTTGCTCAGTCCTTTTCTGCGAATCCTGGTGTGTGTGTGTGTGTGTGTGTGTGTGTGTGTGTGTGTGTGTTAATGAAGACAACAGGAGGCCCAAGTCCGTATGTCCTGTACAAGGCTGTAGCCTAAAGAAAAAACTCCCTGGCACATAGACCAGATTTGATTAAATGACAGGGTGGTCCGTTCCAGAAGAATCCACTACACACAGGGGGCCTCCTTTGAGTATTTCTACTTTTGTCATCAGAAACAAGCATGGATACCCTCACTATTTTCTTGAATGTTCCTTTATTGTACTGTTTTCTTCTGTATCAGTCTGTCTCATGTTCTTCTCTGTCTCTTGTTCTTTAGATAATTCCATCACTCAGTAGTATTATGAAAAGTGGTATTATTAAAACATTGCATGCCAAATGCCACCATTATGTTCCATAAAACACAAAGAAATAAGCACCAGTTCCTGTTCTTGAGAGGTGCATGGACTAGTTTTTAAGGGACTAATTGTTGAATTCACCTTTGAATTTTCCATTATTTTTCAAATCTGCTTTTCCCACTACCACCAGAATATGAAGCAATTTACTCCCTGGTTAAGGGAGTAACTTCCTTCATGTGTCCAGACTCTTTTTCCATCCTACCTGTAATGTATGGAACTTCAATATGGAAAAGGTTAGACATTCTTTGTAAAATAAACTAATCCTATTGAATCACTGGTCTGTACAAGAGCCAATAATCACTCAACATTGATTATAAGGAGGAAAGAAAGATAGGATATCTACAGGTTTAATCCTCCTAGAGATCAGCACACAACTCATAAGCAGTTTTGAGACTATTACTCAATCATTATTCCTGTAATATAGTTAATTAATTGTTTAGAAGATTGTATGTACTTCTTTTCCTAATGTTGTTTTCATTATTCAAAGGATTCTTTGAATTATAAATAAAAAGAATACTTCAAGGGGCTGTGAGGTTAGTTTAATCAGTATAGTGCTTTCATGCAAGTGTGAAGACCTTGGTTCAAAGACCCAGGACCCACATTAGAGGATGAGCATGGCATTGTGGACCCATAACCCCAACACTGGGTAGGCAGAGACAGATGCATCCCTGAAGCTGATACCCAGCTGGTCTAGCTGAATCAGTGAATTCCAGCCTCAACAGGAACCTTGTGTAAAGAAAAGAAGGTAAGGAACAACTGAAGAAGATACCCAATATCAATCTCTGGCCTTCATACCTGTTACCATACACATATATAACATACGTACACACACTCATGCACATGCACACACATATACACATATATACATGCATGTATGTGCACAAGAATAACTTCAAGCCATGAGCTTGAATTAAGTAGAAGCAAAACCATCTAGAATCTTTAATCTTATGTTCAGAGTTAAGGGGAAAAATAAGATATAATCTCAGTATACATATCTACTTTAAGATAACCAACAACTAGATGTATAATTGATGGGGCAACAAACGGGGAGGACCTCGGGCTAACAGCAACTATTTAAATTCACACCTTGTTCCCAAGTTTCCACAGCCAGTGGCATCACCTTCTTTTAGTCTGTAGACTTTCTCATTTGCTTTTTACTTTTTTCCTTTGGATAGACGTAATTCCGCCAAAGGAGCTCTAGTGTCATGTGAGCTAGTCAAATAAAGTAGAGTGGCAGTAAAGAGCCAAGATCTAAAAACGTGGAAAAAGAAGTGGCAACAGCTGTGGCTAAGAGGAAATAGCGTAAGAAATCACAACACACACAGAAATAGAAACATGTAAGATGTGTGGTATTGATTCCCAAGTAGTCAAGCATATTAACAAAATCAAAGATTGATATCTAAGATGCATCTATTACTGGGGAGCTTGATATGTGTAAAAGTGACATTTTAATTTTATTTATTTTATTTTATTTTATTTTATTTTTTGAGTCAGGGTTTCTCTGTATAGTTCCAGATGTCCTGGAACTCAATGGGGCTGGCCTTGAGCTCACAGAGATCTGCTTGCCTATGCCTCAAGAGTCCTGGAATTAAAGGTCTGTGCCTCTACCATGTGGCTTTAAACTATGCTTAGAAGAGAGGACTCAAAAACAAGTAGGTAACAATTCTGGGAGAAGAGGAAGCATTTGTTTTCTTATTTCATCTCTGATTTAAATCCAAAACTTAAGTAAACATAAGATTCAAAAACATAAAGAAAACTATATATTGATCCCTCTCATGTCCCACAATACATTTGTTATTTATGACACATTGGACTTCAAAGAAATAGCTGAAATCACTTGAAAAATAGTTCCTTTTTCAAGAAAGTTTTTACCTCTCTTACATAAGATTTGCTCTAATTACTTGTAGTCATTTTTAGGTCTTTTCAAAGAAACCTAGCCTTGACATAAAGTCCCCTACCCCACTGCATATCCCAATACGTGCTGATGTTAAAATGAGAGCCAAGAGGCAGTGAAAAAAATCAACCAGCATATCTTTCCAACAGTGAAAGAAATCAGATAAATAGGCAGTCTTGAGAAAACCTCTCAGCTTGTAGTCTCAAATGGGTTGAAATTAAAGCAATGGAGCTTTGCTGTTGGAACCTTGTGGTGGGTGAAGCCACCCCTTTGACTCTCTCCAGCACAGATATCACCATTAACCTTGAGTGAAGGATATGGTTTGTTAGCATTTCATTACCACAATACGGTAATGCATGAGCAAGACAAGAGTGATTCAGACACCCCTTCTGATCCTATGTCCTTGTGAGACCAGGACAATCCCTATAGCTGCTTTATGGAGATCATGATGTCACCATCAAGATATAAACTGGCCTTGAATGTTATATCCCTGACCTGTCCTGTATCCTTTTTCCAAGGTCTGTTTCCCAACAAAGCTCAGAATTGAATGTCCGAGTGTACAAGCCTGTGTTCCTGGGTGGTTTTCTTTTTGTTTGTTTGTTTGTTTCTGCCTATAGACAAAGAAGCAGATCTGCAACAGTGACTGCAAGTCATGGGGGAAAGCATTTTATGCTGAAATATCTTGCTATATAAAATCTAAAACATGTCATTGTTTGATGTTTGCATTTTAATGTAATTCCAAATGCATAGAAATGTTTTATTAAAAAGAAAAAAGAAAGAAAGAAAGAAAGAAAGAAAGAAAGAAAGAAAGAAAGAAAGAAAGAAAGAAAGAAGAAGGAAGGAAGGAAGGAAGGAAGGAAGAAAGGAAGAAAGAAAGAAAGAAAGAAAGAAAGAAAGAAAGAAAGAAAGAAAGAAAGAAAGAAAGAAAGAAAGAAAGAAAGAAAGAGAAGGCTGTTCAAGGACCTGTCACAGATCAGATACGTACCTGGATTCACAAATGACTTCTGTTTTCTCATTTGTTATCTTTCATTCTTGGTCACTTGAGCTGCAGATCCCACATCCCTTGATCCCTAAACTCTAGTGTGCATCTCTTTGAGGAAGACCATTTTCTAACGTAGACAGAGTAAATATGTCAAAGTTATGGCATGTGATTTTGATGCTAAACTGCATGTTTAAGTGCTGGTTTTCTGCTTTAAACCTAGTCACTTTAATATTGTGCTGTTTATAAACGTCATTTTTAATTAACTAGTCCTTAAGATGAGTAAATCACTCTCACAAGCATCATGCCTAGCCAGTTATTATCTACATTAGACCAAGGCATGTACAGATACGAGGGCTCTGTACTCTGCAGATGCATTATTGGTTTTGGACCAAATGTTCCATTAATTAATAGATCCCATATTGACAAAAATGATAAATGAGTTGGACCTTGTTGAATCGCTGGAGAACTGTTGGTATGGTGACACATTTGACTTCCCTATTGACATCATTAAGTAGCCTATATTAAATAAGAATAAACACTGAATAAGAAAGGTGAAGGGAATGAGAAGAGTGATTAACAGGTGGAGAAGGAAGTGTAGTAAGGAAGACACTTCCTGTGGATGGTCATCATGTCACCAGGTGTCAACATTTACGGACTTCAGATTTGGGTTATCTTCCCAAGTTAGGATTACACAAATGTGACCAAATTATAAAAAATTCTATCCTTCATATTAGTCCTTAAAATTTTGCTTAAAATTAGTCATAAGCATTTTCTCAGAGATAACATTTTATTTATCCCATACCTTACTCCAAACAAGAATTTATGAATGTTTATATAAATACATAAAATAGATCAAGAAAAGTAATTTTTGATTATTTGATTTAGGAAAAACATGACAAAGTAAAAAATAGAAGCCATGGTGAAGTTAGAAGACCCATAAAGTCTCCTTTACAGCCTCCTCTGTAGTTTAAATGTTCTAGATCCTAGTTCTAAGTGGGGCAATAGTGTTTTAACACAGTTCTTATGTTCACCTCTGAGGTCAAGTATACTATTATCACCTTCGTACAAATGCATATGCTGAAGTTCAAAGGTAAAAATCTTGTCAGTAGTGGCAACGCTGGAGATGTTAAGCCTCATGTGTATATGTCTGTCTGTGTGTGTATGTGTGTGTGTGTGTTTTCTTGTGTTTGGAGATGCACACATATATGTGTGGGTTTGCTTGTGGGAGCCACAGGACAAACTCAGATGTCACTCCACAGAAGATTCTCACTTTGTGACAGCAGGTCTCTCAGTGACCTGGAAGTTGTCCAGCATGTGAGGCTGTCTTGTAAGTAAGGCCCCAAAATCTGCCCATCTCTGTCTCCCCATACTGAGATTACACGCACCATCATGCCCAGTTTTTTAATGTGGGTGCTGGAGATTGAACTAAGTGAGTCATGTCCTCAGTCCCCCATGAAATTTTATCCACGGTATTAGGGAGCCTCCAAAATTGATTCTCTAGATTTCTAGCTCATGTACAACATGGTAGAGAACAGAGGAGTTTTGACATCAACTTAAATCTATTGAATGAATGAATGAATGAATGAATTACTGAAGTTGGTCATCTATTTGACTCTACACCTAACATCAACAGTAAGAAAGACGTTGTCTTCAATTCCATGGATTTGACATCTCTCAACATAAAACAAAGAAATAGCAAGTAATATACAGTCCTCTACAATGGTCAGAAAGCAAAACACAAAGCTTAATACTGGAAAAAGAAACAAAGTCACATATACGTCTATAACTGTGGAGTAATTAAAATATCCAAATACAACAGCATGAGAAGGCCTAGTGTACCCGTCTCTCAACTATTTACAACTCAAGGTGTATCTGATTTCTGCACACCGTATGATTCAAAGTACATTTCACTGTGAGTTTCTGATGGACAAGCTCTAACTTTTTCATAATATAACCAAAATCTCATGATGTCTAATAGTAGAATAATAATTTTTAAATATCTGCTCAGTGTTTTAATTTATAGCCAGGTCTTAAACTTCTTTAAACTTAAATTTAAAATCCAGGAGAAATCTGTGAATTACAATTTCTCTTAACTCTTGAAATAGTAAACTTAATGATAATACATAATAAAAGAGCATCACTCAACAACTAAAAAAAAAAGAAAGAAGATGCAAGAATAAAGGGACAGGTAGCCACAGGGCAGGTCTAGTTCTATTTTACTTTCAATCTTGAACAAGTGAGTTTCTTTATTCTAAAAAATGAGTTGCCCAAACAGTTTTTACTTTTATTCAATTATGATTGCTTGAAAATTCCATTATCAGTAAAGGCTCAAGATTAGAGCTTGATCAACAACAGGCTCAAAATTAAGAAGGGTAATTAGTTGAAGATACTCATCAAGTTCTCATGAAGTAGTATCCTTCACATTACTTGGATCCCTGTGGGCTGTTTCTTCTCAAAGGTGAATTTTGCCATTTTTGCCTCCTAGGCTCCAGTATGTACTCTTCTGAAAATTATCATACCCAAGCCTGAGGCTAGGGAACTGGATTAGCTGGTAAAGTGCTTGTTTTCCAAGCATCAATACCTGAATTCCAGCTCTGAACTCTGGGCATCGAAGCCCATGGTTAAAATCCAGGATTATGGAGAAAGAACTGGGCAGATCCCTGGGGATCACTGGCCAGCCAGCCCAATCTAATAACTAAACTCCAAAAAGAGACCCTGTCTCGAAATAAAATGGACACTGTTCCTAAGAACCAACCATTGAGGTTGTACTCCAGCCTTTCCATGCACAGACACAAAGAATTAAGTCTCTAAAACCTTTGACTCTATTCAATATACAAATATTTATCTTTAGCCTTACAACTAATCTCTTTCCCAAGTGAAGCTACATGGCTGAGAAAAAGATAGTGGAAAGACAGGATAAGAAAAAATATTTATTGAGCTTCTTTCGTGTGCTAGGCACTATGCTTAAGCACTCTGTAGATTTCTTTCCTTAATTCCTAAGAAGCTTAGGCAAGAGGCAACAAAGGACTCTGAAGCTGACATTATTTTTTTCAAAGCCCAGACTCTACGCTCACTTAGAAGCTAGGAGAATGGTATCAATATCACAATGAAGTCATGAGAATAAAATGAATAAGAGAGAAACTGACTGTTTTAAATGTCTTATAAATTTTAAAGTGCTGTGCACAGATAAAAGAGAACATGCTCAAATGAATACTTATCTTTTAATATCTAAGATTCAGTGTAGGTACGTGGTCTCTTAGGTGGCTCCTCTGAATGAAGAATGCATTCAGATGCCCTTAAATTCTAATTCCTTTCCCTTCCCTGCACACATCTGTATTTATAAACAACTGTCCTGGGCCACATCTGTCTTCTCCCAACTTTCCCCAGGGCGGCCTGCTGCTGTGGAGAAAGAGAAGCCACATCAATTGTTCACACAGCCAGCCGAGCACATAGCATGAAGCATCGGGGAAGTCCTCCTTAAGACATTTGTTTGCATTAAAATCATCACCCTTCGACTCCCCTATAAATTGGCTTTCCTACACAAACAGTGAGCTCACAGCCATAAAGATTCAGACCCCATCTGGTAAAGGCAACATCATGCACGGTGTTCTATACCACAAGGGATGTGGACTGTCAGACTTGAATCTTCCCCCAAAGAAACCAGGCTACCAAACACAATGGAAGAGAAAAGTGTGGCACGCCAGCCTCAGTACTCATAGCAAATGGATGACACATGAACTTCAAAGAACGTTTTACAACACACTGCATGGTCAGGGGTGGCTGGAATAAAAAAAGACAAAACAAACATTTCCATTTGCTAGGTAGGAAGCAAACCAATTGCAGCGAGTCCTACCCCTAGGCCCCCTGCTTAAAACCAGGGTCTGGAGCAAAAAGTGTACAGAACATGCAGAGCTCATTACTGTGCTTCCTAGTAAAGTGAACAGAAAGCCTATTTCTGAGATGATGTTTATTACCATATCGTGTATTCTCTTAAGAGGTTCAACAGCTGCCGTCTAACCAATGTCTTAATGGAAAGCAAATTTAAGACTCGGAAGCTTGCATGGTGGTGTGGAGACTGAAGGGCTGGCAAACAGAAGGGCTTCCTTCCTTCTCTCCTATTTTCTCTGTACATCTCTCCATCTCTTTCTATGTTTTCTCTCTCTCTCTCTCTCTCTCTCTCTCTGTGTGTGTGTGTGTGTGTGTGTGTGTATCATTCTGTCTCACTCTTTCTCCTTCTTATCTTTCTCTTGTCATTTTGCAAACATTTCAATACAAGATTTAATGAGTTATTTAACCAAATCAATGCATAAGCATTGCATAAGGCACATCAATTATTTAGAGAACTAGAAATTATGAATAAATGACTAATTTTGCTTTTTACAAATAACTAAATCTTTAACTGTACTAATACATTTTTTCAAAAGAAGTGGCATCACCATCCCACCAGAAAGAAATGAGAGGTCAATTTAGTTGCACAAAACTTTTCAAAATTCAATGAACACTTAGTTTCTAGCCATACCTGTTAGGATGCCCTTAATTTCTAATTCCTTTTTCTTCCCTGCACACATCTTATTTTCTTTTCCTGCTCAAAAACTAGAGAAATGCTTTAGTACAGTGATGTTCCAAATTTCCTTGACCAAACAAAAGCAATCTATCCCTACTTGTAAAAATGACAAACCCAAGAACTCCAGAAACATTTTTTAGTTCAGAATTTTAACACCATGCCCAGGATTAGGCTTGTGATATGTAAGCACTGATTCTATAAACAATGTAAAGTTAGATGAAAAACCAAAGCAATAGAACAAGAAGCACAAAACTTAAATATTACCACCCCTTCCCGACTTCATTTCATTTTACTATAGATGATTGGCGTAGATGCCACCAAAGCAAGAGTATGTTGGGGGATGACGGGGCATCATGACACAATTCCGGGTAAAAAGAGTCTCCCCACACAGTGGAACTGTTAGATGCATCTCATTTCCTGACTCCTCATGATTGGTTCTCATTGTCCAGCTAAAATGAGTTGGAACTTCCCAATTATATTTTGCAGTTGAGCACATGTGGAGCCCAGCAGTAAATGCTGTAGACCTCAAAGGGAAGGCGTCCACATGAAATCCATGGTGTGCATTTCCAATGTCAAAACCAATTAGTTTTTAAATGGATACTTGGGTTTTAAGAGTATTCACCCAAGGCTTTTGCTGGTGATGGCCTGAGTGATGATTTCAGTTCTATTCATCAAGAGCAGCTGTCTTTCCCATCCACCCACTCTGGTACAGCCCAGCACCAACGCCAATCTGCTCATTCCACATGCATCCTGGTAGGAATACATATGTAGGCATAGACATCCATCAAAACTGGAGGTCAGTGGGATGAAAATACAGTGTTTATGAAAAAAACATTTAGTTCACCTTATAAAACATATCTTCTTGTTTCTTAATTTTCTTAATTGTTATTTTATTTTTCTTAATTGTTAATTCATATTTTTCTAATTGTTCTTAGAAATTTGAAGATTCTGCATGGGAATGAATGATAGTGAGCATATGATTTAGACTTCTCTAGTTCCTATATGATAGTACCTTTGCAATAATAATGAAATGGTCCACACATTCACATTAAGCAAAAGTCCTATTAGTTCTACATACAAATAGCACACTTCTTACCACCATTGTTTCATCACGCTGACATGCAGAATTTTAGTCCCTCTCATTGCTCAGCCAACACAGAGACATCATTTCCTTAACATGCGAAAGGTTGTCAATCATCAATATAGTTCAATGGCTTTCCTTAAAGGTGATTTTGAGTAGTTTATTGTCTGTTTGAGAAGGCATTGTCAAGGTTGGAACTTGAGGCTAAGTGACATTATCTTTGATATGTGTGGCCATATGATGGAGATGGACTTTGAGACCATTTTACCTGTAGCCCAGGTATCTTCTGGGGACTCTCACTGCCTGAATGGATATCTAAAAACATTGGATAGAGAGAAGGGGAAAGACAATTCTGTAGTCTGTTACCCTATTTCCCCACAAACCCAGGAGTCACCTTTCCCATCCCTGAAAGCAATATGATTTTAAATAGAGAGACAAGGACCTTTCTCTATACACTGTAGAAGTTTGATGCCCAAGGTCTCTCCAAGTATAACAACAAACATTTTCCTCTGTTGTCCTTAAGTAGCTGGGCACCTCAGAGATTCAATTTATCCTTGAGGATACCAAACAGAACAAGCATAGGGCCTAGCAGAAGCTAGAAGGGAGGGGGGTTTACAGTAAAGACATTTGCTATATTCTCAAGGCCCATGGGGACATTACAGGGAGAAAGGAGTGTGTGCATCAGTACAGGAAAGGAAAAGCCAACAAGAGCTGAGCTCAGTGTTATTATAGCCCACGTATCTTGCAAATAGTGAGGGTGGAAGATAGCAGTTCACACTGATGGATATTATGTAGAAATACCCAGTGTCTTATCCCAGGCCAGTGTAGAAATGGTGAAGCCTCCCCACCAAAACTACATGCTACTCTAGTTCAATACATTTTGAAGATTAGACATTAATGCTAAGATCCAAAACAAGTAAAAATATAAGTGATGGATCCACAACACCTATCTGGCACTAAGGGTCATTGTTCAACAAATGAGTACCTTTGGTTACAAGATTTTAAGTAATTTATAGAAAAGGCCAGAAATATAATAATCAATGAATTAGTGATGAAACATTATCTTGATAGTTAGTTGATGTAGTAGGAGGACCAAGTTCCCTGTGGGCAGCACCATTCCCTAGGCTGATCTGTCTGAGCTGTATAGGACAGCTAGCTAAGAATGAGCATGTGAGCAAGCCAGCATCCCATGTTCCTCTGTGGTTTCTGATTCAAGTTTCTGCTCCAATTCCTGCCTTGACTTCCCTCAGTGACAGACTGTGACTTGGAAGTGCAAGCCAAATCAGCCTTTTCTTCTCCTAAGTTGCTTTTTGGTCTGAGTGTTTTATTATAGTAACAGAAATTACACTTGAACAATGATAACCTTATGACAAGTGAGCAGTTAGTACTCAATGCCATTGGCTTTAGAATGTTATGTAATTTAAGTCGGCTCAGCACACACTGGGTGATTTTATAAAAAGTTCCATGTTAGCTGTTGATGCCTAAGTTTATGGTACATGTTTATGTTGTAAGCAAAGAAGGGGATTGGGATATGTAAGCTATTAGTTACTGTATTCATTTTATTACTTACATTGCTATGATAAATAGGCTGACACTAGCAGTTTAGGGAAGAAAGGAGGTTTTTCTTGACTTCCTGTTCCAGTGGGATAGAGTCCACTATGGTGGAGAATCCATGGCAGGAGAAGCATGAGGTCAGCTTGTCATGTTGCCTCAGTAGTCAAGGAGAGAGAGTGTGGGACCAGACCATAAAACCTCAAAATGATGTACTTCACCAAGCAAGACTCTACCTCCTAAAAGTACCATAACCTTCTGAAACAGTACTGCTAGCTAGGGACCATGTGTTCACACACATGAGCCTATGGGAAACCTTTCATATTCAAACCATAGCAGATACTAAAAAAAAAAAAAAAAACTTAATTATAGAGTAAGTCACAGTTGTCACAAGAGCAGATACCTGCCTTTCTATGGACCAGCTCTGTATTCAAACATGGAAATCTCCCATGTCACTTCTCAGCTAGTATGTTCCTTTTTACTTCATTTTTCCCTGTTTGAACACCTCTGAATACATTATAGTTATAATATGCTATGATTTCAGATTTGCTCAACATATATGGAATTCTACAACCACTTCCATTCTTTCACCAAACAAAAAAAGGTAACTCCATAGCCAAGAGCTCTTCTTACTACAGACAGACAGACATAAAGCAGCTCCAGAATTGCCGAGAAGGCACTTGGCATCCTGACACTGTCACTTCTTCAGGCACTGGTAGTAAATCATATAACTCTCCGATCTCATTTCATTCATATAATAAGTGCTGACATTGAAAATTCCTAAAATCAGGCAAATGGATGAATCTTGAGAATATCATCCTGAGTGAGGTAACCCAATCCCAAAAGGACATGCATAGTATATCTACTTATAAGTGGATATTGGCCATAAAACACAAGATACCCATGCCACACTCTACAGACTCAAAGAAGCTGAACAAGAAGGAAGGCCCAAGTGAGGATATTTGAATCATACTTAGAAGGGGGAATAAAAGTCATAAGAGGCAGATCGGGGGATGGAACCGAATGGGAGAGAGGATGGAGAGGGCATTGAGGTGGTTCAGGATCAGGTGTGGGGAGGGACAAGAGGGTTGGCCAGGTGGCTATGAGAATGAATAGAAATCTGTAACTGATGGGGGTGGGGAGGTAGGGGGCTTTTCCAGGAAGAGACAGAGACCTAGAATAAGAGCAACATCCAAGAATCAATGGGGGTGTCCTTAGCTATGACTCAGTGTTGGTGATATGGAAGCCGAAGAGGCCACCTCCAGTACCCAAGCAGAAACCCCAATGGAACAACAGGGACACCAATCCACCCCAAAAACTTTCGACCTAAAATGTATCCTGTCTACAAAAAATACAAGTAGGGTGGGTGCATATACACTAAAGGCCTAAAATCAGCCATAGGCCTAAAGTCAGCAACAGTCCTGACACACATGCTAACACAAAGTCTTGGGTCTCTGTGGAAAAACACTGAAACAGAAGGCTATAAGCTATTGTAAACAGGCGGCTTCTGTGGAAATTTACCAGCCCAAGTAGTCATAGGTCTTATAAATAGGCAGCCTCGGTGGACAGTACCAACTTAGATAAGGACAAGTGAATCATAGGCAGAGTCATAGTGACCTGTCCCCTGAACCTTCACCCAGCTGATACCCTGTAAGTAATTTACAAATTTAAAGTACAAAGATGCTGTGCTAATACTTAAGGCTTGAGTACCTGGTATAAAATAGATACTTAGGAAATTTTACTAGATAAGTTATTAATACCTCTAAATTGGATTTTTGATTGTTTTAGTTATCTTTTTATCTTTGTGGATGTATATATGTAATAAGTGTGTGTGTCTCTGTGTATGAGTGTGTGTGTGTTCCTGTGTGTGTGTGTGTGTGTGTGTGTGTGTGTGTGTGTGTGTGTATGTATGTGTGTGTGTCCCTGTGTGTGAGTACGGGTGCACATGTGCATGTGCCAGGGTATGCATGTGTCAGGATATGAATGTGACATAGTATGCATGTGACATAGTATGCATGTACCATGGTGTGGATGCTTTATGATGTACATGTGTCAGAGAGTGCGTGTAGAGGACAACCTGAGGTGTTAGTGCTCACCTTTCACCTTGTTTCAGATGTAGTAACCCTCTCTCCCTGTCTGTCTCTGTTTGCTCTTGTGTATATGATGTTTTATCTATAGGTAAGTCTATGCATAGTACGGGTGCATTGAGTACCTCTGGAGTCCTGAGGAGGGTATGATCTTGTAGAAGTGTAGTTATATTTGGTTATGCGCTGTCATATGGGTGCTAGGAACTGAACCCAGATCCTCTAGAAGAACAGACACTGCTCTTAACCATGAATATATCTCTCCAGCCCCCAAACCTAGTCTCTTATTCATTGCTGTATGTTCTAGACTAACTGCCCAGTGAATTTCTGGGAATACTTCTGTCTGTCTGTCTTCCATCTCTCCACAGGAGTGCTGGATAACATATTTGTACCACTGCATCCATGTTTCCATGGGTTCTCAGGATCCAAATTCATATCTTTCTGCTTGCACAATGTGTGCTGTACTCTCTGAACCATCTCAGTAGTCCTATGATCTTATTATTGATCCGTAAATCACTTCAAACTTCAATTGTTATTACCATTGGCAACTTGACCAAGAACATCTAGGCCACAGACTCCCATTCCAAACTTCTTCCAGTGCACCTCCATCCTTTTACAATACGAAGTTTTGACACTCTTGCACATGGTATCTTAATGTAGGCCTTATCAGAAGACTAGTAGCTGTTCACCCTAATTATCAACAGATGATTTCAGAAATGGACATTTTTTTCCCAAGGAAGTAGTTGAAAAATCATTAGAAAAACATTCAAAATGTGGTCCACAGCAGGCACCCAGCGTGAAGCTTGAAGCAAACAGTGAAATCTTTAAAAGCCAACTTTGTATTCCAGAGGTCAGAGGTCAGCAGAGCAGACACAAAGCACATTGCAGCATGGAGTCAGCACTGGAGCCGGAAGAACCCCTCAAGCCATTTTAGGGATTTTGAAACACGAAAGTCATGTTAGCTACACATAAATATCACTACCATGGGTCAGATAAGGAAAGCTATTTATTTACAGTAGCTCATTTTTAACATATACCTTCTCAGTTGTATCTTGTCTGAGATGAGAGAGAGATCAGATTTCTCCACTGTCAACTGTAGACTGAGGACAGATGACCCTAAAACTGGCAGTGACCCACTTTGATGCAACAATGAGTACCTCAC
This sequence comes from Mastomys natalensis, assembly GCA_021653895.1. Classification (NCBI taxonomy): domain Eukaryota; kingdom Metazoa; phylum Chordata; class Mammalia; order Rodentia; family Muridae; genus Mastomys; species Mastomys natalensis. The sequence goes on from JAJTUV010000670.1 coordinate 329,899, forward strand.
TGGGTTGATAAATGTGGAAAGATCACAGCCCTAACCATGCTGCTCACATGATACAAATATCTCAGACAAGACGGAGGCTGAAAAGTTACCCTTGGAGAATTCGAATCTCAGCTCTTCAGAAACGATTTGGCATAAGGATTCACTGTTAAAGCTGTAATTATCAGTCAATTCTTTCACTTAGGAATATCTTTCACAAAATGGCAGTGAACACAAAGTTGGGTAACTTGGAAGACAGAAGGTGAGAGTCTATTAACAACAGAAAGTCCTTTGGAATTGAACCTTGAAACAAGAAAAAGAAAATGCACTTGGGGAGTGCATTTACTATTCAATGCTAAATCTTTTCTTTCACTGAAATAACCACAGTATCTGGGCAAGGGAGCACATACCTTTAATCCCAGAATTTGGGAGGCAGAAGGAAGCAGACATCGGAGTTCAAGGCCAGCCTGGTCTTGAGCTAGTTCAAGGACAAACAGAGCTATACAAGGAACCCCTTCTTATAAAAAATGAAAAAAGAGAGAAGGAAGGAAGGAAGAAGGAGGGAGAGGAGAGACAGAGAGAGACAGGGGAGAGAGAGAGAGAGAGAGAGAGAGAGAGGAAGGAAAGAAAGGGAGAAAGGAAGAGAGGGAGAGAGGAAGAGAGGGAGAGAGGAAGAGAGGGAAGGAGAGGAGGGAGGGGACAAAAGAAAATAAAAGCACAGTATATATCAGCAAGACTAGAGAGACTGTCAATCTAGGAATCAGAACCCTGATATTCTGTTTCTAGTTCTAAGTCAGCCTTTGGCCGTCATCAGATGAGCACTTCCACACGCCATACATTCTTATCTCTGGTCCCTTAACACTAAAAGCCACTTTACAGATCAGAAAGCTGATCCACGGGAGGCCACCTGTCAGTGGTATGACAGGAGAGGATATGATGGAAGTAGTCTAGGGCCTGGCTCTTCTCTATCACATAGAGATATGTGTGGTCTCTAGCTTAAACTTGGTGTGAAGTTTACTTGGTATACCATCTAAATATGAGCTTCACTGCCATAGTGACTATGAATCTGATTTTTCCCACGCTCAGAGACATAAAATTCACCGAAGCTATAGTTCAAGTATAGGTACATTGATTTAAAGATCATCTAATCAAATAATCTCCTTTCCTTGTATAAAGGAGGATAAAGAATGTTCTCTGAGCAAAAACATGATTCTGTGTGTATACCATGATGTGGAGAGTGGTCAGAGGCAGAAAGCCAGCAAGAGGCCAAGAGATATGTTCTGGGTTCCCCTGTCTAAGGCCATGATCATGTTCTGACAGCCTGCCAAACATGACTTACTAAACCAGTCATTTTTTATATCTTCCTTCACCAAGCATAAAAGTTTGCCCAGGTGTTGAATGTAAAGCAAAAGGACTTCACAAGAGCTTAACCTGAAGACATTTTTTCAATGCAAATAATAAATATTCTTAAACATGAATTATATAGTCTATTTTATAGAGACATGGATTATAAAACATCCCATGTCTGGAAATAACAAGCTAAAAAATAATATCCTCTTATGATGAGGGGGACCACATGGTGGTTAGTTTTAATTGTCATCTTGACAAATTCTAAACTCACCTGGAAGAGTCTCAGAGAGGTATCATTTGTTTTGGGTTGGCCTGTGGGCATGTTCAATGAGGAGTGCTTTAATTAAATTGAAGTTGGAAGGCCCAGAAGATCCTGAACTGTGTAAGTGTGAAGAAATTGACCCAGGCACAAGCACACAAGTGAGCACACATGCATTACCCTGTCTCTGCTCTGACCGTGGATGTCATGTGACCAACTGTCTCAAGCTTCCACCAGTATGACTTGTCTGCAGTGATGAACTGTAATCTAGAATTGTAAGCGAAAATAAAGCCTTTTTTCTGCTAAGTTGCTTTGGTCAAAATATTTTATTACAATAACCATAAAGGAAACTAAGACAGGTCGTGTGCCAGTAAAATGATACCATTTTTACACCCAGCGTTTTTAATCTATATATACTATACAATTTCTTAGCACATATACAACTATGAAATTGGGATTATTATAAACCTTTGTATTCTGCTTTATTACTTTGATAAATTAATATAAAGTAATTTGTTAATGAAAGTACCATGCTTCAATCACTTATTGCTGGATATATTCATTATTTCAGTTTTTTGTGTTTGTAATTAATGCCACAATGAGCATCCCTATACATAAATTTAGTAGATATAAAATTTCAAAATCCAGGAACATATCCACAGCACACAGGTTTTATTACAATAATTTACTGTGTATCAAACTCTACACTACATCAGCATCGTTAGCTCAATCTTCTGGCATACCTAACTAAGATTTGCTCTCAGTGACTCTGTGGTTAACTGTGCTGCAAAGATGATCCACTATGAATGAGCCCATTGGAGCAACATTATATTTAGGGTCTTTGGAGGAAACTGTGAACATGAGTTGTTTTATACCCAATTTCACATTGAAGTTAAGCCTATCTATTCTGCATTCACGTATGCAAGCCACGTGTGTCAGCAAGGACCAGCAAGGCATCCTTTGCCATCTCCAGAACCAAAGATGAGATACCACCTGAAAGGATTTCTAGTACAAAGAATCCCGGAAAGCAGGGTGGGAAACAGCATTCAGCCAAGAGGGAAAGAGAAAAGGGCCTTGGAACAAAGACTGCCTGGCTGGACTGAGAGACAGCAGAAGGGAAAACACAAGATGGGTATCAGAAATGACTTCCTGGCTGGGAGAACTGTGGAATTAGAGACTCGCTTCCCTGGGGAAAGGTGGGAAGCTCCTCATTCAGAACACCGAGAACCAGACAGAGCAAAACAGCAGCCAGCTGCAGGAAGAAACCCAGCACTAAAAGGGATGAACTGGATAACCTGAAAGAACACTCTCTCTGGTCTTGCTTTGATTTCAGCAATCTAATCCTTCCGGGATGTAGGAAATGCTGTGGGAGGTGTTAGCTCTAAGTTTGTGAGAGAACTTAATTCTGATAAAAGGCGTTCCACTGACATCCTGGGAGACAAAAGCTTTCTGTTCATTCCTCCAGCAGATACAACACTGACAGGGATACACTTTTCCCCACGGGCTAAACCAAATGGAGCCTGGACCAAGCATCGAAATACAACGAAAGCTGCGTTCTTTCACGACTTTGTTTTCTGGTTCTCTTCATAGCTTCATAAGTTCAGAGGAATAAAGATCTTTGCTTCTAAACGATCTACCCTCAAATGGAGTCTGCTTTTGCCAAGTTCTTCCAACAGAAATGCTACTCTGAAAGAACCAAATAGATATTCCAAATATCCATCTAAGAGCACTGAATAAAGCAAACTTCTTTCTAAGGAAGATGATAAAAAGCCTTGCTTGTTCTCTTTCATAATGGAAAATATAAAGATATTTGGACAAACTGGATCCTAGATATGTCTACATGCCCTCAGCTATTAAGTCAAAATAGTTTTAATATAGTTTTTTTTTAAACCTTGCTCTTGTTTCTACCTCTAATATCCCCTGACCTCTTTCTTCCCAATCATAATGTCTGTCCTTCCTTAAGTTTGCTTTGAGCATGCTTGAAGGAGGGATCTCAGTGACAGGAATTTAGGATGGAGAGCCCCACCCACCTGCTGCTGAGCCCATTTTGTTGTCAGAACTCGTGAGTTTTCTGAGTGACTGTTTTATTTCCTTGAATTTTTGGAGAAATAAACTAGAAATAATTGCAACATTCTGTGTGTATGCCAAACAGCAATATCCAAGATCCTTGATCATCCTTGCAACGCGTATGCAAAGACGGGTATTTCATTCCCTGTATTCCTTCTGCCCCAGACCAACAATACCGAAACCCACATGCAATTCTTAGTGTCTGTTAAGCCTTGATCTCACCATGTCACAATGCAGATTTTTATTATCTGCTTTTCTGGACTCAAATATCCAAATTATGAGAATAGAATACATGCTATATTTTAATTTTGATTTGACCAGCTATATCTCCTTTGTGTGTAAGCCAGAGAGGCAAACCCCCAATTCAGTGTCTGGCACAAAGGATGTAATCAAGTTGGTCGTGGGTCTAACTACCAGTCTCAGAAATGTTAGCCATGAGGCATAAAATAAAACAAATTCAGTTTTAACTGCCCTTCAGTTTTCTACAGTGATTGAGCGCAGGCTTCCATATTGAGGTGATGAGTAAATTATATTAGTTATTAATTTTCCTACAAAAGATTTTTCTTACCCTGCAAAATACTTTGGGGAAACCTATACCTTTCTAGTGGCCCCACAAGGGTTCAGATGGCATCCCAGCTCATGCCTGTCCAAGGAGGTTGAAACATTTTTCCCCTTTAGGTTGAAGTTTGAAAGGAATATCTTAGTGAGAAGAGAGAAAACTGGACTTGTTAGGAAGTAGTTGTTACCTTGGATTTCCTGCCCCTTCATTACAGACAAAAGCCTGCTATATAGTTACCTCCAACTGGCACCTGGCGTACATGAAATACCATGGTGTAGGTTAGAAATGAGTCCAGTGAGAATCTGAGGAACCTGACCCAACATCCCACTCTGAGAGAGACAATCTAAAGTCTTATAAATACATTGCTTTCCTGTTAGTACAAGAGGTTTGTTTCTTTGTTTTTAATTAAAATCACAGGGGCGAGAGAGATGACTCAGCAGTTATGAGTACTTATGACAGAAGACCTGGGTTTGATCCCTGCCACCCACATGGGGGCTCACAATCTCTCTCAGGTTCTAGGGGATCCTCTTTTACGTACAAGGCATGTACATATGTGTGGGCAAAACACTCATACACATAAAATAAAATAAAGTAAAATAAATCTAAATTAAATCACAGAAAAATCAAACAAAGAGGAATTGTTTCCATGGATAACAAGAATATAGTGACTCGACATCTAAATTTCTATGGGAAAGGTTTGGTTAGATCAAAGAGATGCCACTCCTGTACAAACTGGACCACTCCTCCAGCTCCAGAACTAACTCTGTCTCCACAAATGACCAGCTATCAGTTGGCAGTTCTCTTGTAAAACAACCTTATATAAACTGCAAGTCTATCTAGAAAAACACTTGCATCTGCTCTTGTCTGTACTTTGACTCACTTCCCTTTCCAACAATGACACTGAATTACCTACCACTTTGTGTGTCTTTCAACCTTTGAAAGGGAGAAAAGTTTGTCAAATATCTCTGCCGAACAGCAAGGACCACACCCACTGCCATAGCGTAAAGCAGTGAGCTCAGCTGAAAAGCTCTGACACAAGAAACAAGGAAGCAAAGACCTTGCTTATCTGTGTCATAGCTTATTTAAGGTCGTGTCACAGATATTTTACAAAGGGATAAAGTTCTTGGCCCAAAGAACTTGATGTCTTTCTATATATTCAATCATTTCCACATGGTGTTTATGTACATTTTGTAACTTATAAAGAGAATTCCCATTCAGCTGGGTTGCCAACAAAGAAAAAAAGCATCTATTCCGAACAAATCAAATAAGTCTTGGGGCTTAAAAAGGTTTTCTAGGGGATGTGAGATAGCTCAATTGGTAAAGTGCCTACTGTACAAGCATGAAATCCCGAATTTAATCGAATTTAATCCCCAGGAGACACATAAAATGCTGAGTGTGGTAGCTCAGTCTTACAATCCCAGGGCTAGGACAAGTGAACCTAGGCAGATCCTTGGAGTATTTGGACCAGCCAGACTAGCCTACTTGTGAGCTGTTGTCAATTAAAGAACTTACCTCAAAAAAAACCAAACCAAGCCAAAATGCAACAAAAACTAGGTAGATTGTTCCTAAGAAAAGAATCTAAATATGACCTTTGGGCTTTTATGTTTCGCGCGCGCGCGCACACACACACACACACACACACACACACACACACACATACACACACTTATTTGTTTATTGCCCCAAAGAGTCTTTGTGTTCATATACTGGACCTACTTTGATATAAGCCTATTCCATGCTCGTGCCATGCCAGACCCAAGTTTGACAAGGATCCAGACTCAAGAGTTGTTGAATCAGTAACTGCCAGAATCTAAGAAAGCTTATTTTTAACCTTACCAAGATAAGCACAAGCCCCACAATATAATTTGCAACTTCTCTCCATGAAAGCTGTCTTGGTCAGGGTTTCTATTCCTGCACAAACATCATGACCAAGAAGCAAGTTGGGGAGGAAAGGGTTTATTCAGCTTATACTTCTACATTGCTGTTCATGACCAAAGGAAGTCAGAACTGGAACTCAAGCAGGTCAGGAAGCAGGAACTGATGCAGAGGCCATGGAGGGATGTTACTTACTGGCTTGCTTCCCCTGGCTTGCTCAGCTTGCTTTCTTATAGAAACTAGGACTACCAGCCTAGGGATGGCACCACCCACAATGGGACCTCCTCCCTTGATCACTAATTGAGAAAATGCCTTACAGCTGGATCCCGTGGAGGCCTTTCCTCAACTGAAGTTCTCTTCTCTGTGATAACTCCAGTTTGTGTCAAGTTGACACAAAACCAGCCAGTACATAAGCCAAATGTTAAAATACTCAGACCTCATAAACTATAGGTCATTTGTCTCTAATGCTAGTGCTCAACTGGAACAATTCCTCTCCTACCTAGGTTTTTTGTATTATTTATAGAAATAGCTTTTAAAGTACATTTTATACTACATTACTACAAAGACAATTCTCAAATATGACTTCTTGGATACCTGAAGTGACACATCTCTTCATTTCAAATTCACTTTGTTAATTGCAACAGCTCTCCACTTTGCATATTTGTCATGTAAGAACTGAGCTGTGTGACTTGTCCCTCTCTGCTCCCCAGGACAAACATCATCACTGAGTAGATAGGAATTAAGAATCCTTGTCCAGATGATTGTCCATTCAGATGTTTGGTACTTTAATGCTCTTTGGTCTCTATCTTTCTCCATAATGTATCTTTTCCTCCAGGAATTCTCTTTAATAGAAAAGATCAGTAGTGGTGATCTTAAGATGAACCTCTTGGGACTAGAGCAATGGCTTAGTGATTAAGAGCACTGGTTGCTCTTCCAAAAGACCCAGGTTCAGTTTCCAGCAGTCACATGGTGACTCACAACCATTTGTAACCCCAGCTTTAGGGTATCTGACAGCTTCTTCCAGCCTCCAAGAACACTGCACACACACAATACACAGACATGCATACAGGTAAATCATTCATATACTCGAAATAAAATAAATTGCAAGAGAGGAACTTCTTACATGGTACCAGACTCCCCCTACTTCCTCTGTCAACTCACACACATATACACATGCATACACACATACATACACACAATACACAATACATACATACATACATACATACATACATATATACATACATACATACTCACATACAAATGGGAAACTATAAGGCCTCATAACCATTTTCTGAAAATTACTTAGCTCACATTCTATTAAGCAAAAATGAAATCCAGGAAGTGCAAGAGGTTGTCTACCCCAGGGAAGAACACATTGATTGCTGTTTAGTGTCAATAGTCACCCCTGAAAATAAACATAAAAGTAACACTATATAAACTGGCCAGTTTATATTTAGGAAAATATAGGTACATACATGTAATTGTATGCATACAATTACAATTAGTGAGAAAAGAGGCCATGAATTTGAAGGAGAGGGGGAGGGTATATGGATAAGTTAGGAAGGAAGAAAGAGAAAGGGAAAATGATATGATATATTATAATCTTAAAAAAAATAGAAAGTATTTAAAGCCAGTCCAATTTCAAAGCAATCGGGAAAGTAGCTTCCATCTCTTGATAGGGGAGTGGCAATAAGAAATAAAAAGAATTAACATCTACAACTTTCATTATAATTCACCATGCAGAAAATGCCTCTCTTCTGCCATTAGTGTTACATTTCCCACAAAGGTTTGAAAGCTCTTCTGGGTGTCTTCATTATCTTACAAGGTTTACTTTAAGGAGTCTTTTCTGTTTTTCACAGATAGTCCCCACTCACAGAGTTCAGAGTGTAGCCAAGAGGCTGGACTCGTGAGTATGCACGAGAAACACTGAGCCCTGCTCAGCCCGCCCTGCCTGCTAGAAACACGTTAGAAAACAAGCACAGCTTCAAAACTTACTCTTCTCTTTGGACAAACTCTCTTGAAGGATGATTCTCAGTTTCCTCAAGCTTCTTAAAGATTTATCTTTCTGTGTGTCACTAGTGTGACTAGATATTGAAGGCTCTAAATGACCAATGCAAGCTATTCTACACTGAGCACTTAACAGATGCTTAACAACTGCTAGCTTCTATTTCCTCCTTTTTCTGGATAAAACCAAAACTCAGAGGGGGTGAGGTCTGCTCAAGTTCACATAACCAGTCTATTAATAACTTAGAATTTCATCCCATCTTCAAGCACTGAGTATAGAATTCTTCCAACTCTGCTGAGAGTTATTGGAGTGAGCTTGTTGAATACAAATATACAAAGAACAGATTCTTTAGATTTAGTGATTATTTTGGTACCCAATTCCTACTTAATGTACATCCTCACCGTCAGAGCATTCTATTTCTTTTGGCTATATTTCTTTCACTAAAGAATTTTTTTTCCTAGAGCCACCCTTCCCACATTCTCCAGTCTTAGAATATTTACTTTTGAAAAAATATATGGGGAGTAGGGTTGTGGCTTAATCGCTAGAAGCCTGCCTAACAACCCTGTATAATGGTGCACATCTGTAATCCCAGCACCAGTGAGAGGTAGACAAGAGGAACAGGAGTTGAAGGTGATCCTCTGCTACATAATAAGGTCAAAACCACATTGGGTTCCTTGAGACTCATCTTATAATAATTAATAATAATCAATTAATACAATTAATTCTGTTTTTAATCATCACTATTATTTACAGGCACATACATGTGAAACCCTCTGGGTTTCTAAAGCTAGTCAATACTTCTCAGCCTCAGGCTGCCCACTCCAAACTCCCTATTAATCCCTCACATCCTGCTTATAGTTAAATGGAATGCAACATTCCACTGGCCCTGTTCTTCTGAACTCCCAGCATGACGTCATTGCTGTGTATCAGTTACTAGGTGTGGGTTTCCTTTTGCACCAGCTTGTCTGCTTTCCCAGTGATGAAATGAAACCTTCCCTAAGGAGAGAGCCCAACACCATCGCCTCCTGCCTGGTCAGCTGCCACAGAACGCCTGTGGCAGCCTTTGCTTCCAGCAACAACAGGTTTTGTATCCATAACAGAGGCAGCATGAGCCTCAACTTGACTTGGTTTTTTTTTCAAGTCTGTCATGTAGCCAGCACGCTCTCCCAAGCATTACCCTAGAGCCATAGCTGTTGGTTCTCAGTGGTCCCACCACCTGACATTTGGTGTCATCAGATAACATGAGCTTAGGTTGCTCACTCCTCCACTTAACAGAGTCTAGTGATTATGCAAATAAAGCCCACTTCTTTATTGATATACCTAAGTGAAATCCACGAGGGGATCAAGTCACCTTCAACTGTAGCATAATGTATTATTTGCTGGGAGTGATACATAAATGACAGAAAACATTATGACATTTTCATACAACTCGGAAGCAAGAAGCAAACAGATGCTTTAAACCCTATGATGACTTTCTGTTTCTGTTTCTCTCTGTTTCCTGGCTGCCAGGAGGCAAGCATCTCTGTTCTCTACTAAGGCCTCTGCCATGTAATATTCTGTGTGGATACTCCCATGGACCCCTGAAATCAGGAGCCAAGTAAATCTTCCCTCCATAAGCTGCTTTTCCCAAGGATTTTGTTACAATGAAAAAACTAACACAACAGGACATTCTGCAGGATGTCTGCCCAGGATTTTCCCTAAGAATAAAAGAGACAGTGTTCAGATGCTCCTGAAAACTGGTGATATATCAATGCCAAAAACAAAAGTTCTTTGGAAGTTGGACCAGAAAAGAAAAAATGCTATGGAAAATAATATAGAACAAGATAAATATACTTACAAATTATGTTATAAAATTCATAATACTTTTCTAAGGTGTTAACAGGTTTGTGAAAAAGAAATACTCCCGTTCTTGGAAGAGGAAACACACACACACACATGTATATTACACACTTGTACACAACACACACATACACACATGTACATTCTCATACACATATGCTCATCCACTCACACACAAACACACACACACAGAGGAACAGATTATCAGTAGATATTTTTGCACCCTTGTTTCAACTTTTCTGTGGGTTTGAATGTTTCAAAGTCATATATTTGGATACATGTGGCACATAGATAGACACACATATTTCCATCCCCCCTTGATATTGAAATGTGACTCTATTATATGTTTGTTCTATATTTTATTTAACAAACTCCTCATTTTCAATATTTTGTTTGTTCCTGTCTTTAATATATGAATAAATTTGAAAATAATTCCTGTAATAGCTATTCACCTGTATGCTTGTCTACTTGGGTAAATTCAGGCTAGTAATTGTTCAGACAAGTATGTGTGCTGTTTTTTTCTTAATTTTTGTAGCATTACTGCATGAAAAATGATTGTCTTGTCCAATTCTGAATATTTTCTGTGATCCTCAAGACTTAAGACACGATAATTCTCATGACCTTTAACCTTTAAAGGATTATTATTGTCAAATGGTAAGGTTTCTAACGCTGGTATTTCAGCACAACCAATTATTTATTAAACTCAATATTCTCGAATCTTAGCTATGGAAAAACCCTGTAAAAATTTTTTCTGTATCTTAAACTCTACTAAAAACAATGTGCTGGCTATTTTTTCTCACCTTTTGAGAAAAGGAAGTCATCACTGAGAAAATGCCCTTATTAGACTGACTGTGAGCAAGCCTGTGGGACATTTTCTTGATTGATGATTAATGTGGAATGGACCACTTCACTGTGAGGGAATGTGGTCCTAAATGCTATAAGAAAGCAACTGGCTTGTGCCAGTAATGTTCCTCATGGCTTTTCCAACAGTTCCTGCCTCTGGGTTTTTGCCTTGAATTCCTGTCCTGACTTCCCTGAATGATGGACTACAAGCTGTAACATAAAAAGAACCCTTTCTTTCCAAGTTCTTCTAGGTCATAGTGTTTAATAACAGCAATAGAAATCCTAACTAAGATAAAAGGCTTTTATGGTAACCTTAAATTACTATACAGAAAAATGTCCGTCACTATTTCTTGTCCTGTTCTTCTATTCTAGCAAGGTCTACCTGCAATATTGGCACCAACATATCCTTAGATATTATTCCCAAAGGACATGACACTTTCTTAACCATACAAGAAACCAGGCATACCAGACAAGAGCTGCAGCCTTTGGTGCTTTGTGAGACAACTTCTTGAGGATATGGATTCTTACTTCTGCCATAGGGATACCACAGTCTGACTAATGTCTCCAAAAACATCCCCCAACAGTCAGTGTGTGAGACTTACATCATTGAAATAACAACTACATACAGCCTAAGCCAAACCTTAGTCTCAACAGTCTTGGGCTATTCAACAAGCTTTGCTTACAGGGTTGTTTTTTTTTTTTTTTTAACATATTCAAATACAGCAAGCTCTTGCTCTTGGCCCTCTCCCTCCCTCCCTTTCTTTCCTGCCCAATTCATACACTCACGTGTAGAGAATATTTTCCAATACCTCATCACCTCAACTCTGGATGAGTGACCAAAAAGGAAAGAAAAGTTAAGAAAAATAGACACAGCCCTTTTGTGTAGTTTATTTCTTGCCACCAAAAGTGAAATCATTGACCCAAATTTTGTTTGAGTTGGACCCACTTCAAATAATAATAATCAAGAAATCTTCCAATAACTGAAACAAAAATTACAACTTATGGGAGCATTAAGATATAAACTCATGTTCCTTTAATACTTTGCACAAGTTGCAGGATCAATATTTTCTGGTACTGCTTCTAGTGTGGTACCCAAGCCCACACATCACATTAACTATTAACAGAATACATCCAAAGAAAACAGATAACCCCTTCTATGGAAACCCTTAATCTCCTTCCAAGAGTAGCTATTTTTCTTAGGTGCTCAGGGGAGCTAAGAGTTCCAGTCTCTTTTTACAGTGGTTTCTGCTGTTCCTCTCACAGTGAGTGCACACTGAACTTGGTTTCTTTGCTGACTTATGAAGAACAAAACACTGCCAGATGCAGAGCCTGGGTGGGATGCAGCCTGTAGAGGGGACACAGGAGATGCAGATCCGGATAATGCAGGGGGTCTGGACCACCAACTCGAACTTAAAGCAAATCTTCATAACCCATCAGATTCACAGACTCTACATTTATTCTTTGGCCACAGAGCTCCAGTGTGAATTAGGTGGAGAACTCTGCAAGTTGCAGAAGTCATACTATGTTTATTATTTTGGCATGCATTACTCCAAGAGAAAGTATTTAATATAATGATATGATTCTGTGGTTTTATTTAAGACAAGGTCAGCTAACATAACACCCAAAAAAATCTTCATCTAAGATTACCATGGAGTTATATAAAACGGGAAATTTCAATGCCAAAAAAGGTCTTTAAACATTTTCCAGTAAAAAAGTAAATAAATATTTAAATTGGATAGCTACTGCAATATTTATATTTTCACAATCAAAAAATATTTATATATTTATTTCAAAGAATTGTGTGGCCATATTTATCCTGCCCATTAGGTCAGCATTCAGTGGGAGACAACAGGCTCTACTCTTCATCCTGAGGTGGTGCAACCCTTGGTCAGGACTGTGGTCTGGAGTCAGGATGCAGAGAGAACTACTCCAGCTGCTCTACACAGAAGCTATCTGACTTTAGTGACCTCACTTCCCTGAGACTGTTGCCTTTTCTGTCCAACAGTGATTAAAAAATAAATCATTTTTTATGCACAAATAATTATTTATTTGTCTGTTTGCTGTCATTGTTGTTGTTAGAATTGACATCCTCACTGAATCTGAAACAGTTCCCACAGAAGTCTATCAGCCCCCAGAGAAAATAATCCAGACTCTTCAAAATACTGTAAGTCATTACTTCTCTGCAAACTCCAGTTGTTTTGTTTTGTTTTTTGTTTTTTTTTTTTTTAAACCTCTCAAAAGTTTTTGCAAGAGTACTTCCCTGCACACCTACTGCACATGAATCTCAAGAGGCTTAGAGTCCATTTCATGGGAACAAAACCCCAGACATCTCAGTTCTCTAAAAGTGGAGGAAATACCCATGGCATAGACGGTTGTAATATTAAACATATTACGCAGAGGTCATCACAAGCAGTACAGAAAACAGGGAACTAGAGACCTTGTTTCTGGTTTCTGGTACCTTTGCCTGAAATCTTATGAGAAAAACTTAACGAAGATGATGTAAAGGTGTCTAAAACAGTTGGTGGTCCTCACTCCCAGAAACAATTCAAGTGTTTACTCGTTTCTTTACATTTCCTTTCTTTTCTCAAGTTATTTATTACTTTACTCTCCAACAATCTGACTTTCTGTGGAATGTAGGTTGCATGTCTGGCTCAAACAACAGGGCTGTTGCCTTCCTTTCTCATTCACATGCAATAGGACATAGTCAACTCTATGTACAAAATTGCCTCTATCTCTGACTGAAGATTGGAATGGAGATTGCTTTCCATTGAGTGAGCTTCAAATCTGACTTGAATTTGGTCAAGAAATAAGTGGGTCATACAGTGAACAGGAACTCACTTGTCAAAAACTAATCTTTTATCCAGAAAAGGGGTCTGTGGGGTTGAACTTAATGCATGGCATTGTCTCCCATTTCACTATTGTGGCTCTTGTCCTTAGATTCTGGTCTCTTTGGTTTCCATGGAAACTGTGGCTATGTCTTAGAGCTGTTCTGATAGGATCGTCAGCACTACTTCTATGTTCCTGAGGTCCCAAGTGTCTCTATCAATTAAAGAGTAGTAGTGACCATCTAGAGACCTCTACTACAGTTGCTATGTGTTGTAAGCCCAATCCTGGCTATCCGGATACAATAAAGGCCAACATAGTGGACTGACCCTGACTTCTAACCTTAGCAGAAAGGGACATAGATAATCATGTGTCACATGTCACAGGCTAAGCTTGTACACTCTGGGTTAGCAAACAGAATATCAGTAATTTCATTTCATGTTTAGAAATGTTTAGAAAACAAACCTTTTGAGCCTCCCTACAGCATGATTCCCTTTCCAGAAGGACCTTTATCCTTATGTTTTTCTGTTCTTGCCACACAAAACAGGAGTCATCCTACTGAATTCGCTTTATGGTTGTTTCTTTCCAAAAAGTCACTGTGAATGGTGTAGAGATGGTAATAAATGTCTTCTTGAGTATTTTCTTTCACATATTACACAAAGAAACCCCAGTGTTCTTAGCTTCTTTGTGTCTTATCTCCAGACCTGAGCTAAGTTTACCTTTGTCTTTCTCTTCCCTCTCCCCACATTTTTTAGGAGATCAAGATTTGTTTTTATTATGTCAAACCAGTGTTAGAATCTAACTGTACTTGGATGAGTCAGGTAGTCCTTACTACACTGCACACACGTTGTAGCACTGCTTTAATCAGACTGAAGAGTTTTCTTATTTACCTTATTATGCCTATTTCCAGCACCACATGATATTGTCAAGTAACATAAAGACTTTAAGGAGAGTTATAAGAAAACCAAGGAATGATCCTTACCACATGCTAAAGTCTATCCATGATCAAGAGTCAAAGCCCAAATATGATGAATTGATGAATTCACATCAGTGGACCCAGCTGTGTTGAACTTAGAATAAGGCTAATTGAAAAGACATATTCTTGAACATTTCTATTCTATTTGACTTCTACTTTGGGCAAAAAGGAGCTTGGATCACTTTCTTGATGCCTATCCAAACCCTCCCTAGATAATTCATGAAGCATTGAAAGTTAAAGAAATATCATATAGTCCTGACTCTGATTAATCTTAAATTACTGCATTCACAAATTTTTCATTTTAAATTTCTGCTGATAACTTCTTATGTTACAGTAATAGTTTTAGATAACCAGCATTTCATAGTTGAGTGGATTTTGTGACCATAGACATTTTTAACTAGAAGTAAACTAGGGAGAGAGTGGACTTGGCCATAGAACAAGTTAAGGACTAGTAAGCACCAACACACTGGTAAAATAAAAAGGTGAAAACGTCATGTTTCCAATGTTCAACAGAAAATAGTTTCTACCAAAGTACTCTGAAGAAAGAAGAGTACTAGCCATGTCCCTGGCCTCTGATTTTTGTAAGAGCATCAGGCATTCATACACAAGTCTCAGGAAGACAGGTTCTAGTACTTGTCCAGCATTTTAGGTCAGGCTTGGCTTTGTCTCAGTTTTCTTCTAACACACCAGGTAACCCTGGGCTGGTGATCTACCCACAGACTGAGAAGTGACAACTCTAAGATTCTCTTGCTTTGGGATGAAGGAGTCCCTGGGAATACTATGAAAGAAATGCCTGTGAAGTTCTAACTCCTAGGAAAGGAAGAATAAAGGGAATCAAGTTCATAAATAATCTCCTACTAAAAATCTTTCCAATAAAAAGTGAAGCTGTCAGGCCTTTATTCTTCAGAACCATTTTTTTCTAACATCTCTTGGTTGTCAAGGATACAATAAGGTCATTAAGACCATAATCAACCTCCTTTCCATGCTGTACTCCCTAAGGACGCTGGGAGCTGTGTCTCCTTCTGGGAGGTGCTGGGGAAAGATGGGTAACAGAGATCTGCTCGTGCTTACAAATATACTAGGATATCCTGGGAACTGTTCATACATTGATAATTAGGAGGAGTCTTTTTTTTTTTTACTTCAAAGATTTAAACAGGAATGAATATTCTGTAGAATCTAAGCCCAAGCTAAGATTTATCCCCTGGGACTTTACTGCTCCTTTCAGCTGATGTTGACCACATTCTTTCTATGCTCCTGTCTTCAACCCTAAGTAGGGAAACTGATCAAACACATTCTGCACATTCCACCAAGCCCACAGAATCAGCCTCCCATTTGCAGGACTAACCTCACAAATGCACAGACTGTCTTCAGCTTCCAAAAGAGAGTGGTTTCCCTGACTAGAACACTCTTTCTCCAAATCCCTTGTGGCTTTCAGCTCTGCCCTTGCCACCATTTTTTCCATTTCTCTCAGGTGAATGGGGGAGAATTTCCTCTGAGTGTTGTTCCACCCCTCCTCTCACCACAATTCCATCTTCTTAATTAATGTTGCTTACCTTCTCTGTCAAGATTCTGCCTGGGATGAGGTGCCCAGACACAGCTCTTGTTTGGGTGGAGGGAAAATCACTTCATGCAGTGTGTATGTGAAGAGTTTGGCAGATGAAAATTCAGAAATGGTGCCAATAAAGCAAATATTGAATCCTGGAGGAAGTCCTTTACATGACTGCAGCTGATGGAGGGGAAAGAAACACACATGCGCACAAATGGTGCAACACCAAAGTTTACACACACATCACAAGAAAAAGAAATTGACAGTGCCATTCCATCCTTTAATTCATCAGAACAGGATGCAGTATGCAGATGTTATCCTCTTTATAGGTTTTCGACAAAATACAAAATTGCACATCAGGTTGATGTAAAATAAAGAAAATTTCAGCACTTGTATGGTTATCTTCCATTTCTGGTCCTCACAAAACATTGTTGAAATTAGTCTTCCCTTCCACTGGGAAAATGAGATTAAGGCAAAAAAAAAAAAAAAAAAAAAAAAGAAAGAAAGAAAATCTGTAAGCATACAGGGGAAAAAAAATCAAAGCCCAAAATGAATTGACACTGTCCATTATAACCTGATATGATGCCATTTTCTTAATAATATGCTTTCCTCTGAAAGAAACTTGCTCAGGCAAGCCTATCTACAGTACGATTGACTGCTGTAACATTATTCTGAGTAATGTATGTTTTATATACCATATTTTATGACATTTGAACTAATGTGAGAATTATTTTATAATACTTCTTGCTCTTTACCAATTTTCCCCTAATTCTAATGGGGCAACACACTTGCAAGATCTAAGTACATCTGATTATCTTGAACTTTTTAAATTTCTTCTTGATGAGAACTCAAAATTATCAAACACTAGCTAAATCCCCAGTACAAGGAAAAAATAAAATTGATGTGTAGCCAAGATTCTAGATGTGTGTGTGTGTCTGAACATGTGTTGGCTCCTCTCCGTTAGATAATCATGATATCTTACAAGTGTCTACCCTGACAATTCCCAATGGAGTGAGGAAATCCCTCCTTCCCTCTGTCCTTTCTTTGTTTTGTGTGTGTGTAGATGTATGTTCACATGTGTGTGTAGGTGTCAGAGATCAAACTCATGTGTTATTCCTCAGGAGCCATCCATTTTGTGTTCTGAGACCTGTCTTTCTTAGCCTTGAAAGTAGCCAAGGAGACTGACTAGCCATGAGCCCCAGGGATTTGACTGTTTCACATCCCCAGCTCAAGAATTACAAACATGTCCACCACACTCAATGTTTTGTTTTTTGAAATGAATGTTTTATTGGACATTTTATTTACATTTCAGATGTTATCCCCTTTCCCCATTCTCTCCCCCAGAAACCCCTATCCCATCCCCTTTCTCATGCGTCTATGAGGATATGCCCCTACCCACCCACCCACTCCCACCTCCCCACCCACGAATTCCTCCACACTGGGGCAACCAGCCTTCACAGGACCAAGGACCTCCTCTCCCACCTATACCTGACAAGGCCATCCTCCCATACATATACAGCTGGAGCCATGGGTGCCTCCCTAAGTGCTCCCAGGCCGGTGGTTTAGACCTGGAGCTCTGGTTGGTTGGTATTGTTGCTCTCCTCATGGGGCCTCAAACCCTTTCAGCTCCTTCAATCTTCTCTCTATCTCTTCCATTGAAACACCATGATCAGCTCAATGGTTAGCTCTGAGAATATGCCTTTGAATATGTCAAACTCTGGCAAACCTCTAAGGAGACAGCTATATCAGGCTCCTGTCAGCATGCACTTCCTGGCAGCCACATCAGTGACTGCCTTTGGTGACTGCACATGGGATGGATATTCAGGTGGAGCAGTCTCTGGATGGCCCCTCCTTCAGTTTCTGTCCCACACTTTGTCTCCATATTTGCTCCCATGAGTATTTTGTTACTTCTTCTAAGAAGGACCAAAGTACCCACACTTTGGTCTTCCTTCTTCTTGACCTCCATGTGGTCTTGAGTTGTATCTTAGGTATAGTGAGCTTTTGGGCTAATATCCACTTATCAGTGAGTGGATACCATGTGAGTTCTTTTGTAATTGGGTTATCTCACTCAGGATGATGTTTTCTAGTTTCATCCATTTGCCTAAGAATTTCATGAATTCATTGTTTTTAATAGCTGAGTAATACTCCATTGTGTAAATGTACCACATTTTCTGTATCCATTCCTCTGTTGAAGGACATCCGGGTTCTTTCCAGCTTCTGGCTATTATAAATAAGGCTGCTATGAACATAGTGGAGCATGTTCTTGTTATATGTTGGAGCATCTTCTGGGTATATGCCCAGGAGTGGAGTAGCTGGGTCCTCAGGTAATGCTATGTCCAATTTTCTGAGGAACTGCTAGACTGATTTCCAGAGTGGTTGTATCAACTTGCAATCCCACCAACAATAGAGGAGTATTCCTTTTTCCCACATCCTCACCAGCATCTGCTATCACCTGAGTTTTTGATCTTAGCCATTCTGACTGGTGTGAGGTAGAATCTCAGGGTTGTTTTGATTTGCATTTCCCTGATGACTAAGGATGTTGAACATTTCTTTAGGTGCTTCTCAGCCATTCAAGTTTCCTCAGTTGAGAATTGTTTGTTTAGCTCTGTACCCCACTTTTAATAGAGTTATTTGGTTGTCTAAAGTCTAATTTCTTTAGTTCTAGCTGTGCTACAGAGTAATAGTGATTTAAAACTTCATGGTATTGGTACAGAGACAAGCGGGAAGATCAATGGAATAGAATTGAAGGTCCAGAAATGAACCACACACCTATGGTCAGTTGATCTTTGACAAAGGAGCTAAAACCATCCAGTGGAAAAAAGACAGCATTTTCAACAAATGGTGCTGGTTCAACTGGAGGGCAACATGTAGAAGAATTAAAATTGATTCATTCTTATCCCCTTGTACAAAGCTCAAGTCCAAGTGGATAAAGGATCTTCACATAAAACCAGATGCACTGAAACTAATAGAAGAGAAGGTGGGAAAGAGCCTCGAATACTTGGGCACAGGGGAAAAGTTCCTGAACAGAACACCAATGGCTTATGCTCTAAGATCAAGAATTGACAAATGGGACTTCATAAAATTGCGAAGTTTCTGTAAGGCAAGGACACTGTCAATAGGACAAAATGGCAACCAACAGACTGGGAGAAGATCTTTATCCATCCTACATCCGATAGAGGGCTAATATCCAATATATACGATCAATGTTTTTTAAAGTGGGTTTTAGGAATCAAACTCAGGTCTTTGTGCTGGAGCAGCCAGTACGTTACTGATTAATCTACCTTCCCAGCCTCTGTTCTTTTTATCTTCTCAATGTGTTATCACATTTTTTATATTTATTTATTTTATTTTTATGCATGTGAGTGGTTTGACTGTATGTATATAGTGTATTATGTGCATGCCTGGTAACTTTAGAAGTCAGAAAGAGTATCAGGTTTGCTGAAACTGGAATTACAGATGACTGTGAGCCATCATGCAGTTACAGAAAACCAAACCCAGATCTTCTACCCGTGTAGCATGTTCTCTTAACCACTAAACCATCTATCCCCTCTCTCCATCTACCTACCGGGCTTTTCTAACCAAGCCACCAAATTCTGCACACAGAGAATGTGTCCTAAAGCTTAAGGTTCTAGAGAGGGATACTTATCCAGAGTGTTGATACAACTTAGATTGAGGTGCACAAGTAGGAAAGTAGAGAACCAAGAGACTAACCAAAAACAATAATGCATGGCCACTGGAGGCGAGACTATGGGGAAAATGTCAGAAGGGAAATATTTGGGGAGGTAAACATGAAACTGAGCACGTCAGTTAAAAGAATAGAGAGTAGATGCAAAAACTCTGCAGTTATCAGTAGAGTCAAGTGAAAAAACATAAACAAACTGAGAAACACAAAACAACCAGTGATTTGAGGGCAAATAAAACTAAACATAGATAGAGAGATGGGTAGGTAGAAGATAGTAGATAGATAGATAGATAGATAATAGATAGATAGATAGGTAGATAGATGGATGATATAGATACATAGTACATAGATACATAGATACATAATACATAGATACATAGATAGATTAAAAAAACTATAAAAAAGGAGAATTTAACACACCTTCAAACTTAAAAACAAAATGGACTCGCGGCTACAAGTCTTTATTTTAGAAAAAATGTAAAATACAGATATATTGACTCCCTGGAAAAGAGGTCATGGAATTAGATAGGTAATCTTCAGTCCCCTTCCTAAACTCCACTGCTAATCCCTGAGCCTTACCCCAGCTTTGTACCAGGCCACCTGCTAAGCCCTTTCTCTCCCCTCTGCTCCCATTCTCAAGGGACTATGAGGATATTCTTGGTACAGCCCAGCTTCCCCGATTCCTCTGCACCATCTCAGCACCACCTGCCTCATTCTAGCCAATCCCCATTCATTTATGTCAGTTTCCAATACCTAGAAACACTTTCTACCCTGGACTTCTGGGGTCCAGGCAGGACCCTATACCTAACAGGGCCTCAGCAGCACTCCTTATGGGGCAATCCACTCTAAGATCCAAAAAGGACAACAAAAACCAAAGAACATAACACTCACCCAAATAAGACCAGATCAGATACAACACCTAGAATTACAATCATCCCAAACCCAGACCGATAAATACCAGTGTAAAAAGACAAAACAGCCAGGACAAAATGTATCCACTAGAGTCAAGCCATCCTACTACAAGTCCTGAGAAATGCAAAATAGCTAAAACACAAGAGAAGGACTCAAAATAACTATTATAAATATGCTCAAGATCTAAATAGAATATGAAAAGATACATTAATGAAATCTATGAAAACAGAAACAAACACTAAAAGTGAAGAAAACAGTTCAAGTCAGGAAAGTGGAAATGAAATCACTAAATAAATCCAAACTTAGACAAAACGTGGAAATGAAAAATGTAGGAACTCTAACAGGCCCTCGGAGCAACAGAATATAAGAGATGGAAAAGAGAATCTCAGGCATTGATGACAAGATAAAGAAATGGATACCTCAGTCAAAGAAAATATTAAATACTGAAAAAAAAAAATCCAAGCACAAAAATCCTGGAAATCTGGAACACTATGAAAAGACCAAATCTACAAATAATAGAAATTGAAAAAAGGAGAGGAAATCCAGGTCAAAGGCACAGAAAATATTTTAACAAAGTAATAGAGAAAATTTCTTCAACCTAAAGAAAGGGGTTTCAAATGAGGTACAAAAAAAACTCACAGAACTCCAAATAGACTAAATCAGAAAATAAATTCCCCATGTCACATAATAATCAAAACACTAAATGTACAGGAAAAGTAAGAATATTAAAAGCTGCAAAGGAAAAAGACCCAGTAATATATAAAAGCACACCTATTAGAATAACTCCTGAATTTTCAATGGAGATTTTAAAAGCCAGAAGAACCTGGTCAGAAGTGCTCTAAGAAACCACAGGTGTCAACACGGACTACTGTACCCAGCAAAACTTTCAATCAGCATAGATGGAAAAAGACAAGCCAAGATAAAGACCAAATTTAAGCAGTTTCTATCTGTAAATCCAGTCCTATAGAAGGCTCTAGAAAGAAAACTTTAAATGAAAGAGGCCAAGCAGAGCGAAAGAAAACACACACAAAAACATAATCTCAGACCAGTAAATCAAAAGAAGGGGGAAGCTCACACACCACAACAAAGTAATGGGAAACAACAAGCACTGCTCACTGATATCTGTCAACATCAATAGTCCCAATTCTCCAATAAAAAGACAGAGACTAGCAGAATAAATTTAGTTCATCCTTCTGTTGCATCCAAGAAGCACACCTCAACATCAAGGATAAACGTCACCTTAGCATAAAATGATGGAGAAAGATATTTGAAGTAAATAAACCCAAAAAACAATCCAGTGTAGCCATTTCAATTTTTGGCAAAATATACTTCATACCAAAATTAGCCAGAGAGATAGGAAATAAATACTCACATGAAAACAAAAACAAAAGGATATTGCAATTCTAACTGACTACACACCAAACACAGAGGAATCTAAGGAAAACACTTCTACAGCTTAAATAACATATTGACTCTCATAGTGTGAGTGAGTGAATTCAGTACCCCACTCCCACCAAGTTGGTTGGCACAGAAGATTATAATTAAACAAAAAGAAAAATTTCCTTCTCAGCAACTCATGGAACTTTCTCCAAAATTGATCACATATTTAGACATAAAATAAGTCTCAAGGGATACAAGAAAACTGAAAATAACCCCATATATCCTTTCTGACCACTTTGGATTAAAGCTGGATCTCAAAAACAAGAACAAAAAAAGTTTACAAACATATGGAAACTGAACAACTCAAAGCTGAGTTAAAAATGGGTCATATTGAAATTAAGAATACAATTTAAAACTTTTTGAAATTGAATGAAAAATACAACCTATGAAAGCTTGTGGGACAGATAATGGTGTTTCTAAGTTGCTAGTTAATAGCACTAAGCACCCTACTTATGTAAGGAAATCTCATATTAGTAATTTAATGGCACACCTGAAAACTCTAGAACAAGAAGAAGAAATTACACCCAAGATGGGTAGACATAATCAAACTCAATGAAAAATCAATAAAATAGAAACAAACAAAAACAATAATAGAAAGAGTCAAGGAAACAAAGGCATAGTTCTTTGAAAGAATTAATAAGATCAACAAACTCTTAGCCAAATTAATGAAATGGCAGAGAGAATATCCAAATTAACAAAACTAAAGCTAAAAGGGGAAGATATAACAACAGATTTTAAAGAAATCCAGAGCATCATAAGGATATAATTTTAAAAACTTATCTATCAAATTGGATAATTTAAAAGAAAAGCATAACTTTCTTTATATACCACCAACCAAAGTTAAATCAAGATGAGATAAGAATTTAAATAGACCTATGACCCTGAGGAAATAGAAACAGTAATTAAATCTATCAACCAGAAAAGGCCCAGAGCCAGACAGTTTTAGGGCAGAAATCTACCAGATTATCAAAGAAAATTAACCCTAATACTCCTGAAGTTATTCTATAAAATAGAAACAGAAGAAACATGGCCCAATTCTTTTTATGAGGCCACAGTTACCTTGATACCCAGACTACATAAAGACCCAACAAAGCAAGAATTGCAGATAAATTTTCTTTATGGATACAGATGCAGATTTTCTCAATAAAATACTTGCAAATAGAATCAAAGAACACACCAAAAAGACCATTCGCCATGATCAAGAAGCCTTCATCTCAGAGATGCAAGGATGTCTCAGCATTCAGAAATTGAAAACTTGTAAACTGACATGTAAACCCATAGATGGACAGTGCACAGAGAATGAGAGAGCTTGGAACACTCAGTCCTGTATGGGATGTCTCCATCACCTCCCTCCCATTGGCCATTGCTCAGGGAACCCTTGAGAAGAGAAGGCAGAAAGAATGAAAGCCAGAGAAAATGGAGGACACAAAAGGAAAAAGACTTTCCAAGCACAGCATAATGATGCACATATGAACTTACTGAAACTGTGACACTCTGCACAGAAGATGCAAGGTTCTACGATAGATGCAGTCCCAGTGTGT
This sequence comes from Mastomys natalensis, assembly GCA_021653895.1. NCBI lineage: Eukaryota > Metazoa > Chordata > Mammalia > Rodentia > Muridae > Mastomys > Mastomys natalensis. The sequence continues at coordinate 353,595 of JAJTUV010000670.1, forward strand.
CAGAAGACATTTGAGGAAAGACTATGGCAAGAAGTGTGTCTTCTGGAAATGGCCCATTGTTTTGCATGGCTGCGATGGGTGCACTCACACTCGGAGAGGCACAGCCCTAGAGACTCCATCTCAGGATTGCTTCTCTCTGCTGATATGCTTTTCCTCCCACTATACACAGACTAATGGTTTCTGGGCATTAGCTCACCCTATTGGGTAAATTTACTACAGATCAACATGAAGATGAACTTTCATGAATTAATGACTTTATAGAATTCCTGATATGATTCAAATGATTTTAAGAAGAAAATTTAAGGAGATAGTTTTAGTTGTTTTGCAAAAAGATGTGATAAAATTAGAATTAAGACCAGAACGTGCCCCCTTCTCATAAAATAGTAAGTTAATGCTGCATAATACGGAAGACAATGAACTTTCATAAATTGCACTAAGAAGAGAAATAGGCTTGGGACGAATTTGTGATCAAGGAAAAACATTCATTCTAGGTTAGGTCCAAAGATGAGGCCACAGGTGTGCACTATGATTAAAGCAAGGCCATGTGAAACTGTTGATTTGAACTTATAATGAGCTTATAGAAGGAAAAACTGCATTGAACTTACTATCAACATTCTTCTGTAACTTCCTTTTGTGTAACACTTTATCCATAAGGTAATTTTATAAAGAACTTTTGTCTAAGAAAGTATAAAAAGGCTGAGAGAAAAATTAAAGTGTGGCTATTGGGGCTGTGCTTCATCCACCAAGTGTGTGTGTGTGTGTGTGTGTGTGTGTGTGTGTGTGTGTCTATGTCTGAATGTATGTATGTAATATATATATTACAATATGTATATATGTCTGTCTATATATATGTACATACATACAAATGTAGTATTATGTGCATTTGTGATATTGACAAAACTAGTCAGGCCCAGATGTGTGTGTGTGTGTGTGTGTATGTGTGTGTTTGTGTGTGTGTGTGTGTGTGTGTGTGTGTGTGCATGACTTTCTCTGTATCCTTTTCTTTCTCACTGGCCTCTTAAGAGTTAAAAGAGTTCAGAGTTTTGTTCCATCAGCAGTTCTGACCTGTAAATCAGTCATCCACCGTCTATTCCGCAGGGGAGTAGAAGGGGCTATTAGCACTGACACCGTACCTACTCTCTTCTTTCTCATTTACATAGATGCTGGGCAGCATTTGCATCGGTGCATAAAGAGGAAGTGCCCTTATTTCTTGTCCAGAAGCTGTCTCCAATTGATAACCACTCGCAAATGAAAATTTAATTTTTTTGAATGGAATCTCACTGGGTATGCAAATCACCCTTAAGATAAGTCTCATGGTAAGATGAAACAAATTCAATATCATTTTTAGAGGTTCTTGGTCTCATAATGCTTTGACAGGGCTTTCCTCCCGCCTTCCATGTGCTCTCTGTAAATATTTCAGTTTCCAGTTTTATGGTTTTCTGTGTGAGAGAAAGTGTATCTCTGCTTCTGTATTTGTTTCTTGTTGTTTTTCTTTGGCTCTTTATCCTCTGGTGTTTGGTTTGTTTTGTCCTATTCTGGTTTCTTTGTTTTGTTTTATTTTAATTCAATGTTTATTATTCTTTAGATGCCAATTGTTTTTCTAACAAGAGAGAAAGAGAAAGGGTAGGTATTTGGAGGGGAGGGGACATAGGGAGGTTCTTGAAGGAGTTAGGAGAGAGAAAACTGTAATCAAAATATATTGTCTGAAAAAAGTGCATTTTCAATAAAATGATACAATCATGTTAAGAGCAATAATGAATACATATAGAAAATAAATAATGCATACACAAACAAATACAGATGTATTAAAAACAATAAATGAAAATCCAAGAGTTTACATCTCTAGCAGACATGCAACAAAAGGTTTCTAAAGAAATTTCTCGGGACAAAAGAAAATGGTTCCAGATGGAAAGACAAAGATAAAGGAGTAAAGACCATCAAAGGTCAGAGGTATGTAGCTAGCCTAAGTGTTTTTTTAACTATAGAATGAAATAATGGAAAATTTACTCCCATTAAATCTGTACAACAAGACACAACCATGGGAGCCGCCAAACCTCATGGCAAACGGAAGCTTCACTGTGGCAGCCTGAATTTATTACTTTTCTCACCAAGGTGAGAAAAAAATGCCTAAAAGGAACAACTACAGGATGGAGGGTTCGCTTTAACTCATAGTTTGAAAGCACACAGTCCATAATGGCCAGAAAGCATGGCAGCAAGTGCTGCTTGTGGTAGGAACAAAGGGAGCATGGGGTGGCCAGTTACATCATCCTGTCAACCAGCAGTCAAGGAACAGAAGTGACACATCCAGAAGAAGAACAAGCTATAACCCATGAGGCCCACCCTCAGGGTTCATTCCCCAGGCAACACTCTATCTCCTAAAGGTTCCACAACCGCCACAAATAGTGCTAACTGGGACAGAGTGTTTTAACACATGAGCCTGTAGAGGACTTCCCACACTTCTAGAAGAAGAAAGCAAGTAGTTAAGATCAAAACAACACTAATCAAAATATTGGCCCCCATTGAGTGTGTCTGTCGGTATTTGTTTTTGGGGATGCTCGGAGGAGCCAGCCTAGCTTTTCACGTGCACTGCCTTGTCTGAATCTTACGGAAACTGTTGCCATTCTCCAGCCTATGTTTACCAGCCTAGATCAGTCAAAGGTATCTAGTTCACTCTGTGGAAATGTTCTACATTTGTCCAGCTTCTCGAGCTTTATGTAACCTTAGAAAGTTCGTGGAAACAGACAACTCCGAAGCAGAAGGCAATAAGCAATCCATTCATTTACCATTCCCTGCTGAACAGAAGAGCCTAGCTTACAGCACAGTTATCCCAACTCAGATGTGCCAGATGTTTTCCAAGCTTGCTAAAGGTCTTTCCTGATGACCTGTCCATTAGGACAGGAGCAGAGTTGGCTTTATCCTGCTCAAATTCTCCAGTAATTCATGCTCTGCAGATACAATGAGAGTTTATTTCCCTGTTGGTGCCATAAAATATTATGACCAACAAAAACAAAACCAGCTCAGATAGAAATGAGATTATTTCAGCTCATAGCTGAAGGGTATATTCCGTTTTGGTGGGGATGTCGCAGGAGCAGGAGCAGGCAGTTGGTGGCAGAACAATGAATGCTTATGCTTAGTTCACTTTCTCCTTTTAATTCATTCTAGCCTACAGAATGGTGCTGCTCACAGTGGACAGGTCTTCCCATCTTAATAAACATAATCAAGATTACCATCCAAGGCGAGCTCAGAAACCAGTCTCCCAGGTGACTTTAGAGCTAATCAATTGGGCAATGTTAGCCATCACAGCTATGCTACCCCCAAGGCACCCAGGCCTGTTAGAGCCCTCTTCTTGTGTACTAGCTCTCATTTTCCATCTCTCTACTTATTTCAGCTTTCTCATTGCTTCTTGAACTAGCAGTACATTCCTACCTCAATGGCTTGCAGTTTCATCCCAAAGTACCCACATAACTCACTTTGCTCTTTATTTGTATTTCAGATCAATTATGGATGATGCATGATTTACCTTAGTTATTTCCCAAAAAAAAGATGCTATAAGGAGCCAAAGTTTATGGCCTCCTTAACTCGTATGTTGACCCTCTAACTCCCAATGCAATGGTTTTCGGAAATGGGCATTTGGAGGTAATTAACATTTATAAAATCAAGTCAGTGGGACCCCATGATGAAATTAGTTCTCTTATAAGAACAGAAAGATACTCTTTTTCCATCGAGTGAGGACACTGTGAGAGACTGCTATCTTCAAGTTAAGAGTAAGTTCTCACTGTTCTTACATGTCTCAGTCTCCCAAAGTGTAAAAAAAAAATGTGCTTTGTTTGAGCCACTCACTCTATGGCTTTAGCAAACACACAGGCCATTTCATCTGTAGAACAGCAACAGTCACTCTTAGCTACTAACCTCAGTCAGTAACTATATTTAAAGGACTATGAAGATAAAAAGGGGTAAAGAATGTAAGATTTAAATTATTGTGAATTTTTATGCACATAACTGAAATTATGAACCATTGAAAACAAATAAGAATAATTTGAATAAAAAAGAAGTATCCACAGCCATGTTGCTTGAAATCAAAATGAACTCTAATTCAGAACCTATTGCTACATCTTTGTTTCTACTTTTGTCTTTTTCCTAACAAGAAAGGACAACCCTGAATTTGACTACATTCACTTTTGCTGGCCCTCATCTCCAAGGTCTCACTTCCTAAGCTCTGTTGAAAACAATAACTGATGAGCAAAACAAACAAATTGATTCAGATTATAGATTATGATGAATCGTTTCATTAGGTTAGAATCCTCCACATCACATAGCTGGCTGACAAGAGTTAGGTATTGCAAATGAGTCAAAGCTTTGTCTTCCCCTTATTATCCACATCTAAGGCTGCCAAGGCGCAATAGGTAAATGTGCGTGCTCCCAAGCCTTCTGACCTCAATTCTATTTCCACGACCCACATGACAGAAAGAGAACAGATTCCTACAAGTTGTCCTCTGAGCTCCACACGGGTACCAAAGTATGCGTACTCACATAAGAAATAAATAAACAAACAAATAAATCTATAAATAAATAAATTTTATTATCAAAATGTCTACAAAAACATGAAATAAACTATCATCTAGTTACATTTCTTCTCCATTTGAGTTTGAACTGAAAATGTTTACAAAATGAAATTTTCCATCTTTGTAAACAAGACAAAATCCCATACATACTAAAGAAAAAGCAAAAAACATAATTCAATACTAGTAGGAATTTCAATACTCTACTTTTGCTAATATAATAATAATAATAAATGTTTCCAAAACTGCAGAAGCTCACATACTCCACACTACCTAGTGAGTTAAGGGAGGAATTATATAGAAACTACACAATACACTGAGATGAATGAAAACAAAGATACAGTGTATCATGAGAGATGAGTGTATGCTTTGTGCAAAAAGGAAGTGTGTTTCTAAATACTACCTTGAAAAGAAAAATTGGGAATTAGTAATTTAAACTTCCACATCAGGAAACTAGACAGTGAAGAACAAATTAAACTCAGAAGAAAAACCCAAATGAAGTAAATAGTAAATAACAGAAGAGAAATGAAGACAAACAGGAAATTCAGGGAAAAACCCGGAAGCTAAGAAAATCAATAAAATCATAGTTCTGATCTTTACAAAGATGAACGAACTTGTTAAAGCTCAAGCAAATGGGGAACCATAAATGGGAAAGGAAGTTTCAAATTATAGGGTTAGAAAAGAACTAGGAACTTTACTGTCAATCTTAGAGAAATAATAAGAACTACTGGAAGTACTACAATAGCTATATGCCAACAGATTAGACACCTTAAATTAAATGGACAAATTCCTGAGAAAACACAGCTTTCTGAAAGATCTCAGGAGAAATAGAAGTGGAAGTGGACCTAAAACAAATCAAGAGATTGAATTTAAAAAAAATTTAAATTCTCATTCCCCCCAAAATGTCCTCACTTGTATATCCTACCAACTCCTTAACACAAAAAATTGTCACCAATCCTCACAAATACTCACATTAAAAAAAGGAAAAGAGGTAATTCTTCCCAAGTAATTTGTGGGACCAATCTAAACCAGTTACCAAGTGTAGATTAAGTTATCAAAAGAAAAGTGCACAATTTTTATGGATTATAATGTGATATTTAATACATATTTATGGAAAGATTAAATCAAATAATTAATGCATGCATCACCTTTCCAACTTGTTGCTCATCTTTTTGTGTAAGACTGCTAACAATCTGCTGTTACACAGGTTTTGAGTTACACAAAATATTATTATTAATATTGCCCATAAAATAATTTTGATATAAAAGTCTCAACAAAATATTTCCAATCTGAGTCCAATAGCATATTAAAATTATGCTGTATGATGAAGTGAGATTTATTTAAGTAATATAAGTTAGTTCAACTTATTAAATGTCAATCAACACAATATAGTATATGAACACAACAAACAGGATTATCTTGACACAGAAACTACTTGACAGAATCCAACAACTTCTCATGGAAAAGAACGGATAACAATTATTTTGGATATGCCCAGGAATAGAAAGTTAAATCATATAGTAAATCTGTCTATTGTTGTATTTTCCTATTGAATGTATGTTCTATCTTCCATACAGCAATTTCCAATCAGTCAATAGTCGACAAGCGTTTATGCTTCTGTACAGCTTCCTTATTATGTCTCTACAGAACCTCAAGCTTAGGACACATTCTTTATGTGCAGAATTTGGTGGCTTGGTTAGAAAAGTCCGTGGGATAGATGGAGAACTGGGTTAGTGGTTAAGAGAACATGCTACACTGCCCTCGAAATGCTCTAGTGACAAAAGTCTAGTCCTAGTGGATAAATCAGGCAGGTAGATGGAAAAAAATCACAGCACAATTTAGTACATGCTGTGGGAAGTACAGACTCCCAACAGAGAGGGAGCAAGCAAGATGAGTCATATGTCTTCTGTGATTTTTCTCAATGAATTTAACACTGGACACTTGAGGTTAAGCCCACTTTGGGAGGAAAGGAAAAGACAAAAGAATGTTCATCTCTTGCAGACTGATACAATTCACCAGTGTAAGCCACAAAACTATAGATTTTTCAAAGATTTAATTTTTTTGTGGCAGGGGCAAGCAGCTCTACTGTAGGCTACCCCAGCTCTGATTTTAGCCAATTGTGAAATTTCTATATGCCTTGTACTAAGGAGGTTTGACTGATACTACATCATGATCGGTATGCATAAATTCTATTTGGGGAATGGGCAGGGGTGTGTGTGTGTGTGTGTGTGTGTGTGTGTGTGTGTGTGTTGTCCCTGGTTGTTCTGGAACTTACTCTGTAGAGCAGTCTGGCGGTGAACTCCCTGCCTCTGCCTCCCAAAACCTGTGATTAAAGGCCTGTGCCACCACTGCCAGGTTCAGTAGATTCTTTTACTAAAAATCTTCCCAATGTGTCCAGGAAACAGGTTACATTGGTCCCATTTCACAGATGACAAAACTGAACCTGCTGAGAGTTTGAAACTTATTTTTAGGATTTCAAATGTTGTCAAACAGACCCTTAGCTGACAGTTCATGTTTGTCAATGCCAGTAATGTAAGGGAAACAATAAAAAGATTAACAAAATCTTCATGAACACAGAAGACATTTCATCACGATGTCTGACAATTTTAATATTAGTTAAATTTGTTGAAATTTATGTCTTGTTAAATTTTCATAACAGAAAGCCTGCTTGCTTGATTAGTCTTCTAGTTCTGCAGAGAGTACAAAGGAAGACCAGTCTAACCAGCTCCATTTCCCACCATGGAACAACTGGATTTTCTTCCAGTTGATTACAATGATCTACCCTAGGACTCCCAATGGGTTGATGGTTCATGTCCAGAAAGGGACCTTCTTCAGACTTGTTGGCTCCTTAATAAAGAAAGCTCACAAGGATCACATTTCTTAGTGGTGTTTGGTCGAGAGGCTCACAGAGTCATTGGCAACCAGCGGGATGTTAGGGAAAAAAAAATGAAAAGGCGTGTATTGTTTAATAGAGATCAGCTGCTACGGAGACACTTATCATAACCTTCTTTGTTCCCAAGGCTGGAAGGAGTGGCCAGAGACTCACCAAACAACACGAGCACAAGCGGGCTCACACAGATGAAAAACACATGAGAAACAAGCAACATGGCACCCAGAAGGCCAGGAGGATAGCACCTCGGAGGAGGAATGCAAAAAGGGCTGTTCAAGCATCTCTCCAACTGTGCGAGATGCTAGGCTCCTGGACAGCAAGAGCAAGAGCCTCAGCGCTGCCAAGAGACACAAAAGTGTTACAGTTTAAATGTTACTGGAACGAAGAAGCCTTGCTGCTGCACTTTTATTGGTTTGGAGGTTTTTAGCTCAGGTCTGAGCTAAGGCAGTGGCAGTATTTCTCAGTGACCATTTTACCTGATGTATGGCCTGACCCCAGGGCCCTTCCCATCCTGCCAAGAATGAGAACAAATTTGTCTGTCTCTTCCTCGGAAAGAGCCTAAAAAAAACCACACAGCAGCTTGTGTCCTGCACATTTCCCTGTACTCCAGAGACCCTTCCCGGGACCCTTTGCTTCCACCTTTCAGCATCTTCTTCGAATGCAATGTTTCAAAAAACCTGTTTAGCTGTTCAGGAGCCTTCCATTCTTTACTATTGGGCAGTGACTCTCCTTAAACAGCATGCACCTCCCTGGAAATCCTTTCCATCCTTTGGAAAGAGTACCTCAAAAGGAACTTCCGGTGCATTTTTTTGAAGCAGTGTTAGCTTCCCCCCCCCCCCCCGACTTTTTTTTTCAAAGACAAAGTAAGAAGAAGGTTAATTTTTCTATGGTTTCAGAAAATAACACACAAGTGGTAGTTAAACAAAGAAAACTATTTATTCATGAAGAGACTCCTATTGAATTATAAAAGAAGAAAGCATTAACTGTATGAGAGCAATAGCGTATTATAGCTAAGAATGAACTCCAAATTCGGCAACCATTGCCTATTTAAAATTATAAAATCTACCAGGCATAACTAAAGTCAGAATTTGAGCTTCTTAGTTTATATGGTAAGGCATGTTCAATAGTCTCAGAGAAAATGGAGCCCCCTTGTTTGGGATTCTTTATAAAAGCAACTCTTCTGTAATGACTTAGGGTTCCATGTGGTTATGATATTTCCAGAATGAAGGACTAAGTCAATCCTGATGAAACTTTGAAAGATGCCACCAAGTCTAAGTGTTTCAAAGTCAACACTTCAACTGCTAAATCGTTCCCTCTGTTTTAAAGGGGGTTTATTTGACTGGGGGTGGGGGAGGAAAGAAATCCTTCACCAGTAATGCACATGGGCACATCATCTCCATGATTATATATGAAAGAGGATGAGATCTGGGGAAGCCTTCTGATTCATTGGAACACACAAATCATCTGAAGGAGGGGCTCCCCCATTTTCTCTTGAACTCTAGTAGGAAATTTCCCATGCCATAATTGTATTTGTTATAGTGCAATGATCAAAGCCAATAAATTCCTCCATCTATCCCCATTCAGAGAAACCATATGGCATCACTAGGAGAATCACATGTAATGCTGGCTTGCCATATACATGATTAAATACCCAGGGGAGGGAATGCTGGGAGAGCAAACGTGTTTAAAGAAGATGCTAAATGCAGGAACTCCAAGGGACACGTGGATATAGTCTACTTCTGTAAGATCTAAAGTGGCGGAATTATACAGAAAACATACTGCGAGCTGGTCATGAAAAGACAAAGACTTTTAAAATCAGAAATCGGTGATTTCTCTCAGCAGGCTGAGTACAGAGAAGCCACTCAGGTGCCAACAGAAGTCAGGACAGTAAGATGCAGACACTGTGAAGTCTACCGATTATTTCAACAGTTTTACCTCTAGTAAAGCATGGGTAAAATGTGAAAATTTACCAGAATGGCTAAATGAATTATAAGACTCTATTGAGTAAAAATATGTAGCAAGTAAGAAGAAAAAACAAGGAAAATCCCACATTTCATTATTCCAAATTTTTTAAGTCATAGAAAGTGACTCCTCTTGTATAATATAAATAATAATTATATTTTAATTGTTATTATTTTAAAAGCTCATGTTTATGCTAAAAAATTAAATTCTTACATAATAAACTTGTTTCAGTAGCAACACCCCAGAGTAGAATTTGAAGGCCAGAAAAGTTTCCTTTTGCCTTCATATCCTTTGCTCCATTTGACCACCTTCGTTTTAAAATAAACTTGTGCATTTGCATAATTTTAAAAAGGAAACTTCTGAAATACATAATGCATTCTGGACTTTTTCTTTTATCAACCTTGATTGAAGAACACTTCACACAGAATGAAACACACCTATTTTAGTGAGTGATGTGGTACATTAAAAGTGCTTACAGTCACGTAACAACTATCAAAATCCTGGCATCTAATACTTACCTTATCACTGAATTTATTCCCAGCACTTTATATTGAATCCTCCTCTTCCCTGAAAGTCACTGATCTGTGACTATATCTGTTTGCTATATCACAACCACGGGAAATGGAAATCTGGGTGTTTTTAAACTCATGTATTTAAGACTCATCTATGTTCTCATATGTGTCTGTGGTTTCTTGTTTTCCTTGGTAGTTGTCTACCATGTAGACAAGCCATTATTGCTTATTCTATTCTCTAACTGATAGGCACATACATTCATTCCAATCATTAGTTACACAAATAAAACAACTCTGAGTTGACTTTCCTTGTGCTTATATTTTCTTTTACATGTGATACATAGAGGTAGGATTGTGAAAAATGTTTTATTCCATTCAATTTTCTCTTTCATTGAATACTTCCCTAACCTTTATTATTCTTTTCTCTGTCTATTTTGCATTTAATTTGTCTTCTTTCCTAGTTTGCTAAGGCAGAAATACAAAATAATGCTATGGTTATTTTAATCAACATAACTAAAGGTAACTATTAATTTTTGTTAATTAATTATTTAATAAAAGTAATGCTTTTCACTTTCATCTGAGCACTCTTTCTATATCCTACATTTCAACATTCTGTGTTTCCTTTTTTGCTCAGTTCTCTCTCTCTCTCTCTCTCTCTCTCTCTCTCTCCTCTCTCTCTCTCTCTCTTCTGTGTGTGTGTGTGTGTGTGTGTGTGTGAGTGTGTGTGCGCGTGTGCAGGTGTGAAAGTAAGAAGTTGACTTTATGAGATAAGTCTTCTTCAATAACTTTCCACCATATCTCCTGAGACAGAGTCTCTCACTAAACCTTGGCATTCCTGAATTGTGTAGCCTGGCTAGCCAGCAAGTCCTGGGGATCTGCCTGCCTCTGCTGCCTTCATCCTGACCCATGTCCCAGGTTACATACATGTATGGTGGCATTCTATATTGTTTTCAATGCGGTTACTAAAAATCTAAACTTATATCTTTCCACTTACACTCACTTTATTGACTGAGGCTCTATAACCCTAATTCAAAATAATTTCTAATTTCCTTTGCAATTTTTATGTTTTCAGTGCTTCTATAATGTCCCACCACCTCCAATGGAACCTGATAATTTACAAATATTTTAAGATTTTTCTCTAATAGATGTTACGGTTTCCAGCTTAAAGCCATTATAATTAATTAAGAATAAATTTTGTATGATTACAATATTTTACTGAGATTTTTTTATGACCCAGAATGCGCTCTATCACAGTAAATGTCTCTAGGATATTAAAAATATATTTATTGGACTGATGTTTGTTTCATCTACTTTGTCTGACAATGTTTCTTACTCATATTGTATTATGATGAAAATATACAGCTGTTTTAAAAATCCAACTGTATCTGTTTATTTTGTCCATTTTTGGTAATGGATATGTTAACATTTGGACTTATTAAGTTCTCTAAGTGAATTTATTTCTAAATAATTATGAAATGTCACTAGTATATTTATTATTTTGAAATATACTTGGATATTAATATGGCAGCTCCAATTTTCTGTTAATAAAGGTCTTCAATGAATATCTTTTTATTCATTCTACTGATGCTTAGTTATTATTAGTACAATTGGTAGGTTACTTGTAGGTAGTGTATAGTTGAGTCTTGCTTTTTCATAACTTCAGTAACTTTCAATGAGTATTTGAACTGACATTGGAAAGTGTGCTAGTCTCTAGCCACATAGGCTACTGAGCATGAAAGACTAAAACTATTAGAACACGTTTTAATAGCTTGAACATAAATTCCCTAGGTGTGTCAGCTAATCGCACTTGGACAACAGGATTTTTCGGACTGATGAGTGGTTCCGAGCTGACTAACAAAACCCTGTCTCAACCCTAGAAGAAAACTCCTGGTTCATGTGTTCAAATGCTTGGTCTCCAGCTCTTGGCACTGGTTGGGAAGATTGTAGAACTTTCAGGAAGTAGATCTTTTGCTGGAAGAAGTGGGTCTCTGGGAGCATGTCTTGAGATTTTATATCAGGCTTCACTCCCTGTTTACTCTTTTCTTCCTGGTTATAGATACAATGGGACAGGTAACTCCACTCTGCTGCCTTGCTTTCCCTGAGATGATGAACTGTATGCCTTGAACTGAAAGCCAAAGTAAACCTTCCTTTAAGTTGATTTGGTATTTTAAATGCCACAGAATAAGAAATGTACCTAAGGACTGGAGTGATAGCTCCCCATTAAAAGTGCTGCCTATTCTCCCATAGGATACACGTATTATTCCCAGCATCCACATGGTAGCTAACAACCATTTCTTACTCCAATTTCCCGGGGTAAGTGTGGGGTAGGCTTGGGTATGCCTGATGCCTTCTTCTGGCCTTCATTGGCACTGCACATACACGATGCACAGACATACATGTAGGCAAAACACCTACACACATAAAAATAGATATATCTAGCTTTTTTTTTTTAAAGAGAAAGAAAACTAAGATAAATTAGAATATTGAAATGTCAGTGTTTTATATATTTGGATTAAGTGATATCTATTTTTAAAATTAATTTTATGTATTTTTTTTACCCTTTGAATGTTGGGAACAAGCAAAAGAAACCTTATTCTAAGTACTACCATTTCATTTTCAGACTCCATTTATCAAAGGGAGAAACTAAATTCAAGGTCCCAGGTGCTAGGGGAGGCAGGGGCTTCGCAGTAGCTGAAGAGCTTCTGTTGTAAAGAAACGGTTGTCTGAGCTCAGACATCTCAGGGGCAACTTGTAAGGGAACAGTTGTTTGAGTCCAGACATCTCAAGTACATATAGTCTCCATCTTGCTGGCACAGTCAAATGAAGTTTATGTTCCCAGGCCCAGATCCTGATTGATTGAAATTTCCTTGCTCATCCCTTTATGTCAAAATATGATTGGACAATACTACAGCCACCCTGCTCTCCCCTTACCCCAAGTACATGGTTTCATCCTTAAATATGCTGTACAACTTCCTTTCAGGGTCACAGGTCAGTTTCCAGCCAGGATCTACAACCAGGATAGATCAGTAGTGGCTTGATTACAATACATTTTTGTCATCTACATTGACCTGCTGTTTGAGTTATGTTGATTTAAGCAGCCCCCACGACAGAACAGGAGAAAATTATATATGTTGCTCATTATATTTCAAATTAAAAGTTACTTTAAATTATATTTTTCCATATAAATACCATTTTCTGGTTTTCTTCATATTTCATAAATCTAGGTTTCTCTCTGGTACAACTTTTCTTTTATTTAAAGATATTCTTTTAATACTTCTGACATGTAGATCAGCTAGTACTGGATTCTTTCAGCTTTTGTTTGTGGGATTAAACCTTTTATACCTTTGTTTTCAAATGATCATTCCACTAATTGACAATAAAAATATCTCTTTTTGTTTATACAGTTTTTCCTTCCAATAAAGATGCTTCCCCTCTGTCTCTTTGTCTTCATTATTTCTGATAACAAGTAGGCAGACATTCTTACATTTGCAAGTCTGAACTAAATGTCTTCATTCTTAAGCACTGTAGTGTTTCTTTTTACTTCTGTGATGTTGTTTTGTTGCTTGGAAGGAGGGAATGAGACAAGGCCAGGCTAGCCTAGAGTTCCTAATCCTTCGGCCTCAGTCTCCTAAGTGGTGACATTAAGGCATGCACCACTGTGCCTGGCTCAACTTTCCATCAAATTTTGAAATATCAGCAGTTATCTTTACATCTTCCTAATGCGCTCTCTTTTTTGGAAGCTCAATAGTGACCAGGATGATGCCTTGATATTCTCTTACACGATGACATACAGATAGCTGATACCTTACTACTTATTATCAATAGTTCTTCTTTGGACTTTGGGTAGAATCTTTCATTCTACCTTTAAATTCACTAACATCTGTCATCTGAAATCTCTAATTAAATATTGTTTATTTTCCCTCTCAATTCTTTTTATCTTTTGACTCTAGAATACCCATTGCAGTGTTTTCATTATTTTCTCCTCATTATATTTATATTTTCCTTTGTCTTTTTAAAAACGGGGAGTGTCTTAGAGTTTCCACTGCTGTGAAAAGACACCATGACCAGGGCAACTCTTATAAGAACAATATTTAGTTGAGGCTGGCTTATAGGTTCAGAGGTTCAGTCCATAATCATCAAGGCAGGATGTATGGTGCTGGAGGAGCTGAGAGTTCTATATCTTGTTCTAAAGGCAAACAGGAAAAGGAGGAAGTTCTCTCAAAGTCAACCCCAACAGTGACACACTTTCTCCAAAAAGGCCACACCTACTCCAATTAGGTCATACCTCTTAACAGTGCTACTCCCTGGGCTATGCGTATTCAAACCACTACAGAGGGTATATTTATAATAATGGTTTTGCAGCCTTTACTGCTAAATCTAACAGGTAATCTAATCTAGGCAATTTCTGTATTTCAGTTGTTGATTGTTTTAGTTTAGTAGGGTTTTTATTTTTCTTGTTTTTGTTTTTTGTTTTTTTAACTTTAATTTTATTTAAATGTCTGGGAGTTTGCCTGTATCTATGTCTGTGCACTACCACTTGTGTGCCTGGTGCCTGTAGGGGCCAGAAAAAGGGCATTGGATGCCCTAAACCTAGAGCTACACATGGTTGTGAACTACTTTGTGGGTGCTGGGAACTGAGATGTCTGAACTCAGACACTGTTTCTTTACAACACAAGATCTCCAATGCTCTTAACTGCTGAGCTGTCCAAAGCAGCTTGGAGAGGAAAGGGTTTATTTGTGTGTCCATAAACCAAGTCACAGTCCATTTAGAGAAGCGGAGGCAAAAGCTCAAAATGGGAAGGAACCTGAAGGTATGAGTTGATACAGCAACTGTAGAGGAGTGCTACATTCAGCTTGCTCTTCACGGCTTGCTCAGCCTCTTTTATTATTCGCACCCAAGACCACCAGTCCAGCAGTGTCTCCATACACAATGAGTTGATCCTTCCCACTTTCATCAGTAATTAAGAAAATGCTTGTCTACTTGCATCCTGGTCTTATGGAGGTATTTTCTCAGTTGAGTTTCCCTCCTCTCTGATGACTGCAGCCTGTTTAAGCTGCCATAAAACTAGCCAGCACAAGCTCCAAGGGACTGTTGAATTGTTCTACTCAAAGGTTTCAGTGGCTCTCTAGCCTAGAATAGTTTTCTCTTGTGAATACTCTGAAAAGTATTCAATCAAGCCCTTGAAGAAACTCCTCTGCAAATTGCTGGAATTCTTCCACATTCTGTAACTTCTTTCTTACTGCATTTGACTCTGGCTTCACTGAACTATAAACTGTCTCTGAATTCAGCAAGGCAACCAGTCCCTATCTGAATTTCTCTCCCAGGACTTCATCCTGGAAACAACCAACCTGAAAACTGGCAACCAAAGACTCCCTTTGTTGTTTCTTTTCTCTTGGGAAACAATTCTTTTGGGCTTACTGTTGACCATATTTAAAAACCACTGCTCATGTATTGTCTTTGATTTTTCTAGTTGCTTAAGATTCAGTTTTACACAGTCCCTGTTTCCTTTATAATGCCCCATGAAAAGATTTAGGATTTTAAATAAGAGTAATATAAAATGCAGATAACATCAAAAGTACATTTTATGGGACTTCAGAGTCTTGGATTGCATCCTGTTCTTTGTAACATTGTAATGATGTGTTACAATTTTCTATAATCACAATTAAGACATGTGAATTAGTAGAAATGACATATTTTCTATACCACATATCTGGCTATTGTTAGCATTCTATCAAACTCACCTCCTGTACCTGGCAGCGGCAGTATGCTCCTCCCTATACTTATAAAAGGGGCTGTCTGGCCCCTCCTCTTCCTTTCTTGCCCCTGTGACCCACGCCTGCAGGTTGTCTCTGCCCCTCTCCCTTCCCTTCCTCCTCTCTCCACGTGGTCATGGCTGGCTTCCACCTCTCTCTCCTCTCCCTCTCTGTCTCTCTCCTTCTCTCCTCTCGATCTCTTTCCTCCGTGTAAATAAACTTCCCATCATGGAACCCTCTGGCCTGGCGTCTTCCGTTCCAAGCTGCCTGCTCGTTGATATCAACAGCTATCATCTAGAATATCTACAGAAAACTCATACAATTATTTTACAGTTCATCAAAGTTCTGAGGATGGGCTCTCAATTTCATATTTGTAAAGGTTCTACATTCTTTATTATATGTATTATGTGCACGTGTACACATTTCTATCGTGAGCTGTGGAATTTATTGTGGAATCAGTTCTCTCCTACCATGTGGCTTCCAGGGACAGTGCACATGTTGTCAGTCTTGATGCCAAAACCCTTTTGCCGTCCTATATTCTTTTGTTAAATTTGTGTACACATGTGTGTGTGCGTGTGGTATATGAGAGTAAGTACACATTCTATGAAGGTGTTGAGTGTCCTCTGTCGCTCCTCATCTTATCCTTTTGAGACAGCGTCTCTCCAGAACATGGAACTCACTTTGGGACTTTGTTCACTTGGTTGTTTGAGGCTAGATTAGTAATCCAAAAGCCCAAGAGATCTTCTATTTCAGGCCCTCCACGTGGGCATGCCAGGTGGGAGAGGCTGCTCTGGATTTGCTTATGGGTGCTGGGGATCCAAGCTGAGGTCTTCATGCTTCCTCAGCAAGCTCTCTAACCCACAGGGCTGTTTCTCCAGTCCTGTAACTGTGATCTTATTTCTGTCTCCTATTTATGTTTCACTCATAAAAGACCTTGACAGGCAGTCTGAACAGGAGACAATGATCTCCACATATCCTGTCCCAGCCAAGGTTCTGACAATCACAGCATCCATCTGCTGTGGTCAGAGCACCTACAACAGCCCTCTCCTCTGGATGCCATATTTGGTAGCTTCTTGTAACATAAGGGACTCCGTCCTCTTTGTTCTTAGAATGTAAGTATTCTAGAAATGTGAGTCATTTAGATTTCCACCAGAAAGGACTGTTTCTGGGGTATCACCATCTCTAGGTTTGGGTTTTTATTTTATCCTACCTCTACCTCTATATAAGAATCCCTGTTTAAGCTCTCTTTCAATAATATTTGAATGGGTCATCATTTTTCTGTGGGGAATCCATAAGCCCAGGTCACATTATTAATCCTCCACTGAAATCAGAAACCAACATTAAAGTTGTCCACAACATTGTACCCTTGTAGGTCTCTAGTCCCATGACTCACTCTTAATCTGCGTGTTCCTTCTCTAGTTTTGGCCATCCCTCTCTGACTCTTGTCTTCCAATCTTTCAACAGCCTCCAGGCTTTAATTCTCAATCTAGCCAAGATTCAATTCACTTATGCCACCCACTCTCATATCAAGCAACTCCTTTTAATTAATGTTCTTGATTTCCGTTTCTGACTTCTTAGCTTGCTGAGCATGCTAAACCATGCTGGGTCTGATAGATGGCTTGCTCAGCAGAGTCACTTTAGAAACAGAAAAGAGGGTATTCATTATTACACCTGATTGTAAGACAATCCTGGGAAAAAGGAATGTTATCAATGCCTGACTCTACGGTGTCTTCCAGTTCTAGAATATTACCATGGTAACCTGCTGCATGGGAATGTAAGAATATGAACTTCATGTTGTTTCAGGTTATCACCTTGAAGCTCACAACACACTCTTCTTTTAAAGAGGAAAAAAAAGCCAAATATTTATTCAGGAAAAAATATCTTAAAAGAATAACAAAATGAAAGTCCCAGGGTGGGAGCTCTGAAGTGAGATTAGTACAAGAAGATTCAGGAGTACACATTTTCTTGCAAAAGTCAGATTCCTCAGAGAGTTGCCAACGAGAAAGACAGTTTCCCCCTAACACACAAGAAGAAGGAAGCCCCAAAACCATCTAAGCATGAATGGGAACCTAATGCCCTACTGCCTTCTTGCCCGATCACTTCCAGTTCAGTTTTCGGTCTTAAGCCCCACGGAAGCGGGTGCTCTGCCTATGTGCTACCTCCTAGCACACAACAAAAAGCTTCTCCAACTGAATAGGCCTGGTCGCCATGGCAGCTGAGGGTCATAAACTCCTGAGCTGTGGGTCTTGGCACAATTCCATGCATTATCTGCATCCTGGCGCAAATCAGTCCCTTTATCTAATTAGTAGCCTTACAGATAGCCACCTGCCCCGGGAGCTTAACCACTAAAGATGAAATATTGGCTGAATGGAGCAGAGACAAGCGATGAGGAAAACAGAAAACTGATCTGAGTGAGGCCCAAGCTCTCCTGGCTACAGACACCTGCAAACCCTGGCCCACCCACCGAGCAGAAGTATAAAAGGAGTTTGAGAACAAATCCCTTCTGTCTTCTTCTCAGAACTCCCGTTGGGTGTCTCCTGATGCACTGGCCTCCCAGAAGGTGGGTCTGCCCCTCTATTGTAAAGGTTTGATTCAGTGTTCCTGCTTAGGTGCCCAGCTGTTTCCTGCCTCAGAGCTTCCTGTCTAAAGGTTTCAAGAGAGAGCCCTACCACTCTTTCCTGAACTTGACCAAGTGCCTGGTATTCTATTCCATGATCAGTTTACCTCAAAGAGTCTCCTGATTTTCTAGAAAGACTGGATCCTTCCTGAGTTGCTTCAAGGCTAAAATTTTCTCTTGCTGTAAACACCATATTCCAGACTCATTATCTAACAATGCTTTGTGTTTGTATAAAATAATTGTGTCCAGTAAAGAATTCTAAGAACGAAAGAAAGCTTACTATCACACAACAATCATTTTATAAAAGCAAATGTTTTTACTACATTCATTTAATAGCTATGATGAATTCAAATGTTTTTGTACATGAAGGCATCATGTATTTGTAAACAGTTTTACTTTATTACCTGTGGGTATATACATGCCTAGGGTCAGAGGGACAACTTTTGGAGAGTTGATTCTCTCAGATCTCAACCACTTCCCATCTTTTTTTTTTCTTTTTTGAGGCAGAGTCTCTCACTAAACTGAGAGTTCATCTACACTGGCCAACAAGCCACAGAGAACTTTCTAGCTCTGTGTTCCCAGTCTTGGAATCACAAATACACTTCGGTGGCCAGCTTTTGACATTGGTGTTAAAAGATTTTTCTCAAACTCAGGTCCTCAGGCTTGCATAACAAGCATTTTACCAGATTAAGCCACCTCCCCAGCCTCAATCTAATTTACTTAAAAGTTGCAGCCAGTTCATTCTGAAAGTACACAATGTGTTGGATCTGCCTTTTCCTCTTGACTTGAATTTTATTAAATGCCAGCAGAAGATGAAGGTAGTAGATAACAGATGTGTTCTGTTTCAATATTACAATCACTGTTATGTGGTATCTTAGAGATACGAAAGACAAGTCTAATGCATACAACTTCTGGAATTAACACATTCTGAACACTCACCCCGTGCTCTCCTTTATGTTGGGAAACCTTTTTTCTGTACGTGAAGAGTAAGTAATGACAATTTTATTATTGCATAATGGCTTTGAAAGTTCTTGCTTAGGGTGTTATAGGTGGGAGAAGAGATCCTTGGTCTCATGAAGGCTGGACGTCATTGGGGGTGGGGAGTTGAGGGCGCGAGGGCAGGGGACACCCCCATAGAAGCAGGAGGAGGGGGGATGGGATAGGGAGTTCCTGGGAGGGAGGGGGGGAAAATGGGGTAAGGGGAGAACATCTGAAATGTAAATAAAATTTCCAATAAAAAAAAAATCAAAGAAAAAAAAGAAAGTTCTTGCTTTTAAGCATTACTCTTATAATCTATAAGTGTAATGGGATCCTATTAAAATAAGAAGTCATTATACTTACTATGCTGGGAATGTCAAGTATAAGAACTATGGGGGAGAGTAGAGGAAGACAAACTTTTTGAGTCTTTCTTCTTTCCTTTTAGTCAGGAAATTAGGACTTTTGCTTGACTTGGAAGTTCTTCATTCCATGTAGAAACGGTGATGTAAGAAAACATGTGATATATTTGCTAATCATAACCAAAATGTAAGAATTAAATTCCTTAGGTAACAGATAATCAGTATGGATATTTTTAATAAGATGAAGCGAAAGCTTTCATATCAAAGGCAGACATGGCAACCCAACAGAAGGGCAGACAAAAGAAGTCAGACCCACTTGATCTGACAGCCAGAAGTTCCATAAAAATACTAAGCTAACAGCTGTACTGTATACACAGAGGACCTGGTGCAGACCACTGGAGGGTCTGCACTTGCTTCTTTAGTCCCTGTAAGCTCATATGCACCTTGCTTAGTTGATTCAGGGGGCCTTGTTCTCCTGGTATCCTCCATCTCCTCTGGCTTTTAGACTCTTTTTGTCTCAGGATTTATTTTCTGAGCTCTGAGGAGAGGAAATTATATGGAGATCTCCAGTTTAGACTGTCTCTCCTCATAATGGCTGGCTGTATATAGGTCTTTACACCTGCTCCCATTCTGCTGACAGAGAAAGGTCTCTGATATGACTGGATAAGGCACTGATAGCAGAATATTATTAGGAATCACTTAATTTACTTTTCTTGGTTTTTGTTTGCTTGCTTTTGCTTTTATTTGTTGGATTGATTGGTTGGTCTTTGTTTTTGTTGTGTCTTCCTTCTTCCTTCCTTCCTTCCTTCCTTCCTTCCTCCCTCCTTCCCTCTCCTCTCTCTCTTTCTCTTCTTCTCTCTACTTATTTATTTATTTTCCTGGTTACCCAAGCAGTGTCAGGTATGGGTTCTTTCTCATGAAGTGGCCTTAAGTCAAATCAGACAATGGTTGGTTACTGCCACAGTTCTGTGCTACCATTACCCATGCATATCTTGCAGGCAGGACAGATTGTAGGGCAAAGGTTGTATGGGTGAGTTTGTGCCACATTTCTCTTTCAGGAACCTACAGAGTACCTTCTCACACCAAACAGACTAGAATGTAGGGTGAAGGCTTCATGTTGGCACCAGCTTAACGTCTTCATATCCAATAAGTCATGTGGAAGCTGTCCTCAGTCATGAGGCCACACTTATTTTGTGGAAAGCAACCTTTTGGCTTAGCATCATTCTGGGTTGTTTAGAGATTTCCGTGGGACCCCTTTGGTGAACAACTCAGTTGAATGCAACCTACTCCCACTGCTAGAAGCCTTGCCTGCCTCAAGAGATGGCCAGTTGAGACTTCATATCCCCAATTACTAAAAGTTCTCACTAGGATCATCTTCATAGATTCCAGAAAGTTTCCACACCACCTCTGAAGTGCCCTCTAATTACAGCAATCTCTCCCTGCGCTCTCTCCTTCCATCCCATCTTCATACACAACCTGATTCCCAACTTTCGAGGAACACTATATTGATTACCATAGTAGCTATAAAAGTTTGCACTCCTACCACCAGTGGAGGAGTGTTTCCCTTGCTCTACATCCTTGCCAACATGAGCTGTCACTTTTGTTATTGATCTTAGCTATTCTGACAGGAATCACAAAGTAAGTTTAATGGGCATTTTTCTGGACTAAGTATGTTGAACATATCTTTAAGTGGTTCTCAGACACTTAAGATTCCTCTATTGAGAATTCTCTATTTGGATTTGTTTCTCACTTTTTAATTGAATAATTTGGTCTTTTGATATCCAGTTTCTTGAGCTCTTTATTATTTATTTTGGATATTAGTGGAATTAGTAAAAATATTTTCCCATTCTGTAGTTTTCCATTTTGTCCAATTGGCAGTGTACTTTACCTTACAAAATCTATTCAATTTCATGAGATTCTATCTATTGTTTATCTTAGTGCCTGACAATTCTACTCAAGGCTTCTGCATTCAAGGCTATTCTCCACTTTCTCTTCTATCAAGTTCAGTGTATCTGGTTTTATGTTGAAGTCTTTGATCCACTTGGACTAGAGTTTTTTCAGGGTGATAAATATAAATTTAGGTGCATTATTCCTCATGCAGCGATCCAATTTGACCAACACATTTGTTGAAGATGCTATCCTTTTTTCAATGTGTATTTCTAGTTTCTTTACCTCAGAAGTTCTTCTATTATTAGAATTGTTTTAGCTATCCTGGCTTTTGTTTGCTTGTTTGTTTCCATATGAATCTGAAGATTGGTCCTTCAACCTCTGTGAAAATTTGTGTTGAAGTTTTGGTGGGGACTACATTGACTGTGGATTGCTTTTGGATTGATGGCCATTTTTACTGCATTAATTCTACCAACCAATTAGCATAGGAGATCTTTCTATCTTCTTCAGTTTTTTTCTTCAAAGATTTGAAATTTTTCATGCAAGTCTTTCACTTGCTTGGTTAGAGTTATCCCAAGGTATTTTATTTTATTTGAGTTTAAAGGCTATTTTGTGTTTGTTTTGTTTTGTTTTGTTTTGTTTTGTTTTAGTTAATCCTATATCCAGTCACTTGAAAGTGTTTATCAGCTGTAGAAATTCCTTGGTGGAATTTTTAGAGTCACTTGTGCATATTTTCATATCATCTACAAATAGTGATACTTTGCCTTCTTCCTTTTCAATTTGTATCCCCTGATCTTCTTCAGTTGGCCTAGCTAACTACTATATATAAAATTAACGAGTACTTATTGAATAGATATGGAAAGTGGGGCAATATAATTCTTTATAACTAAATTCATACTTATTGATGATTGGAAAGTGGGGCAACTTTTTCTTATAGTGTAGTATGCTTCAATTTCCCTTTAAATTATTCTAAGGCTTTTTAATTGCCTTTATCAGTTTTAGGGAAAGCTTGTATCCTAATCCCAGACTTTTTAGCCTTAATATAACAACTTTCCCATTAAAATATCAACTTTAAGGCTACAAGAAAGTCACCAATAAAATTTTAGTTCAATGTGACCCATGTTTGCTGAGGGATCTTACAAGGAAATTTTAAACTGGGACTATGACTCTACCACTCCACCCCCACACTCCTTATGTACATGTTGTATGTGATGCCTAGAGGTTGGCATTGTCTTCCTCTATTGCTCTTCTTTTTATTTTATTTTTATTTTATTTACTTTCACATTTTCCCCTCCACTCCTCTCAGCTCACACCCACCTTCCTTTTTCCTGGATTCACACCCCCTTTGTCTCCATCAGAAAAGATTGTGTCTCCAGGAAACACCAACAAAACACAACAAAACAAAATACAGTAAGGCAAGAGCCCTCACACCAAACCTAAACAAGGGAACTTAACAGGATGAAAAGAGTCCCAAGATAGAAAAAAAGTCAGAGATACACCGACTTGCACAGTTAGGAGTTCTACAAAACACCAAGCTAACAGCCACAAGATATACACAGAAGACCCTGTGCTTGCTACTTTAGTCTCTGGAAACCCAAGTGAGCTCTGCTTAGTTGAGTCGCTGGGCTGTGTTCTGCTGTCCTCTATCCCCTCTGATGCTTAGAATCCTTCCTCTCCCACTTCCATGGGATTCCCCATGCTCTGAGGGCAGGGACCCAAAGGCAACACATAGCTCATGCTGGCAAGGATGTGGGAAAAAGAGAATTCTCCTCCACTGCTGATGGGAGTGCAACCTTGTAGAGCCACCATAGAAATCAATATTGCAGTTTCTCAGAAAATTGGGAATCAATCTACCTCAAGACCCAGCTATACAGTTCTTCAACATAAACCCAAAGAACACTCGCTCCTACTACAAGATCACATGCTCCACTATGTTCATTGCAGCTTTATTCGTAACAGTTAGAAACTGGAAACAACATAGATAGGAGAATAGATAAACAAAATGTGTTACATTTATACAATGGAAGATTGCTCAGTTATTTTTTTAAAAAACAACATCATGAAATGTGAAGACAAATGGATGAAAAACTAGGAAAAAAAAATCATCCTGAGTGAGGCAACCCAAACCCAGAAAGACAAGTATAGTATGTATTCATTTATAAGTGGATATTAGCCATTAAGTAAATGATAACCATGCTATAATCCATAGACCCAGACAGGCTAGGTAAAGAAGAGGAGTGTAGAGGGGGTGTATGGATGTCCCTGGTGTCTTAGTCAGGATTTCTATTCCTGCATGAACATCATGACCAAGAAGCAAGTTGGGGAGGAAAGGGTTTATTCAGTTTACACGTCCACATTGCTGTTCATCACCAAAGGAAGTCAGGACTGGAACTCAAGCAGGTCAGGAAGCAGGAGCTGATGCAGAGGCCATGGAGGGATGTTACTTACTGGCTTGCTTCCCTTGGCTTGCTCAGCTTGCTTTTTTATAGAACCCAAGACTACCAGCCCAGGAATGGTACCACCCACAAGTGGCCCTCCCGACTAATTGAGAAAATGCCTTACAGATGGATTTCATGGAGGTATTTTCTCAACTGAAGCTCCTTTCTCTGTGATAACTCCAGTTTGTGTCAAGTTGACACAAAACCAGCCAGTACACCTGGGAAGGAGAAATGGAATAGATTTTTCAGGGGGTGAGGGAGTAGGAGTAAGTGAGAATGGGATTGGGAGGAATCAGATATGGGGAAATACGGGATGAAAGGAAAAGGGAAGAGAGATGGCTTGAATTAGGGGGCATTTTGGAGTCAATATGAAAACCTTGTTCAATGGAAACTCTCTGGAATCAATGAAGGTGATTCTAGGGAGGATCCCTAGTAATAGGTGATATGAAGAACCAGTTGGCCACTGTAGCCAGGCAAGGCTTTCAGTGGGGGGACTGGGTTGTATCCAGTTGTGTTGTTAGCCAAGGATGTCTGACGGAGATCCCCAAACAACCCAGACTGATGCTAGAACAAAGGATTGCTCTCTGCAAGCTGACACTGAGGCTCTATTACTGAGGACTTCTGCCCAGATCATTGAACATGGAGAAGTTAAGCTGGTTCGTGCAAGAAGCCTGCATCCCTACCTCCTAGTCTCTTCAGGAATTTTATATGAAGGAGTGAATTATATCTTCCAAAGGCCTTTTTTGCATTTAATGAGATGATCCTGGGGTTTTTTCTTGTCTCTTTATATGGTGGATTACATTAATTGATTCTCATATATTAAACCATCCCTGCATCTCTAAGATGAAGCCTACTTGATCATGGCGAATGATTTTTTTTTTTTTATGTTTTCTTGAATTTTGTTTTCAAGTATTTTATTGAGAATTTCTGCATCTATGTGCATAAAAGAACTTGGTCTGTAATTCTCGTTCTTTGTTGAGTCTTTATGTGGTTTGCATATCGGGGTAACTGTGGTCTCATAAAAAAATGAGCAGTGTTTCTCCTGTTTCTATTTTGTGAATTTTTTTTTTTTGGTTTTTCGAGACAGGGTTTCTCTGTGTAGCCCGGCTGTCCTGGAACTCACTCTGTAGACCAGGCTGGCCTCGAACTCAGAAATCCGCCTGCCTCTGCCTCCCAAGTGCTGGGATTAAAGGCGTGCGCCACCACCACCGGCGCTATTTGTGAAATTTAAGGAGTATCAGCATTAATTCTTCTTTGAAAGTCTTGTAGAACTGTACACTAAACCATCTGGCCTTGGACTTTCTTTGGTTGGGAGACTCTTAATGACCGCTTCTAGTTCAGTGGAGGTTATGTGTTTGTTGAAATTGCTAAGTTGATCTTGATTTAACTTTGGTAAGTAGTAGGTATCCAAAAGAAAATTCATTTCTTTTAGATTTTCCAACTTAATGAAGTATAGATTTCAAAAGTATACCCTTATTATTTTCTGGATTTCCTCAGTGTCTGTTGTTATGTACCCCTTCTTGTTTCTGATTTTGTAAATTCTGATATTCTCTCCACCTTTTATTTAGTATAAATGAAGGTTTGTCTATCTTGCTGATTTTCTCAATGAAACAACGAGTTGATTCTTTGTCCTGTTCCCTTTGTTTCTATTTCATCGATTTTAGCCCTCAGTTTAATTATTCCTTGCTGCCTACTCTTCTTGGGTGTGCTCATTTCTTTTTGTTACAGAGCTTTCAGGTGTGCTGTTAAGTTGCTAGTATGAGAGTTCTCCAATTTTTTTATGTAGGCACTTAGTGAAATGAACTTTATTCTTAGCACTGCTTTCATTGTATTCCATAAGTTTTGTTATGCTGTGTATTCTTTATCATTAAATTCTAGAAAATCTTTATTGTTTTTAATTTTTGTCTTGACCTGTTTTTCATTCAATAGAGAACTGCTCAGTTTCCATGAGTTGATAAGCTTTCTGTTGCTTTTTTTTTGTTGCTGATGTCCAGCTTGAATCCATGGTGGTCAGATAGGATGCAGGGAGTTATTTCAATTTTCTTGTATCTGTTTAGACTTACTTTGTGTCCAAGCATGTAATTCAATCTTTTCTGTAATTCATCAATTCTGGAGAAAGTTCTATGAGGTGCTAAGACAAAAGCATTTTCTTTTCTTCTTTTTGTTTATTTTTTATTGGATATTTTATTTACATTTCAGATGTGACCCCCTTTCCCCATTTCTCCCCCACCCAGGAACCTCCTATCCCATCCCCCCTCCTCCTGTTTCTATGAGGATGTGCCCCCACCTATCCTTCCACTCCCACCTTCCCACCCACAAATTCCCCCACACTGGGGCATCCAGCCTTCACTGGACCAAGGATCTCCTTTCCCCCTATTCCCAACAATGCCATTCTCCCCTACATATACAGCTGGGGCCATGGGACCCTCCCTATGTGCTCCCAGGCTGGTGATTTAGACCCTAGGAGCTCTGGTTGGTTGGTATTGTTGCTCTCCCCATGGGGCCACAAACCCTTTCAGCTCCTTCATTCTTCTCTCTCACTCCTCCATTGGGAACCCCATGATCAGTTCAATGGTAGCATTGCTCATGGTGGGTTAGGTCTTCCCACTTCAATAATTAATAAAGAAATCCCACAGACTCGCAAACAGACCAATCTGCTGGAGGCATTTTCTCAGTTGAGGCCCTATTTTCCCAGATGACCCTAACTGTGCCAAATTAACAAAATACTAATCTGCACAAGTGTTAACTAACAGAACTTCTCATGGTCTCTGTGATGCAATATTCCAGAACCAGGCATACCTAACTGGTAGGGCCTTCTTGGTATTCAAAAAGAGTCTTTTTCTTGACATTTTTATTGTTCTTACATAGCACTTGGTTTTTTTTAATTATAAAGCTCTGAGAAGTTAGGGTTTTGAATCTGTGGAATAAGAAATAACCCATGCCAACACTCTCTCCTTGCCCACTGTGATTCTCCAGGCCATCCCAGGAGCAACCAGATTAAATAGGTGTGATCTGAACCAAAGCCTAAAGGCCATTTTTTAAGGCTTTGAAAAAGAAAAGCCCAAACCAAGAACAATCTTTGTGTAATCTCTTGATAATATTTCCATTACCAACAGTTAATGAGTCAAAAACTGTCTTTATGCAACAGTGAAAAAGAAATGTTTGCTGTTCCTGTGACTTTAAAACTTGAAGAAAATGAAAACATTTCCAGCAAGAATTCTGTAAAAAGGACACCTAAACTGAAACATGTTGAATATTCAGAGGAAGTCGTAGGGACCCAAAATACCACTCGGAAGCACTTGAATCCGTCTGTATCTTCTCACTGAGGTGGTCTGTGGGATGCAGAGTTTCACTCTAAGATGACCTTCCCAACTTCCAACTTGACTGATTCGTCATTCTGATTAATAAGAGATTTTTTCCCCTTCTGAAAACTGCATTGTCCTCTACAGATCTCACAGAGGTCATGGCAGAGTGGTCTGGGACGCAAAGGAGCTCTGTGGCTTGGAACGACCCAAGCCACACTGAATTTCTCTAGATAGACACTAAATTGTCAGCAAAGGAAGGTCCCATGAGCCTCTGAAGTCACTGGTACTGTGAACAGGTACAGGGACAGGGCACAGAATCAAAGAGGCTTTACATTCTCGAATTATCTGTCCACAAAACTATGTATACCTCCTGATAAGCAGAGAACTCAGTTAAATAACTGAGTCTCTCTCCACCCAATTCTGAATGAATTCTCTGGAACAACCTGGTTTTGAGAGAATTAGCTGGACTCCAGGCTCCGCCCCCACATCTGCTTCCTATTTATAAGGTTCCATCTGCATCTTATGTTAAAGCCCAAGAATACAGAAACGTAATGCCCAAAGATTACAAGATGGTGTGGACTGAAGCTGAGGCATGAGCATCAATATCTCCTCAACACTGCATGGCAGAACCAGCCGAGGACTGGTATGCCATTTCTATCAGAATGTGGAGGGGAAGGAGAGGAAAGATGGAGAAGAGGATCACTTCCTGCTTTGACCCAACCCTTCTCCATTCATTCTGAGAAATCAAGACAAAAGCATCAAGGGCTTTGTCTCATCCACCAAAAGACTAGATATTAGTGAGCGCCATCTACCCTCACATATCCATTAACTTTGTAAAAAGAAGTTTGCGGTGATTATATTGATTTTTTTACACTCTAAGAACAGGATACTGAAGAGACGTTATTGACATAGAAAATTAAGACTGGATAGAGGGCATAGAGTTAAACAACTTAACAAAAACTTAGCTTTGTAATATGGTCACATACACCCTATTAGTTTTATTCCTTTAAAGAATAATGCACGATACGGATGATGTATGTGAGTGAAATGGGCCTGTTGTCGGATACTCATCGAGGCTAGGGTAGGAACCATGAGATAAATATTGTGAGAATATACTAAGCATTCCAGGAAAAACTGTGACAGAGTAGGATGTCTTGATGTGTAAGACTTCATGTTGAGCAAGATTACAGTTTTTCTAGACACAAGTCTGTAACCTGGGAAATACAGCTTAACCATGGTTTTTGGTTACACAAGAAAGAAATATGCATAAGAAGCAAGTGAAAACAAGAAACACAGCTCGTTGGAAGCAGGAAGTCCAAGTGTCTTTCAAAGTATTGTGAGGACACAGACATATCTAGGAACTGACACAGCCACCGGAAACTTGTGGCCAATGGTGAGACCAATGGTGATGATCAGTAGAGATGACCAGGGTAGCAAAAATGTCCTGTTCATAATTTGCTGCCACACATTGGGCATTGACTAAATATTAGAACTCTGCTAGGAAAGCTGTTAGTGGCTGGTCTATTTCTAGAGCCATGCAAATGATATTGTTATGTTCCTCATAAGACAATGCATTCTCACACTCATCTTAAGATAAATAAACTGAGGCTCAGAAACTGATTTCTTCAAGGGCAAGCACAGGTCATTACTGGGTATCCAGGAACAAAAAACTTCTCAATGAGGGCCATGCATAATAATGAAGCAGTAAGAAAACAAAAAACAAAAATCGTTGTTCTAAGTATCTATTATAGATCGGGTAGAATGATGTTTCTTAAGCAAAATCCTTATCCGCTAGTTCTTTTCAGTTCAGCGTTCAGGGTGTCTGGCATTCTGTGGCAGACACAGGGATGTGTCAGACAGACCTGCAAATTGAAGGAGGAACTCTGTTACCTCGCAGCTTTGACTGTGGTGAGTCCCCAACCCTCCAGCAGCATCAGGGTTGGCCTCATATATGGGCACATCATTGTTTCTTTTAAGATCTAATTTAAATCCAGGAACTGGAAAGAACTGAGGAGAGGTAACATAATGGTGGAAGACCATAAACCTGAAGCTGATGGGCATCTCTTATTCCAAGTCCCCTTCCAAGCGGGTCAGATCTCAGGAGCCCAGCTTTGCTAGCAGACTTCTCCCTTGGCTCAGTTCTGCTTCCACCTCTCCTTTTCACAAAGGCAGAAGAACCTTAATAAACATTCACGCACCACAGTCCCACACAGTCACTGCTTCCGGAGAACACAGCTGGCAAGCCCAAATGCATTGAATTTGTTGGACAAGTCTGATAAATAAAGTGTTGTAAGTTAATTAGATTCATTTACGGTTTTAATTTAAAAATTAATTAAAATATTTTCCACAACTAAGAGAAAATATACCCTAACGACTGAAAGTGTACAGGTTAGTTAGGGGTCTGGTCTTCATATTTGCACTTCAGTGTTTGTAAATAGCCCTGTCATGGTTTACCTCTGATTGCACCTTGACAAGATTTGGAATTATCTAAGAGTCACACCTCTGGATGTACTAAGAGGAATAAAGAGGGTCATTATATATTGATAAATGGAACACTTTATCAAGAATGTATAATGATTATAAATATACAAATACTGAATATTGTTGCATGAAACAAACACAACAGGATGGAAAGGATGGAGAGATATAGATTCAATAATAGCGGGTAGCTTGAATAGCTCATTCTTATCAACAGATAGATCTATCAAAACAGCAACTATGGGGTTAAAGAGAACCATAGACCAAATAGACCGAATCATTATTTATAGAACTTCGCATCTAACAGCTACAGGATATACATTCCTCTGAGCAAGCAACTCGTGAAACTCTCTCCAAAGGAGATCATATTTTAGGAATTTGGGAAGTCATAACAAATGAAAAAAAATTAGGTTATTGTCTTGTATCTTATTCAGTCATAATGGAATACCCAAAGAGAAGGAAAAATAAGGCCAGCAAGCTAATAAAGGGAATTTTTATTGTTCTCTGCTCAACTGAGAATGGAAGATATATGTTGTGCATAGAAGGCTGGTGCACGGATAGCTCTTTTGCTTTCTGAGACTCATTTATTCAGAAAGAGAGAAAAGTGAAGCCAAGTTCACGAAACAGCCAGGAAGACTAAGCCAATCCAAGGTAGATATGACTTCTTTAGTCTCAAGGCTGCTAGTACATGAATTTTCATTCTGGCTTTCTTCACCCCTGTGATAATAGAAAGATACATGATGGCAGAAGCAGTAAAGCTGAGAATCTGCAGTGAGTCTTTCTACTAATCATGGTTATTTTTATCATTGCTGTCATGGACAAAGATGACGTTTCTGCTTGAAGTTGGCACAGTGTTTCTTTCAGCCTCACAGTCAGGGCTCCCTGGTTTTCTTTGTTCTTGTGCTGTTACTGTGTTGTTAGTTTCAATTAGTTTCTTAAGACAAATTATATTGGCACACCCGCTGCCAAAGTCAGGGATTGGCAGACTAAATTTCTCCTTCATGACCCAAACTGGGCAAAGGAAATGTTTTTGCCATTATCAAATTCAAGACACTTTACATGTGTTCTCAGAAAGATCTTTTCATAAATGGCATCTCTGACTTTCCTTTAACATTTCCCTCCTTAAGATCTGATTATGATCATTTTAAATGTAGGAAATTTTACCTGTTTTATGTTAGTGTCTTATCCAAGGTCAAATTTCTTTCTCATGTGTGCCTAGCAGGTCATACACAGGCAAGCAGTATCTCCTTACCCATGATGCGATCTATATATACATTTTTACTCTCTAAATATTTTGTGCCCTTGTGGTGATAGAAAGATCCTCTCACAGCTAAGTTAAGGTTTTGCTGCGAACCTTTCTACTAATCATGAGTATTTTTATAATTGCCGTGAGAGACACAATGACGTAGTACATGAACTCAGAAACAGGCTGAATAATTCTAAGGCTTTTTCTCACACTCCCAACAATGCTGATGGTTCATGGACAAGTGAAATTTGTTTTCTTCTGCTCATCCTCAAAATTCTGACCAATTGTGAAGTGCCCTCCACCTGGATCACATCACCCCTGCTAAGCCATCCTCAATCCATTAAATATTTTCCCACCAATGTACATCTTTGTTTCCCATTCTCTGTTACCAAGTTTTTGAAAGAGATGGAGGGGTTGTTCCCTAACTGTACTTGGCCATTTAAGTTCTTTTCCTTCTTACTCTTGTTCCCACAAACTCACCACATCTCCAGTTCACCTCTGACCCCCACACCATCCCAGCCATTTCATCACGAACTTGGCTTGAGTGAGTAGAATGATTCATGGAGCCATAAAACTTCGTGGAGGTGACATTAAAGGTCAACTAATTCAACCCCCAACTAAGTGGAAAAAACAGCTCGTATTTTCATTCTTCCTTCCCTGCTTTCTCAAATTCAGCCACAAATAGAAATGGTACCACTCACTATCTTAAAATTGCTTGCTTTGGATGTGTTTTTAACTAAGGTGGATTTTTCTTTCTCTCTAAGATAGCCGAAGTAGGATCCAGCCAACACTAGACACCGGAATACAGATAAGGAAACATCCAAAGAGAAAAATAAATAGTTCTTAAAATTATCATTCTCACCATATAGAGTTGCTCACTCCACTTTAAAAGTGTTCAAAGACCAGTAAGGTGGCTCAGACAACCTAAGTTTGATACTGGAACCTTAGTAGAAGGAGAGAAGTGATATGCAAGTTGTTCTCTGCCCACTACAAACACACCAGACATGAGTATACACACACACACACACACACACACACACACACACACAAATGAGCAGAATATAATAAAAATATTTTAAGTGTTCAAAGGTGAAGAAATATGTTTATTCCATTTGCTCCACTTATTCCATGGATAATGAAGAATTAAAAATAGAAACATTAGAATACAAAGTACAAAAAAACAGACCAAAAAATTACTACATGCATACATCTATGGACTGAAGCAATGGCTCAGCAGTTAAAAGCATTGGATGATCTCCTAGAAAACCCAGGTCAATTGCTGAGAATCCACATGGTGGCTCACAACCATTAGTTATTCTAGTCCCAAGGGGATCCAACACCTTCTTCTGGCTTCCCCGGGCACTGCACACATGTAATGTAAACAAATCACCCATATACATTAAATTTTCTAAATGAAAAAAAAAATCACTATATATACAATGTATATCTCTAAACTTGGGCAAATTTAAGCTTATATATGTCAGCTGTCTAGCCATTTAGAAAATAAAAATTAATGTAGTCTAACACTATAACAAAGATTCCAAATTCATCATATGTCTCAATGTACCAAATGAAATCCTTATTGTACTAAAATAAAACATTTATTGAATTCCTTTCTAATCTGAATGTCAGCAAACACTTTATTGTCTCAAACTCAGACCCAGTGAAAGAAAAGATTGATAAATACAATGCTCTATTTTTTAAGTAAAATAACATTGGAACAAAACCCAAAACATATTCAAAACCAAGATCAAGAAGCAATCAAAGAATTACAACAAAATATTTGCAACATATGTTATTCATATATACATTGTCCTGGCTAGGTTTATGTCAACTTGACACAAGCTAGAGTCAGCAGAAAGGAGGAAAACTTAATGAGAAAAAAAAACTGCCTTTTTGAGATCCAGCTGTAGGAAATTTTATTAGTTATTGATGGGGAAGGTTCCAGCCCATTGTGGGAAGTGCTATAGCTGGGCTGGTAGTCCTGAATTCTACAAGAAAGCAGGCTGAGCAAGCCATGAAGAACAAGCCAGTAAGTGGCACCCCTCCATGACCTCTGCATCAGCTCCTGCCTCCAGGTTCTTGCCCCATTAGAGTTCCTGTCCTGACTTCCTTCTGTGATGAGATACAAGTGGAAGTATAAGTCCAATAAACCTTTTTCACCCCAAGTAGCTTTGGTCATGGTGTTTCATTGTAGCAATAGTAACCAAACTAAAACAGGTTAGTACCAGGTGTAGGGTATTTCTGTGACAGACCTGACATGGGACTTTGGGCTAGAAAAGCTCGGTGAGCTGTTCTGTAGGAGCTTGGAAGATAAGAATGATCAGAACAGTATAGACAATGGAAGCCTGACTTCGGACATTTCAGAGGGAAAATTAAAGACTTTTTCAGAGCCATTTGTTATTTCAAATTAAAATTCTGTGGTTCTAGCAAAGCCTTTGGCAAATAAATTGGCTGTGGTGATGCATACTTGTAATGAGTATGAAGAGACAAGGAATATTAAAGGCTCAATGTCTCTACCCTTCAAGAGTATCTGCAGTCATGTAAATATGCCCACATGGACACACACATAAAATGTGTGTACACATGTGCACTTGAAAAATTTAAAGTAACCCACGTAAATATTTAAAGAATAATGAACCCAGTCTCTGCTTAAATCCTACTTTCATGTGTGAATAGGAATTTAATTTCTCCTATCCAAATACTAACCAAGCTCAAGTCTGCTTAGTTCCCAAGATCCAGTTCATTCAGGGTAGTATGGTCATAGTCAAAAACTAACCTAATACTGCATTTGTGTCATATTGACTTGAGATCATGCCTATGGTTATTAACTACTGTTTGATGTGGAAGGGTCCATCCCACAGTGGGTAGTACCCATGACTAGGCAGTACTGGGTTGTGTAGGAAGGCAAGCTGAGAAAGCCATAGAAAACAAACCAGTAAGTGAAATGCCTCCACGGTCTCTGTTTCCAGGTTGCTGCCTTGAATTCCTGCCTTGGCTTCCTTAATGAAAGTTTGTAACCTGTAAGTTTTATATAATAAATAAACCCTTTCCTCCCCATGTAGGTCAGCATTTTATTACAACAATAGAAAGCAAGTGAAAACAATGGGGAAATAATATACATTGACTTATTAATAGCAGCTGGTTGAGAATTATTAGTCCATTCAGACTAAGCCAGATACTAAGCAACAGTAATCTATTATCACCTAGTTCCAAAGGGAATTGTGCTTTTGTGTGTGTGTGTGTGTGGATATGATGTCAGAGTCCAGCAGAGTGAAGAACTGGTCAAATAGGAAACATCTTAGCATGAGCAAAAGATAGATATTTATAAGTGATCGGGGAGAGGGTGATAAACAATTTTTATAAAGGAAAGAGAGAGAAAAGAGAAGAAAAAAGAAAAATGTCTATGAAAAGAGAAGATGAACAATGTGTGTGTGTGTGTGTGTGTATGTGTGTGTGTGTATATGTGTGCACACGTGCGCATGCGCACACGTGCATGCACATGCATGTAAATAGACAAATTGGGTATGTCACACTAAACCCCAACACATCATGAATTCTATTTATTTGGTTCCTGGCACCTACATGGTGTCACACAATCATCCATAACTCCAGTTCTCAGGAATCTGATGCCCTCTTCTGGCTGCCATAGACACAAGGCATGTTGATGTTATACATAAACACATGTAGGCAAAACACTCATAAACATAAAATAGAACATAAATATAAAATAAAATATATCTAAAAAATTAATACACAAATGTGTCTTGGTCTTCTAATATAAGCTGTGTGGTTTTTCAACCAATTGTTCCTCTTATAAAAGTAAAAATAATACATGTATGTATGTATTAGCTAATTTTTTCTCTTTTAAAAAACAATGAAATACAAAGTATTTCAAACAACAAAAAAGACTCAAGAGCTCATGTAATAGTAAATTCAACGTAGATATTTAAGTCTTTTTCTGTGATTTTTCTGGTTATGCCCTTTACCTTGTTACTATCTTCTCAAAATGAGCCAATAGGGATGGATGGGTTCATGTGTTCTAACTCCCAATTCTTCATCTGCTCACTGGTCGAACCTTCCCTGAACCAACAGTACTGGGATAGGACCTGATGCCTTTATGTACATAAGCCTGTAGCACACTAATTCACACCCTCCCCTGGAGTGGAGTCACCTTGATTCCACCAAAATCAATGGGTATGATACAGTGAAGAAGTCTGGCACATCAAGAGAAAAACGTGGGAATGAGGATATAGCTCAGCAGTAGAGCTCTTACCTTGCATGTACACGACCCTGGGTTGGATTGCCAGAACTCCAGAAGCAGAAAAAGTAACAGAAAATGCCAACACAGCAGGTAGGGAGGGAAAGTAGTAAAACATGCTAGAAAGAAAAGTAATGCCCATTAAATTATCATCACAACTCGCATCTTTAACCGAGATTTTTGACATACAAAAAGAGTTTTCTCAGTCTGAATAACATAAAAAATAATGTGAGGCACAGAAATACAATATAAGCTTATTAGAAACAAGTCAGTTACTGGGGAAACAGCTTAGCAATTCACCAAACACAGGCAAGAAGGAGCAGGAGGAAAGGAGAAGTAGAGAAGAAAGGGAAGAAAAATAGATTTAAAATGCCTCCCAAACGACTTATGGTCTCTGGTTATTTGAATAAAATGGCCCCCATAGACACACAGGGAGTAGCACTATTAGGAGATGTGGCCTTGTAGGAGTAGGTGTGGCCTTGTAGGAGTAGGTGTGGCCTTGTAGGAGTAGGTGTGGTCTTCTTGGAGGAAGTGTGTCACTGGGGTGTAGGCTTTGAGGTTTCAGAAGCTTAAGCCAGGCCCATTGGATCACTTGCTATTCCTGCTGCCTGCTAATTCGGATGTAGAACTCTCAGATACCTTTCTAGCACCATGTGTGCCTGTGTGCCACCATGACAATAATGGACAAAACCTCTGAACTGTAAATGACCCTCGGTTAAATGTTTTCCTTCGTAAGAGTCGCCATAGTCAGGGTGTCTCATCACAGCAATAAACACCCTTACCCGTTCTCTTTCTAAATTAATCAAAGTTGCACAGTTTTTAAGAAATCCTAAAACGTAAAACATGATCAATGCCCACGAATTAAAGATAATATTTCTATGAATGTATTCAAGGCTATTATGACATGAACAAATAAAAATATTATTTATGATAGTCGAAATCATTAAGTATAAATGAATAATATGCATCAAATTTCTCTTACTCTTTTAGAAATAGTGGCTTTATTTTCCCCAAAGTATTCAATACTACCTTCCTAACTCACTAGTGACTCAAGAGTCTCTGATTTAGAACTATAGTCAACAGTTACTCCCTAGGAACCCAATGGCCACACTGGCTAGGGAAACAAGTATGCAATCCTCAGATCTTCAACCTCCCTCCTTTCCTCTAAATGCAATTCCCTAGTCTCATCCCCATCTCTGCAGCAGACCACCTGCTCTGGCCTCGCCTTTCTCTCTGCCCCCATCTCCACAAAACTTCCCATACATCCTTTCCCACTACAGCACCACCAAACTCTGCACTGATTCCCCCAGGAAACTGGCAGCCAAAGAAAGCAGGTGGGTTATCTTCAGACCTTCACTCTCCTCCATGTCCAATACCACGGTCTCATCCCCAGTTCTGTAGCAGACTACCTGCTATGGCCTCCCATTTTACTGTGCCTCCATTCCCAGGAAATATGTAGATGTTGGTGGTGCATCCATCCTGCTTTCCTCCCTCCTGTGGACCTACTCAACATTTCTAGTCCATCTCCCTCCCTAACACCAAGAAACTCTTTCTAACCTGAAACCCAGAGTGGCCACACGTGGCAGGATCTCAGAACCATTATCAACCAGGCAACTCACAACCAACGTACTCAGAAAAAAAAAAAAAAATAGTGAGGACAACAGAAATGAAGGACTGGACACCCACCCAGCAAAGATAAAACCTGATATCATCACCTAGAATTAAAACCATCCCAGCCCCAGATACTTAGACACCAGCCCCAAAACATAATAAATAACAGCTGGAACAATGTGTCTCCACCAAAGCCCAGCAACCCTACTACAGCAAGAACTGAGAATTGCAACATAGCTGAAGTACCAGACAAAGACTTCAAAATAGCCTTTCTGAATGTATTACAGGCCCTTAAGGTGGAAATGAATAAATCTCTTAAAGAAATCTATAAAACAGAACCAAACAGTGGAAGGAAATGAAGAAAAGAGTTCAAGACTTGCAAGAGGAAATAGAATCAATAAAGAAAACGCAAACTCAGGGAAAACTGGAAATAAAAAAAAAATTTTAAGGAGTTTGAACAGGAACCTCAGAGGAAAGGCAGGAACACAGGATACAGGAGATGGAAGAGAGAATCTCAGACACTGATGACAATAAATAACAGCTGGAACAATGTGTCTCCACTAAAGTCCAGTAATCCTACTAGAGCTGAGATAGATAGAAGAAATGAATACCTCAGCCAAAGGAATGTTAAATCTCCAAAAAAAAAAAAAAAAAAAAAAAAAAAATCCAAGCACAAAACATCCAGGAAATCTGGGACACAATGAAAAAGAAATCTACAAATAATACCAATAGAAGAAGGAGAAGAAACCCAGGTCAAAGACACAGAAAATATTTTCAAAAAAAATCATAGAAGAAAATTTCCCCAACCTAAGAAGGAAACATCTAATGATGTACAAAAAAGTGCCAAACAAGAAATATACTAGACCAGAGAAGAAATTCCCCTGACATATGAGAATCAAAACACTAACTGAACAAAACAAAAACAAAAAAAAAATACTAAAAGCTGAAAGGGAGCAAAGCCAAATAGCATATAATGGCAGACCTATTAGAAAAACATCTGACATTTCAATGGAACTATAAAAGTCAGTAAGGCCTGGAAGAATGTTGTACAAAGATACCACAGATGCCAGCCCAGACTACTATACCCAGCAAAACTTTCACTCTCAGTAGGTGAAGAACAAAACATCCATGATAAAACCAAATTTAAGCAGTTTCTGTCTACAAATCCAGCCCCATAGAAGGCACTAGAAGAAAAACTTCAACCTGAAGAGGCTAACCACATTCAAAAAAAACACAGGAATAATATCAGACCAGCTAATCAAAGAAAGAGGAGAAAATGCACACCACAGAAACAGAATAACGGGTGGGGGAAGTAATGTTTATTGATATCTCTCAACATCAACGTTTCCAATTCCCCATCTACAAGACAGACTAACACATTGGTTCAAATACAGGATCCATATTTCTGTTGAATCCAAGAAATACATCTTAACATCAAGGATAGACATAATCTCGGATAAAAGGATGGGAAGAATATTCAAAACAAATGGACTTAAAAAGCAAACTGGTCTAGCCATTTTAATACCTGACTAAAAAAGGACCAAACCAAAACTAAGCAGAATACATAGTAAAGCATTACATACTTATCAAAGGAAATATCAACCAAGAAGATATTGTAATTTGTAACACTATTCACCAAACACAAAGGCACCTAAGTTTCTGAAAGAAACACTTCTACAGAGTAAATCACATATTGACACTCTCACACAGTGATAGTGACTTTAATATCCCACTCTCACCAATAGACAGATCAACCAATCCACCCTCCCCCCCAAAAAAATGCTGGAACTAACAATATAACCAAAGGGGACCAAACAGATATTTACAAAACATGTCATCCAAACACAAAAGAATATATCTTCCTCTCAGCAGATCATGGAACTTTCTCCACAACGGACCACATACTTGGACACAAAGCAAATTTCAACAGACACAAGAAAATTGAAATAACACCTTTCATCCTGTCTGACTACCATACATTAAAATTGGATAGCAACAACAACAGAACAATAGAAAGCTTATAAACTCATGAAGAATGAACAACTCACTACTGATTGAAAAATCAAGAAATTAAAAAATATTTAGAATTTAATGAAAATGAACACACAAACATACCCATATTTATGGGACACAATGAAGGCAGTTCTAAGAGGCAACTTTCATAGCACTAAGTGCCTACATTTAAAAAAAAATTAGAGAGATGTCATATAAGAAACTTTAATAACATACCTGAAAACTCTATAATGAAAAGAAGAAATCCACATCCGAAAGGAGTAGCAAGATCTCATCAAACTCAGGGCTGAAATCAATAAAATAGAAACAACAACAACAAAAATCAATGAAACAAGAGTTGGTCCTATGAGAAAAATCAATAAAATTGACAAACCCTTAGCCAAATTAACTAAAAAGCATGGATAGAAGATCCAAATTAATAAAACTAGAGATAAATGAGGGGGTATAACAGCACACACCAAAGAAATCTAGAAAATCTTACTTTAAGACTAAGACATAATTTAAAAACATGTTACCCCAATTGGGAAATCTTTAAAAAAAAAAAAAAAAAAAAAAAAAAGTGCTAAATTCCTTGATATACTCAACCTACCAAAATTAAGTAGAGACCACATTAGCAATTTAAACATATCTAAAATCCCTAGTGGACTAGAAACAGTCATTAAAACTCTACCAACACCAAAAAAATAATAAAAGCTAGACAGATTAGCACAGAATTCTACCAGATTTTCAAAAGGAGTTAATTTCAATACGTCTCAAATTATTCCTACACTAGAAACAGAAGAAACGTTGTTCAATGTTACCCTGATACCCAAACCACGTAAAGACACAACAAAGAAAGAGAATTACAGGACAATTTTCCTCATAAGCTTAGAAGCAAAATTTCTCCATAAAATACTTGCAAACTAAATCAAAGAATACATTAAAAGTATCATCCGCCATCATTAAGTGGTCTTAATCCTAGAGATGCAGGGATATGGTTTAACACATAGAAATTGGTAAGTGTAATCCACCACATAAACAGATTGACAGATAAAACCAAATGATCATCTCATTAGATGCAGAAAAGGGCTTTGAAAAGTTCAAGGTCTCTTCATAATAATCATAATTCACAATCTGAAATGATTATGAGTACAGATCCTGAAAAGATTATAATACAGGTGAACATGCATCAACATAATAAAGGCAGCTTACAGCAAAAACACAACCAACATCAACTTACACAGAGACAAACTGAAAGCATTTCCACTAAAATCACGAATAAGAAAAGGTTTTCACTCCTCCATAATCTATTCATTTTAGCACTTGAAGTCTTAATTAGAGCAATAAGACAACTAAAGGAGATCAAGGTGATATAAACAAGAAGGAAGGAAGTCAAAGTATCTTTATTTGCAGGTGATATGATTATATAGATAAGTAACCCCAAAAATTCCACCAGGAAACTCCTACAATTGATAAACACTTTCAGCAAAGTATCGGGATACAAAATTAACAAACAAATTCCATAGCCCTCCTATGTAAAATGACAGGCTGAGAAAGAGGTCAGGAAACAACACCTATTTTAGTAACCTTAAAAAATATAAAATACCTTAAAGTAACTACAGACAATCAAATGGAAGACTCGTATAATAAGAACGTTAGGACACTGAAAAAAAAATTGAAAAGGATGTTAGAAGATAGAAAGATCTCACATGCTCATGAATAGGTAGAATTAATATAGTAATAATGGCCATCCTTCCAAGCAATCTATAGATTCAATGCAGTCCCCATTCTTCACAGAAGCTGAAAGGATAATTTTCAGGTTCATATGAAAACACAAAAATCATGAGCTAGCTAAAACACTCGTGAATGATCAAAAGAGCTGCTGGAGCTATCACCATCACCATCCTTAAATTGTACTACAGAGCTATAGTGATTAAAACGTTGCAAAAACAGACATGTTAATCAATGGAATATAATTGAAGATGTAGACATAAATTCACACACCTGTAGATACCTGATTTTTTATAAGAAGCCAGAAAACCCATTAAGAAAAAGACAACACCTTCAACAAATGGTGCTGGTCAAACTGAATGACTGCCCATAGAAGAATGCAGATAGATCCAAACCCTGCACAACACCCAGCTCCCATGGATCAAGACCTCAACATAAGGCCATATATGAATCTGGTAGAGGAGAAAGTAGCAATAGTCTTGAACTCATTAACATAGAAAAAAGACAGAGCAACAAAAGCACAGGAACTAAGAATAAATTAATAAATGAGACTTCAAGAAACTGAAAAGCATTGGTAAAGACAAGGGACACCATCATTCAGACAAAGCGACAAGTTACAGAATGGAAAAAGAATTTATCAACTACACATCCCAATAGAGAGCAAATATCTAAAATATATAAAGAACTAAAAAATAAAATAAATCAAGAAAACAAATAACTAAATTTAAAAATGGGGTACAGATTTAAACAGAGAATTCTCAAAGGAAACTCAAATGGCTGAGAAGCACCTTTAAAATATTCAACATCCAGGGCTGGAGAGATGACTCAGCGGTTAAGAGCACTGACTGCTCTTCCAGAGGTCCTGAGTTCAATTCCCAGCAACCATATGGTGGCTCACAGCCATCTGTAATGGGATCTGATGCCCTCTTCTGGTGTGTCTGAAGACAGCTGCAGTGTTCTCATATACATAAAATAAATAAATCTTAAAAAAAAAATTCACAAAAAAATATTCAACATCCTTAGATATCAGGGAAATGCAAATCAAAGCTACTGTGAGATTTCATTTTACACTCATAAGAAGGGCCAAGATTAATAAAACAAACGACAGCTCATGCTGGCTAGGATATAGAGTAAGGGGAACACTCATCCATTGCTGCTGGGAGTGCAAACTTCTACGGCCATTCTGGAAATCAGTGTGATGGCTCCTCAGAAAGATGAGCATCAATTTATCTCAAGATTCAGTATACCACTCTTAAGATACTTCATCCTACTACAGAGACACTTGCTCAACCATATTCACTGATGCTCTATTCCTAATAGTCAGAAATTGAAAACAACCTAGATGTCCATCAATAGATGAATGGATAAAAAAAAATGTGGTACATTAACAGAATGGAATGTTGCCCGGGTATTTTAAAAATGAAACCATGAAATTTGCAGGTAAATGGATGGAACAAAAAAAAAAAAAAACAAAACCTGAATGAGGTAACCCAGACTCAGAAAGACAAATATGGAATGTATTTACTTATATGTAGATGTTAGCTCTTAAGTCATTGATAACCAAGCTACAATCTGTATAACCACAGAGGTTAGGTAGAGTTTAAAGGACTTGAAGGGGGGAATACAACAGATAGTTATAGATTGAAAAGGTGGTGTGGTCCGGGCAGGAAGGTCGAATGGGGAGGAGGTGAGAAAAAGGGTAGAAGGGAGGGAATACTAGGAGGGACAGCAAAAGCTAAGGGCCATTTGAGGGGTTGTATGGAAACCTAGTATAGTAGAAGCTTCATGGTATATTTCATATATGAAGGCAATCTAAATGAAATATCCAAATAATGAAGTAGACAGAGACCCAACTGGACATTGTCACCAAATGAAGCTTCCAGTACTGGGAATGGATTATTTTACTTAAGTCCTTCACCAAAGGAGTCCCATGGGAACCCCAACCAACCCAGACTATTGCCAAGGCTATCAGTTGTTCAAACTGAAAATAAGGCCCTGTTGCTGAAGGCAACACCTGCAAAACTCACTGAACATGGAGAAGTCAAGCTGAGGACCTGCCCAGGGCCTTCATTCCAGCTGACTAGTATTCATGGTCTAAAAGGAGAAAGGTAAACACCAACCCAGCTACAAACCCTTCTATCTACAATGGTGACCAGCCGGCAAAATAAGCTGGTCCATTAGCAGCACAAAACTTGTGGGAGTAACCAACAAAAATCTGATTGGATTTAAGGCCTATTCTGTGAGACGCAATTTATCTCTGATACTGCTAGGTGGCCAAGATCCTGAGACTTGATAGTCCAGAGACCTAAGGAGAACCCAAATACTACTGGTCTGCTAAAGGGAGAGAGCAGTAAAATGACTCCCACAGCATTGTGCTGTATTCATAGATCCATGTCTTGCTCAGCCATCACCAGAGAAGCCTCCTCCTGCAGCAGATGGCATCCACTGCCAGACAGCATGCAGAGAGATAAGACTTTGGGACACTGTCCCAAGAACAGATACCTCCATCAAATTCCTGGCCTCGTGGCTCAGGGAACCCCCAGAAGAGGAAACAGAAAGAATGTAAGAGCCAGAGGGGATGGAGGACACCAAGAAAACAAGGTAGTGTTGATTCCATCCTGTTGAGTGCTTTGTGCTAAGAAAGTCCACGGTACTTTGCCAGCACTATAATTTAGCGAAACAAGAAATAAAAGCCACACATAGAAAAATCGAAGCATTGTGGAAAAAAAAAAAAACCTAGGGGATTAGCTTTATAAAGCCATCAGTCCAGGAAGAAAAGGCACCCAGTGCTAGAAGCTTTTTCTGAACAGACGTTTGTTGCCACTTAGGAATGAAAGGAAAAGAAAACTGATACTGAATTATGTAATACTAGGAGTTCCACATTTAACTTAATTGATCTTTAAATCAAATCAGTGAGCTACATTTTTTCGGATAGAAAACGAAAAGAAAAATTAATGTGGCTTAAATAACATAGGCTTTGACAGAGGGAAGAATTTAGCCCAGTCTGCATGATTCCAAAATTAATGCTCTTTCCAGGACACACACAAAGTAGAAGAACAAAGGCCACCAATCTAATAACAGTTTCTTTCGTCTAGGATTTTGTCTTATCTTTGCAGAGAGCAGAAGAAAAACAGACTTTCCAAATGAATCGTTCTTTTAATACCCTCCCAGCATACCAGTGTTCAGGTCCCCCTTGCATATTTGAACTGTGCATAAAGAGTTAGAATTTGATCATTCACAAGAAAGATCCATTTTAAGATAGTAAGTGATTCACTCCTATCTATCCAGTGCTAATCACAAAACACATATCAACTACCCTTTCCCATCACACGTGCTATGACATCACTACCATGGGAAGAATCCTAAAACTAAAGAAAATCTGTAGATTCCTCAGGAGAGGGGTGGGAGCAGGCATGGCTTTGGAAACTGTATATAGACAGCCAACACAAAAGCCAACCTAAAACTCAAAAATATGTCACCTATGTGCATACTAAAATTGCTAAAGATTTGGTTCTGTACAATTCCATACAATTCTGATGTATTGAGCCAGGTGTGTTAGCACATGCTTGAACCTCAGCATTTTAAGGCATGGAATTGCTTTAAAGTTATAAAAAATGGGGTGCTGACAGATATACAAAAAAATCAATTACAATTGAACAAAAACAGCAAGCAGACGCAATGTTACTATAATCTCAAATAAGGGCAAATTCTCCAGAGGGCCAACACACCTGTATGTACGTTTAACTATTCACAAAGACAAAAGGACATGGTAATGGCTCATTGGCAAAGT
Organism: Mastomys natalensis; assembly: GCA_021653895.1. Classification (NCBI taxonomy): domain Eukaryota; kingdom Metazoa; phylum Chordata; class Mammalia; order Rodentia; family Muridae; genus Mastomys; species Mastomys natalensis. Next base: position 397,965 of record JAJTUV010000670.1, read on the forward strand.
AAAATTTAGAATAAAATAATCCCCGAAGAAAAGGTCTCTATGAGGCAGATGAACATTTCTGATTTGGGAAGCACAATCTAGTTTGCCTCTGTCTCTTACTAGAAATACTTGTTTGCTCTCAGGTGATAAGAAGAAAACTTTAATTCTGTCTTACACATTCTTATGAGTAGTCATGGCTACTTTCCAAATCCACAGTCAATATTTAAATACAAGTAATATTCATTTTAGCAAGGCTTTTATGTAGAAGGATATAAGGGGATGCTATCTGACAGTAGCTGAATGATACATGTTATAAAATCCATAAACTTTTGCTAATGAAAGACTTCTGTAGAAAGATGGATTAAACCCAGTGGTTCTAAACATGTAGGTTGGGACCCATTTCACAGGAGTCACTAGGAACACAAAAATAGCAGATATTCACATTAAGTTCATAACAATAGCAAAATCACAGTTATGAATTAGCAGTGAAAATAATTTTATGGTTGGGGGACACCACAACCTGAGGAACTGTATTAAAGGATCACGTGACAGAAAGGTTGAGAACCACTGCTGTAAGCTCTGAGCAAGTAGCAATCTTTAACTGAGAGTATTTAAGCTGGATAAATCCGGGATAGCTAGCTGTGTTGCTGTACTTTGTGTTACTTTGAAGTCAATGAAGCTTAAAATCTCACTTTAGGAAGTTCTCTTAATCATTGAGGGTATAACCATGTTCTGGCTTTAATTATGACATAATGAATTTCTAAACAAATCTGTAAATACTTGTATGCATGTCGTGAAGTAGTTATGTGGGTATTCCACAGAGCAAGTAGTGAAATTTGGTGTGTGTGTGTGTGTGTGTGTGTGTGTGTGTGTGTGTGTGTATTTGTAATTATCTTATATTAAGGAAAACCAAAGAAGTCAATCAGAAGCAGTGTTGCATGAGCAGAGTTCTACCTGACAGTATTCCTCTCTATTAGTTTCTCATCATTGTAATGCATACTTGACATGGACAACACGTGAGTTAGAGAGGCATATTATAGCTCACAGGTTAATTGATTTAAACCTATGGATATTTGGCCCGTTACTTTCGGACCCATGGTGGCATGGTGGGAGCACATGGTACAGAAGATCTATCCTGATAGAGGCTAGAAATCACAAAGTCAGGAAGAGGTTCTATTTCCTAACTATCTAAACACCTCTCAGTTGTGCCACAGGCTGCAGACCAAGTTTTCAAAACGTGGGCCCTTGGAGACATTTAAAATCCACACTATCCCAACCTTTAATAGGAAAATGCACTGAGAAACAATCACCATCAAATATCCCCTTTCCAGAACTGGAGCGATGACCCAGGGGTTAAGAGGCTTGCTGCTCTTGCAGGTGACCTAGAGTTCAGTTCCCTGCACCCACTTGTGGTTCACAACCTTTGTGACTACTGTTCAGGGGTTCTGATGTCCCTTCTGGCCTCTGCAGGTACTGCACACATGTGGTACAGACACACGCAAGCAAAATACTAGCACATAAAATAAAATTAGGCAAGTCTTTTTTAAAAAACAAAATCCTATTTCCGAAGCTGGGGAGTTGGTCTATGAGTAAAGGTATTTTCTGTGTAAGCAGAAACACCTGAGTTTAATCTCCAGCATCCATCTAAAAAGCCCAAGCGATGCCACCAGAGGCCTTTAACCCAACATTGGGGTTGGGTATGGGCAGAGACAGGCAGATCATGGGAGCTCACTGGGCAGTCAGCCTAGCCAAAACAGTGAGTTTCCAGGTCACTAAAAGACCTTCATTCAAGATAATAAGGTAGATAGTAATAAAGGAAGATGCTGATGTTCTTCTCGATCCCCTCTAGACTTCCATGCACATAATTGGGCACAAGCATCCATAAACATACTCACATGCTTGTACCACACACACACACACACCATAACATGATGAAATCCCATTTCCCAAGACACATCTAAGGGCAATGCCACTAAGCTAGCTAAGTAAAAGCAATATGCTTATTATGTCAATAGAACTTGAAGAAAAAGTTCTTAGGTTATCTCTACCCTTAAAAGTCTTTTTTTTCTCCGTATTGAAGCTGCTGCTACAGAAGGCACACACCCACACCCACCCCTTAAATGAATCTTTGCTGTCTTTGTGTATAGCATATAGTTTTCTGACTATCCATGGACTTGACTTTGTCGAACTTTATTTAACAGCTGTTTGTCCAGAGTTCCCTATTGTTTTTCCTACTATTCCAGAGAGAAAGCATTGAATCTAGCTCACCATGTGTCATCCACATTGCTCAGCGGAACATTGCTCACAGGAGCCATTCAATATCTTAGTAGTCAGGAAACAAATGAAGGGAGCACCATCCAAAAACTGTTGCGATGATTAATAAGAGCTGATTTGTCTACTCGGCATGCAAATGTCAGTTCTGAGTAATCGGATCCATAGCTCTTTAGTTTCATTTTTAGATTATTCCCACCACTACCAGCAGCTACCCACACACATACAGCCCTGTCTACCTAGTCCCTACTGTGCTGTTCTCAATCCAGTGTTATAAAAGAGGAGAAAAGCATTTCAGGGTTTAAAATTAAAATCCAGATATTCTTTCCCAAATTGATTCCTCCAAAATAACTTTATGGTTAGAACTTTTAAATTTTGTTCAAAACTCCATTGAATTAACCAGAGTCGGTGCATATAAATATAATTTAGCAACATATCATCAGTTGTGATTTTCTAGGGACACCATTTGAACAACAGAAAGAGCCACTTTCCTTTGCCAGCCCTCCTGCATAACAATTTTATTTCCATTACACTGAAAGTTTCGAAGTACTAAGATCTGATTTCCTAAGGTTCTGCATTTTAAAAACTGTATAATGCAACTGCCTTAAAATGTGGGTTATAGAAGTAAACAAAAGATAAGGAGTTACAGATTCCAAAGTATGATGAATGATGTTTTTTAAGAACAAATGTCCGACCAGTATACAAACTCTATAAATTCTACTGTGCAAGTGGTAGTCAACTAGAAAGCACTCTCAGATTTAAGCTGCTGGTTTGTATTAGTATTACCAAAACCTTTCAAATGCTAACAACTAATCGTGGTAATTTTTAAACTTGCAATTTTGTGCTATATGCATGTATAAATCCTTGTGTTTGTAGAATGACTTATACGTTCATACCCACATAAATCATTTATATATTTTTAGTAACATTTTGTCTTCTGAAGTCAGGCTTTCAAATCTTTCTGGTCTTGTATCTCCTGAATTTATTTGCAGAAGTGCAATGGCCTATTGAGCAGAACACCAGAGCCATCTCTTTAAAAATGCTTAGTCTAGTATTCCCAATATATTCCCAAGCAATTAAATGATTTTGATGCATCAAACCAGAAGACACAAACTGCCATGCTTTGTATTTAACCAACAGATACAGAGAACTAAACAAAGACTTATCTAGTAGAACAAATTTAGCTCTGTCTAGGGTGAAAAACAAACAAACAAAAAGTGTTCTTTTTCTGTTTCTTAAAAGGTCCATATTTCAGCAGGTTTATAAAATACCAAGGCATGAAAATAGCTTGTACTTTTCCCTCCATAGTAAATCTAAAATTAGTGAGTTATTTTCACTCAATATAGGTTTTCTTTTCAGAGCCACACACCAAGTTAGTAATATGATGAGGGTATGAATGTGAACATATCTAAAGGAAATGTTCTGACAGATATGCTAAGAAAAATGTAGACATTCGTTTGTATTCTGTGGGCAAATAATTTTAATGTTCCCTGGCAGTTAATATTTCAAAATGTTTTACTTTCTTCTGGTAATGCCAGCCTAGCAGATTCAGAAATTCTTATCTTACATGATTTGCTTCTTTAAAGTGAAAGCAAGCGCTTTTGCTACAGAGAATCCTCACTTGTTGGAGCACCGTTGAGACTCTGGTTCTGTTAAAGTCAATTAATTAATCCTGACAGCTTACTGGATGGTTTGTTCAGTCATTTAGAGCTATTGTTTTCATGGATACATCCTGCCAGTGTTATTTTCCCTGCTCTAACTAATACAGATACTTAGGAAAAAAATTTAGACAAGAAAGACAATTGTTTCAAATAATTCAACCTTTGAAGCCTGTAACCTAGGCAGCCAGGCAATTTGATTAGAATACAGTTGTTGAATAAAGCTTCTTTATTTTTTGAAATGTTAAGTGTGCTCACTTTTCTGATTATAAAAATTAGAAGTTCATTATGGTTCTCTCTGCCTTGGCCACCAGGATGCTCCAGACTATGAAGGCCTATTCACAGCGGGTGGGTTTGGGCCTTCCTGCTTGGGCTTAGTCACTTCATATCTTCACAGGCTTTTCATGTTGTTTACTCTATTATTCCACTGTAAGTAGAGAGTTCATTGCTTTTAATGAGAAACTCATTCCAAGCCATCTATTATGTATCCACTACATGCCAGGCATCATTTTAGAAGATGGAGATATAGTTAAGAATCATTTTCATGAGAGAAATGAACATATTTCCCGGTGCCTATAAAAAAAAGGGGGGAGGGGAAGAGCTGCTAGTCAAACCAGCATCAAGAACAGAGAAATTTATAGACATCCCTTTGCAGAAAAACCTGCGCCATCAATTTGGCCTCCTGGAAGTTAATATAGTGAGTGCTGATGTCCTCTGACTATTGCTTACTTTAGTATGGAATACTCATTCCTTGCTGCCCAACCCTCTTTTCAAAACTCCTATAATAAAGCCAGTCTGCACCCCTGGGCCTGTGCTGAGTACTAAAAACACTAAGCCTACAGGAAGGAAAAGATTTTAAGTAGATCGCCCCTTTATGGCACATATCAGCCTAAATAACACAATTTCCAGGAAAGGGAGTTTGGGGTTTCCACCCTTGAAGAACAATCGCACCTAGAAGGCCTAGCCATAAATATCATCCACACTGCGCAGCTAACCTGGGAAGAATACTTGCAAAAAGGAAACATTGTTGAAGAGATGATCTCAAGACTAGTGAGCCTGGACTTTTCCCTTGCTTTCAGCTCAGTGTTGTTTTACTGGCTTGGCTATTCCTGTCACAAAGTGACCCTAGACCAGCCTGCTTGCTGCCTGCCTGGGGTTGAAAAGGGTACTGAAATTTACAAGGATCTTGCCCTTGGCCCCCCACTCCCAGGGCACAGCATTCTCACATTTTTTAAGATGGTGCCTGCTCACAATAGCTCTGTAGTCAGGCTAGACAGCTCAACAAGGCTACCCAAAGATTAGCACGTGCTTATCACCTGCCTGGCAATTGCAAATGCCCTTCCTCAGAGAGAGAGAGAGAAGAGAGAGAGAGAGAGAGAGAGAGAGAGAGAGAGAGAAGAGAGGAGACTGAGACTTCTGGATGCTTAAGTTTCAGAAGGGGCAAAGCCCTGGGCTTCCCAGTTTGAAATGTGTACATGTAGACTTCTCAGACTAACATAAAGATCTTTAAATAACAGAATTGTCCTAACATACTCATATATATATATATATATATATATATATATATGTCTCATATATACACATATGAGACAAGCAAATGCTCCAGTAGTTCGTGGTTTTTTATTTATTTATTTTTAAGAAACTGTGAGCAGCATCTCAACGCAAATAAAGAAAACACCACAAGACTCCCTGTGAGAGAAGAAAGCAGCCCAAGAACTATGTATAGATCCAATTCATTCCCAAAATTCTTCAGGAGAATTTTTAGAAGAGCGGTAAAGAAATCACTTCATTAGTTTGTGTGCTAAAATCCCCAGTTTATGAAGCAAGGTAAGACTTGCTCAAGATTGCCAAACTTAATGTAAGTAGGAAAACTCACAATGCAATAAACGGGTAGATCATCGGGAGGAATATCAAAACTACTGCATTTGGCCCCTGAAAATCTCTGCTTTCCTCAAGTTCCTCTCCTACTCAGTGAGCTAAATCACTTAAGCACCAGGGACCAGATGACCAATTTAGGGAGGGCAGCGAGACTACACCTCCCTTTTGCCTTTAGATTTGTTGGCCTGGTCTTTCTTTCCTCTTTCTTTCCTAATGGCATTTCGTTTCTAGGACAGTCCCTCCTCCCCGTATCTATCGGTCTAATTATCCCATTGTTCAAATCTTTCAAAAGGAAAGAAAGCAGATTGCTCTGTGCAAGGAATGTCTTTTCTTCTACCCTGGTTCTTAGTAAGCTTTCCAGCAACTCTCTCTGAAACCAGTGTCACAAAGTGGAGATGGGGCTTAAAGTCCCAAGGTTCTCTTTTTATGCTACCCGAGTTCCTCCCCACTCCACCCACGCTCTTTTTTTTTTTTTTTTAAGTAGGCTGAAGCGCTTTCAAGAGTTTGTTCTGTTTCTACCTCTGACCTAGACGTAGGACATAGAAAAGGCGCCTAGGCAGGCGACAAGAAAAAGAGATGCTTGAGAATAACCGATATAAAAGAAAAGCACTCCAATTAGGATTAAGTATTTTAAAGATTAACAACCGAGCTCTGTGGAGACTTTAAAATGCTGTCTTTTGCCTTATTCATTCTTCTTTACACACGCGTTTGGTGTATCAGGCTCTATTCTAAATGCTTTTAATATATGACCTTTGTTGATTAAAAAGCATTCAAACCAACATTAAATCCGTGCGTGCTTTCCGAACGTCTCTGACATATTCTTTTATTACAAGGCATGGCGGTTAAGCCTTCAAAGACAAAATGGAAAAACTTTAACCAGTTGCTACTTTATTACAAGCAAACCATTTCCCGCTGCAATTTTTTGCAACCATTATAATTAAATGCACTAGTGTAGCGAGAAAAAAAAATTTTTTTAGGGTTGTCCCACCCCAGCCCCACACTCCTAATGATTTCAGGTTTTGCTTCGGGCGTTTGGAAGATCCCACTAATTCTCTCGTGTGCTCGCGTGGCAAACCTTAATTTCAAGGGGTGGAAGAGTGAAGCCGTCACTGAGCGCTGGGACCTCTCTCGCTGTGGCTCCCTACTCTAGCTGGGAAAGCGAGACCTGGAGAGCTCACACTCAGCTGGATAACCAGTGCTAAAACACTGGATAGCCACTGGGTGCAGGCCTGGATTGCACAGGGCCAGTAGCCTCAGGCCTCCTGCTCCGTACCCGAGCAAAAGCCCTTCTGTTCCTGAGCACCCAGGCGCCCGCCCAGAGACTTGAGTGCCGAGCTGGGGAGTCCGCCACCCACGGTTCTGCGGTCCAGCAGCGCTGACCCCATCCTGCCTCGCCAGGCCCCGCCCGGTCCCCCGATGACCCTGTGATTTGCCCGGAGTTGAGTTTCAGAAGACAGGACAGAAAGTTTCAGGTTTCTGTTCACACGGTTATTGAAGGCACGGCGGTGAGAATCGCACAAAAGAGACCAAGGCTGTAGGGAAGGGGTTTTGTGTTTTAACGACACGCTGGCTGCAGGTCCTTGGCTTTACTCTGGCTCCTTCCCACTCTCCATCAACCCAATCTGTGCCCGAGTCCAGTCGTTTGCTGTCTCTTTTTCTCTTGTCCTTTCCTGCCGCACCGGTCTAGTGTAACCAGGGAATGGAGTTTAGAAAGGGTGCCTTAGTCAGATTTCCAGAAAGATAATTATCTATGTAAGGTGGAGGGTGTTGGTGATTGATGGATGTCTCTTTTCTCAAAGGCTTTTTTCCACCAAGCACAAAGCAGGCCGAGAGCATCATGTGGAGTCTCTCGCTGGACCCTCACCAACCCACCCAGCGCTGCAGCGCCAGACGGTCCAGCGCACGCCCGACTCCCCAAGACTGTCTTGTTCACTTCCTGAGCGCGCGGAAAAGTCGGCAGAGCCTGTTCAAAAGCCCCACCGTATACAGAGAGGCAGCGACTTGAAAACAGTCTGAAAACACACCTAGCGCTTATACAACCCATGCTGTCTCTGCACTAAGAATGAGCGATCCGGGCAAACATTTACAAAACCAATTCAATGTACAAGTAAGTACGAATCTTCTGGTCACGGATGCTAAATCCGGGACTGCACACACCTGAGAAATTGGAGGGATGACTGGTACATTTAATTTGGATAATCCAAGTCCGAGAACTTTGAACTCGAAAACCGACTCAAATTTGTGCCCTAAAATCCCGCTTCCCATCAGCCTACCATTTACTCTGACAGTCTGCACGCCTCCCTCCAGTTTCTGTGGCCAGAGACACAAAAGAAGTAGCCGAGAGGTGGCAAATCCAACAAAGCACCGGGCCAGGCTCCTGCGGTTAGGCACCTGGACCGGTAAATGGGCGTCCTTTATCTATCCACAACCCAGAGGCCGCAGAGCTGGCAGGGTGAAAAAGTAACTTTGACTTAAAGCTCTCAAAATCCCCTGAGGGTCAACTGACCACTCCAGTCAGCCACTCAGTAGCTTGGGTCCAGAGGACGGACAGCCCAGAGGGGTGGGTCGCCCAGCCTAGAACCCCCACTCCCACCCCCCACATCGTACACGCTCACTCGCACTCAGCCACGCGCTAGCGGTTATTCTTTAAACCTAGGGTAGAAACTCGGCGGGAGACCTTGTGGCTTGCACTGGAGGGCCCAAACCCCGGGAGCCCGCGCCCGACACCCCCGCCCGTGTGCTCTCGCGCCTGCGCCGGCTCCCGCCGCTGCAAGTCACCGCCAGCGCGCGACTCCCGGCTCCCAGGTGTGCGGCCGCGTTCCCACGCCTCTGCCGACGCCTCTCGGCGGCCATTGGCCAGTGTGGGTCCGCCCCCCCATATGAGCCAATAGAAAGCCACACCGTCCCAGAGAGGCGGGGCCTGGAGAGTAGCCAGGGCCGGCAGGGGAAGAGGCGGGGGGACCCCGCCTGCGCTGGGGGGCGTGGCCAGCCCCTGCTCCTGCTGCGGCGTGGGAAAGAGTCTCCAGGAGCCGATCGCGCCGCCGGGAAAGCGGCGCCTGCAGAAGCGGGGCAGGGAGGGAGGGAGGAGGACCGCGGGGAGCGCGGTGCGTCTGGCTCGGCGTCCGTAGTTGCTCCTTCTTCGCCGCAATGAAGCGCCCTTGTGAGGAGACGACCTCCGAAAGCGACCTGGACGAGACCATTGACGTGGGGAGCGAGAACAATTACTCCGGGTGAGCGCGGAAAAGCAACATAATGTCCGGGGAGCTTCGGGTGGACAGCAGACCGTTGTCCCCTGGAAGTGGGTGCTCATAGAGCTAGAGTCGGGGTGGGGCGAGAGATGGGGTTCGCACTAGCGAGGGACACGACTGGAAGGGAGCTGGATCGGAGCGGGCAGGAGAAGTCGAGGGAGGGTCCCGGGCTGTCAGCTCCAGGCACGCGTACTGGCACGTCCGGGCGACGCCCCCGATACTGGAACTGTATTTAGGGACAGTTCCAAGAAAAGAAAAACAACTGAATTTCTGTTTTGAGAGAAAGTTGGATCGCGACTTGAGTTTTTGAGACGTTAAAGCTAAACAGGCTGATCTGCGCCGGTTGACAGAGGGTAATCTGGGTGAGTCGCCCATGAGTGACAGACGTAAGGAGAGGATGAGACAGCTTTGCTTTAACTGCTTGTTCGTTAGTCTCCAGAAGATCAGCGTTCTGATCACAGGAGACAGACCTCCCGTTTCCTGTGACAGCAAGATTACCCAGGCACTTTAGAGCCAAGGCGGGTCAAATGATAATTGCTTTTAATTGGTATGCCCAGAAGCACCGTAATTATTTATTTGCAGCTGTCACTCAAAGAATGAAATCTTTCCCGCATATACATAAGTGGTTTTATTTCACAGGCTTATTTTAAGATGTAGAAAATCAAAGCCTGAGAACAGCAAGAGCAAAAAAGATGCTTGAGAGGCTGTTTATCAGCTCTCTCATTGTTAAAGTATTCTTTTAAAAAATGAAACCGGAGGCTGTCACGTAAAAGGGTGAAATCTGTAGAGAAGGGATGAGGAAGAAGGAGTCAGTTGGTTTCTAATTAAGACCCAGAAGTGAGATGATGAGGTGGTAACAGAACTTCTACAAACGAAAGAGAACACATAACAGGACCTGGAGAATTTAAGACCCTAAAGAAGTATAGTACCTGTGAATTTCAAAGCGATAAAAAGTCCTAGGAGAGTATACATTAAGCGACCAACTACATAACCAAATAATCAGTTGATTGAATCTTGCAGTATAAAAATACCTTTTAGTAAACTCAAGGTGGATTGCAACTTCTTCAGATGTAAGCTTAGTTTCAAGGCTGGTGGCACAGTTTCACTTTCAAAGTTAAAGCATGCAAAGTACAAATCGAAATTTCGACTTTCCATTCGATGATATGGTTAGGATATTCTTTTAAAGGATCAATATGCAAAACTTAAAATCTGTTCGTTCTTTTTAGGTTACGGAATATGAGTTGTTGAGGTGTTGGAATGGTACAAGTATTTGGTTTTGTTTTAAAAAAGTTGCATGTAGAGGGGCATTTGACATGTTGAACTCATGATCATCCCGTATGCCTGGCAGAAGGGAACAGGAGGGACACATCCAGACGGATGGTTGACTTTTAAGAAATACATGAGGAGAAATAGGACACGCTAATCCCTGACCTCTCACCCTAACTGGCTATCATTATTTCATTAGAGAACTCAAAAGTTCAGGTACATTTTGCCACTTGAATTGGCAGCAAAATCACACAGTAGCATTTTGAAAATCATGTTTTTACTCATTGAGTGTGTGTGTTCATCAAACTGCATGTCACCGTCACTGTCAGTTCTGTTTGTGGAAGTCCAAGTGGTTCTTCCCCGTGCATCCTGTGGTTCCCAGGGATGAAACTCAGGTCAGATGATCAAACTTTGTGGCCAATTACCTTAACTTGCTAAGCTGTCTCAAGGCCTCATTAACATTTTTAAGGCATAATTACTATCCCGAAACTAAAATAAAGCCCCCAAAATAGCATAGATATGAAAAAGATCAACAGATAGAAAAATAGTATACTGCAGAGTCAATCAGAATATTAATGGGTGCCATGACATGGGCAGGGATGGGGGATTATGACAGTGGTACGCACCTGACCAGTCTTCCTCCTTCACAGGCACAGTACCAGCTCAGTGATGAGGTCAAATTCACCGACAATGACCTCTCAGATTATGGCAAGAAAGAAAAGGAGAGGGGTAGGTGATCCCCTCATTGTGCCTCCTTGTGTCATGTAATTAAGCATGTGTATCACTGCTGTCATTTTCTTATTGGGATAATTTTTCTGTGTATATATCCTTAGATTTTTGTTTTGCTTTCTTTGGGCTAGATCATAGAAAAAAGGCGTCGGGATCGAATAAATAACAGTTTATCTGAATTGAGAAGACTAGTGCCAACAGCTTTTGAAAAACAAGTAAGTTACCGCCCCGCCCCACCCCTCCAAATAAAACAGCTCAAAGCATCTGACTTTCTGGGAATGCGGATTCTTCTTGAAGCTCATTAAAATAATGGTGTGTGCTCTGTGCGCCCTGATCTGGCATAGAATAGCTATTTCAATAAAATGCTTTGTTGTGGCAGAACTATTAAAAACATAATCCATCATGAAGTTGAAAACATTTCCATTCTTCAGCTTATTTTCCCCTTAAGGGTAACAGTGTTCCTGCTTTCTCTGTTCTTTCCATGAAGCCAGAAGGGGTTTTGCTTAAAATTGTGCCGTATGTAGTGTTCTTGAAAAAAAAAAAAAAAGTTTTATATGTGAAATATCATTTTTCCCTCAAACTTTGAATGTACTATGTTTTTGTTTTTGTTTTTTAAATCTAAGTTAAGGAAGTAAGATTTCTATTTTGGTTTCCTAAATTATACTGATACAATTTATTTAGCAAGCTACTTTCATTTTTAATTCTTGGGTTAATAGAACAGTGTTTGATTCAGAATATAATTTGGAAGTTTAGTAAAAAACAAAAAATCAAATTAGTCAGAAATGTTGCTTTTCAAAGTTCAGGTATTCTTTTACATAAAGAAAGTAAAAAGCGATTGTCATTTGGGAAAGTAGAAAACAAGCAGGTTTTCCTTTGTAGCTTTGAATGTGCGTCTCTTGTTCTGCCTCTGTGGCTGATGCAGAGGCTTCTAAGAGCATATTTCCAAGTATGTAGCCATTTCTGTGCTGAAACTGTTTTCAGTTGCGTTCCAAATTGGGTGCAAACATCAGTTGGTTGTTTATGCCATTTTTGTTGGTTTGTTTACTTCATGATTCTGCAAACACTGTAAAGCAAGTTCCACGGAGAACCTTTGGAGGCCATCCAGGGCCACCGTTGGCCACGTTCACAGCAGCTACTCAGACATCCTCATGGACATGGCGAACAAGGAGACGTACAGGACATGCTACTGTTGTCTCGTGTATTTAAGATGGAGAAAAATTAGACATAAACTCTGCAATTCATATGCCAAGGCTGTCTTTAATAACTTACGTGTACTATAAATTACACCTCGGATTAGTGCATTGCAAATGAAATGGCAATAGCCTATGCTTGTTTGTTTGTTTGTTTTAGCTTTTTGAGTACTGAAATATCTACATTGTGACACTGAGAAGCAATCACTCTGTGATCTTTTTCCTTAATCTTGGTTTGTTAGACTTTTTTCTTAAATATTGACTTAAACCTTAAGAGCAAGCCTCAGACGTTTGGCAGCTAGTTACTGTAAACACAAGCTTTCCCATTTACAGAATCTGGCTGCCAACTCCAGTGAGCTGGCCCTGCCACAATTAGAGGAGAATACTCTGTAGAGACACTGAAGAACTGACACTCCTGCTATTTACTGTTTGCTGATGATTTAAAAAAAAAAAAAAAAAAACAGTATAGGAAAAAACCATATTGGTTTAATTATTCAGCTTCTCTAAGAAGTTAGTTAGAAGTCAGCAAGCCCCAAGTCACCATAAGTGGGGCATTTCTTTCAGTTGGTTTCCAATGCTTACTTTATTTAAGAAGGGGAACAATGAAAATGTATTTGCAAGACTATGGTTTTTGTAGGGTTTTGTAAGGTTTTTTTTTTTTTTCTTCTTCCAATAATTTACTTTTTTTATTCACTTTGCATCCTGATCACAGCCCCCTCCCTCCTCCCTTCTCAGTCCCACCATAAAGTCCCCCATTGTCCCTTCCCCTTCTCCTCAGTAAAAGAGAGCCCCATCCCTGGGCATCTAATCCTGCAGGACTAATCAGTCTCTCACCAACTGAGGTCCAACCAGGCAGCCCAGGTAGGGGAAGGGGATCCAATGGCAGGGAACAGAGATCAAGACAGCTCCCCCACCCCCCACTTGTAAGGGAACCCACCTGAAGACCAAGCTGCACATTTACCACAAGAATATTTTAAGAATAGTTTCTGAATGATTGGTAAATCCTTAGGCACAAAAGATGTTCCTTAAGTAAACTCCTTAAGTAAACTACAAATTAGTCCTTTGTGTTTGTGATCCTAGGATTCACAGTGACACCTGCTGGTGACCTTAAACGTCCTTTCCTAGTTTGTTTCCTGTACTGGTTCTCTTCAAGACTTAATGGGATTTTCCTATTTTTGAATGTTCTACTTTTGATGCTTTGTTAAAGTACTATATCCATATCCTCAAGAATTAACATTCAACCGTTTAACTGCTGTAGACTTCAATAGTAATGACAGTAAATGTTCCTTAAGAAAATATATCATTGATGAAGGCAAAGTTCAAAGTTCAAGAGCTTTGCAGTTGGCATGGTGTTTGTAGGATGATTTTAAGAACATAATTGCTCTTACTATATAATAAATCATTTCTTTGATGCCTTGTTCTAGTCTTTAGAAGTTGCAAGTTAATGCCATCAGCTATGGTGTAGTAATTGCTGGTTTGTTTGTTTTATTTTTTTTTTTAATATGAAGTTTAGAATGAATACAGAGTCTGCCCAAATGACTCAAAGGTTAAGAGAATGAACTGTTCTTCTACAGAACACAAATTTGGGCTCAGCACTCACACTGGGTGGCTCACAAGCACTCTTAAGTCCAGCTCTAGGTGGTTCTGGTGCCTCTGACCTGCATAGGCCTGTATATACAGAGAAAGAGAGGAGGGGGGAAGGGAGAGAGAAACAGAGAGATAGACAGACAGACAGACTCCCTCACACACACACACACACAAGAGAGAGAGAGAGAAAGAGGGAGAGAGAGAAAGAAAGAGAGAGAAGAGCAGACAGACTCACACACATACACATAGACACATAGACACACTTACATATGCATATGTACAATTAAAAATTTTCAAGTTTTTCCTGTGATGACATTAAACATAGAATTTTATAATGAGGCAAGATTGGAACTCTGGTACTAAGTTCAATATGTAATATTCCAAGATAGTGTTTCTGTAGGACTCATGAGATTTTATTATTTGATTCTGAAGGGATCTGCCAAGTTGGAAAAGGCTGAAATATTGCAAATGACAGTGGATCATTTGAAGATGCTTCAGGCAACAGGGGGTAAAGGTAAGGTTTGGTACCATTCTTCACCCCCTTTCTACCTTTCTCTTTTCTTCCTTTCCCTCTAATATGCTAAGGAAGTCATAGTTGAACAGCCCTCTAACAAGCTGAGATAGGCAGCCCCAGATTAAAGCTGTGGACATCAGTGCTAAATGGCAGGATTGAACTCGTGGGAAAGAACTGCTAGAACAAAAGAAGCACTTGACCCCGGGGCTTGTGTTTGCTTTCATAATACTGTGGGAGTACAGCTTCCTTCACAGCAGCCTGCTCAGACATTTGTTTGGGATTTGAGAAGTCCATGCTGGAATCTGTACAGAAAAACAAAGCAAACACACAAACATCAAAATATGAACAAGGCTGGGCCAGGGCGGGGGGTGCACCGCTCTCCTGTCTCACTTTCATTCAACCCAGGCTAGGACCTGGATAATTTAGCCATTTAAAGGAAATAATTCTAGAATTTTTTTTTTTTTTTTTTGTCATTGGTTCCCAGACCATTTTGGCCTGTCTTGACTTTATACCAACCACAACATTTGAAGTACAGGTACTAAATCTCCACTAGAAACATCAACAGAACAGGCTCTTCCAGGGAAGAATTCACAGGAGTAGATATCCACATGTCGTGGTAGAATATCAACTGTACTGGATGGGAGTAAATCATAGAAGAATTGTCAGGTCAGAGTAGGACCCTCATACTAAAAGAACAAACACAAAAAGGATGAAATTGTGAGAGTCATGATACTCATTCAGACTCATTGTCCTGCTTCCACTCCGGTCTGACCTCAGGTTGCCCTCTTAGCTTTACGGTTCTTCAAGGGTGCCTTTGATATCCATCTTAGCCAGGTGTGTTCACAACTGAACAAAGAAAGCTCCAAGGTGTAAGTGCTGTGACTGAAGGCTGAAGGCCTCCAACGTGCAACATAGGTTTCCTCTACACAGTCTATGGCCCTAGATCTGAGCAAGGCAGGGCAGGGCAGGGCATGGAATTAAAGGCAAATCACTTTTACTAATCTGAAAACTGATAGAACATCAGCCTTGACCCAAACCATCCCGTACTTATGGCAGGAGGAGAGACTGATGTACATGATGTCTATAATCCACCTCAGGTCACAATGTCCCAAGAAACTCTCTTGAACCAAGGCCAGTCAGTATAGGATGCAAATATTCTTGTAACGTAAAGCCAATGGTTAGATCTTAGAAGTCAGTTATCCCACCCAGCTTGGCTGCAACCTTTGACCTGAGTTGGAAGTAACCTGCTGGTCTTCGAGAGTTAAGCTAGCAGCACTTGCTCCACAGGTCCTAAGTAGTGCGACTGTCTCTAACCTGCTACCTTCGATTCCAGGAGAGCAATAAAGTTAGATGTGGTCAAGGAAGGCTATGGATTACTCTACCTTCTCTCAAATTGATAGCCATGAGGTAAAGAATTGCTGCCAAGGGCTCAAATATTTGGCAAGCATTGTACTTCTAAAGAGTAAGGTTGTCCTCTCACCTTATAGCAAGTTTTGTATTACTTCTTATTCGTGACTACATGAGTAGTCCTAAATTCACCCCAGATTATTTCCAACCACATGCCATATAAGTTGCCTGATTGCTGGGTCCCTAGAGAGGCCATCCCAGGAAGAATGTGTAGGCCTTGAACAAGAGGAACCACCAGGGTTTGCTCACATGCCCAGAATCCCAGTTGCTTCTAGTGCAGAGGAAGGACATGGGCCCTAAGGTACTTGCATGATAGTGACTTCTGGTTCTCCAGTTCGTTAGCTCTGTCACTGGGGCTAAGTCAACTCATTCTTTCTGAATCCTTTGTAGTATAGAGACATTGATGAAGGACTCCTCACAGGTGGTTGTAAATTAATTTGCTTGAAGCCTAGAAACCTGCACTGGTACAAAGGAAGTGGCTATGGGCATATGTTATTGTCGGCTCAAGACCCACTTACATGAGACAGCCGCTCGTCATCATTTCCCTCTGCTTCCAACAATAGAACAGGAATTACATAATTCATATTCCTTAAGATGCAATAAGACCCAGTCATATACAGCCATATAGCAAGCAAACTTCAAATGTCACTTACTTTACAAGCACCAGCGAAATTCAAATAAGTTAATATGTTCCTTTCAGTCTGTCATAAGATTATAATAGTTTCTAGGGAAAAACCCAAACTCTTAATGTTCTCAGTGTCTCTGAACTGTGATCAATACCTCCTCCTTTTGAGAAAGTCGGAAGCTCAAGCATGAAGGCATGAACCCTAAAGACTGTCATGTGGGGTCCTTCCATGGAGGCATCCACATGAGGAACAGCCGTTTCTCTTAATCGCAGGACTTTCTTAATGACTGCTCTGGAGTCTAGGGATACAAACCAGTTTTACTGCTGATACCCAGCCCTTCATGATAGTCTCTCATTCAGCTTAGTACTGTCCTGGGAGTTATATTTGGCCCTAACACCCTTTTCTCATTTCCAGATTACTCAGTAAACATAACAACAGTTTCTCATAATGCTTCAATTATGAAATAGTCTAAAGGAAAATAGACAAATTTTGCTTTGTCAAAGCATAAAGGGATACATTATAAATGATTTCGATGGAAAAAAAACCTATTTTGGATTACAGAGGTACTCAGAGGCTGAGTGTACACTTAGCTGTGCAGGCCCTGGGTCCCAACTCCCTGAGACTTTTTCTATTTAAAAAAACAAAACAAAAAACAAAAAACATATTGTTGAGGAAAGTCATTATCCCACAATACTAAAGCTAAGACATCCCCTCCCACTCCAGGAGGTATTTAAAACATGAATGCCTCTATTTTATATTTTCCTTATTGTGACATTTCAACCCTAGTTTACCGCACTGCTAAAGTTGTTGTGTATGCCATTTGTAGGGTATCCTTTCTTTACTCCCGGAAAAAAAAAAAAATCATCGTAACCATGATGTTTTCAGAAAGCGTCATCCCATCTCTAGAGAGCACAAGAGTGCGTCCTAAGTGGGTGGCTGTTCTCAAAGCCATATCATTTACCTTTTGCCCCTCACCTCTGACTCTCCTCAATCTTTTTAGGCTACTTTGACGCCCATGCTCTTGCCACGGACTTCATGAGCATTGGATTCCGAGAGTGCTTGACAGAAGTGGCTAGGTACCTGAGCTCCGTGGAAGGCCTTGACCCATCGGACCCGTTACGTGTGCGCCTTGTCTCTCATCTCAGCACCTGTGCCTCTCAGCGGGAGGCAGCAGTGATGACATCCTCCATGGCCCACCACCATCACCCCCTGCACCCTCATCACTGGGCAGCAGCTTTCCACCATCTCCCCACAGCCCTGTTCCAACCAAATGGACTCCACACGTCGGAGTCAACCCCATGTCGCCTGTCCACATCTTCAGAAGTGCCTCCTGCTCATGGCTCTGCCGTCCTCACAGCAACGTTTGCCCATGCAGATTCTGCTCTTCGGATGCCATCAACGGGCACCGTTGCACCTTGCGTGCCACCTCTCTCCACCTCTCTTCTTTCTCTTTCGGCCACTGTGCATGCCGCAGCTGCAGCGGCCACTGCAGCTGCACACAGCTTCCCTCTGTCCTTCGCTGGGGCCTTCCCCATGCTCCCGTCCAATGCGGCTGCAGCAGCCGCGGTTGCTGCTGCAACAGCAATCAGCCCACCCTTGTCAGTGTCGGCAGCCTCCAGTCCTCAGCAGACAAGCAGTGGAACAAACAGTAAACCTTACCGACCCTGGGGGACAGAAGTTGGAGCCTTTTAAGTTATTCTTGAATCTCTTTGCAATAGTAACGGATGTTCTCCATTTCAGAATCAGCTTCAAACCTCTGCACCCTGAAGTTACCTTATACATACATACAGATATGTACAGATCCACACAGCATCAATAAAGTGATTTGAGAAGCAAACTTCGTACAAATGGAAATGTAGTATTTTTTTTCCTTTGTTTAAGGTAGCTTGGCAATGGACATCAGCAACTTGAAAGCAGCACACCATTTAAACTGTTTTTTGGAAAATACACCGATGTCACCATCCAGTGGTGCATTAGTACTCCTGACTTGGAAAAGAAAAACTCTGTAACTGAGTTCTCCTGATGCTAAAAGGGAGAAGAAAAAAATTACCATGTTTTTTAAGTGCCTGAACTAAGGAATGTAATGTAGCACAAGATCAGAAGGGTATAGCTGTTAGGTAGAGAAAGGGAGGGAGCAGACAATGCAAATACAGTGTTCTTTGGAAACCAACAAGTTTTATTGGCCAGAATGGTGAATGAAAATTAAGTCAAAAGACCTAGTTTCGTCTTTGTTTTCTTTATACAGACTTGCCATGCAGTGACATTTAGCAATGCACTGAAATAAGCAATTCTACCAGAGCCCCTGTTAACAAGCATTTCTGCTCTGCCTTCAAGCTTCCATACCTCTGGTGAGCCCTGGCTTAAAACACAGTGCTTCTTTATGTAAACTTACAGGTACACAATGCACTAGAAGCAGTTCCCTACTGTGTGCCCACCAGAGGCTCATTCATACCAACTCGAAAACTCTTCAGTTTGCAAGAGTTTGGATTAATTTATTTCACTTGAACTATTTTTATATATTTAACTTCTTTGGTTTTTCTCCTGACAACGTGTGATGTCTGTTCTTGTCTGTTTGGAGGTGGGGATGTTGTATTTCTGGAAGTAATGAGATAAGGAGAGATGATATGGAAGGGAAAAACTACATGATGTAAATGCCCTGGTCAAGTTAAAGATTGCATTTGATCCCAAATCACAACGAATGTATGAAATGAGGTGTACATAAATTATTTTTGTCCATGCCTAGATTAGTGCTACATAATGGTGTTTTGGTTTTGATTTTTTTTATGTTAATGACAAAATAATCTCTTAATACGCTGAAATTGAGCACATGAGATTTTATATTTGAAAGATAAAGACACAGCATGTATTCTTACGCACTTCGTTTCTCTGCTGTGTGGAGAAAGCAATAAACAAGAGAATATTAAACATTATGCAAAGTTTATACTCATAAATATGTTTTTAAAATTACTATACCTAGTCTTTTCTGTATTACTTTGTAACTTTTTTTCTATGCAAAAGTCTATGTGTCACTAATTAAATGATGTCCTTTTTGATTATCTCATGTGGATGAGTTGCTTTTCAGAATGGCAAGCTGACATTGCCTTTCATGTAAGGTCTTATTTCACTAACTCTGTCAGCCATAGCTTTGTGCCATGAGTTTCAAAGTCATCTAACTTAGGAATTCACACCTTATTTTAAAATAAACTTTCTGGAGCTTACGGATTTAAAAACAGGTAAGAATTGCAAAGGCGAAAGGTGATCGTTTTCCTCTACCTTGTGTTGCTTCTTCCTTGTTTGTTTGTTTGTTTGTTTATCTACTTGTTTATTTTAGACAGGGTTTCACTGTGTAGCCCACACTGGCCTAGAATTTGCTGCACTCTCAACAAGTAGCATCATAATCATAACTTTCGCTCCTAGAAAAGTATAAAAAGACTTCCAAATAAGAGAATATCAAACACAGAGAATGAGCTGGAATGGGTCATATTGTGTAGCTCCAAAACTAAACATAGTCGTGGGACATCAATAGATACATGATAGGCATGGACATGCATCCTGAGGGTGAGTCGCTGTATCTTTGAAAGTTTCATTGATAAGGTAGAGTTGTTGTAGTTATGTAGTTGTAGATATGTAGTATGTAGTTGGGGTGGAAGGCAGTCACAATGGAGGACAGTCACACCAGTTTGGTTTTGGAAAATGAAGTATAACAGTACTGTTGGGGTGGTTTCTGTCTTCTATGTGCTACTTTTTAGGTCAGTTGTTTTTATGTTTGTTACAAAAACAAAAAGGATGTAAGTCTTTTAAAAATTGTTTCAGGGGAAAGGTAAGAACGTTTAGGAATTGATTTGTTGGTGGATTTTATGTAACAGTCCCCAAGTTAACTCAAAGACATTTTAGTAGAACTGAAGAAAGAAAGGAGAAATTTGAGTTTTCTCCAAACTTAAAAGCTATGCGTGTATACAGCTAGAACATAGCTTTGCATTTCTCATCAGCAAGTATATATATGCACACCCTTGAGCTGTACTCCACAGGTTTGGAGTGGTGTATAGGAACTGACTCCCTAGCTATTATAGTGACTTTCAAAGGAAGAGGCATGATGAGATGCTGAGAATAAAGAAAAATTTTCTGGCAGCAGTGAAGGAGGGGTAGTGTTCTTTTTGAGGTCATTGACAAATATGGCCTTTCCTATTTTATTTGAAGAGATAAGGAGAATTTTAAAAAGTAATATTGAAATATTAGAAGTCCAAGTATTACCTAGAATAGTGCCCACTATTTCACATGTACATGGGTATTATAACCTGAAGGAAGCCTTTATTCGTGTCTTTCTTTTTTTTTTATTGGATATTTTATTTATTTACATTTCAGATGTCATCCCCTTTCCCCATTTCCCTCCCTAGAGCCCCCTATCCAATCCCCTCTTCTCCTTTTTGCTTTCATACCATTTGAATTACATGCATATTCAGGTCAATTCTAGGTTGAGGAACTAGCAATACAATAGATGCAAATAATCAAAAAACAAGCAAGACGATAAACACAAATAGTCAAAGAACAAGCAAGGCAATAAACAAAATTCCATGAACACTCCCATGATCACTGTTTCTAAGGGCTTATCAGGATGTCCATGTCTTATCTATGTGACTTATTCAGAGTGCCTACCACAAGTTACCTCAATTCAAGAGTAATTATCTGAGAGACATCATCCCAAAGGGTTATGATTTCATAATTCCATGTTCCCATAGGTCTAGGTATCAGTTGCTGTTGATTTAAGATCATTTTTAAAAGAATATGAACTTCTAAATATAAACTTTACAGATTGACTATAAAATACCTTTTAAGTATAAAAAGGGAAACATGCATGTTGAGTTTGAGCCAATATACTACTATTACTATGATGAATAGAATTCTAGAAGTAACAGCTAATGATGTAAAGAGCAGACTACTTTAGCTTTCCTTTAAATGACATTGTAAGCATGGTGATCAAAAGATACAAGAGGTGTTTGTTTCCATGTTTTAGGTGACACTATGTGATTTCACTTCTGGAAAAGTTAGACTTGCTTTTGTGATTCTCCTGAGGTCTAAGCCATGCCTAAGACTGTGAATGTTCCAAGTGCTTCAGCAAAACATCACAGCAAACATGCCATTTAAACCATCACTATAGTTCATGATCCTTGAAAGGATACATCTTTGAAAGTCAATAGAAGATATTGAAAAGTGCCTGGACTATCTGCTGTAAGGGCAGAGATCACATGGGAAGTGGCTGTCTAGGTGCAAAGGAAAGGGAAAGAATGAGTCGGTTAGGGAACCAGTTTGTTGGCTATGTAACTATTGGAACTAGGACTACCTTAAGACGAAGGACAAGAAAGAAACTCAACTGATGTCCTAATAAAGAGTAAGTCATGTTCTAGAAATCTGTTCCTCATTCAAGCCCCATACCTGTACTATAGAAGTCACAATACTGTATGGACATCTTGGAAACTAGAAAATGATGCTAACTGTCTGGTGTCATACCAAGCAGGTTGACTATGACTCCATGGGACTCCGTTTACTTTTTCAGCCCATACTTTTGTTCTCTAAGCTATGGCTTTGGTGTTATTTTATATTTGAACTCAGAGTCATCTAGAACACCCCCATGATATCACCCTACTAGGGATGACTGAATATAAAAATAAGTCCGCATGTAGGTTTAGCATGAAACTACCATCTCTCCTTAGCGGATGAGAGGATAGAAAACTCACATTTAGTCCATACACCATATTTAAAAAGAAATTCTTTTGACAAGTGTCTAGTTTGACCTTTTGGGCAAGTGAATTTACCTTCTATGCAGGATATCAAAGAGTATTTTACAGTCTTTGTAATGTGACTGACAATGAATAGGCAGAATGGTAAAGAATTAAGAAAAGATGTTAAACACATTTATTATAAAAGATAAGAGATGTGTGTGTGTGTGTGTGTGTGTGTGTGTGTGTGTTTTGAGGGGAGTATTGATCTATTCAGAATATTCATTCTAGGTTCATTTTCTCATAAAGCAAGGCCTTCATTTGGCCTGTGCTGACCTGCATCCATTGTAAAGTCTCATTACTAGAAAGTCTCATTAAACTGGCCTGGCTTCTTTAGCCTAGGATGGGGGATGGCTTTTGTAGTAGTTGCAGTTCAGATGTACTCATGATGTTTCAAAAATCTTTATTCCCAGAGACATCTTTGTTTCTAAGTGCTCAGCCTTCCATATTGAACACTGCTGCCATTCTTTGAGTCTGTGGTAATGGTAGAAACAGTAAATTCCTTCATCTGAGTGCATTACACAGTTTAAGGGAAGAAAAAGATTGAATACCTTTACTGGCGTGACTCTGCGTGTTCTTATGTAGGCTTTGAATTGTAACCATTTTGTGTTTTCATTAGCGTGAAAATGAAATGGCATTTCATCAGATGGAAAAAAATTTAAGTAATAATGACTATAATTCACAACGTTTTCCTTGTATAAGAGTGGTGATAAATTTTAAATTGCTCATAGACTCCTGAAGCAATGAGGTATCCCCATTTAACCTCTTCTTTCCTGATGAGAAACTATTGAACTGATTACTATTTACTGTATTTCAGAATTGCTTCCTAGATCTTTCAGCGCATCTTTAAACCTTTGCCTCCTGTTAGAGAACACCTTAGCACGTTTTAAAAACCAAAACAATATGATGAAGGAGATCGTGTTGCCATTGTGTAGACTTTGTGCTGAGCCAGGATGCTGGCAAGCAGGCTCATTCTGACCAGTCTTTCCCAGCCAGGTGCTATAAACAGGCTTTTGTTGGATGGGAAGGTAATCTGGCAAGATGATAGAACTATGTTTTCAGTCTAAAGGGCAAAACACAGGTTGTATTTTACTCGCATCGTGACACTTTTGTCAAGCCACAAGCTGCTCCTAATGACAATGAAGCTAGTCAATTTTTATCTCACAAACCACCATTATTATATTTTTGTTAGTTTTACATCTTTCTACTGACAGAATGATAGGCATAGAGCAGTTCAAATGTCTAAGCATGGTAATGAATCAAAACTGAAACGCAGTTTATTGACTATCAGATGATATGACTTCGTTCATAGGCAAATTTTATCTATGGTATATACCCACCATTTGCTGCTACCATAGAGAGGCTTGAAGTCGACTGTGCACATCAAAAGAGGGTAATGAAGTCACTACTACTACTGTTGAATCAACATGTACATAAGTCCTATGTAGTATGCCAAGAAACAGACTTGAAACACCAAGTGTTTCCTGAGGGAGATTCTTGTGAGAACAGATCTAGGCATCAAAACCATTATGTGGTTCACATAGATAGATCTCACCTCACAGCTTCCCATTGATGTGAATCTCAGACTCTAAGGATATCGAAGAAGGAAAGCCATAGACATGGCTCAATATGAAGTATGTAGCCACTTCCCAGAACAGCATAATCCTGTAGAACACCCTTGTCCGGGTGCATAGAATGTAAGAAAAAAAGGAGGAGAAACGAATTTCACAAATTGTCCTCAAGGTAAGATGAAAGTGGTGAAAAGTCAATGTCTAATTGCTCCTTTAAAACAGATAGCTCTGGAGGAAAAGTCCTTGGTGTGTCCTCTGCTGCCACAGGAAGAAAACCATAATAAGTCAGCCAAGTGTTCAGGGAAGGCACACCTTCACAGCCTCATCCGGGAAAACTCAGGTTTTAATTACTTTAGTCAAGTCTATTAATCACTTTTAACATATGAGAATGTAGTAAAATTCTTGGGACTTATTCAACAGACCACTAGAAGTCCGTATTTATAATTGTAGTGAAAGTATCCCTGTTTCCTTCAATATTTATATATGTGTATATATACTTTTAAAGTTTCAACTCTTAGAGGCTGGGGAAATGACTCAGTAAAATGTCTGCCATGCAAACATAAGGATCTGAGAGCAGATCCTTACCACACACACACATCAGGAAGGAAAAACAAACAAACTAAAACAGGTGGAGCTGCAGAGATGGATCAGCTGGAAAAAGCATTGGTTGGTCTTCCAGGGCTTCAGCTCAATTCCCAGCATGCACATAGTGGCTTACAAGTGACTGTAGTTCCAGTTTGAGGCGATCTGATGGCCTCTTCTGCGTCTCACACCCACTAGACACCCATGGCATACAGACAGGTAAGCAAAACAACCATAACCGTGAAAGAAGAGGAACCTTTTAGGTGTGCACTTCTAGAAGCCCAGCACTGGGGACTCGGACCCAGAGGATCCTAG
The DNA here is from genome assembly GCA_021653895.1 of Mastomys natalensis. Taxonomy (NCBI): domain Eukaryota; kingdom Metazoa; phylum Chordata; class Mammalia; order Rodentia; family Muridae; genus Mastomys; species Mastomys natalensis. The sequence continues at coordinate 422,560 of JAJTUV010000670.1, forward strand.
TTGGCTCCTGGCAGCCAGTCTAGCATCAGTGAATTCCGAGTTCAGCGAGACCCTGTCTCAAAAAATAACGTGCGAATGACTGAACTATAGGACTTGGAACAGATTTTTGAGTCTGTGTCAATTTTCTTAAAATCTCTCTCACAAGGAATTTCTGAAGACTAGATAATAGCATTCAGACCTTATTCATAGTGGACTATCAATAACAATAGTGTAGCTTCAGCCCATGTAATATAAAGACCCAGAAGCAGTCCATATGCAAAACTTTTACTTCCCACTCACACATCTGCATTCAATGTATTCCAAGGCGTTCTGCAGCATCCATTCCGTTTACGTTAAATTACTAACATGTACGTATTGCTTTCTATGAGTAACTTCATAGATCACAGACTTAGGAGAACATAAACTAGGCCAATGTTTCAACTTATACATGAGAACAACTGAGAACCCAAGTAAGATAAATATCTGTGCAGTTGTACCCACTGGTCCAGCTTCTAAGATGTGGTTCTTCTGGAGACAATGTGAACATAAAGAAAACATTTTCGTTCATATCTTTTATTTTTTTAGTGGATTTTGTTTTGCTGTGGCTGAGGTAACTAGTTCCATTTGTTTGTTAAGATAGCATATCTTGTGTGTCCTGTCTTTAAGAACAATGGTTTTTGGTCTGATTGAAAAATAAACACTCTAGGGAAGTCCTGGATGGTTAAAAGAAAATCTTAACTCTGGCTAATATTACTGAGTTTGAGATTATATTACTGTTTTTAGGTGATGTCCTACAGTATCACCAAGTTCTTAATACCCGTGTCAGTGGGGTTGTGCTCTACCATGCAGCCACCGAGGCAGAATTAGTGGCTTATTCCTTTACCATGTGTCAGTATAGCTTCTACACAGTACAGTAGCGGCAGCCTCTTGGGCTCTTGCTCTGAAGACAAAATCTTTAAGGTCAGATTGCAAAGCTGTGAGGCTCCATCATGAGTTGGTCTGCACTGCTGCCGGATCCCTCTCTCATTTGCCAGCCAGCCTTCCTGGTTTTCTTTGTGCCTTGTGCAAGGCCTTGCCTGTGTCTCTTTCCAGGAAAATGCTTTTTTCTCTCCCCTTTAGGTAACTCTTCATGTTTCTGATCAAATGCATCATTCTGTTGGTATCCCCCCAGGAAGAACCTCCTTGTGGCCTCGAATGGCTGCATTCTTCTTTTTCACAGAACTTGTTCATTGCAAGTTTTCTGTGAAGATAAACGATATGAAATGTTTGTGTGTCTCTAGGGCCTCTTTGTTGTTCTTTGTCTGGTACAGAAGAGCAATTCAACATATATATTTGTGTACATTGAATTACTGGATGAGTCTCTGAATGCATAATGGAAAGAATGAATGAATGAGAGTCATACACTAGACGAATAGAACTAATTTGCATTCGATTTCTTTAAAGACTTCCACCTAATTTTAATCTGATAGGACAGCAAGTACATATGCATGCAAATAAAATCAAGCACAACTGATTAGAAGAAAAAGCTGTACAGGCAGGCAGGCAGGCAGACAGGCAGAGATAGACAGACAGACGGACAGACAGACAGACAGAGGGAAGGAAGAAGGGAGGAAAGATGAATATCCTCTATTTCCCCCTGTAAGCAAAGAGATTTACTTGGAGAATGAATTTGAATCACACGAGGCTAGGATGCCCCCTTGTGGCATATTTTCATAGTTATCATTTTTCAATCTGCCCATAACTTTTTCCCCTAAAAGCATTCCCTCAGTTAAATGTTGCATGCAGTTATCTCAAGAGTTATTTGGAAAATGATCATTTCTTTATTTTTTCATCTTACTTAAATATTAAACCAATTCCAAAGAATTGGTTCAGATCATCAGATGACTGTGAACCTGCAAAGCCTTCTCTTCTTCCCCAACTGTTTCCATCCTCCTTATTCCTGTAAATGCTCTTTTTTTTTAAAAATAGTGTTACATCAACCGATATACCAATAAATGACAGTTATTATTTAAAGGTATAATCTAAAATGTGATCATATTTGATTTGACTCATTTTTTGGTTAAATTTTTTTTTTTCCTGTGGCAGACCTGATTTAAGGGAAGGAAAGGGAACAGGAACCTGCAGAAGAGGAGAGGCAGACAGAGCATGGGGGGAGACAGCAGGAATGGAGGAGGACAGAGAGAAAGAGCGGCTGACCCGGAACATGTGAGAGAGAAAGAGAAAGAGAAGAAGGAGACAGATAGGAGAAGAGAGAAGAGTAGAGAGGAAGAGAGAAGAGAGGGGCTGGGATAGCGAGCAGTCCTCTTGTAAGCTGCCCTACTTGGCTCAAGCCTGGGGTCAATGGTCGCAGATGATGACATAAGCTATTGCTAGGTTGCTGTTGGGAGGTGCCTACTGGAATTGTCTGTAAGCCAACAATAGCTATTTAAGTGCATACAATATTAACAGATATTAAAATGGTATTTTAGGTGAGCAAATGTTATGCTAAAGAATTGAACACACTTCCCATTTTCATGTGAAAAGTTTTCCACATATTTTTGTGATATTTAGCAAGTTTTAATGCATAGTTTGAAGAAAGAACATGCCAGGCCATGTATTTCTTCTGTGCTTCAGGGGAGCATCCTGTGTGTAACAACACCTTCAGTAGGACTTCTGTAGGTCCACCAGACAACTGAGCGGAGTACCAGAATGCAGGACTTAGGCTGGGCAAAGCCAGGTTGGAATTCTGGTTCCCAGTCACACATACACGACTTTAAATCATTACACAGCACCATAAGTCTGTTCCCCTGGGTCATAAAACAAGGACCCTTTGTAAAAAATGCTTTGATTCTTGTGGATAACACACTTATCTTGATGTTCAGAATCTAGAGAGCTCTGTAGATGCCAGATATTCTTCAAAACGGCACAGTTGAACTTTTATCAGCAGAAATGTAAACTTTTCATCTACCCACCCATTCATTCATCCATTTTTTTTTTTATTTAAGCACTCTGTACATGACTACTTTCAAGACAAGTTCTAACAACCAACTTCTTGGTTTAACTGATTATTTATTCATTTCATTCAGTCAACACCATCCACATGTTAAACACTGTTCTAGATGTTAATGAAAGTCCTTCCCTTTAACTGACCCACACAGAGTACCTTCAGGTAACCATGGTTTCAGGATGACTCAACCCAAATCATCAGCCAGCAGAGTAGCATGACCTTGGATGGCTGACAAATCTGCACTTAAAATAAAGTGGGCCAGCACAGAAGAGTGTCTTCAGTATACACAAGTTCCTTGCGCAGGCTCAACACATCCTGTTCCTTTACCTTTGCAGAGCCTCTTCACATTTGGAGTATTTGAGCAAACAATCTGCAGGAGGTTCCAACTCTTCCCAAACTCAAAGTTGAACACAGTATTTCTTCTCTCCAAAGCAGTACTGTCAAGCTTGAGGGTGGGTAGTACGTATGACACAGCGCTGTGTCCAAATGACAATATCACTTAAGAAAAATGAATTTGTTCACTAAAAATATTAAATAAATCATTTTTTAGTAAGACAATAAAGATGACACTAACCAAAACAAAGCCCTCCTTTAGAAATTACCTGAACAAGCAGCTGTGCCATATGTCAATCACAGTTTCCCCGCCTCTGTTTTCTGGTCTCTCTTGACTCTTTAGACTGACTACTTTGTCCTACAACTGAAGCCAAACTTGCAAGTCTGACTCTTCTGGTTGCTTTTTATCTCTCAGAAGGCTTTAGGTCTCACCTCAGCTCCAATTACCTCTAAATGTGTCATCATCTGTCAAAAATGTCAACCTATGCAGCAGACATTGTCACTTGGGTGATCATGGTCCACCCAACTTGGGCCCATCACATTTGTCCCAAATGTGAATACAATATGGCTCCTTTCTCTGGCCTTGGTAATTTTCTCTTCTGACTCTCATTCAACTGTAATAGAGACAATCTTGTTTATTTTTATGTACTCGAGCAACACCAACGGCTGTCATGGGTTAAGGTATCCCTGTTTTATTAATGGATGGATGGATGGATGGATGGATGGATGGATGGATGGATGAATGACCAGACTAGTGTACACACTGAAGTCTTTGTGGAGACCATAAGCATCTCCACAGTATAGAAAGGGATCTGAAAGCTCTGAAGAGTTGGGTCACTTTCCTCAGACAACACAGTAAGGATGATTTCAATCCTCTTGCATCTCAACAAGGATATTTTCTCTACAATTTTCAAAGCTCTGTTGCTTTTCCATAGTTTTTCATCCTCTACATTTAGTCGATGAACAAGTTCTTACTTCTTCCTCATATTAGACCTTAGCTCTTAGAGAGTCAGGCACATAACAATGACCTTTGAGGCAAGCTTACTCCCTCTCACACAACGTCCAACAGTCTACTCTGAGCCTTACATCTCACTACATGCTTTGCTTAATCATCTGTTCTACCCATTCAGGATCATGAACCTCAAACAACCACCAAGGAGCCAGTTCGGATGCAAGAGGCAATCACACTAGAGTCTTATTTATTCAAGCTGGAGCTTGGGCTCACTGCAGACACCGACTAAGTAGGCCGGGAGGGTGAAGCTACAAGCCCAGTTTCAAGCAAGCATTTATAGAGGCAAGCAAACAAGCATGGGGGTATCCAGCTTGGCACACATTGGATTGGGGGGCGGAGGCCTTTTATGGAATTTGTTGATCTTTAAAATGATTGACTGGTGCTGGGAGCCAAACCATAAACTTAACTTATGCTTTCCTCCTAATTGGTGGTTGTTAGGGAGTGATCTGGAGGATAGTGCTAGGTGCAGGCTTGTGGGGAGTAACCTGGAAACTAGTGCTAGGTGCAGGCTTGTTGGTTAACTAGAGTTCAAGCTTAAGTCAGGTTCTCTAAGATGGAGCCTGAACCCAAGATGGAGTTGGTCTGGTCTCTCACACCTTCATCTTCTCCTTGGCTTCTCGTCAAGACTCTGCTTCCTCCCCCATCTCCTCCTTCCCTTTATTATTTAACCTTTATTTTTATTTTTTATGTTTGACTGTTTTGTCTGCATGTATGTCTAATTACCTCGTGTATGCCGGGCCCTCCTGGAATCCAGAAGAGGATGTTGGATTTCCTATGATTAGAAATACAGATAATTGTAAGCCATCATATGGTTCTGGGAAGAGCAACCTGCATTCTTAACCAATAAGCCAGTACCCACCACTCTTTCTTAAGTCTTTTAATCTCTCTGACATCACAGTTGCTACTTCTTTTATTAATTATGCTGTTCTTATCATTTCCTTAGTGTAGCCTCCTGAGTTTATTCCTTGGTCATCTGTCTATTTGCAAACTCTCCTTTCAGAGACTTCAAATCTTCCCAAGCTTGTAAGCACAGGACTTCTCACTTCATACTTCATTTTTAACTTAACAATCCCAATCAATGTTTGCTCTGTTGGCTCTGAGGGATGAAGCTGGATGGTAATCTCTGCCTGCTGTCCTTCTGCATCCCAGCATCTTCTGTGTGATCCCTTGACTTTACTAATCATACAGATCACATATCATGAGATCAGTCGTGATGATGATTCTTCTACATCAGTTCCTGTAGCTTCAAGGCTTGTCGAATACTGAGTTCTTTGAATTCTTTGCAATGTTCAAGCAGGTCACCAAGTCACCTATAATCTGGCTGCATGTCCCTATCTGAACTCAGACGGCATTGAGTCCCAGCGTGTGTCTCTCATCTATCCCACATCACAGCCCAAGCTGCTGTCAAACACATTCAAGGGTAAATAAAGGCTTTCTAAAGATCTCTGCTTGTATACACATCCAAATTATTATCAAACGCTGGAAATTGCAATCTTAGAAATGGATGAACAAGTGTATAAACAAGTATATTTCAAGTAAATACTTGATAAAATTATCACTAAGGACCCTTAATACTTTTTTAATTGTCAATAATAACTAAATAGACATAACATGTTTTGAACTATAGCTACAAAAACATTCGTAAAACAAATAGAACTTTTGTTATCAACAATAAAGAAGCAATAAGAAACAAATTACAATAAAACTTAACTTATGTAGGAAGTTATTAGAAAAAGTAATGCTTCCCTGACCGGGAATCGAACCCGGGCCGCGGCGGTGAGAGCGCCGAATCCTAACCACTAGACCACCAGGGAGCTTGCAGAAGTTGTTTCTGTTATTTTATTTGGTTCATTTAAAGTGCCGGTAGTACTTCCAAGCACTAGAGGGCAGTTTTGCCCTGAACTATATGCGTGCATTCGATTGCTGTAAGAATGAGCACCGGAAACTGGGGCCCTTTTTCAGCTTTCCTGTGAACCTCACGACTGCTCTAAAAGGGACCCTGGAAACTTGATCCCCTTCTGCCTGTGGTGCTGGACACGTCCTGAATTTCTCCTACTATTGCGTTCCATGAAACTATTTCTATGCCTCGGCTACTGTAAGCTTTTATACAGATCTTGCTATTTGCTAGTTTTCTAGACGGTCTTAAGACACTTAAATCTAATCTAACCGGTCTCTATTTGTGTATTTGTATCTTTTTTCCTGTCCCGTGAATAGTAAATGCCATTAATTCCAACAAAAGTGGCAGAGAGAACCCCTGAAAGCCATTAGTGTGTAAATGTAGGCACTGAAGGGCGTATCACACATGCAAACTAATACATATACATATGTAAATACGCATGTATCACGTGATCGTATCTTATTTGGCGTATGTCTTTTGGGTTAACGAAGCTATTAGCACTGGTGTGACTGCTGTGAGCTATCCTCACAGTCCTCAGAAGATTCCTATCTGGAGAGTCGCTTCAATATAAATACTAACACAGCCAGGAAATTTTGGAATTGCCAAGAGTTCAAGAACCTTCCAGGCAGCCTCCATCTACAAACCCTCAAGAAATGCAAGCCAAGAAGAATGTAAGCCCAGAGCCCCACTGTGCAGCGAGTTGGGAAGGAGCACAGCAGACATGATCTCCGCGAAGAACTGGCTCCCCAGAGCATCCAGAGCCACCGAGATCATGCAGAATCAGCTGAGCTGGGCGTGACTACAGCCTCTCATTTTCTAGCAAGTATTTCAGATGATGATTAAATCCTTGATATAATCTAAAATTACCTAAATACACAACCAGAAAGGTTAAAGGAAATCGCTAAGATTAATTACTAAAGCATCATCAAAAGAAATTTCCAAATTTTTTTTTTAAGACAGGGTCTCACTTTTTTGAGACAGGGCTTGCAAGTCCTGGCTGGCCTCAGATTTACAGAGATCTTCCTGCCTCTGCTCCCGAAAGCTGGGGTTGAAGGTCTGTGCTAAGCCTATATCATAGTTTTAAATTTAATTTTATTTTATTATTTTATCGTTTGTTTTTCCAGACAGGATTTCTCTGTGGATCCTGACTGTCTGAGAACTCTTTCTGTAGACCAGGCTCTGTCTAAAACTCACAAAAATCCGCCTCCCAAGTGACGGGAATTAAAAGCGTGTGTGCCCTGCCACCATTGGCGCCTTGTCCTATTTTATATAGAAAATGCACTCCCACTTTGCCAAACAATTTGAGTAGACCAAGCTCATGTGAACCTGCGCAGTGCATTCAGTGCTTTTCAGAGTGTCTCCGGAGCCCTGAAATGCTGCTAGTACTAATTTAGATTCGATTCAAGTGTTGAATTACCATTGGCTTTTCGAACCTCAATGTAAAGAAATAAAATCTCAGTACTTTTTAAACATTGATCCTTTTAAAAATGATAATATGGTTCTAGTGAATACATAAAATGATGACATTTGGTTTTACTATTTTAATGTAGCTAATTGAATATTTTAAGGTTGACTAATGTTATAAGCTAGACTCACTAATGGCTAGTATTGTGCCATATTTGTTTGGTTATTTTTCCTTAGCCACTTGTGGTAATTGCAATGTCATGGTAAATATTTTAACACTTATCATCTCATAAGAACTAGCAGTAAAATGATCACACTCAGGAAATTTGAGTTCAATACAAAGCCTTTATTATAAGATCGATATGCCGGGCAGTGGTGGCGCACGCCTTTAATCCCAGCACTTGGGAGGCAGACGTAGGTGGATTTCTGAGTTATCCAGCCTGGTCTACAGAGTGAGTTCCAGGACAGCCAGGGCTATACAGAGAAACCCTGTCTCAAAAGAAAAAAAAAGTTTTAATTGTCCTGAAATATCCTTTATAGTTTTTTTTTTTTTTAATATTTAGGATCTAACTCAGTTTCATTTCTTTAATATGTAAACTTCGATTTTCTTTTAGCGACATTGATTTTTTTTTTTTTTAATAATGGAGGGCAGTTATTTTGGAAAGTCTCTCAACCTAGATATTTCTTTTGGCAGGAAACCTTCCATAAATGAAACATTTTCTTCATTGTTTTTTATCAGAACAATTGCAGTGCCGGCTCTTCCACTCACTTGTAATGTTGTTGTTTGCTCCAGTACACGAATGCCTTGTCTGTGCATGTCCCCAGAGCACAGGCCATAGTCATCTGGGGTGAGAGAATGTGAGTTGAGAAAATGCTTCCATGAAGTCAGTCTATAGGCAGCCCTGTAGGGTATTTTCTTAATTAGTGATTAATGTGAGAAGGCCCAACATATTGTGGGTGCTGCATCCCTGCACGATAGTCCTAGGTTCTATACAAAAGCGGGCTGAACCACCATGAGGAACAAGCATCCTGTCCCGCTCCAAGCATGGAGTCTGTGTCAGCTACTGCTTCAGGGTTCCTGTCCTGTTTGAGTTCCTGTCCTGACTTCCTTCAGTGATGGATTATAATGGGGAAGTATAAGTCATCCTTTCCTCCCAACTTGCTTTAGTCATGGTGTTTCATTATAGCAATAGTAACCTATTATGCACTTGTCCTACTATGAGATATAGGACACCATCTTACATAGCAAAAGAACTTCATGGTGATTAAATATCTTGTGATGGAGAAAATTCTCCTGGATCACCTTGAAAGACCCCAAACCATCATGTGTCCCTAAACGTGAAAGCGGTAGACAAGAGAATGCCTGATGATGTGACAGGAGTTTCAAACAGCTATCACTGGCTTCAGGAAGCCAGTGTCAAGGACGAGGAGCCAAGGATGTGGGTCAGGACAGAGAGGCAGACTTCCCCAAGCTTTGGGTAGAAAACAGGCTTGCTAACATGTGGCTTCTGACCTGTGAGATATGCATTGGACTCATGAACTCCTTTAACAGATGTGATGTTTAAGATACGAGTCGTTGGGTAATTTTAAAAGCAATTGCAGAATACATGGTAAGTTTGATGACTTGGTGGGGTATCTGCCATACTTCTCTATTTTAACGACACATCATTAATAAATATTGAGAAAAACAAGTACAACTAGAGTACAACTTGATCCTTTGCTACTCACAGATGCTTCTACATTTTCAGTTTCTGTTGATGGTGACATTCAGAATCAATTTCTTGCTGTAGTGTTTGTAATTTGGTGGCCACTTAGTTTTACTCTCCTTTAGTAAAGAAGAACTTCTCTTTCTCTCATTAATTTGTATTCCATTTATATGCATAGTTTGGGGCTTATATGTTCTTTCCTGTTTTGTAAGTTCTTTTAAGGTACTTTCGGACTGGTTCCCATGGCCTCTGGAATGTTGCTATACATAGAGTGCTTTTTTACTTTCTGGCCAAACATAATTCAGTACAAAATATATTTTATACTTCAAGCATTATATATATTATTATAAATTTATTTACTATATTATATATTACGTCTATATTTATAATTTAATTATATTTATACTTACATTATATATATATTATATTAAACTGAGCTAAAATCTTCTATCTTTAATGTTACTCTTTTGTACTTACAAGGAGTAGCACATGTAACTATTTTTTTATCAATTTATTTTAAAACATATTCATCATATGAGTATCATTCTATCATCATGATAACTGTATGATATTGTTTCTAATGGTTTGTTCTTTCCAAAGTAGAACAACAAATAACCTTGAGCCAAGTGATTAGTTTTTTATTAATTTTCTTACAAGGGAGTCAATTTCTGATTTGTAGATTTCATTCAAGCACTGTGTCAAAGCACCAAAGACACCTCGGTGAACAAATGGGACTGCAATTTTAAGGATTTATGCATGTATTGTGCGTATGATCATGCATGCATGTAAGTATGTGTTTATATAAGTCTATGTGTTCCACATATATGCTGGTGCTATTGGGGGCCAGAAAAAGACTTTGGGTTCCCTAAGCTGGAGTTTCAGGCAGTCGTGAGCCAGCAGATCTGAATGCTAGGGAACCAAACTCAGGTCTTTTAAAAGAGCAGGAAGTGTTCTTATCTGCTGAGCCATCTCTCCAGCCCTTGATTGCTAATGTCATAACTCCAGGTGACGCTGAAGTAACCAAGAAATTATGAAATACATTTCATAATGTATGCATATAGATAAGACCATAAAATGATACAGTGCCCTAGAGAATAATCTGGTAGTTTCTTATAAAATTGAGCAGGCACTAACCATATGACCAATCACATGGACCCTTAAAATCTTAATGTCTCTGGCTCCCCAGTGCTGGATTACAGGTATATGGCACAACATCTGGTTCTTTTATGTTTTCTCAAAATCAAGATGGTATCTTTGTGACCCAATAGGCTAGTGGTTCTAAACTTTCCTAACACTGGGACCCTTTAATGCCTCATGGTATCCCCCAACCATAAAATTATGTCATGCTATTTGTAACTGTAATTTTGCAACTGTATGAATATGTAAATATCTGTGTTTTCCAATGGCCTTAGGTAACCCCTGTGAGCAGGTCATTTGACCCTTAAGTGATCACAACCCACAGGTTGAAAAACCACTGCAAGTAAGCAATGATTCCGCTTGTGAAAATAAGCTGCTGCCTTCAACCTTGTTAATTATCTCTTTAGATATCAATAAGAGATTAATTAACCTCTTCAGATATAGTTGTCATCAGGGTCACTGACAGCTTGTGTCAACCAGCCCAACTCCAAGGGTGGGAAAACATGTATTTCTCTCTGAGCTAGACATAGTTCTAAATACTATCACTCCAAGAGTGAACTTTCTTTGTGGTAGTAACCTCAACTTTTCATCAAGTGCACAAATTTCAACTCAGACACCTTTGCACAGAAATATACATCACTGTCAATATTTCAGTGAACCTAACTGATTTCCTTGTGTGTGTGTGTGTGTGTGTGTGTGTAGGGCAGAGGAGGTCTTCTGGTATGTCCCTATATTATGAACCACCTTATTTTTTGAGCCCCCTGGCTTTTCTGTGAGCACTGAGGAGTTGACTCGGGTGATATAGCAAACACTGTACTAACTATCCCATCTTCCCAGACTCCTAAGCTCATTACTTAATCAGGACCCTTATCAGCAAATGGTTAAGAGCCATATTTACCAATATTCTTAGAATTCCGGTTCCATGAAACATGGCCAATACTGCATTTTAAAGCAAACACTAGCCATATTCTTCAGTGAGAATTATCTCTGGACAGACAGGTAACAATGATGCTTTGTACATTGTCACTGATGCTCTCTAAGCACACCCAAGCCCTCTAGAAAATCACTCTGAAGAACACAGAGATCCAGGTGCCTCCCACTGGCTTAGTTCCCACTTCATGGAGACAAGAAGACCAGAGCAAATGAAGTGATTCACTACTCCCTTCTCTCTTTTCTGCTCAAAGCAATCCCCACCTCTCTCTCTATGTAAAGTCTCACTATATAAGATTATTTGCCACAGAAGAAAGAACATGTCCAGTGCACTTAAACTGCTGCGCCCTGACTTGTCCCCTTTATCAGAGGAAGAAGAGCTAGTCTTCATATTTACCACAGACTTCAAGCCCCAACAGGTCATCACTTACCAAGCACTTTCCACTTGCCAGGTACAGTGAGAGATGCTATGGAGACCGTTTTGTTTTATTCAATTACTTTACTAATTAGAGATAGGATTTTGCTATGTAAACCTGACAATCCTCCTGTCTCTACCTCCCTAAATCCTGGCATTACAGAAATGGACCATAGTGTCCAGTTCAAGGATACATTTTTGAAAAGAAAGCCTTTATGACCCTAACATATGCTATTATAATAACAGCTGACCTCTATTGATTACACATTCTACACTCTACATACTCTTTGGGAATTACTTTATTCCCTTATCTACCCTATGAAGATGGTGCTGCCATCGTCCCACCTTTGAAGATAAAAGCTTCCAGAGTTAGAAATTTATCCAAGGCCAGCACATGTTGAAGCTGTAGTCCAAAGGCAATCTGTGAATTCTTAAATACTATCATGTCCTTAAGAATATATTCTAATAGTATTTTATCTAGCTGCACCCAAATTACTCCCAATTCTTTCTGTATATCTTTTCTATCCATTGAAATTTGGCAAGCATTCCAGAAGAATTTCCTGTAATAAGGAATGTTGTGTCCTGTGTTGTCCAAAAGGCAATCACAAGCTTTATTTGGCTTTTTAGATTTAATGTATGACTAACAGACTGAAAATCATAACAACTGTATTTCATTACGTTTGAATGACCACATTTGACTGATGGGTACTATACTGGATAAGAGGGATGTAGATCATGTTAATTCTGATTTCTCTGTGAAGACATGACTCAGATGAATCCGTCAATACTCAGTAACAAAACAGAATGACCAAAGAATCTTTAAATTAGAAGCACCCCACCCCCAACCATGGGAGCACAACTCCCTATTCTGTTCAGCCTTTCACTGTAGTGACAAGCTATCATTAGTATGTGATCCATCATGTAATCCCAGGGGAGTAATGAAGACAGTGACGTTGTTTGCCATTGCTTTGGAAAAGCTCGGGAACATTCACTCCATCAGCAAGTCACCACTTTAAACACATACTCAGTAAGACTTTTGCCTAAGAGAAAAGAAATCAAGGCTTATTTTATTTCTGGACAGACCCTTGGGTTCACAGGCACACAAGGATGCTGACGCAGTTAAAGGCGAAACAGTACCTGCAGCTCTGTGAATATAGTTCCTGCAGAACCTGCAGTCGAGGTTGATGCACTTCGTTAAGCAAACAGCAAAGTTCTTGTCCTGAGTGATTTCAAGATGTTTTTCATAACAGCACTATGTATGTCTTCCTTCCCGGAACTAGGTCATTCTGAATTGGGGCTCTAGATTCATCAGCCATTCTCAGAACACTCTCAGAACATTCTCAGAATATGTGCCTCTCGGCCCATAGGCAATACAGCTCAGACACTGTTCCACCTGACCTCCTAGGTGATATCCATCTCCCCGCAAAAAAACTTAGCTATCTTATCATCGAAACTTGGGCTTGACATGATTTTTCCTTTCTTTTAAAATTTTTATTTTACTTTTTGAAACAGGGTATCATATAGCCTAGGTTAGAGTTGAGGGTGGCCTTGAATTCCTTATCTTCCTAACTCTGCCTCCTAAGAGCTATGATTACAGGGCTTATGTCACCTTTCAGTGTGTGTGTGTGTGTGTTCTCAGATTTATTTTTTATTTTAGATTTCAAAATCATAAAAGAACTTATCAAAGAATTGTGAGACGTCACCATTTTTCTGGGGACTTCAAGCCCTGTTTTTCTTTTGATACAAATAGAATCATGTCTTTATATTTTAGAAGACCATTTTGCTAAAGGCTAAATCATTTACCAAAAGGTGTCTAAAGAGCACGGAAAGTAGTCTATCCTACTCGAAGCATTAATATGTAAACCCGATGTCAGAATTTACAGATGGCCAGTGCAAAACCAGGAAGTGATTCTATATTTGCATGACCATGTAACATCACCTGCTGCTGAAATCTCAGTCACGACTGTTCAGTGTTTTGCTCCACCCTCCAGAGACTGGCAGTACCAAGGAACAGCAGCAACCTGGGAAGCTTCTGTGTACTGTGTGTGTTGATGGCTTGGGACACACCAGTCATACACTACACACACACACACACACAACACACACACACACACACATTTTTTTTCTTCCCGTATTTAGGAGTGATCTTCACGACCAGATCTTCCGAGTCATCTTTCAGTGATAGCCACTGGACTGTAAATGGGACAGCATCCAATACTGGTTGGAAGCTCACAGTCACAGGCCCCTAGGCTCATGGAAAAATCTTCCCACTGAGCTGCTCTCCAATCTCAGCCAAGAGCTGCCTGGACTGCTCAACTGCTACATTGCATTGCCTTGACTATAACGATTACAATTCGGCAGCTTACAGAATGTTGTACCGGGGACAGAAGAAGGGGAAGGTGGGCCCCTTTGCCAAAGGCAATTGTCTTTTCTTTGCCGGAAAAGACAGAGGATGAATTTATAGTCCTAGTGCTGGAAAGGAAAGAAAAGGGACTTTAAGGCTCCGTTCCAGCTGTGCCCATAAGCGCTAACTTTCCTTCAAGATCTAACCAGTAGCTAGCTAGAAGGGATGAGATTAGGGGCCAGGTAAGCTGACTGTTCCCGGTTCACTGACAGCCTGACCGTCGCCCCGGGGCAGCGTCACAAAGGGCCGGGGCCTGCGGAGGCCGCGCGCGCAGCTCTCAGGGGCGGAGCCTCCGGGCCCAGGGTTGGGGGCCGGAGCTACCAAGGGGCTTCCAGCCTGCGGCTTCGAGGTCGCACCGGGGAGGCAAGATGCCGCGGCTGCAGCCCGAACCGCTAAGGCGGGCCGCTGAGCTCCCGAGTCCCTGCTGCAGCAGACGAGCGCAGCGCACGCCCCAGGTCGGGCGGAGCTAGAGGCGGGCGCCGGGCGGGCGTCGCGCCACCGCAGCTCCCCGCCTTCCGCCCGGTGCGCGCCCGGTGCCCTGACCGTGGGTGCCGCTGCAGGCACCTGGGCGAGGCCTCGAGCATCCCAGCGGCGGCTGCTCGGGCCACATCCGCACTCCGGAACCTCTCAGGAGCGCACCCCGCGGCTCCTGCAACCTCCCTTGGCTCCTCCTCGCCGGGCGATCCTCCCCTCCACCCGCCTCCGTCCTCTCCCTCCTCCCATCCCGGAGGATGCGCTCCCCAGCGCCAAGCGGCAGAGGCCATGGCTTCCAGAAATGCGTGTGCCTGAGCCACTTCGTCCCGACCTGCGGAGCCCGCGCCCCCGCCCAGTAGGTAGGTGGCCGAGGCGGGGCCAGGCCGTGGAGGCTACCGGCTGCTGATGCTGCGGCCAGGAAGAACCGGAGCCGCGGCCAGCAGCAGCCAAACTTGCCTTCCCCCGGGCTGCCAGCGCTCGGAGGTGTGCTAATGGCGCTGGGCGCAGCCCCCGGGGGACCCGAAACGCTCTGCTTGGAACGTTCGAGGCCGAGCCCGGGGGCAGGGGCGCTGGACCCTCCTCGCCAACAATCTGGGGCCCCTCGGTTGGGGGCTGGGGGAGCTTGGAAGAATAGGTTGGCGCGGGGCTTTTTTGCGAGGAGGAGACTGTTGCTTTTTTCACGAGCTCAAGTAGACTGTGTCTTTGCATTTTTAAAAAGCAGGATCAGCAAAAGCGTTCTTCCTGTCCCTTTTGCTAAAATGTAGACGATCACGGTTGTTGTTTTAGAGGCATTTAGGAGTGGTGGTGGATTTTTGTGTAATTTACAGCTAACCGAGTGGCATATAAAGTCAAAGATAAAAACACTTTAACATTTTGGGTGCCAGTTTAAGGAAAGTCTTTCTAGAAATCAGATTACCTAGGTGATGGATGAGGCTGGCGTGTTCTCTTAGGATAAAGCTGGCGGGAGCCGATGGGTTTGAGAGCTGCAAGTTTGATACAGGTGTCGGGAGTTGAGACTATGATAGATGCGCCTGTTAGCCAGCAGAGGCAGCTTTGTCTCCAGCCCAGCTTCCAACTCTGAGCTGACCCTTACCTTTCTGATCAACTGGTTGAGTCTTTTTTTTTTCCCAGTTCTTGAAGTAAAATTCATACATTAGGGCTTTTAACAAAATTGTTTCCCTCAGGCTGCCGTTCTGAATTTTGAGTTAAGCAATAAGGTTTAGAATTTTGAAAAAAATGGACCATTGTAAGCTCCAATTTTATAAGCACTATTTCAGATTAGCGATTTTGGCGAACTGGATCAATATAAATACTAAGAGGACAGAATCACCATCATTACCAGTTCCTCCTCCCCTCCTCCCTTTCCTCTTCCTCCTACTCTCCCCCCCCCCCCCCCCCCCCCGTCCCGCAGTCCCCTCAGCTCCCTCCTTTTCCTATGCTGTAATTCCTTAGTGTTGAATGCCCTATAGCTGTTTATTGGTTATTTGTTGAATGAATGAAATTGTATTTCAAGATATATGTTGTATATAACTCAACCATTTAAAATTACAGTATATGTTTGTTGTTATTGCTAGTGCAATTAACTGTATTTTAAAAAGTCGCTTCTTACTATAAACAGGCGAACTTGGTTATTTTTCATTGACATTTCTGGCGTCAGCAGCAAGGAAGGTATAGTCGTCTGTTTAGGTGCACTTCGTGCCTACTTTCAGTATTCTAGCGATTGATACCGTTTCAATTTTACTTTCGAAAACAATTTAGAAGGCAGAATTTATGTTTAAAGAAAAATTCTTAAGTTATTTCAGAAGGATCAGTGATCTGGTTAATAAGTAACAGGTAACTTGTTTTAAAGTTGAGCTGTGGCTTATTATATATGTGTTGTTAAAGCCAAAGATGAAAACAAAACATTTAAAAATGTTTATAGTTCCAAAGTGACCTCAAATATATCGTATAGATACAGATTTATTTATTTGTTTGTTTGTTTGTTTGTTTTTGATGCTAGGGACCAGCATCCTGTTTAAACAGCATCCTAAGCCTTAGAAACAACATTTTAGCTATTTTCCTTTATAAATTGAGGTTTTTGGATGATCTAGTACCTTTTCTGCCTAAAAATGTTTAGGAGAAAAAGAGAAACAAAACACACACACACACACACACACACATTCCACACTCCACAGAAAAGACCAAACTCGATGCAAAGACAACTGTTTGCTTTCCATTGCTTCACATTGTGGAGGTTTGCGTTTTAACATTTGTTTTCCTGTGACATAATGTAATGAGTCATCATTAACTTATTGTCACTCTCTCCTTAGCACGGCTATCTATAGGGAACACCTCATTTTCTTTCTTTCCTCCCTCCCCCAATTTTCATGCATCTTCTTCCTCACTACCAGAATATTACCCACAATCCTTATTTTCACACACTCTGGTAAATCATAATATAGTACTATTTCTTCTCTAATCTAGTTAGATTGTTTCAGATGAGTGAAGAAAAACTTTTAGATAAAAGATAGGAAGACTGGAGGATATTGTGGGAAGAGGTGTGATTAAACCAATTTGTTATAATATATGAAAACAAAGCAGGTTGGCATGCCCAATAACGATAAGGGCATTTTTAGAATCTTACTTGTAATTAAGGCTATTGAGTAATTCGTTTGTGTTGTTTGTCCTGGCGAACCTACTATTTTCTAAGAGAGCCTGTGGTTCTGATACACCTTTTACTTCTTTTAAAATTATGTTTTTATATGTGTGTGGGTCTTGCCTGCAGATGAGTCTGTGCACCATGTGCATGCAGTGCCTGTGAAGGGAAGAAGAGGGCATCATATCTCCTGGGACCGGAGTTCTAAAAGGTGGTGAGCAGCTATATAGGAGTTTGGGATTAAACACAGATTCTTCTCTGCCAGCGCTCTTGACAACTGAGCTATAGTTCCCCCACCCCCAACACTGACTCCTGCAAACATTTTACTTTTAACTTCTGGACAGTCACTTGTTTGTTTAACATGTAGAAATTGAGAACTGTAGTAATGTGCTATGACTTGTATGCTCTGAAATTAGTCAACCAAATGAGAGCTTTTTCCTCGTTATAGAAGGAGGCAGCTTCTAATTTTTTTTTTTTAAATCTCTTCTGTCCTGAATGGAAGTGTAGCATCTTTAGGATGTGATGACTCTATGTTGAGTCTTCCCTCCAGAGCCAGCTCCAGCCCTGCCTCCACATGCACCACAGCCGTGCAATTCTAAGTCTGTATTTCTGCATCTCGTCTTTCTGCATTTTCCTGCTGGTGTCTGTCATTTTAGAAACCTGTCTGTTCTTTGTTAAATGTGTGTCTTCTAACTCTCACCGCCTAATATTCTTTTTAAATTAAACAGAATCCTCTGAATTCACACATATACTAGAATCAAGATTATTAGTATTATGGGGAAAACACACGGAAGTAAATTTGAATAATCTTCCATTTTGAATACAGAGTGCATGGTTGAAGGAAAAAGTTGTCCTCCTCACTGGGTACACGAAATGGATTTGTTTCTGCACACACAAGAGAATATGGGTTGTCTATAAATTTGATGTGATTCATTGATGAAAACGGTTTCTAGAGGTTCAGTTGAACAAAGGCCTTGACATCTACCTGTCTTCCTCTTATTTAGACCAGGCGGAGTCTGGCTAGAGCTTTCCAAACTGTGCAGTGTCTTGGTTTCCTTGTTCAGCATTCTTGGTTGCTTGACATCTCCTCCATTGTTTGCACTGGAAATGATTTACGTAGCAGACTATGGAAAAGAAACTACTGATCAGTTTATAGATGGGACCAAGGGAAGGGTTCTTACAACAGCTTCTGTTTAAAGTCCATGCAGAACATTCTATTGAGCTCTGGATGCCAAAGCCATCCATCCCCTGAACAATCAATATGTGTGACATTATTTCCATTATGCAAAGAGAGAACCAGATGTTCCTCTTTCTGTCTTGGTGACTAGTTCGAGGCAGATTTGCAACTTAAATTCTAACGACAATGTGAAAAGACATAGGATTAGTATCATTAGTCTTCTAACTTTCCCTCTTTTTCCTGTTAGCTTCTGTTTTACCCTGTTTCTCTTCATTCTTATTCTTATGTAATTATATTTCTTGTATTTTATTGAATGGCATTATTTTAGATGACTCATTCTTAATGGAACAAGAAGAAAAATATAAACACGAAGCTGAATAAATGAAAGAATTGCAGTTGACGCCCAAACACCTGGTGTTTCTAATGAACACATTTCACATTGGCTATATTAAATGAGTTTTGCACAAATATTAAACTTTTGATATATTGGAGCTTGTGTGTGTAGAGGAATTGGCTGGTTTTGTGTGTCAGCTTGACACAAGCTAGAGTCATCAGAGAGGAAGGAGCCTCAGCTTAGGAAATGCCTCCAGGAGATCCAGCGATAACACATTTTTCTCAATCAGTGATTACTGAAGGAGGGCCCAGCTCATTGTGTGTGGTGCAGTCCTGGGCTGGTGGTTCTGGGTTCTGTAAGAAAGCAGGCTGAGCAAACCAGTAAGCAGCACCCCTCTATGGCCTTTGGATCAACTTTTGCCTTCAGGTTCCGGTCCTGTTTGACTTCCTGTCTTGACTTCCTTCAATAATGAGCAGCAGTATGGAAGTGTAGCCAAATAAATCTGCCTTCCACAACTTGCTTTTTGATCATTGTGTTTCGTTGCAGCAGTAGAAAACAGGCAGAAGTTGGTGCTAGGGTACCGGCATATTGCTGTCACAGACCTGAACTTAGTTGGGGGAGGATTGTGGGAAGACTTTGGAACTTTGGCCTAGAAAAGCCATTGAGTGTTGAGAGCTCATTGGGATCTTGGAAGATGAGAATGTTGAGAGCAGTGCAGACGATGGAGACCTGACTTGTGAAATTTCAGGGGGAAGTTTAAAGGGCCGTTGCTATTTTAGTTTAAGATTCTGTGGTTCAGGTTAGCTGGAGCTGAAGAATCAGCTGTGATTAACAAGATACTAGAACTACTAAAATGAAACCTTTATATTATTGGGACAATTGGTGCTATTTAGGTGGAGTTAAGAAATTAACAGTGATAAGAAGAGACCAGCATCATCACTGAGGTGAAATCTTCTGGGAAGTGTTTTGTGAGAGCAGAGAGAAACTGTGTTCTAGAGACTGCCAAGGTTTTACCTCCTGGCAGCTGGATTTGTTAATATATAAGAGCCACCCAGGCAGTACTGGTTTTGAAGGGATGAAAGGGTCATGGAGAATAGTTGAGGCTTAGCGCTGTGAGAGGCCAGGAGAGGTCTTTGGTGAAGGTGCAACCTCAGTGGCAGTTGAAGGCCCAGGGCTGAAAGGGTCATGCAGAGAAGTTGAGACCCGGCACCAGGAAGAGAGCTTATGAGAGGCTTTTGGTGAAAGTGCAGCCCAGTTGCACCAGAAGACACCAGTGTTTTGTAGATGCTACTACCATGGGATGACCAATAAGAACAGCAGCAGTGAGGTGGAGCCAGCCTGAGCTGAGAAGACAAGCTATGTGTACTGCAGAGGGTACAGCTGGAGAAGTGACCCAAACCCTTTAGAGGTGCACAGAAGATCGTGAGTGGATCTCAGACATTGGATGGTTGGAGTTTATTTTTGTTTTTATTTGATTATGACTGTGCCCTGATTTTTCCTTCCTGAAGTAAGAAAGTATTTTACTGGAGACCACAGTTAAGAGATTTTGAATTTTAAAAGACTTTGGATTTTAAAAGAGATTGGATATTTTAACGGGACTGAAAATTTAATGTGTTTGAATTTGTAAAGACTTTTAAAGCTATATATGTTTTTAATGTGAGATCTTGGGGGTGAATAAGAAAGGAAAGGTTGAGGCTTAACAGTGATATGTTTAGGTGTCAAGTTGACAAGGGATCAGTTGTTCTGTCTGGTTTTGTGTGTCAGCTTGACACAGCTAGAGCCATCAGAGAGGAAGGAGCCTCAGCTGAGGAAGTGTCTTCAGGAGATGTAGCTGTAAGGCATTTTCTCAATTAATGATCAGTGGGGGAGGACTCAATCCATTGTGGCTGGTGATCCTGGGTTCTATAACAAAGCAGGCTATGTACACAAGCTATGGTGAGCAAACCAATAAGCAGCACCCCTCCGTGGCCTCTGCATCAGCTCCTACCTCCAGGTTCCTGCCCTGTTTGAGTTCCTGTCCTGACTTCCTTCAATAATGAACAGCAATGTGGAAGTGTAAGGCAAATAAACCCTTTCCTCCCCAACCTGCTTTTTGGTCATGGTGTTTCATTGCAGCAGTAGAAACTCTAACTAAGACAGTAGACAAATGGGAAAAACAGTATTCTGCAGTTTTATAAAACTAAATTCCATTTTTGTAAAGTTAAATTCTACCTATATTAAACTGTTGAACATCTGTGGGTATTTGGAGTTGGTGAACTGTTGGACTTAGTTCACTTATATCTGAAGTATCTGGATTCTTTATAGTTTTCGAAAGTCATTTTAGCCAAAGCGTGAATCCAATTAGCTTAACAATTTCTGTACTGGCCAGTCTGACCTCTGTGTCCACAGACCGTGTGACTTAGCCTTGTTCGCATAAATTACAACACCCATTTCTTCTCAGAGTCTCTCTCATTTACCACAATATTTAAACAATTGTATTTCCTAAGTGAATTGGCCAAACTCTCTTCACTGTGTAGTTACAATAGGTAACTTAGAGTGGTTGAATTGTGCCAGGTGAGTAGTTATTTACCACCATGTGATACTATGCTTGATGTGTTTGTTTCCCAGGCTAGCAGAAACATTGTCCCTCCCCACTGTCTCCATCATTGCTGGAAACTGGACTCAGGCTTAAAAACAATCTTTATTCAAGTGCAGCTTGACTTGTAGCAGGAAGTTACAGGAAGGTTTTGAATAGAGGCATCTCATTTAATTAACCTCTCATCTGCAGTCTTCTTTCCTATCCATGGGCATGAGTAGCCAGAGATTTCAGCTGAAAACCCTCCAGGGAGATTTTCTTTCTTTCTTTCTTTCTTTCTTTCTTTCTTTCTTTCTTTCTTTCTTTCTTTCTTTCTTTCCTTCCTTCCTTCCTTCCTTCCTTCCTTCCTTCCTTCCTTCCTTCCTTCCTTTCTTTCTTTTGCATATAAAAGTGTGAACAGGAAACCTACTCTCATTTCTTCAACTCAGCCTGTTCCCACTGCTGGTCTGGTACCTCAGGTGTTTAGGATCTAGAGTGTACATTCTGCTTCTGTCTGTATCTCAGTTAGCCTTCCTGCTAATGCTCCACCTTCAGACTGTCTACATAGTCCCTGCAATGCATACATTGTAGTTAGCTTCCTTGGGTTCAATGACGAGGACTTCATCTTCTCTGTCATACTCCTTGATGCTATTTGACCCACAGCCATTCTTACACAAGCCCCTTTCCTCTGCTGACTGGACCCTTTAAAAACATCTGATGGGAATTTGGTGTTCTGTGCAGTGCACTCACTGTATTTATTTGTTTATTGGCCCCATGTTAAGAATTTTATTTTAGTGATATAAAACTAGTTGTCACTTTATGTCTACTCATCCTTCTCCTTGTAGTTCCATATATCTTGGCTGGATGTGGTGGTGCTTCTCTTCCCCAGCCCTTGGGAGGCAGAGGCAGGTGGATGGATTCATGTGTTTGAGGCTAGCATGGTCTCCATAGTGAGTTCCAGAACAACCAGAGCTACCTAGTGAGACTGTACCAAACCAAACCAAACACCACCAGTCTCCCATTTTTCTTAGCAAGTCACACAGTTAAGACTTCAACTCCAGAGGCCTTTCTTTGTTAAGATTCTGTAAACTCTTGGAGCTGTAATGGCTCACACAGGGCTTGCCCTGACAATGAGGCATTTCTGATAAGCAGTAAGATTGTCTTCCTATTCAGAGTGAATTGTGATTTTAATTATCAAGTGAGTCTGGTCAACAACACAAAACAAAGTTGAAATATTAGCCATCTCTTTGTCTTTCCATCCGACCTGTACTGGCTGGTTTTGTGTGTCAACTTGACACAAGCTGGAGTTATCACAAAGAAAGGAGCTTCAGTTGAGAAAATGCCTTCGTGAGATCCAGCTGTAAGGCAATTAGTGCTCAAGGGAGGAGGGCCCCTTGTGGGTGGTGCCATCCCTGAGCTGGTAGTCTTGGGTTCTATAAAAAAGCAAACTGAGCAACCCAGGGGAAGCAAGCCAGTAAGTAACATCCCTCCATGGCCTC
Organism: Mastomys natalensis; assembly: GCA_021653895.1. Taxonomy (NCBI): domain Eukaryota; kingdom Metazoa; phylum Chordata; class Mammalia; order Rodentia; family Muridae; genus Mastomys; species Mastomys natalensis. Next base: position 445,436 of record JAJTUV010000670.1, read on the forward strand.
TGCATCAGCTTCTGCTTCTTGACCTGCTTGAGTTCCAGTCCTGATTTCTTTTGATGATGAACAGCAATGTTGAAGTGTAAGCTGAATAAACCCTTTCCTCTCCAACTTGCTTCTTAGTCATCATGTTTGTGCAGGAATTGAAATCCTAAGACACCACCCAACCACCACCTAATACATGTCCTTATCACGTTTAGTAATTATGGCTTAATTTAATAACTCCTCATCAAATATTGTATCGATACTCTTTAAAAATAATTTTTGTATTCATCATGATCCCTCTTTGGGAGAGTGTCTTGTCTCCAAAGGGAGGCTTTTCTCTAGGGTTGGTATTAAAAGGCGCTAATGTTCCAAAGAGAGTGTCATGAAATTTAGGGCTTTAAAAAGAAGAAAGGGACCCTTTGGAAGTCGAACGTATTCAACATTGCCCTCAATAGACGACATGAACTATCCAGAAAAAACCCCATCATAAAACATAACTTATGTGAGTGTGTGAGTGAGACATTTTAAATAGTAACTTAGAGGGTATGCCTGGCACTCCGTTTATTACAAAATGCCCTGAATGGGGTGATGGCTTTCATGACTTATTAACAGTGTTTAGCCCTGTTTGTGTGAAATTTCTGGTTGGTAGATTATTATCACAAGCAAATTCTTGTGCTCGGTGTGGCATAGGAAGAATGCAAGAGAATTCTGCAGTTTGTGCTCATTCCAGGTCTCCTTGTTAACCTCTGTAATTCTGACCTCATGTTGCAAACATCAGATTTACGATTTGTTTTTCCAAACATGTTAATGGAAGGTACCAAGAGTGCTCCAAGTGCCAGAGACAAATACTCTTGAGCCTGAATGGATGTAGCCTCTACTTCATGGTGGAATCCACAATTCAGGCTATTACTCTCTCTGTTGGGAGAACCTGCCCAGTTCTGTGTTCTTAGGGATTTCTACTTGAGCTGTGATGATTTCCCAAGGAGTGCCCATCTGTTAAGTCCCACTGAAACATAGCTAGCAACATGCTTTCATGTTTAGAGTCACATTGCAAATTTCAATTTAAAAATACCTTAACTTTAAAAAACATAGTTGGGAAGAGAAATGAAAAATTTACAAATAGGAATATAAAATAGCTAAGATGTGAGCAAACATTGACTTTATTGCATCAAAGGATTGAGTTTATTTGTAATCAGATTATAAAAGTTAGAAACAGTGCTGACAAGGGAAACATTGTTTCATATCACACAGAAGGCGAGTATGTTGCTATCCATTAGGTTGAAGACAGTTTAGTGTTAGAATTTCTCAGGGCCAGTGCTTCTCTTGTGAGTGCACAGGATGGTGATAATGGGGCCAGTGGCATGCTTGATGAGGTAAGAGCAGATGCTACAGCAAGTGACGTAAAGATCATTCTACTGTTTGTTACCGCCCTTGTGAACTGAGGCAGGTTAGTGTCTCAGTTATCTGTCAGATGAAGATAATAATAGTATCTAGCCTCCTACATCACTTAGAACATTAGATCATTTATATAAAGTATCGGGAAGGCTGCCTGGTGCAAAGAAAGCAATTCTGTTAGCTGTTATCGTATTATGAAAAGCTGAGAAAAATCCAACAGTGAAACCTTTTTTTCAAAAATGACAGTGCATATATATTTACTCATCAAAATAATGGTTTTAAACAATATTTAACCCTATGAGAGATCATCATAATAATTGAATTATCAGATTGTGTGTTCAGTGGTGAGCCCAGTTTCTTTGGGAGGCATGGGTAGGGACAATAGAGGTATCAAGAGAAGACACCCTAATTTGATTTTCCGTTATAGTGGCCCAAAACAGGATAAAATATTAAAGTGGGTTTTTTCTATTGGATGAGAGCATGAGTGATTTATATCTTTCCCACATTTTGTTGTTCGTGTTTTGCAATAATGATTATCAAATACTACAAAACATATATCATAGAATTTTTGTATCCTTGCTTTGTCTTTACAGATTGTATATTCAGTTGGGCATGTTTTAGTTTCCCTTCTTTTCAAAGCTACTGTAATTTCACTTCCTCAGGATTTTCACCCACACACAATCTGCTGGGATTTTCTTATACTTGCTTGGTTTGTGTATAGACCAAGGTTGTAGTGTGTGTGTGTGTGTGTGTTTGTGTGTGTGTGTGTGTGCATGTGCATATGCGTGCACGCACAGCTCTGTCTGTCTCTGCCTATGTTGCTGTTCTAGAGATGAAACACAAAACCTCAAGTGTTCTACCAGTGAGCTCAATGCCTGACCTCTCTGGAAAAGTAGAATAAGTGAAAAGATTTTTGTGATCAGTCATCTGCATTAGGCTGGCATTTCACAAACACCATCTAGGCTCCCATTCTAAGGGAACTGAATGCTGGAACGCTTTATTGCCTAATTGTCCTAATTGTCCTTACAGTAAGCGTACAGGGATTACCTCTCCTGCATTACTCTGTGGCTTTCAGGTTTGTTTTAGCATGGCATTACTCACACACACGGGCGCGCGCGCGCACGCGCACAGACACACACACACACACACACACACACACACACACACGGAGCACAGGAACTACGCTGCTCTGTGGCTCATGTTCTCGAGAGTGATGGATCAGTTTTGGATTCATTCATCTGCTTTGTACATGCTTCTTATTTTCAAGATTAGAATATTACGTCTTTTGGTTCTCTTAGTCTTAGGTTATTGGCTTGAAAATCTGATGTAGAGTTTCCTTTCACAGATATAAAACCGGAACTGTTCAGTGCCAGAGGGTGGCCTAGTTGGCCGTGTACTTACTATAGGGGTCCAGTAATTACTAACGCATCCTAGTCGTTATGTATAAAACATTGCTTGTTTGATGTGCTTTCATGAACCTGTCAGAGGACATATTTAAGGTTTATAAATTTATTAGAAGTTTGTAGATCTCATATTTTCTGGAAAGGATGAAAACCCCAGGAAATGTTTTATATAATTGCTCGTATAGTCTCGACCAGTGGATCTAAACTGGGGCTCACACACCTTATCAGCTGTGGGAAGAAAAATTTAGAATTAGAATTTAAAATTAGAATGCCTATATCATCTTTGATTTCTGGTTTATATATCATATAAGATATATATAATGAACAAGACATGGCTTTTGTTGTCATTTGCTGAAAACAGGTTTTTTAAACTCAGATATTTCTGCTGCTGTGAGATATGCTTAAGTACAGATCTGGATAGTGACAGACACTAGTCTATTACCTATGGTTGGTTTCTGTTGTTTAATGATAAGTTAGAATCCATTTGAGGCCGGAGAGCTGGCTCAGTGGTTAAAAGTGCTTGCTGTTCTTACAGAGAACCTACACTGGGTTCCTAGCAGCCATGTGAGACTTCTCACAACCACTTGTAACTACAGTTCCAAATGATCGTACACTGTATACTGGCTTGAGGTACCTGTCTCACGTGTAGGTACCTTCCCACCACTCAACTTTAAGTAATTAAAATTTTTTTAAATTCTGTGTCAAGTCCCAACTAGGAGCTATGATGCATGTGCCTGTATCTTAGTTTTCCATTGCTTTGAAGAGATACCACAACCAAAACAACTTAAAAAAGAGTTTACTGGGGCGTATTATCATCGTGTTGGTGAGTACAGCAGCGGGCATGGTGCTGGAGCAGTAGCCGAGAGCTTACAACCTGATGAGGCAGGGACAACTAAGTGGGAATTGCATTTACTTTTGAAACCTCAAAGCCCACCTCCAGTGACACACATCTCCACTGGGGCCCCATCCCTAATCCTTCCCAAACAGTGTGATCAAGTGGGACCAAGCCTTCAAATATGTGAACCTATAGGGGCCCTTATCATGCATACCACCCTAGTGTGTAAACCTGTCTTCTGCTGCACCTTTTCAGATTCACAGTCTGGTTGAACAGAGTGTAAAAGAAGGAAGTAGAAAATGCCACATCATGCAAGGGTGCACTAGGAAACTGGCAATGTGATTTTTGTTCATTGAAAATTGTTAAAGTATGATGTGTGGGGCATAATACACAGTCACGTCTTCTAAGACTACATTAAACTCTTATGTTGAAATAGTTTCTTAATATAGAGGCTGGAGAGATGACTCCGTGGGTGAAGAACATTTGTTGCTCTTGCAAGTTCAAATCTCAACACCTAGATCAAGGATCAAAACTGTAACTCCAATTGTAGGAGATCTGACAGCCTCTTCTGACCTTTGGGAACACAGAGAGCATGGTGCACAGGCATACATGTAGGCAAAGTACTGAGTATAAATAAAATACAATATCTACAAAACACAGAAATGTAGTTACTCACAGTTCTGAAGGCATATGTCCTCCAATCTGCCTGTCAGCGAGGACACATCCCTTGTGACACCTACAAGAAATCTCTCTTTGCTGCTTCTACTTCTGCTCACTTGCTGGTGGCCCTTGCCCTTCCTTAGCTTGCAGCCATATTACTCTAAGCTCTGCCCTGTCTTTAGCTGGCATTCTCTCCCTGTGTTTTAATGCATGGTCATTTATAAAGAAGCCATTGTATTGATCAGAGCTCCACACACTGAAGAGTGACCTAATCTTAACTAATTGCATTTTTAGTGACCTACTTTCCAAATAAAGCCCCTGTCTGAGGGACTGAAGATTGTAACTTCAGTCTGTGGTTTTGTGGTGATTCTATTCAACTCATAACATTGAGGAATATAAAAGTTGTTGGACAAATATCCAAGGACGACACAAGGTGTCAACTGCTGTCTTCTCAGTGAATATTCAATAGTCATGTAAATTGGGTGGCGGACAACTAGAAGAAAAGAATGGCCCTTGGATGTTTGTGTCTTTTGGCTACTTCTCTTCGTGGGTTCTAATATCTCAGGGATGGCTGGAAATCTATATAAGCACAGTTATATTTTGTGTGATTTTTGGTCTTTCTGACGAAATTCCATATGTGGGTCAGGATGTTCCTGAAGGCATACTGGGTTTTGGGTTTGGAAACTGCCTCAGAACAGCTTCCAAACCTCAATGGCTTTAGATCCACAAGTATTTATGTCACAATGATCAGCCTGCAGGTTGACTGCGGTTTGGCTGATCTCTGCTGAGCTTGGCAGAGCTGAGGCCCAGGTCTGTTCTTCATGTCCTAAAGCTGAAGAAGGAACAGCAGCCACCCAACGCTGGTTCATTAGGTCGAGAGCAGCGAATCACAAGACTTGGTGCTCTGGGTCAGAATAAGTATCTTTATTAGTGCTCACAGTCTGTTCTGCCAGTCAGACATCCCATGACAAGGTTGGTGGGTATTGTCAGTGTGGCAAAATCTACAATTGTCTGGGAAGGAAATTTCACTGGGGGATTAGGTTGGCCTGTGGGTTAATTGAATTAGGAAGACACAGCCTGAATATGGGAAGCACCATTTTAAGCGCTGGGCACAAGCGTTGGGCACTGGACTGAATGAAAGGAACAGTCTGCTCATGACCATGGGTGCAATATGGCCAGCTGCCTCCTGACACTGATGTCTCAGATGGACTGGAGCCCAGAACTGTGAGCCCAAACAAACTGCTGCTCCCTTAAGTGACTTGTGTCAGAATATCTTATCAAAACAGAAAAAGAAAGAGAGAGAGAGGAGAGAACCCTGTACTAGTGTAAAAAATAAGCATTGCATAGCAAGCATGACAGGGGTTGGGGTGGGAGGTACAAAACTGAACAATCCAGTCTGCGACAGATAATTTTATACAGGATTCTATAGAGACCTTTCTATGGAGTAACTTTGCATGGAATAAGCCTTTTTTAAAAAAGGTATTCACCAAATGCTTGTTTCTTGACCCAGATTTTGGAAAATTATAGCTAAATTTGTTTTTCTCCCAAAACAAATACTTCATAAGAAAAAGAATACTTCATAATGCTGGTTCAATTTCAAACTGTGCTTATTTCAAACTGTAGTTCTCCTCCTACGGCTAACTGCTTGTTGGGCTGTTCGTTCCTTGCTTTTGACGGGATCTTCTTGCTTGATTCAGCCTAGGCATATGTAGAACACACTCTTTATCCTACCCTGGGCTTCCAAAAGAGGTCGTTTTCCTGCCTCCGCTATAGATGCTCTGTGTGTTAGGCTTTGTTTTATGGAACAACATGCTGAGTTCACCCCAACTTACACTTTGCCATCTAGAGCAGGCCAACACCTCATTACCCAAAGTGCACAAGGCAGGCTGTGTGAGCTCTGCAGCTTCCTGGAGAGTGTGCTAACTATTTTCATACAGGAAGGAGACGTATGCAGTGTGCATAACACTCCAAACAAACACACATGAACAAACAACTGTTTAAGGAAGCATCCCATCTCAAAGACCTTCTGGAAATAGGCAGATCCATGTGGCCTGACCTCTTCCTCTTCTTCCTCCTCCTTCCTCTTCCTCCCTCTTCCTCCTCCTCTTCTTCCTCCTCCTCATCATCATCCTCTTTTCCCCTTTACCTCATCCTCTTTATGCTGCATATATACTTTTTTCTTTTATTGAAACTAGAATATTTCCATAGAATATTTGATTATGGTTTCCTCTTCCTCCACTCCTCCTAGTTTTCCCGACTGTTCCTCCTGTCCCAGACCATACCCTTTCTCTCTTTAGAAAACAAACAGCCATGTAAGGAATAATAGCACTTAAAACAAAACATAATATAATACGACAACTCAACAAGAAAAAGAACCAGAGAAAAAGCACCAGTAATGCCTTCAGATACAGAGACAGACATGTTTACATACTCAGGAATCCTGTAAAAACCCAAAACAAAACCCACTGGGATTTAATGTTAGGAGACAAAGAACCTCCAAAGACACCTGATCTAGTTTTGTTCATTGGCCATTTTCTGCAGGGCACAGAGCCTACCCTTAAGGGTTTGTTTCCCCAATGAGACTTCCTTGGGGGAAAAAAACACTTTTTTATTTTCAAGTGGCTATCAACTGAAGGTAGCATCTGGATTAGGATGGACGCTTGTGTCCACCTCTCTCTTTAGTCTAGGACCCCATTTGATGCAGACCTGTGTAGGTCGTGTGCATGCTGCCACAGTTTCTTGAGTTTCTATGTGGTCCAGCCCTGTTGTGCCTACAAGACCTTGATTCCTTTTGCTGTCTTCTGTCTCCTGGGCTCTTACACTCTTTCTGCTCTTCTTGCACTGGGTCCCATGACCTGAACGGGAAAGATTTGATGAAGACATCCCCTTTAGGACTGCATGTTCCATGGTGTCTCACTCTGCATGCTGTCTGGCTGTGGTCTCTGCATTTTTTTTTTTTCCATCTGATGCAGGAGGAAACTTCTTGATGATGGCTGAGTGAAACATGAGTATAACAAAATGTTTTTATTAGTCATTTTATTGCTGTGTTCTTTTAGCCAATCAGTAGTAATTGGTTTTCCTCTGGGACTATGATCTATATAGTCTCAGCTTCTGTCACCAAAGCAGCATTGGGTGTAGGTTCCATCTTGTAGAGTGAACCTTAAATCAGATATTGGTTGGCTATTCCCACAAACTCTGTGCCACTATTACACTAACCAGTCATTCTTTTAGAACAAAGGGCTTGTTGGTGTTTGTCCTTCTCCTTTGGTAGTGTATTGAGTACCTTCTAGTGCCCTGAATACTAATCAGTAGGGTGAAGGCTCTGTGTAGACACCAGCTTGACTTCTTCATGTTCAGTAATTGTCTAGTTGTCTTCTGCTCTAGGGCTTTACTGTCTTACTAGGCCAACCCAAGAGAGCCACCTGGGTTGTTTGGGAGGTTCCCAGGGGAACCTTTTGGACAAGAACTTGGTAGATGTAACCTACTTCCAGCACTGGCAGTTTTATTTAATAGCCAATTTGGGGTCAATTTTATTTAGATTCCTTTCATATATGTATACATTTAATGAAGCTTCTACTATATTAGATTTCCATATGGTTCCTCTGATAACCCTAATTTTTATCTCTTTCTCCCTACATTCTCTCCCTTTCTCCCTGTTCCCTCCCGTGTTTGATCCTTTCATTCCAATATGCTCACCCCCCATCTATAGCTATTCTATTTCTCCTTCCTATTGAGTTCTCTCCCTCCCTCCTAGTCTCTTACTTTCTACCTCTCATGTTATATGGATAGTAACTTGTTTCTCAATGACTTAACAGTTAACATTCACATAAAGACAATACTGTAACCATGGGCTTTTCCACCCTTACCAAAGCTCCTGGAATAATGACTGTGAGACTTCTTACATATGAATAAATTCCTAGGCCAATAATAGCTTTGACTCATTTCTGCTAGCTCACAACTCAGTTATCCCACTTATTCTATGAGTGCCACACGGATGCTTACCTCACCTTCAGTTTCATGCAACTGTCTTCCCCAGAGTTCAGGGCAAATCCTTCCTGCACCTGACTCTATTCCAGAAATCACCTCCCTATTTCCTGCCTATGCTAACAGGCCGATGGCATTTTACTGACAGGTGATGCTTCCATATACTGCACAAAAGAGTTTCTCTACAGAACACATTCCATATTTGTTTTTCTAGGTTACCTCACTCAGGATGATTTTATTTCTCATTCTACCCATTTACCTGCAAATTTCATGATCTGATTTTTTAAATACTCCACTTTTTAAAATGTACCACATCTTCATTTATTCACCTGCTCGTTGACATCTAAGTTGATTACAATTTCTGGCTATTGTGAGTAGAACAAAACTGAACATGTTAGAACGAATTTTCCTGTAGTAAGATGAAGTATCTTTTGGGTGTATGCTCACGAGGGATACACTGAATCTTGTGGTAAATTGATTCATCTTTCTGAGGAATCACCACACTGGTTTCCATAATGCCTGTTCAAGTTTGCTCTCCAACAATGGGTGAGTGAGCGTTTCTCTTCCTCCACATCCTTACCAGCATGAATTATCATTGATTTTTATTGAAATGGGCCATTTTGGTTGGTGTAAGATGAAATCTCAAAGTGGTTTTCCTCATGATTAAAGATTTGATCACTTTTAAAAAGTGTCTCTCAACCATTTCCATTTTCTCTTGAGAAATATCCGTTCACATCTGTACCTCATTTCTAATTGGGTTATTTTTTTCTCAATGTCCAGTTTTCTGGGTTCTTTATATATTTTAGATATTAGCCCTCTATCACAGTTTGTAAAATCTTTTCCCATTTTGTAGTCTGCTGCTTTGGCCAAATGACAGTGTTCTTTGCCTTACAAAAGTTTTTCAGTTTCATGAGGTCTCACTTATTGACTGTTGTTCTTAGTACCTATATTATTGGTGTTCTGTTCAACATGTCTTTTTTGTGCCTACTTGTTCAACACTGTCTCCTACTGTCTCTCCTATTGGATTCAGTGTACTTGGCTTATGTTGAGGTCTTTGATCAATTTGGAGTTGAGTTTTGTGCAAGATGGTATCTATGGATTACATTTTTCTATTTTAATACACACATTTTCTAGTGTGTATTTCTGGCTTCTTTATCAAAAATAAGATGTTCATAGGTTATGGACTTGTATCTGGGTATTCAATTTGATTCGATTCATCTATGTGTCTGTTTTTATGACAATATCATGCTTTTTTTATTATTATTACTATAGCTCGTAGTACAAGTTGAGGTCTGAGATGGTGATACTTCCATCTTTTCTTTTGTTTTCCTGGAATGTTTTAGTTATTCTGAGAGCTACAGATTGCTTTTGATAGAATAGCCATTTTTACTATATTAATCCTACTTGTACATGAGCATGGAAAATCTTTCTATCTTGTGATATCTTCAATTTCTTTTCTCAGTGATTTGAAACTTTCATTGTACAAGTCTTTCATTTAGTTGGTTAGAGTCACTCTAATATTTTATATTATTTGTGGCTATTGTAAAATGTGTTGTTTCTCTAATTTCTTTTTTTTTTTTTTTTTTTTTTTTTGGTTTTTTGAGACAGGGTTTCTCTGTATAGCCTTGGCTGTCCTGGAACTCACTCTGTAGATCAGGCTGGCCTCGAACTCAGAAATCCGCCTGCCTCTGCCTCCCAAGTGCTGGGATTAAAGGCATGCACCACCACCGCCCGGCTCTTAATTTCTTTCTCTGTCATTTGTACATAGAAAGCATATTGATTTCTCTGTGTTAATCTTGTATTTTGCTACTTTTCTGAAAGTGTTTATCAGCTGTAGAAGTTCTCAGGTAGAATTTTTAGGATATAGATACTACCTGTCAGATACAAATAAATATACTTTCACTTCTTTCCTTCCTATTTATAACCCCTTGATCTTTATCAGGTGTTTTTTTTCCCTAACTATAACTGCAAGTTCTATATTGAATAGTTACAGAGAGAGTGGAAAACCTTATTGTGTTTCTGATTTAGTGGAAATACCTTGAGTTTATCTCCATTTTAGTAGCTGTATGGGCTTTTTGCAAACAGCCTTTATTATGTTGAAGTATACCACTTGTATCCCTAATTTCTCTAAAATCGGGTTTTGATTAATAAATAGGAAAATGAGGCCAGTGCGGTTGACTATACTAATATCCCGAAGCTCCATCTCCACCTAACACTGCACTCCAGCCATATAGATGGCTCAGGGTTCTCCAAGCCCTGCTTGTTCCCAGACATCCACTTCTACATCCTTGTTCCAGCCAACTTCCTGTGCATTCCCCTGCTGTCTCCTGCTTCTCCTTCATAACCCAGCACTGACGTCACCTTGACACCCTCCCTCTTCCTGGCAGTCATTGGCTCACTCTGTGCTCTGCGTGCCTTTGTATCTGCCAACACCAGAGCATGCATTTTTTTTCATCTTTAATGCTTGATGAGCCACTGCCCCCAGCCCTTCCTGAGCTTCCAGGCTTCTGAAGGTTGCCTTCCCTCTGCACATCCACAGCAGATGTTTCCATAGGAATCCACTCTGGTTCTGCTGAGTGAGTGGCTTTCTGAGGACATGCTGAATCTCAGGGGTCACTGGTTCCTATTTGGGAATCATCTCTTACATTGTCCTTGAGATCTTTGCAGTGTCCTCTAATGCATAGTTTACATAATCCTCTTTCTAATTTATGTTGAAATTAAACCCTTTCCCCATTTCCAGCATTTCTTACATAGTCGACCACTCCTGATTCCTGGTTTTTGTCTTGGAGCGATCTTGTATGAATTTCCCCTTTTTAGAACTTATAAAATAATCAGTTCAGATTAGAGATAGATCTTCATTTATAGTACGTAGTAGTTTGGGTGGGGTTTCCTCACTGTTCAGTAAGTGTACACTGAAACTCTCTTGTTTAATTCATGTTTCCAAGGAAGAAAAGTGAACAAGAATTGATCCCCCACTTACTTTGCAGCATTTCTCTCAGGCCAATGCCCTCGACAGATTCTTAACCTTTCCTTGTTTATTAATTTGCCTCAGGCATAACCTTTGGCTCTTTCAGGCCTTCGCATCTCTGTTTTGTGACTGTTGGTCTTTGTGTGTGATTACCTATTTGTTTATTTGGGCATAGTCTCTTGGCTTTCTCGCAGGTTTGTGGCACACATTTGGATTTGGTTCTGTGTCTTCCTATGTTTGTTTTTTTGTTGTTGTTTTTTGCTATGAAAAACATTCAAATTTCTGCCCTGGGCTAATAGTGAATTTTGAATAGCCTTCCATTGTTTCAATGTGATTGTGAGAGAGGAGGAACACCTGTCATTTGCTGTATGTAATTTTCTGGAAGGAAGTGTCTGCATAAAAGGTACATTTTGGTCTGTTCTGCAGTGGTCAGATTCGTGTCACTAAGCCCCCAGCATGTGTGCCTGTCATTATTTCAGCTGTGTATTTGGAATCATGTCATTGGGCTTTGGGGACTAGCCCTGTCTGGTTATATCTGCTTGCTCAAGGACTACAGTGTATCAGATGTGGGCCCATAGGCCTTGCAGCACAGTGCAGTTCACACTGGCTTGATACAATAGGGACTCTCCACTAGCTCTGCCCTTGAATTCTGTCAGTGATACTACAGTTTCACACCGAGGACACTATACTCAGAATTCAAAGAAAAATACCTTGTCTAGGTCATAGCTTTAATGAGGGGAGGGTTTTCTGTGTTTTTGAAAAATGAACTGAATTTAGGTTGATATTGGCCATTCTGATTTAAAGTGGAAAAAAAAAAGGAAAGAAACATTTAGATGAAAGATTTATCTCAGGCTCTCTCAGAAGACACTTTTAGGTCTGCAATAGACCATAATTGCAGGAGACTCTTGTCCTGAGTGTATCGATGTGAGGAAAGTCAACATTAAATGAATGAAGGGCTTTTAAGAAGCCCATTATAAGCACTTATCCGGAAAATGCTGTTCCTATTAGAGACTGCGTTAGGGGCTCTGCTGCCTCACTGGATCGTGAAGGCTGCTGTGTGGTGTTCCCTGCAAGCCCTTTCCTAGTGTCCAGTGTGGACCTCTTCCTGTTTTATCTGGTGCTGTCTTTCCAGATGAAATGAGTACATCTGTCTTGTTTTAAGAATCACTTTAAAATTCAAAGACTAGAAAACAACAAAATTAGCATATTTTAATTTATCTAATAGAATATTGGGGGTGGGGAAGGGTAGGACTTGGGCTTAATTAGTTCTAACGAGAACAATAGCACCAGATGTCAGTTCTCAGATTGTTTTCTTGTCCCTCCCTTGCCTATTTTTATCAATATTTTTCTTCTTGAGTCAAATATTAGTGTCTGGCTCAGTTTTCAATTAAAAAGATTTCCAATTAGGTTGTTACAGCTTCATATTTATTCATGAGAAGAAATATAATAAACAGAGATCATAACATATTGGCGCCTTGTGGAAGAGTACTTTGAAATAGGCCCAGACAGGAGGGAGAGCCTAGGGTTTGAATCAGTTCACGACTCTGAAGGAAACCGAAAGGAGTCTACATCACCATCAACATTTTTATTTTATTTATATATGTAATATTTATAAATTTTTTATATATTATATGTAATATTTATACATACCAAACACATTTAAAGTTTACCCTGTGTTGACCTCTTAACACCAAGTCTGGATTAATGTGACCTCTTGCTTAAATAACGTGTCTGAAATGGTACCAATTGTAGTACCATATACTTAGGGAAAGTCAAAGGCAGCCAAGGTGGTGTTTGACCTGAAAGCAGCTTATGGTTTGGACTGTGGAAGCTAAGGGGAGAGGTTTGTAACACATATGATGCTATGCCCTGATGTAGAAGATAGCAAGTGACATGCACACAAGAAAGGCTTGTGCCGGGTGGTGGTGGCGCTGCACACCTTTAATCCCAGCACTTGGGAGGCAGAGGCAGGCGGATTTCTGAGTTCGAGGCCAGCCTGGTCTACAGAGTGAGTTCCAGGATAGTCAGGGCTACACAGAGAAACCCTGTCTCGAAAAACAAACAAACAAACAAAAAAGAAAGGCTTGTGCTAGATCTGTTCTGGAGAAACAAGGTAACCTCACAGCCAGGCAAGAAATGAAGAAAAAGATAGAGTTGAGAAAAGCCCGAGTTCAAACCATAATGTGGGATAGAGCTAATTGGAGCTGGAGGTTCAGCTCCTGCCTTTGCAGATTCTTGAATGAACACAAAGTACCTCAGCTCACTGTAGTTTGGCCTCCATGTCTACTGCTCTTTGGACTCAGTTCTAGCTGATAAGGCCAGTTACACTTGTCTTGCCTGCATGGTCTTTGCTTGAAACATTGGCCATTGTAGATTCCATGTTACATTTTATTGGCTCATCTCCCATTACTTTTGACTCCAGAGTTTATTACAAGACACCAGAGTGTAGAAAACTGGATCTAAATCCCTGTTCACTTCTCTTGAGTGAAAGAAATTAGCTGATATCTCAGTCCTCCTACATCCCTCGCCAGCTTAAAGACAGGATTTCTGAGTGAAGTGGTTCTGAGGATTAACAGTGAAGATGATAGGCTGCAGTAAACGGCATGGCAGATGACAGCAAGGCTGGTTCCTATTCCTACCCTCCTGGTTACCTGGTCCTCCATCTGGGGCCCCTCATCTCCCTACTATCACAGTCCTAACGGCCCTGTGTGCTTTCTTGTGTTACCATCATCAATATCGAGCCTTCATGTGTTAAATCATCAGGGTTATTTTTTGACAGCTCAAAATTGCTACAATCCATTAGCAGTTTGCTCCCGTTTGTTTTTCCCACAGGATTCATTTTTTAGTTTTATTTTTATTTTTTTGATGTTACAGCTTGTGCCAAGCTTCCCGGGTGATCTCATAATACTGGTTTGGTTTTTTTTTTTTTTTTCTTTCCTTTTTATTTCTTTTGCCCTAATGACAACCATATGCTGCAAATTTCTTATTTTCCCTCTAGCTTTTACTGTCCTCCTGTGCTTCATTTTAACCAAGTACACCAAAAGACTAGAAAATGTCTCCAGTTGACCACCCACAGGTCCTTAGAAATCATACTGACTCTCCTCATACAACAACCCCCCACCCCACCCCCACCCCCGCCACACACACACAGGGGGGCCCTCTTCCTGTACAGAGAATAGTAATTCTGTTGTCACCGTCCACCTGGTCCCTGAAGCAGAAACATGGCAGCCCTCATTCCTCCCTCTCCTCTCCTATCTATATCGAATAGACCGCCGAATCTCAATTTGCCTGACTCGTAAGTGTTCCTTGAATTCTTTCCCCTTTCTGTACTAGGTGCTGTTGCCTAGTTTTCAGCCTTGCTCTCTTTAACCAAATTTAACCCTAAGTTCTGACAAGTCACAGCCTTCATTGTTTGAGGTCACTGTCATATCCTGATTCTGCCACACTGACCTGAGAAAGGATCATACCTGTGACTTCCTTTGGTTCCTATCAGGGATGAGAAAGTCAGTGTTTTCATGAATAGCCATTGGAGTATTTGCTCATGGCATAGCTGCTGCAAATCCAGTCTGTGGGGCTGACTTAGAGCTGGCTAACCACAGCCTCAAAGAGTGGAAATTGCAGGATGCCTAGCTGGGGTTAGGGGTTGGGGGTGGGGGGCGGGGAATGATGGGCGGGTCTTTAGCATGACAAACAAGATCTTTCTTCCGTCTCCTGTTTCCCTCCCGTGCCTTTCTCTTCAGTCCCACATTGCTGTGCTGCACATTTGGCTCTGGGCAACAGGAAGTTCTTCTGTTCTCTTGCTTGGGTTCAAGCGGAACCACTTCCCTGTAGCTGTCTTGGGAAGCCCACAGTAGCACCCACATCCTTAGTATGTGAAATGAAGGTGTCAGATGGCTAAGTAAGGCTGAGTGGTTTGTTTGTTTTTTAATGTTAACGGCTTTAGGGTTAAAGAGATGACAACTCTGCAATTAAAAGCATATGCTATTCTTGAAGAAAACCGAGTTTGATTCCTACTGTGCACAGAAGGCAGCTCACAGCTGCCTCTGATTCCAACTACAGGGGGATCTCAGCCTATGGCCTCTGCTAGTATCTGTACTTTTGTGCATGTATTCACACACAGACACATGTAATTGAAAATAATTTCAAAACATTAAGGCTTTTAATTGGCAAAGATTGCATTTTTATCATGTTTAACCTGAGACATTTTGTGCTGTGTACATCTTGGGATGCTAATTTTGAGTGTTGGTTTTTCTGTAGTCCCTTGTGGCACCCATGTCCCTTCTGTAACATTAGATTCTCAGAGTGTTGCAGTTCTGTACGCCTCACATAAGACAGTGGATCCCATTCGAGCAAATCATTTAGCTTGAACTTGGAAATAATAGTGCCTTTCCTAAAATGTATGTCGTGTATGGAACTGTACTGAATTGAAATAAAGACTCTTTTGTTTTGTAAATGTACTTTGCTTTCTTTACATTTACATTTGATCGATAAACAAACACAACACTGTCAGGAACTGAACTCGCTGGAGATGCTAGTGAGTGCACTTGGAGAATTGTGAGCAAGAACTAGTGTGATGAAAGTGGTATTTAGGGAAGACTGCTCCATATACAAGCTTTTATTACTGGTTTAAGCTAACACAGCAAGGGGAGTTGAGGATGCCTGACTAGAGAGAGGCTGAGCAAATGCCGAAAGGTAACAGCTTTCAGAGTAGTTTCCTCTGGCCTTTCATTTCCACATTTGCTCAAGTTACTGAAGGTAGAAGAAAATGCCAAAGTTATTTTTACTTTTGAACAAAGCATATTTCTATCAAAGACCCAAGTGAGCCATCTTCATACTACCCGTGATAACTTATTTATAATGAATTATGGGAAAAAAGAGATTGTATGTATCGTATTTTTAAAATAAATTTATAAAAGCAGCGTCTGTAGCACTAGTCAGTGAAGTTTTAGTTTTGATATTACTATTAATTATGAAGAATGCATTCCAGTTTGTTTTCCCATCCCTAGTCTGCTTTGGGGCTTAGCATTCTAATCATAGTGTTGTGGTTTGCCTGGCTCCCAGTCCAGTTGCATTTTGTACTTAACTCATGTGACTGTTTCCTGGTTAAAGTTTATCCTTGGTTTGTTTTGGACCATGTCACTCTGCTTTACTCTGCATAGTATTAGCCATAATAAACGTCTCAACTGATAGTTGCTTTATTTTTTTTTAATTGCAGGAATATGACTCACTGATTAAAAAGGACGTTTCCAAATACTTTGCACTTTTAGCTGTGTATTATGGATTCTAAGGAGGAGAAGAAGGAACAGAAGGAACGGAAACAGAGTTATTTTGCTCGGTAAGCATTTATTTTGCAACCTTATAGCAGTGCAGTACTTTAAAACACTAGCAAAGAAAAAGACTGGGACCTGGAGAATTACTTTGTGTTCTGTGTGATTGTTCAGCAATAGAGCCAGTGACCAATAAAAATTCAATATCTTCTACTTTGTCCTTTGTAAATGACCCCTTTTCTACCTTTGATGGTTCTCTGGGGCTACATCCTCTCAGAGGGTATAGCAGGCTGGTGCTGACCTGCAGGACGCTTGGACTTTTGTTTTAACCCTAGGCTCTTAGCTCCTGCTGGCCCGGAACTCAATTGGCTGAGCACTAATTTAAAATCTGACATTTAAGTCTTTATGGAGAATCACTACTAAGAAGCATGTATTTTGTAGATGGACTAGATGAAGACAGTGTCACTAGAGTCTGCATGTTTGGCTTGTCACAGGTTCAAGCAGCTGTTTATATTATAATCATAATTAAGTGAGCGATAATGCTGTTGGCCTCAGTGTGGGCCTAGGTTTCAAGTAGACATTATGGACTCCTAAATTGGTATACTTAAGAACTGAGTTTAGCCTCATTCAGTCCTCAACCCGAAATCTGTGCTTGTAAAGATGCACTTCCTGTTTACTGAAATACAAGCCTTTGAACAAAAACCAAAAGATTTTTTTGGTCAATATATTTATCCAGAAATTAAGCTGTGTTTTAGACTTTAAATGGGATGAAAACAATAGATTGATGACGTACAGTGCGAGTGCCTTAGCCGTATAAGCCCTGGACATAGGTTATTTTATCTTCATTTTACAAACAAGGCATATAAGACTCAATGTTTCATCTACTTCCTGCAGCTCCAGAGTCAGGGTTCAAACATAGGCTGTCTCCGAAGGGCCTTCCCCAGTCAGAATAATAAATCACAAATCCGGCACGTAGGAAAGCAAGAATTGGCAGTATTTACTGTAGCAGAGTATTTCCTGCTCTTAGGACTAGAGTAACAAAATAGGGGAAGGAAGAAATCAGCCATGTGATGAATGAGCCAGTAGAAAAATAGTACATTCAGGGTAAGGACTGTCTAACTCTCTGTTGTGATGTAACTGGCTATTTCCTTGTAGATGTGTGGAATATTAGAGAAATCCTGTGTCCTTCAGTCACGTACATGTTTCACACCTAGGAAACTGACACTGATGTGGGATGCCAACTAGTGTATATGTGTGTGTGTGTGTGCACGAACACACACGTTTGTTCATGTGGTGTGCATATTTAGTTATTTGTACTTCTATCTTGTGAATAGATTTATTTGGGGAGTATCACAGTTAACCCAGACGGTGTCTTTGTAAAACAGATACTGTGTGCTGCCCTATGGAAACCATTCTCATTTCCCACTCTTCTTGGCACCTTTTAAACTACTTAGTGGATTCTTAGTCTCAATTTCTCAATCCAAGACTATGATATAAATGAAATCATATACCATATAACCTTTGGCAATTAGGTTTATTTTCCCCTCTGTGACTCACTTGTGATCTATCCAAGTTGTTGCATGTATTGGTTACCAATAATTTATTCCTTTTTGCTAAATGATTTTGTTCCATGGATAGACGGATGATAGCTTTTTAGTCATTTTTCCATTGAAGAACATTTTTTTCCTGGTTTGGGCTGTTTATAAACAAAGCTGCTTATTACCACCAGTATGCAAATTTTGTGTGAACACAAGTTTTCATTTTTCTAGGTTAAATACTCAATTGTTGGGTCAATAATAAATTAACATTTTACATTATAAGACACTGCCAGACTTTCCAGAATGAATGGTTGTATCACATGACATTCCCACCAGCAATGGATGAGTGATGCTGTTTGCATTGTCACTGGCATTTGATTGTGTCAGCACTTCGTTAGCCATTTCAAGGAGTGTGCAGTAAGAGTTCATTGCCGTTTTAATTAATGCCTGATGAACATTATGTGTACATGCGAGTATCTGTTCATGTGTAACTGCCACCTCTAGATCTTCAGTGAAATTTATCTACATGGCTTTTACACATCTTTTTAAATTGAATCTCCTGGCTTTTACTGTTGAATTTGGGGGACTTATTACATATTTTATGTATAGTCTTTTATGGGATGGACAGTTTGCAAATATTCTGGTACAACCAGTAGCTTGAGGGTTTTTTTTTTTTTTTTTTTTTTCTGTTGTTTTGTTTTGTTGTCCTTTTAGTAGAGCAAAAGTTTAAAATTTTGTTCTGGTTCAGTTTATTAGTTTCTGCTTTTGTGAATTGTGCTTTAGGTGTCAAAGGTGACATTTCTGTCCCTGTCTTAGATCTAAAGATACTCTTTTCTGCTTTATTTTCAAAAGGTTTCTAAATAATATTTTGTTTTATATTTAAGGTTTTGTGCCATTCTGAGATGAATTTTGTATGCTATGTAGAATTCAAGCCAAAGTTCTTGGGTTCCTGGCCCTTCTTTTTCTCTTCTCTCTACGGGGTGCCCTGTGGAGACAGTTCTAAAAGTGCTTTCCTAGTCTGGCTACAAAGTGATCTCCACATTCCAATAGTAACCTGGTTGATGATGAACAACCTGCTTCATGTTACTTTCTTGTCCTTTGACTGTGAAGGGAGTCCCTTTAAAAACAGGAAGACCCATAGGGAAAAGCTTTTCAGCCCATAAGCATCCACTCATTTGCAATGTGCATCTTGTGCTCTGCTGAAAGACAGTCGGAGGAAAGCATGGCGGAAATGCTTTTGTGTGACTCCAGCAGTTTCCCAAGTAGACCAAGGCGAAGAACCATCAGTGCGGCCTTAAGACAAATGACTAGATTTGACACTAGGTAATGTAGAGAACAAGGGCAAAGGAGAGAGAGAGACAGAGAGAGAGACAGACAGACAGAGAAAGGGGGAGAATGGGGAGAGACAGAAGAGAAAAGAGGAAAAAGAGAGAGAAAGCAGAGGGAGGGAGAGAGAAAACATGGAGACAGAAGAAGAGGGAAGGAAGGGAGGGGAGAGTGAAAGAGATCGCCTTGTAGTTTAGCTATACAATGAATGCCAGAAATAGTGACATTTTTAAACACCAAAAAGCAAAACAGCAAAAAGCCCCTACAAAATTTAAAACAACCCCCCCAGAAAACAAAACAAAAGAAAAATGAATAGAGAAGTAGAAAGGAGCCCCCCCAGAGTCTAAATCTTTTCAAATGCTTCCTGATGAAACTGGGATTGTTGTAAGGAGGAATTGCCCAATGGAACTGACTTGAGAGCCAGTTTCTGGCCACACGGGCGGATTTTTCTGGGGCAGTGTACTTAAGGGCAGTCCAAGCAAGTCCAAGCAATCTCTGGAGAAACACAAAGTCAGGCCAAGGGCAAGGCCATGTTGATGCAATCCCAGTCTTTCTCTAAAGTCAATTGCATACTTTCCTTAAACCTCCTCTTGTGCTCAGAGTAAAGGCAAGGCTTCTTCTGCTCTGCCCACCACTGTTTGTATCTGAGGGCCCCAAACGCCTTTCAAACCATGTTCCTTCTTTCTAGTTAGTAAATAGTCATTGGGTTTCTTTGGTGCTATTTTATCATGTGGTTTCACAAGCATCGTATGACTTTGTTTGGTAAATACTCTTTTACCAAACCTCTCCTTCACTGATGTGCCTTTCACTTGCAGCAAGGTTAAATTTAAGAGTGGACTGTAAACGGGCATAATGCCACGAGCTTGGATTCCTAGCTCCTGAGAGTCTGAAAGAGACTGAAGTACACCAAGGAAGGAGGGTCTCAAGTTCAACAGGAACTTGGACTCAGTAGTGAATCCCAGAATAGCTTTGGTGAATTTTTAAAAAGTTATACTTGAATAATCCTGTATTGAGTTAGTTATTTGAAATCTAGTTGTATAGCTTTTAAGTGGGACAGTGCACTCCCACTGGGTGGATTTGCTCTGCTTAAGTCCTGGTGAGCTTTTAGGATGTCCTGACGTTGGCCACCTGGTTTTAGGAGCTTCCATAGAGTTGTTGTTTACTGAGATTGGATGACTCTTGGGACCTTTCCTCACATCTTTGCAGACTCAATTATCTATGCATTTATTCGCTCCTTGATCCTTAACAAATCTTGAAAAAGCAAATGAAAGCCAAGCATGGTCATGCACACAGGATGCAGCGGCAGCAGGGCCTGCCCCTACAAGGTTCAGGACAGTCTGTCTACATAGCAGTTTCCCAGTCAGAAAAGGTTGATAAAGTGAGACCCAGTCTCAGGAAGGGAGGGAGGGGGGAGGGAGGGAGGGAGGGAGGGAGGGAGGGAAAGAAAGAGAAAAAAAGAACCTCAAAACATCAACAACAGAAATAAACATAACTCACCAAATGAAGAAAAAAATATTAAATCAGTTTATTCCTTGTACTGTTGTCCTCTGGGGTGATATTTAAGTATGTGAACCTGCTTACCTGCCTTTCTAGTGTTAAAATGCAGGTATTTCTTACTTTCATGCCAAATGGGCTCTTCTGCTCCCATGTTTATTTGATGTTGTTTGCACCTTGTGATTTTTATGTGTGCTCCTGTGTGTATGTGTGTACATATATGCCTGTACATGTATGTGTGAAGTGTGTGTTGTGTGTATTTCATGTTTGTGTGTGCTGTATGTGTGTATGTATGTGTTGTGTGTGGTGTGTGTATGTTATGTTTGCCTATATGTGTGTGCTATATTATATGTCTGTAGTAGTGTGTTTGTGTGATATGTATGTGTCACATATGTGCGCGTGTGTGCGTGTGTGTTTGTGTATGTGTTTGTATGTGTGTATGTGTGTGTGGTATTAAGTATTGTTCCCAGGGTCTCCAATATTCTAAATATACACACTACTACTAGACTATACCTCAAGCCCATCTTTAAATGTTTTGTCAGGACTGATGACCTGAATTTCGTCCCTGAGAACCATGAAGAGAGACTGCATATCTCCCACAGTTTGTTCTCTTACCTCCTGACAAGTGCTGAGGCATGCACCTGCCCACACCTATACTCAGAAAAATAAAAAGTGGAAAAGAGTTTTTTACGTTGTTGTTTGAAAATATAATGTTTCAGGATCAAGGGTTACTTGGTGATGTTAAACCAAGTGGTATGTTCCAGGAGATTCCTGGACATTCTGGGAGATTCCAGGAGGGAGTGTGGAAGACTACAGGAGGGTTACAGGAGGTTACTTTTTACCTCTAAAGGGTCTGGGAGGCCTGGCAAATAGACCCTGAGTGACTAAGCTCTACACAGCAGTTTCATCCCCAGACTTGCTGGCTCGCCACCTCCTCTTTGCTTATCACCAAAAGCAGAACTGCCCCTCCCATCCACTCTTCTCTTACCTGCCCCTGTCAGGGCCAGCAGTATCATGCCAACCCCCTCTGTCAGCAGCTGCAATGATAAAGGATGCAGAGTACAGAGCACACTTGAGCACCCAGTCCCACTCCTGATAACTATGGCTGCACTCCCATGGCCAGCCTCTGTCCCACCTTTGCAATCCTGAGCCTCTCAGTTACCGATGTGACAGTCACTTCAGGAAACAGCCCCGTACAAGTCCTTGAAATGTCCTTTACATTTCTCCAGTTGCTGAACACAAGTATTACATTGTAAGGTTTTTATTGTATAATTTCTTATGACGACTGAGCCATCTCTCCAGCCAGGCATAGTGGTAACACACCTTTAATCCCAGCACTCAGGAGGCAGAGGCAGCTAGATCTGTGAGTTTGAGGTCAGCTTGGTCTACATAGTAAGTTCCAGAACAGTCAGAGATACATAGTGAGACTTTATCTTGAAAACAAACAAGCAAATATGCATAATATATATTCACTTCTTTCTTAAAGAAACTTTCTCGTTCCAATAGAGAGAAACCAAGACAGCTGTATAGAGAGGAAGGCTGCCCGGGGCTGTGAGTGAATGCTTAGACAGTTAATTCCAGGCCTTCTTCCAATGGCTGCCTACACTTTGATCTTCAGTTGGTCCTCATCCCCACAGGCTGGTCTTATCTGGTGAGCTGCTCCTGTTGTTGAGATCAGGGAGGAACTCTTATATAATAAACCAAATTAGAATCACAAGCTTCCCAGAGACACTTAGGTAGTACACTTAGGGAGTAGAAAATTATAAAGTAGAATTATATGGTTCAAAGGGCTTTGAGAAATCTGAGTTTCACATGTATTTAACAGTTGGGCTCTAATCCCATGAGGCAAAAGAATTAATGATATACTACTGACCTAACCCCACAGTACTTTATAGTCAGTGACTGGTAATCAAAGCCACTGTATATTAGGGAGGCATACCTGAGTTGCAGACTCCCTGCACTACCAGGAAGACTTTGAGGTACCACCATCTTTTCCCAGGATGCAGTGTAACTATCCCTCTTCCTCCATGCCTTGATGTAAGAAAGGCTTGTGAAAATGTCCTTATACAAACATCTGAGAATACAAATCTTCATCCCGGAATGGGATATGGCTCTTGCATAAATCGGGACCTAAAGATGTTGATATCAGGTAGACAAAAAAAAGCAACATCTGAGCTCCCACCATTGTCTGTTCCCATCCAGAGCTTAGGCTCCACAACCCTGCTCAAAGCCATGGAACACCTTTTGGCTAAAAGCATCTTGTAGAACACAGCTTCTTAAACTACAGGCACAATCCTGATGAGGTACACTAAATGGGAGAGTCTTAAAAACCTTGGCACCAAGAAAAGGTTTCTCGACTTAGAATGACTAAAGTGTAACTACAGGTCAAACATAAAGTGAGTTCTGGGGAGTTTTGAGTGGCTTGACCCTGCTCCATTACGCAGCTTCCCAACAGCCTTGGATCCAAATACATACACATGGGTGTGTGCTATGGTGCCACTCAGTGCTGGGCAATGTTACCTAAAATACCTCAGCTCCTGTTTGGGACTGCAGTTTGTTGTGAACTGCAGTGTGTTTGCTGTATATACAAGTGCTCTGCTTTTGGAGAAACACAGTTTAATTATAGAAAACAAAGACTACAGTATTTCTCGACTCTTATTCCTTATCATGTAAGTATCAAGTTAGTATGTCCGGGTTATACTGTGTTATAATGCTTGATGTTTAAAAGTATTATTCTTCTTATTTATATATGTATATATCTCCATATGAATGAAGAGGACAGAGGGATGTCAGGTCCCCTGGAGGTAGAGTTACAGGCAGTTGTGAGCTGCCAGATGTGGGTGCTAGGAATTGAACTCAGGTCCTCTGCAAGAATGGTGTGTGTTCTTAACCACTGAGTCATCACTCCAAACTATAATGCTTGATTTTTTTTTTTTTTTTAAATTGCAGTTTGAATGGCTGAACTGAGTTTAACTTAAAAAAAAAATTTTACATTGATCTAAACTTGGGATTTGGACAGAATGTACAATATAATACTTTCTGCAATGGCCTTAAACATACCTGTACCCTTTGTGCTGTGTATTTATGGAGTGACATTCTGAGCTTTGACAATTATAAATTTAAAATGTGGATCTTTTCTGAAGAATATTAGAAATGCTAAATGTCCAATTATCAGCCAAGAGTTAATTATCATAAAAGAATCAAATTCTCATTAATATACAAAGTTGCCTTCCTCTTTAATAAATGATAAAATTATACATATGCCAAAATTATTTTAAAGTGAATGGATGATTTATTACCAGGAAATGTTTAATCTATATTTATGTTTTATAATACCTGTGCATCTAGGGTCACGTACAAGTTTCTCAGGTAAAAAAGATAATGTTATATGTAGGAAAAGTTTGAAGAGTTCTTTTGTAGGTTACCTCAGGCTATGTGACTTGCGTTCCTCATACTGTGGGTGGAACAGACATCCATGGGGAATCCTGGCAGCTTAAAACTAACTTAACACATTGAATATTAGAATAGAAAAAAAAAAAATCACTCTAGCTTCTAGAATTTCAAGTTGTTTATAAAAGACCTTTGTGAAGTATTTGGTTTGTGCTCTGAGGATATCCTGTACTCTGTTTAATCAAGTAAATCCACCTGTAGTACTGTTACCATTAGCTTATTGACCAACCAGGGTGATAGGAAACACAGTCTACGTATTTCACCTCTGTGACAGGATTTTGAATTCAATCTTCTTCAAAGTGACTGGTTTCTCTTAATATACATGAATACAGAAATATACCTGACAGAAGTCTCATTTACTCTTGAGGTTGAGTACAGACCCTTAGCTTGATATCACCTGGATAGTGCTGACTGGTTATACTGCCACTTTGGGTGGGGACAAAGGGACATGCTCTTCCTCCCTGCATGCTCAGAACATTATCTGATCCTAGAAAGAGCCCATCATGTGGGCCGAGTGGTGCGGCCATGTGAACTGTTGCCCTTTTAAACTTAAGTCTGTAGACTTATTTTATCCTGCTGGCCATCATTTGACTGTCCATTTGAAGTTTTAGGAGAGACTAATTGCCAATTGGATTCAGATATTACTTCAGATCACAGGTTTTCACCGTATTGATGCTTGAAAAGCAAATGGTCCAGTTTTAAAAAGGTAGTCACTGTTAAGTACATACTTCCTACTAGTTCATTTTACTCTGTCAGCTTCACTGTGCTTGCTGCTCCCACAAGATAATGGTGTGTGTGAACGTTGGCTGGTACTTTACAAAGTGCCTTTACAAACATTCGCTTTATGTACACATTGATCTTATGGGTAGCCTGAGTACACATGGTGAATCTATTGTTCAGGTTGCCTGTTGGGGAACATGCTTGGAGTGACCCACAGCTCTGCCTAAGGGGTCTGGACTATATTCTGCATAGTTCTGATTTGTTTATGGTTTCTAGTTCATCTCCTCTCAACACGCCACCTTGCAGAAGACTCTGTAACGGCTCCTTCCATGAGCTAACAGAGTCTTTAGCATATAACCAGTGTTACATATTTAGTGACTGTGTGAAAGACAGAATATGTAAACATCATCTTAAATGTAGACTATAAATGGTTAGTGAGCCTTAATTTTAATCACCATAAGGTTTGCCGTACTCAGTGATTTTATTAATCTTAAAACTATTTAAGAATATTTCAAAAGCATTGCTTTCTTTGGCTGCTTTACTAATCAAACCTTTGTGTGCACCGTGCTGTTGTTTCAATCTTTTTTTTTTTCCTATCAAACCAGGCAGCTCTTAAGGGAATATTTACAAATTACTACTGTTCATTACTGGGAAAAACATCTACAGTCATGTTTGACCTGCTAATGTTTCCAGGAAATCATTAACTTTTTTCTAGTGATTAAAAAGGAACTTGTGAATACTTAGCCATTAGCAGTTAGAATCATGTGTTTTGCTTCCCTTTAAGGAGCAAGTTGAGCAATTTGATTGAATCTCAAGTACCGTTTTGCTTTTTAAGCTGTGGGTTACAACCCACTACGGAGGTGGGTTATGAGTTCCACTCAGTAGATGGAAGCAGCAGTTAAATCTTTAATGGACACATAATCATATATATTTATGAGATATAGGGTGATATTTCAGTATAAGTATATAATATGTAATGATTAGATCAAAGAAACTGACATGTTTATAACCACAAACATTTATTGTATTTATTTCTTTGTGTTCAAAATCTTCTCTATTACCTACCTGACTGGTTCTCTTGGAGCCCAGGCTGTCTTGAAGCTCCTGGATAGTTGAGGATTGCCTTGAACTTCCAACCATTCTGTCTCAGATTCCCAAATGCTAGGATTACAGGAATGCTATACCACTTTGTTTGGCTGGACCTAGGCTTTTGAGAGGTTTCTGTGCTGGTTTCCATACTGGTTGCACAACTCATCAGTTCTACCAGCTGTGTGTGTGAATTTTCTGTCTTCCATCTTCCCCACTCAAAGTGTGATTGCATGCCATCTCATGTTGTTTTTTTTTTTTTTTTTTAAATTTCATTTTCCTGATGCTTAATGATGTTGAACATTTGTATTTGTGTGTTGTTTGCTTTATTTTTATTTACTTGCATCATGTGTGATGATACGAATCATTATGCTTGTCGTCATGCTTGTTGGTAGGTGCCTTCACATGTTGAGTCATCTGAAGAGATGCATTTTTATATATTTGTTGGTCATTATGCATCTGCTTTAAGGCAATGCCTCTTCAGATTAGCTCTCATTTTTTAATCAGATTAACAGACTAGGACAGAATGGTTTAGAGTGTGTAACCTGGATAGACTAGAAATAGTAGAGTTTGTTATATAGTGTCAAACAGCTTGTGAAAAAATTTTTATACATATTTTAAGTACACACACACCAACACTAAATAATTTTTATTGTGTACCATGCTTTAAATTTTTTACATTGTTTTGGTTAGTATCTTGGGAATGAATTTGTTTTATACCATTGAGTGTCTTTGAAAGTATTTATCTAATGGGTATTAACATTTGCATCTTCTAAGAGTATTTTCCCACACTGCAGCATTGTGGCTCCATTTTAAGGTTAGCTAAGGGTTAGCAACATGTGTGTTTAGCCTGAAATCCCAGGTGAGTCTGGATGCTCCACCTCCTAGAAGATGAGTAAATTAACCTAACAACCCTCTACCAAACTGTTGTCATGAAGCTCAGGGTGCTTATGCTTTGGGGCCTCCTGTGGGTTCTAGTCTTTGGAGCTACTTACTAGCCATGGATCTCAGGCATAGGTTTTGTTGTCGTTGTTGCTTTTTTTTTTTTAATGTCTCTAAGATGGGTGTAATAGTACTATGTCCTTGATGAGGTTGTTATGAGGATTGAGTGAGCTAAAATTATGGCTGGTGAGGTGGCTGTTGCAGAGGACTAGGTTGAGCTTGCAGCATCCACATGGTGGCTCATAACCACCCATAACTCCAGTTCCAGGTGATCCAACACCTTTGGAACTCAGCAGGTACTTGGCACACACATAGTGAAATATATACATGGAGCAATAACACTCATTCACATTTTTAAAATTTTCTAAAAAACTTTAAAATACATGATCTTTAGAATAATACTATAAAAATAAGGGCTTCTTGAACTTTGTTTAATGGCATTTGCTTGTAATCCAACATAAGCCCGAGAGGTGAGAGGACTGTGAAATCAGGGCCAGTCTGAGCAACATAGCAAGGCATGTCTGATAGAAGAAAAACACATGTAAATTCAAGAAGTTTGTACAATTCTAGAAATTTGTCAGGAAATGTGTTTTAGTTAAAATTTTTGATGACAACCAACATGAAATGACACAGATTGTCAGGGAAGATAAGTGTGGTAAGCTATCCATACCATGATACCTGGGTTCTCATTCTCTCTCTCTTTCTCTCTCTGTCTCCCTCTCTCTGTGTGTGTGTGTGTGTGTGTGTGTGTGTGTGTATGTGTGTGTGCACATACATTGCGTATGCTTTTGTGTTTCACTTTTTTTAAGATTTATTTTAAATCTTAAGTATTAAGATTTAATCTGTGTGAATATTTTGTCTGTGGCCCTGAGTTCACTTTGTCTCATTGCTATGAACTGAGAGTATTTGTGCTACTCCTCCTAGACTTATATATAAAACTAAATGCTTGATACAATAGTATCAATAGGAGGGTCTCTTAGAAGTCAGGCTTTGTAATAGGGCTGATGAGAGGACCAGAGAGCCCATCCGTCAACCAGGAAACGGGTCCTCTGCACGAGTCAAATTGATCAGCACCTAGACTTTATTCAGCCATGAGAAGTAATAGCTGAAGCAGCACAGTCTGGAGTACTTTTGTTCCAGGCAGCAGATACAGAAGACAGGTACACATCTGCTGCCTTTCGCTGTGGCCAGCACAATGAGCTTTAATGAAATAAAACTGGGTTGTGGACTGGAGCCTTGTCCTCCAGGCGTGGGACTTCATAGCTCCCACTTGAAACTCAACCACTGATGATTTTACCAGAAATCCCATTCCCCTCTTTTTTGTTTTTTATTGAAACTCCCTCCATACGGTCCACACTGGCCTCAAACTTAACATCCCCCTGCCTCAGCTTTGTGTGTGCTGAAATGACAGATGCCTTAGGCTTCCTTCTTTTCTCCTAAAAACTTGCATCTGAAAATTCCAATAAGCAGTGGTCCTCGCACCATCGTATGTCTTAGGTGCTGACTCTGGGCCCTCTCAGGCATCTTGGCTGATGAGGGTCCAGACAAGTCCCACTTGTGGTTTAGCATCACTTGGCTCCCTCCTCTCCTCACTGTTTTGATCTCTTCCCCTGATTTCTCTGTTTCTTATCTCCCTTTTCAAAACCTTACTATGCTGCATTCTTCAGCATGCTCATGTTATATCCTGTAATGTGTATATAATCTGGAAAACCCATCCTGAGTTGGGGCGTTACCTCTTGAGGCTTTTCCAGTTTCATTCTTCTTCTCAATGGACCCTAGGGTGTTAAGGACCATTCTAAACCTCTCCTGGGACCATTGACACAGTCAGTCTTAGAGTATATCCAGTAACACCATTCTTTTCTCTGCCTTCATTTGTAAAGTAGTATTTACTGTTAGTTCTTTTCCAGTTTCTTGGTTCCTTACAAAAGTCTAGCCCTGTGTGTCACACTCATCAGTTGTGAGTGAGTTGTTTGCTGTGAATAATAGTTTGTAGATGATTTACTATTTAACAGAAACTGAGTTTCATTCTGTGTAGCCTCATAATAACCCCTCCAAGCAGTTCCTAGTATCATCCTTACTGACAGAGGTGTCACACCTTACATGTGCTATGCCACTAGCTCACGGTGTGACTGTGGATGCAAGTCTCAGTCTTTTTATCTGACCTCTCTACCACACTTGATCACTATGTTGAATTCTTCATGAAGCTATGTTGATTTGCATTCTATAGAACCTTTTGAGTTCTTTACAAGGATAAGTAAGAGTCACCAATTAAATGATAAAACAATTAAATGTATTTACATACTAGATTTGTATATTGTGGTTTTTCATATAAAAGTTTTCTTAAGAACTTTGGAACAGCCAGGCGGTGGTGGCACATGCCTTTAATCCCAGCACTTGGGAGGCAGAGGCAGGCAGAACTTTGGAACAAATTAGAGACGCTATGATTTTGAAGGTAGCGCCTGACACAGCAGCAACAGTCTTTTCTGACCTTGTCTTTATGTGGCTTGACAGCAATTTGCTTGGTTTTATTTTCTCTATATATTCTCTCTGGTCTTCAAGGTTAGTTGTTATATCTGACAGGAAAGTGCTGACAGTCTTGAGCTGTGGGCATTTGTATACACTTCTCTTTTCCTTGGTTTATAGTTCAATATAGAGATTCCATGAACTAGATGGTCATGACTCACTTAGGGCAACGCTTATTTTACATTTCTATTATGTAATGTTTCATCAGATGTCTTCATGTCAGTACACTTTGATTACAGTCCTCTCTGACACCCTACTATCCCCTCTTTTCTTTGTTTTCTTCACCGTTAGTTGCCTTCTCCCCAGTTTCATTTCTCCATTTATGTCCTTTGTTCATACCTGATTTTATGTATATATAAAGACTAGGAGTCACAAATGAGACATGTCTGACAGAATTCATTTAGTCCTGTCTTCTCGGTCTTTGCCCTGGCTTTGGTTTGTCCGTCCGTGTCGAATGTACAGCAGCACTGTGTGCTTATTTTCACCTTTTCTGTCTCACCCCTAAATCAAAACTAAACTGGAATGGATAGCATGGATATCAGGCCAGCTTTAAGGAGACCTGGTAAGATACAGGTTGGCCCATGATTTGCAAACTTGATTCTGCATCAAGCTAAAAAGTGAAGATGCCAGCAGCAGGGAGCAACCATCTCAGTGTTTTGGGGCGTGGGGGCAGAGGTGAGGGTGAGTTGAATGAGGAACTTTTAAGTTTGTTCTGAAGCAAGACAGCATCTAGTGACTGCTGAGGCAGGACGGGGTAGAGGGAAGGAAAGGGTCTTTGCTCAATAAATTCTCTTACTTGCATAAGCAACTGATTTTATTTGAAGAAAAGTCATAGATGGCTTGGAGTTAGGGAGATGGGCAATGTGGCTTAATGTCTGTAAGACGAGACAGGAAGTGTTTAGGTACACAGAATGGTGACCTAGGTTGTTTAAATATGCAAAGCCCTCAGATGCATATGGATTATATAAATAAAAATTTCAAATATTTCTATGAGTTTTATTTATTAAGACACTTGGTAGGGTAGATGGCATAATTGTAGCCATTTGAATTTATGAGGTACCGAAAGGCCATTTATTTGTGTTTTAAATATTTTCTAAACTAAAGAAAAACATTATGTGAATGAATCATTACTCTGGCTCTTGAAAATATAATTTGTCCACGTATTTAAATACATTTAATCATACAGAATACATCTGTAGTATGCAGCAGAATTGAACCAAGACAGATGCGGGTTGGAACACGTGAGGTCGTTTCTGTCCAGTAGCAGCTATGGAGGGCTGACATCAGCTCTCATTCCTCTCGTTTTCTCACATGTGACACTGACTGGGTTGATTGTGACAACTGCACAGAACACATACTTCACAGTTCACAGCTACAGAAGGTTGCTTTAGATGTTACATAATGTGACATGAGGCAGACACACTGCCGTGTTTCAGGGTAATTTCATCAGCTGAAGAAAGCACACTGCTGATGGGGTTATTGTCTCCAGAAAGTAATTGAACAGATGCTACTGGGATCACTAGTGAAAGCAATCTCCATTTCAATGGCTCCATTTTCTGTCTGTCGGTCTGTCTGTCTGTCTTTTAAGGGCAAAACATTTCCCTTAACTTTCTTAACCCAACAATTTAAAATAGATAAACAGAGAATGTAAGTTTTGTTTGTTTGCTTGTTTTGAGACAAGATCTCTCTACATAGCCCTGGCTGACCTGGAACTCACTATGTAGACCAGGCTGGTCCTGAACTCACAGATACTCACCTGCCTGTGCCTTCCAAGTGCCGGGATTAAAGGTGTGTGCCACCACCCCTGACTGAGAATTTAATTTTTTAAACTACAACAGCAGCTGTATATACTTGGGCTATTTTTTCTTTATCGAAGTAGGTGTGATAGAGGGCTGCAGAGTTGGCTCAGAGGTTACTAGCACTTGCTGCTCTTGCAGAAGACTCAGCTCCAAGACCCAGTTCCCTTCTCAGTGTCCACTTGACAGCTCACAATCAAATGCAATTTCAGTTTCAGAGCATCTGGTACTCTCTTCTGACATGAGACATTCACACATGCAAGCAAAAGACTCACGCGCATTAAAGATAAACCTGAAAAAGTATTTAAAAGTGATTATATTTGAAGTAAAAATGAGATAAGATCTGGGTGGTGGCATATGCCTTTAACCCCAGCACCCAGGAGGTAGAGGCAGACAGATCTCTGTGAATTGGAGGCCAGCCTGGTATAGAGTGAGTTCCAGGATAGCCTGGGCAACACAGAGAAGGCCTGTCTCAAAAAAAAAAAAAAGTGCAGATACATTAATATATGCAAATATATTATTTTTATGAGGATATATTTTAAAGTATTAAAATCATAATGAAATATGCATATTTATATTATCCTTTTAAAAAGACCTTTATTTTAGTTTATGTATGGGTATTTTGCCTGCATGTATGCCTATACATGGTGTGTGTAGAGGTCAGAATAGGGCATTAGATTCCCTGGAGCTGGAGTTAGAGATGACTATGAGTGCCATACAAGTGCTGGGAAAACAATGCTCTTAGCCACGGAGCCAGCTCTCTAGCCCCTGCTTATAATATCTTTCACAGATCATTGAAATTGTGAAGTGATCAATTGAGTTATGAACCTAACACATATCATCTTACCTTCTTTATCCTGCTTCTTTTAATGCACAGGAGAAATCATTTGGTGTTTATGTTATCTGATGCAACTGAGTTATGTAAGACTCCTTCCAGTTCTTTGTCTCAAACGTGAGCATTTGTTATCATCCTACAGTGTTGTGTTTGGATTTGAAATGTGGCATCATCTGTGTTATGGGTGGAAGGTCTCCACTACTTGTATGCACCTGTTGTGCCCAGAGGGTACAGTGGCAAGCAAAGCAAACCTGCTCCTTGCTGGAGTGAACTTTCCACAGAGACATTAGGCTGAGCACAACACAGATGTTCAAATTTTGTTTGCTGTCGGGAAAATAATGGGCTATTATCAAAGGTACCTAGAAGGGCAACAGGCACTCTACATAGGAGGGATGTTCAAAGAAGAACTCTGGACAGAAAGCACATTTAAATGTCATGAGATATTCTTTATACCAGGGACAATATGTGTCATTAGTGTTGTTTAATAATTTGATTATGAATGGGAACTCTCCAGGTAATCTTTGAAGGCAAGCTATGGATAGAGAAAAGGAGGCCTTTGTCTAGCTAGGGGAAACACTTAGCTAAAAAGGCCATAAAGTGACCAAAACCTTCTTCCTGTATTTGCAAGGCTGTCTGTGGGATCAGGCATGGCAGGCGGTTAGGGCCCCAGGCCTGGTCCCAAGGCGGAAGAGGCCTGGTCTCTCGTGGCTGGCTGCGGCGATTGAGTCCTGCCGGCCGGTGGTGGTGAGTCCTGCAGCGAGGCTTTTCCCGTGGCACGGTGGGTCCCACATAGAGGAGAAGGTCTGGAGTCACGGATGATGGAAGTAGGCCCTTGAAGACACGTGGTCTGAGTTTCTAAGAAGTGCCTTTATTGACGAGAAAGTTGGATCTGGTGCGCTTTCCCCACCAAATGCCCAAATCCCTCCCTTATATTCTGGAGTGGACGAGGGGAGGGGCTAGAGAAGACTTAATTATCTATGCCCCCTGCCTCATTAATATGCAAATCTCAAGGCAGGGCTCTTAGTCACGCCCCTTGCCTGGTAAATGGAGCAGGCCCTGGGTTCTGGGGGCGTGGCCAAACACCTGCAATCTCAGAGTTCCAGGCCACTGGCAACTCTTCCACGGCCAGACAGCTGTCAGGGCATCAGAATGCTTTAAAGGAGAAATGTTTAGGAGAGAAGAGATTGGTAAGGACAGTCATGCGAGGCTGCATGGCAGTATTAAGTTAGACTGAATAGCTAGATGTATGGAATGACCATTAAGAGGGAACTATAAAAATAGCAGTTTTATGAAGGAATCTAATGGTATAAGTCGGCATGTGCTAGGCATGGGATGCTTGTGAGATATCCAGTGGGACCACTAAATTCACACAGTTGGATGTGGGAGCCTAGAGAGAAAACAGAGTGGGTTTGGGCTCTCATGGATGCTTAAGAGTTCTTGGCGCCAACCATGGGAAGGGATGTAATCATATAGACAGAGAGCATAAAGTCAACATAGAATAGAACTTGGGAGTAAGGAACCAAGTTGAAACTTCTGCACTTAGTGGTCTGGTACAGAAAGGGAAGCAGGAGCCCAAAGGAGGAGTAGTCATGGCAGCCACATAAGCAGAATGCGTCAAAGAGGAAGGAAGATTCAGCAGTTTAGAAAGCAACAGCAGGGAGTAAGTGAAGACGAAGACTGAACCTGAGTTGACATTCTGCAGCTAGACCATGTGCACATGAAGACTAATAGGCATCCATTAAGACTAGCCATTTGGAAACTAGAGATAGCTCTACTGACAGAGTGTTCACTTGCAAGTGTAAGGACCTGAGTTCAAGTCCCAGAACTCATGTAAGAAAAGCCAAGCATGGTGGCAAGCATTTGTAATCCCAGTGCTAGGACACACACGGACACACGGACACACACACACACACACACACACACACACAAAGAGAGAGAGAGAGAGAGAGAGAGAGAGAGAGGAGGCAGGCATACATATAACTATATACACACATGCATATACACACATGACTGTATACATAGACATAGGCATATACACATACATGACCACATAATATACACACAGTGACATAGACACATATCATGTACACACATAAATGATGACATACACACATACAGAATGACTGAATAAAAGCAGCTCCTGTGGACAGGTGGGAGAAGCCCGTTGTGTTAGTTAGTTAGTGGAGTCCAACATTCTGGACAAATCTTTTGGAGCCTAGACTGAAAGAGAAGTCAGAAATCCCTGCTGTGCCATGAGGGAGATTAGAGAACTCTGAGAAGGATATTTTTAGGATTGAGGAAGAGGTTTGAGATTAGGCTTGTTGGCCACTAGGGACCATCCGTCAGACATCCCTCAGGGAGATCAAAAGACTGACCTCTCTGTAATGGCAGAAGTATAGCAATGTTCATCAAGTAGGGCGTGTGCCTCACTAGATCATTTATAGCCTGGCCGTTTTGGGTCTGTAATGTGTTGTATAGCTTGGTGGTATGTGGGTTCTCTTTAGCTATTTGTTCAAGATGATAGGTGCTTTTGAAATATGTCCGCTGTAAGTCTTCAGGACAGCTCCACGAGGACGTTGACTATTACCTTTCTCATCTTCACAGGCAATGAACCAGGTTTGATTATATAGTAACTACCACAGTCACACAGGTAGCTAGCAAGCAATGTGGCTAGTTCTTTTTCCTATTTTGTTCAACGTCGAAGCTTTGACTCCTAACTACTGCCTTCGTAGTATCCTCCAAATGCATTGTCAAAATGAGAATCCTCTTCCATAGTAGAAAACTTCAATTGTAGTATCTTATGAGAGCTTCACTTAAAAATTTTTGTAGCTAAGTTTACAATTCTAAACTCAGAATTTTAATTCTAAAAATTAAATTGTTAGTTTCCAGAAACTCATAACTGTTAATAAGATATTGTCATAATATGCCTCATATGAGGCATGTCTAAAGATGATTGAAGAATTCTTGCATGTTACAGCTTACTAAATACAAGTTTTATGTCATTTAAAGAAGTGGATGTATAGTTAATGGTAGGAGTTAGAGCACCCCTGGTGGTATTAACATTTTTTCCTTGCTGGTAGGAATTTTAAAAATAAATTGGCAATTTTATAAACTGGTTTTAATATATAAGTGTTTTAGTGGAATCTGTTATACATGAGTACCAGTCTTTCATGTCTCCAAGTGAGACTGTGCTCTTGATGGTACTTGTGACCATGCTGGTGTAGCAATGAGATGCCTCTTGAGAACATCACCGTGGGCCTGTTGCGGCATTCTCTTCTTAGAACTGAAAGCAGTGTGCCAGCAGCAGATCCGTTTCTGCATGTTCATGTGAGCAACACACAGTGAAATACTTGTGTCTCCTCAGCTCTGATAACAGCTGCTTATTTCTTTCCCTGCACTCAGAGCTCTTGAGTATCTCTAGAGCCTTTGACGAGCAAGAGAAATAGTACCTAGTGATGTGGTTATTACATGATGCTCTGGAGACTGAGAAGTAAGAAAAGATGACATTTTCTAAGTGTCAGGCTTATGTCAACTGCCTACTTTATTGGTGTTTCCCCACTTTTCTAATACAAGAACCATGCCTACCTTCAGAATCACAAAGTCTTGAGTTGAAAAGCCTTGTCTAGTTCACCTTGTGAGGACCGGAGTTCCCATGACACCACAGGAGGACTTTTCCAGCCTGGACTTGACCTTTTCTGGCTTTGAGATGTCCCAGGGAACTCCCCAAGTCCCCACTTCCTTATTTGAAAAATTCTCATCTGTAGAAAGATTTTTCAGATTTTGAGTTAAATAACACATTTTCATGGTCTTATTGAGACCTTGGCATTGCTATTCTGTGAACTCTGTCCAATACACCCAACCTGGCAGCACTGTCAAAATCACGCTTATGGTAGTGTGCCCTCAGTCTAGCTTTTAGCAGCCAGTAATTCATCCTTAAAAGATAACAAACCCACTTAATCCCTGTCTAATCCTTGTTGCTTTATTTTTGTGGGAATTGGTATCTGACTGCTCAATATGCTGCTCCTAGCAATCTAGTGGTGTGTGTGTGTGTGTGTGTGTGTGTGTGTGTGTGTGTGTGTGTGTGTGTTTGACAACCACATGAGTTTTGTAATTTCTTCTCTAAAATTTTTGGGGACTCTTCAGAAATGACTGGTAATGGTTCTTCATCTCATGGGATCACTTCCTATGGGATTAAGTCTTTCATCTTGTTTTTCAGTTTCCTCTGAGCCGTGGAAGTATTGTCCTTTTCAGTTGTTAACACATTTATTTGATGCAGCCACAAAATGGACTGGGGCTACAATATTACATCAACTTAACCTCTTTCACAAGCTACCTTATCCAGTGTGCCACAGGCTGTGAGTCTACTGGTCCTTGTTCATCCTCTCAGCATCTCTGACACTTCTCGGTTACTCTCCTGCATTGTTCAAAGGCAGCTACTTGTTCAGGGATGTACTTTTCCATCTTTCTGTTGCCTGTTTTTGCTTTCCTTTGTGCTCATATGCATCTTTTTGGCCCCTGAACCCGGACTTCATCAGGCATGTCTGCCTTTGTGATGGAGTTGAAAGAACTTCTTTTTGAAGAATGCTATTTTCCTCTTGAGCCATTTCCCTTACATTCTCTAGCTATGAACTAGTATTCACTTGTCCTTTAATGTAAGAAATATACTTTCTAGAAAAGATTGCATGGCCTACTATAATAATATTGCTTATAGTGTAGATGCAATGGGCTAAGTACTGGGAACAAGATGATTGCCAAACGTGAAGGTATAGGGCAGTAAAAAGGACTTCAAAAAAATCTTGGCTAGTAAAGTATGGTAGCTCAGATCTTTCGTCCCACTAGTGGGGAGACAGAACAAGTAGAACCCTGTGAGTTCCAGGTCAGCATGGGTCCAAGCCAACAAGACATTGTCTAAAGAAGTGACATTTTGTGTGTCTTCAAGTGTAAGTAAACGTTTTCCATGAAAGAAAGAGGAGGGGATAGCAGGCAAGAGAGCAGACCTTGTGGGGGTGAACGCTTATCAAGGTGCACAGGTTTTACATGTGTCACTGACACTGATAGCTGCTTTGTTTTCTCTGAGACAAGTGGGTTTTCGGGGGTAGTCCTTTCACACTGTCTATTCAGTGATTCTATATAATCCATTTAATTTATAGCCAGTATATATATTAGGAAGGTAAGATGAAACATCATTGAAGACCCAGACTTTCAAGATTCATCTGACAATGTAAAAGCCCTAAGGTATCCCTTCCAGTCTCTTCCCTCAGTCTTCTCTGTGTGCTCAACAAGTTCCTCTGGTAATTCTTCAAAAGGTCTACAGTTGTCACTTCCTATACTGAAACCATCCTTCCTTGATAAAATTTTGGTTGCTTTCAATCTCCCTAAATATATTACTCATTAAAGACCAAGCCCAAAAAATCCCCATCAAGTATTCATGAAACAATTCCGGGATCTATTTGTAACTTTTCGGGTAATAACACACAGGCAGCAGTTCCTTGTTCTCCTACAGATGAACATTTCCCACTGAGTTGGGGGAAGAGTCTATGAGGCCACAATCATTGCTTCTGACTACTCTGCTGTCAGTTAGTAAAGAGCCTTCAGCTAGTTCATGAGAGTCTTATAGATGCTGAAAGATCAGTTTCCTGTGAGCTTGACTGTGGACCACATAAAATTCACAACGAATTGGAAGAAGTGTGCCAAGTTTACTCTTTGGAGAATTGCTGCTCCGTGAAGGAGGTTCTTTATCAGGACTCCTGAAAGGTACCAGGGATCCAGTACTCCTGTTTGCATCACCTGATGCTCCAAATGTCAGGCCTGTGGATTGACACTACATTGTCATCTTCCAGCGTACTGTGGTCTCTTGGCCACTCTTCTGCCGCATATTCTACCTACTAACATTCTCTTACTTGTTTCAGATTTTGTCTAGAACTTGAGGTTGTTTGTTTGCTTTAATTTTACATACATCACTTGTTTTTTATAAAAAGATAAGGAGAGAAGGAATAGGTTTGGTGGATGTGTAGTCAGGTTTGGGGGGAGGGGGTACCTCAGTGGGCCCATGCTAAGGCATCCCTTTCCCCTGAGGGACCAGCCACACAATGGAATAATATAGAATAGAGTTTATTCAGGGCATGTGGAGGGAGTTAAGAGGGTAGGGGGGGGGAGAGGAGAGAGAGAGAGAGAGAGAGAGAGAGAGAGAGAGAGACTGACTGGCCATGAGCACTTGAGAGAGGGAGGGGAAGGGAATGAGGAGAGAGGGGGAAAGGGGTGAGAGATTGGAGTAGAAGCAAGAGCAAGAGAGCTAAGGGGTGGAACAGCACCTTTGATAGTGAGTCAGGCATACCTGTTGACTGTTGCCAGGTAACTGTGGGGCGGAGCTTAGACAAAATGCTAACATTACTTTCTAATCCTGAGGCATTATGGTAAAAGAGGTTGAATTTTTCAAAATATAATTTTGGCGCTAATCTGTTGAAGTTTTGGGTTCTAGAAATTTCATGGATTGTTGCTTTGAAGTCATAAAGTAAGTCATCTGCATTGTTTATTTAGCTTCATTGAGGATAAAATGGAAAGTTAAGAAAAATTATAGCTGTCAAGTGTCAGGGCACTGGCCAGCATGTTGAGATTCTGAGTTTGATACTCAGACTGAAAAAATATGAGCATTTAGTTAGGTGAGCAGACAGCTTGACTCTGAGAAGTACAAAGTATTCAGGCTGGTCTTTCACTTCAGAATTTCAGTAGAGGTAGAGACAAAACGTGTCCCTGGAGACTTAGGACTTTGGCCACCCCAACACTGGTTATCTGCATTTTCTAAGTAACATCTCAAGTAAACACACATTCCTCAAAGGAGCTTGCTTGTTTATTAGCCCCTGGTGCTTCAGCACTGCTGCCTCAGCCTCTGTGGACAAATGGCTGCAGCTCCTAGCTTAAGCCATTCTCTGCCTGCCCTCCATTGTTTGTAGGTGCTGTAACATTGATTTCCTCTGGGAAAAATAAAGGACTTTTCAAAAACTACCATGCTAAAACTAACTGAGAAGCTTTAAACCAGTGGCTCTCAAACTGTGCGTCCTCTTGGGGAGGGCGGGGTGTTACCTAATATCATTGTAAAATGCCATATTTACATTACGTTCATAACAGTAGCAAAA
This sequence comes from Mastomys natalensis, assembly GCA_021653895.1. Taxonomy (NCBI): domain Eukaryota; kingdom Metazoa; phylum Chordata; class Mammalia; order Rodentia; family Muridae; genus Mastomys; species Mastomys natalensis. The sequence goes on from JAJTUV010000670.1 coordinate 484,770, forward strand.
TTACAGTTGTGAAGTAGTAACAAAAATAATTTTATGGTTAGGGATCACCACACTGAGGAAACTATTAAAGGCATTAGGAAGGTTGACAACTACTGCTTTAAACTATTACTCAAAAATCACATGAATAAAACCCTGAGAAATGACAGGGACTTTAAAAGTAAGTTGCTCTTCACTTTAATTTCACAGTGGAAGGATATTAAAAGAAATTTGGTGACTTTCTTAGAAAAGTAAGCACAGGTGCTTGGTTTTTAGCAGAGCCTCTTAAAAATCACCTATCTGTCTCATATCACTGGCGGAGAAAAAGAAATGACTGAAAAGATAGATGATACTTATTAAATATGCATGGTCATAATAGTTTATTATCTGCATGCTATTAGAAAATATGAAAGATTTGGAGTGAACCGCAGTCCAGGGCACTTGACCAACATGTGTGAGATTCTGAGTTTGATATTCAGACTGAAAGAAAAAAAAAATCTAAGGATTTTATAATGAATAACTAAAGATTTTCATTCTCTAAATAATGGATCCTGGTATATGATTTAGACTTACTTTGTTGTTTATTTTTGTAGACTTTCAGGGCTGGGAAATATGTTACCATTTACCTGAACTAACTTCTTGGTGGAGGTGAGTTGCTCATTTAACCAGGGTCACTGGACTCTTAGCTGTTGTAAGCCACAGACGTTTGTTCCTAGGAGAGTTCTGCTTTTATCTCAGCAGACTAATGTCAACCCCAGCTTTCCTCTTCCTGAAAGACCTAACCAAAGGCTGCTATGAGGTTGGCAACTCACTCCAGAAGCTAATCTCCTACCCAATCACTGGCAGTCATTGGTTGATGTACTTAGCCAAGACACTCAGGTGCCCATTTTGTCATATGATAAAACCCACCAGCTTCCCCTTTAGCAGGGAAGCACAACTCAACAGCATATATTTGGGAGTCATTCGCATGGAAAAAAACCCCTTACCTCTTATGTAAATCTCACTAAAAAGTAACAGAAAAGAGATCAAAGTGCCTTTAGGGATTTGCTGATTCATAGAAAGTTAAAGTCCAGGACTAGATTTGTCTGTAGATGTTCTTGGATCAGCCCTTCAGTATCACGTATGCCTATGTGAAAGCCCTCTCATTCTTTGGGCTTTTCTATTCTTGGTAAATGCCACTGACTCAAATCCCCCCATTGTGCAACAGCAGGTGCTGCTGGTGTGTTTACCTGCTAGTCACTTAGGTCCAAGGTGTCATGTGATTCGGTGAACTCCAAGAGCTTTCCTGGAGCAAGCCTTGCAACCCTGAAGCCAGAGAAACTAGCTAGGCTCAGTGCTTTGATTGGGCTCAGTTAGAAGTGTTTGTTTCATTTCTGGACATGGGGTAAGAGCCCTACCCAAATCTACCATAAATGAAAGGTATATGTATTGGTATTTGAGTTGTGACAAAAAACAAAGACAAATAGAGTATTGGGCAGGAAAAGTCTAGTACAGCTTTCGTAGTGTGCAAAGCACTGAATTATGAACTGTATTTTAAAGCTTTAAAAAGCAGATATAGACCAATATTGGGTGAGACATGGGGTGTTTTAAGAATTTTTTTGGCAGTGCTACAAATCGAACCCAGAACTTTACATGTGCTAATCATGTGTGTCCCACTGAATCGCGGGTGTTTTGGAGGCCAAACATACATTTGTTAATTCCATTGTTGAATACTTAATTTCTTGAAATCAATTTCTATTGAGTTTCCTAGTTGAGATTCTATGATTTAAAAAAAAATACTTCTTGGGAAAGGAAATGGAAGAGATAGTTTAGTAATTATTGTATCACTCTAAATTATTTATAACTCATTTACAGTTTTAAATATTACAACAATTTTACTTAGAATTTGGAGGACCTAACTCATTGTTTAATGAAAATTGCCCCTAAAAGAATATCTGAATTAATATTGATACAGATAAATAATATATTGATATATTAGTGATTGATAGGGAATCCTGTTTATTTACATAGTATTAATAATATAATTATGGGTAATGCTAAATTTTTTTCCTGTGCCTTCATAAATTATAATGAATACATAAGTTAAACATTGAGATCCTCTTTCCACAGGACTCTGTAGGAGGATGAGTGGGGAGTCTGTGTGAAGATGGGTAGAGAGTCTTTGGCAATAGCAGTGACATTTTCCTCAGTTTTGCTTATATTTGAATTATAATGATATACTCCTGGAGGAGTCTCAGAAATAGTTGAAGATGTGTTTGTTTTCTCTTAACTGATCAAGGAGTGTTAATGACCCTACTTTTTATCTAGAAGATTTTAAAGTTTCAACCCAAGCTGAGTTTCACCATGCCTTATCCAGGAGCATAAAATCCACTGTGGTAGTTTGAGTATGTTTGGTCCAGGGAGTGGCACTATTAGGAGGTGTGGCCTTGTTGGAGGAAGTGTGTTACTTTGGGAGGTGGGCTTTGAGACCCTCCTAGCTGCCTAAAAACAGCTTGCTCCTGGCTTTCTTTCAATGAAGACATAGAACTCATTTCACATTCTAATCAGAGATCCCAGGTCTCAGGGTAACTAGGTTCTTCTGTTTGACTTGGCTAGAATTTTGGGAGCCTTTCATAATCCCCTCCTCAGACTGTTTCCCTTGAAGGATTTGTGTTTACCTTAAGTAAACACCTCATTTACACTCGTATTTGTTACAAAGGATGCAAGTCCAGGTACACTATCCTTCCAGCCTTAATGTGCTCAGCACCCCAAAAATTCTCTGGACTTTTTGGGACATTTAGTGGAGGTTTCTATATGTAGATCTGATTGCTTAGATCATTGGTCATCAGTGACCAAATTCCCTTTTCGGTTTCTTCTGTCTCTCCTGAGATCATCCTTGAAAGGACAGGGCTGGAAACTCCCAACACTCTGGTTATTTTGGTCTTGTGATGTCTACTCCGCATCTTGAGTCTCTCTGGGCATCTCTCCCCTCCCTGACATTGAGTCATTCCTAGAATGAAAACCAAAAAAGAGACCCGTAACTCAGAGCATTCCAAGTGTTTTAGGATGTCAGGACTGAGATAAAGATTACAGATTTACTCAGAACTGAGGAAAGATTACATATCTATTCCTGTTATTCCACAGGCGTTCTTTGTGGTTGGATACGTAGGGGATGCAATAGATAGCCTGAACAAGACCAAACTCCGATTGGCTGGTGTTGATCCTGGAGAGAGGCCCCCTTAGAAATATGAAAGCAAGGACCAGGTTTTCCTTTAAAAGTCTCTTTTGTGTTTACTCTTATATACAAATGAATTATCCTTATCTCAGAGTTCTACATGAATATTAAGAAAAAATTAAGAAAGAAAGGAAGGAAGCAAGGAAGGAAGGAAGGAAGAGAGAGAGAAAGAAAAGGCTTTACAGGATGGATTCTTTACTCCAATTGGATCAATAGAACCTCCCAAGGAAATGACTAATAGACATATCAATTAAAAAAAAAAAAACTAAGACATTGAATGGACATCTTGGATATAAATTGAGCCTATCTGTCAAAACTAATTTCTAAAAACTTTAAACTTAATGTTATATGAGTCTTTTTTAAAGTGAGTTATGAGTGTAGCTTATGACATTGAAGTTAGGATCCCCAGACCTTATGTAAATTCTTGGCTTGGAAAGACTCTTCTGCAATCTCAGTGGGACTCTGTGGAAGGGGAAAGACTGAGAAAGGAGATTGCCTGGACATGCAGCAGTGAGAGAGACTGTGTCAGACACGGTGGAAGTTAAGGTCTAGCACCTAGCATACACATGTGCACTTGACCTCACATCTCACCCTGACCCTAACGTGCACATGCATGTTGTAAAGCACCTTATTATGAAGAAATAAGTATATGTGTTCCTAAAATTATTTAAAGGTCATGCCAGGCGGTGGTGGCGCACGCCTTTAATCCCAGCACTTGGAGGCAGAGGAGGTGGATTTCTGAGTTCGAGGCCAGCCTGGTCTACAGAGTGAGTTCCAGGACAGCCAGGGCTACAGAGAAACCCTGTCTCGAAAAACAAAACAAACAAAAAAACAAAACAAAACAAAAAAAATTATTTAAAGGTCATATAAAATGAATAGCACATACTCTTTAAATCAAGGGGAGAGGGAAAATTTTAGCTACAGAAAAGTTTAACTTTATGCCACTCATAGTTGTTTTGTATGAACATGTCCTTTCTGCTGATCGCAACAACTGTTCTCTATCACGAGGAGGATTTGTGCGAAACTTTTTGTTTTCAGAATTCTAACTTTTCAGATTCTATTTTCATCCATATTTATGCAGTCCAAGCAGTTAGCAGGAAAAGAAGTTAAAGCAGTGGTTTTCAAGCTTCCTAGTGCTTATGCCATCATCTCTTGGTACAGTGGTTCTCAACCTTCCTAATGCTGCAACCCTTCAATACAGTTCCTCGTGTTGTGCTCACCCCCAACCATAATAAATTATTTGTTGCTACTTCATAACTGTAATTTTGCTACTGTTATGAATAGTAATGTTTTTGTGTGTGTGTTTTCTGATGGTCTTAGTGATCTATGTGAACCATTCGTCCCCCTCAAAGGGGTCTCAACCCATGTTGAGAACCATTGAGCTAAAAGGTGCAATAAAACCTGTTACATCATTGTGTTTCTGCTTGAGGTTTTTTTCAAGGTGGTTTTGCTTTTCACAGAAATGTACACAAGAAAAAAGTTCTCTCAGAAGAATTTAATTACAAGTAAATTGTGTGTATGATAAAACTATGTTCCAGTGTTGTTTTCCATATAAATATAGATATAGTCGGAACATAACAATCATTTTATGCCATCCACAGGGCAGTAAACAGGTCGGAGATCACTGAAAGAGAATGGGGGAAACAGGTGAACACAAAAAACAGCACTTGTGTATAGTCTGATCAAGTCATCATTTTTACTTTTTCACACAGGGGTTATATACACATAAAGACAGGATGTGGGGAAGGAGATGACACAGGAGCATAGGTGTTTCAGGGGGAGTACAGATATCTTCCAGAACAGGGTATCGGCTGGGTGAAGATTCAGGGAACAGGTCACTATGACTCTGCCTCTGATTCACTTGTCCTTATCTAAGTTGGTACTATCCACCAAGGCTATCTACCACAGGGTCTATGATTATTAGTTCTTATCCAGGCTGGTAAATTTCCACCCAAACTTCCTGTTTAACAATATCTTACAGCTATCTGTTTCAGTGTTTTTCCACAGAGACCAAGACTTTGTGTTAGCAGGCTGACTTAGGCCTATGGCTGATTTTAGGCCTTCAGTGTATAAACAAGGCTGCCCCTGACAATTTTAACTTAAAAAATATCCCCATGATACCCCAACCAAAATAAGATTCCTGTGTGCACTAAGGAAGTGTATAAGGGAGTTGAAAGAATGTGTGGGCTAGAAGAGTTTTGAGAGAAAGGTTGTAAAATGCTGTCTCAAGCCCTTGTGTTAGATCACAATAATGATCTAGCAGTAGCCATGGATACCTTAACTGGGACTGGACTGTACAAAACCGGCCCTGTCAACGGTCAACCATGGATCTGGGAAGGGCTCATGGGGTGGGGATTGGGATCTACTTCTAGAACCTACTGAGCTATTGTCTCCTGATAGGGTGAGGTGAGGGGTATCATTGTCTTCTGTTGTTACCTGCTGATGAACTCATCAGGCTCCAAGGGGTAGTTCCAAATCTGTGGTCACTACACAATGTCTTTGGCTAATCTCAGTGAATCACAAAACAAAACAAAGAACCTTGAATGTGGGAAAGGGAGTTGTTGGTGGGTAGGGTTGGCAAGAATGGAAGGGTGGTGAATGAGGTGCATTATATTCATACACAAAACCGTCACAGAACAGATTTAATAAAGTTGGGGGATTGTATTTTTCAAAGAGAAAGTCTTCCTTGGCTTTGCTCTAATCCAAACACTGAATAAGTACCATCGGTCAGATGGAAATGATGTGTGAAGGGAAGATAGAACCCATAGAAATTCTGCATGCTTAAATTTTTCCCAGTATCCCAACTTCCAAAAGGCAGTTTTAGACGTATTGCAAACAGAAGCACACATCTGTGCTATTCTTGCTCTAGCCTAGGATGTCAGAGCAGCCACTGTTCACGAAGCTTTGTACTTTTTCTCGTGGAATTTGTTAGTGGCCATCGTTGCCACATTGAACTCTTTCTTGTGGCCTAGACAGTGTGTTGCTTATGCATAGTCAAGACTTGAGCTCAGATGCTGAGGCAGCGATGTGATGCTCTTTACCATCAGGATTCAAAGCTTAGTAGGGAACAGGTGGGACCTGCTTGTGGAGCATTTGCCTAGGGTGCAGGAGAACCTAGGTTCCCAACCCCACCTCTGAGAAGACAACCTAACCCCAACAAACTCAACACATGGTCACAAAATCTCATATCCTAAGAAAGTCTGGAGCAGTGGATGATACCTGTAATCCAAACTCTTGAGAGGCTGAAGATTAAAATATATAGCTGTGAGTTCAAATCCACTCCAGGCTACAGAGTGAGCCTATGTCTTAAACAAAACCAAACAAATAAAAAACCCAAAATAAATCTAAGGAGTATTGCCAACGTCATATTAAAATATTCAGATCCTACTCTGCAAGACCAGGAATGTTCCCCTTCATGACAAAGGAGACCATAAAGATCGTACTAAATTGAGGATCTATAGATAGGGAGGGTGTGTGGGTGGGCCCTCTCTACACAGTCACAGGTGCCACCAATACGGAGCAAAGGACACTGGACTACACAAGAAGGAAACAGGACACAGAAGTGAGAGTCATATGTTGCCGTCTCTGAAGGTAAAGGAAGAAGTTCTGAGAAATGCAGTTCTATCAGCTGAACCAGGCAAGCACAGAGACTGGGGGTGGTGATCCTGCCTACTTCTTGATTTCAGTCTGGTACCACTGATTTCAGACTTGTGATTTCCAGAACTATAAGACACAGTGTATCATTTTTGGTTTTTCCTTTGTTTTGTTATTACCATTTTTGTTGTTGTTGTTGTTGTTGTTGTGTTTGTGTATTTGTGGAGGTCAGAGGCTAATTTGCAGGAGTCAGTTTTGTCCTTCCATGTGGGTCCCAGGGATTGAACTCTGGCCATCAGGTTTGATGGACAAGCACCTTTTCCTGCTGAGCTATCTTGTCATCTCTACTGTGTTCTTTTAAGCCATAGGTTTGTGTTAATTTGTTACAGTGGCCATAGGGAATTAATGCTATAGTCGGCTGAACCATATTATAAGTAAGACCCTGGATAATATCATTGTAAAACAAAGGCGAGTGAGCAACTTGGAATTCTTAGCATTTCTGTTTTGGAGTATGATTAACTTATTTTGCTGTGTTTATCAGCTTATTTTTGATTGATAAACAATGGAATCAATATATAATCAGTATATTTACATATTGACTGATTATGATTGATAAGCAATAGAATCAAGATGTAGCCAGTATGTTCACAAATTGATTATCTATGGCATAGTGACTCAATTAATATTCTTTCTGCCCCTTTTTCTCTCCATCCCCATCTCTGGCAACTTCAGTTTATAGCTAAGAGATATAGCTCTTGAAATGATATAACTTAATTCCCTTTTTCAAGTTTTATGATGAGTTTATTGGCGTTAGCTTACCGTGGGTTTATCTCAGTGTCACTTACTGTATCCTGAGGACAACCTGTATGCCCGCTTTCCTAACCATAGGTTCCCCTAGAGCTTGTCCAGTCTGTGATCTAGCACCTAGATTTTCAGAAAATGGAGCTATATTGTTCAGAGGGCCGTTCACATGCAAAAGCCTGTCTTGTTTTTGAATAGGAGGCAAACCCAGTATGCATCTACTCTGCAGCTTTTTTGTTGGAATCCTGGCACTGGAGGTAGCTGAAAAGGTCCCAGAAATGTTCCAAATGTACCCACCCCAAGACTCCTCTGACTGAGAAGTTTGGAGCTGTTTCTCACAACTGAACTTTGGTTATCAGAGGTACCTAAGATATGTTGGCCCATCACTGTCTTAGTACCAAAAGAAACTCCTAGAAAACAGATGTATGGCTGTTTTGTTCGTATGGCTTGCCTTAGCATCAAATTTATTGGTCTTTATTAAAATACATTATTATTATTGAGGCCAAAGGTATATGTACCTATATGCAGAGATATAATTATGGATCTCTTTCTAACTCTCATGGTCTTTTTTGTTGTTTTTATTATTTTTTTTTTTTAATTTAATTTTTTACTTATTTGTGGGAAACTGGGGCTGCAGCAGGGGAGGCTGCCTGGAGACTTTCACGCGGCCAGTCCCACATCCAGGAGGAAGTCTAAGGTTCCACAGGCTGGAAGCTTCTGCGACAACAGGCCCCAATGACACGAGGAAGTCCTTGGTTCCAAAAGGGTTTATTGTCATGGTGGATGGTGGATGGATCTGGATGTACTCCCCCCAAACTCAGGGCAGACCTGAGTTAAGTAGGGAGGGAGAAAGGGGGAGGTTCTGGCAGGGGGGGGGAGGTCGGTTTAATTGGCTCTACCCTCTGGCCTTCATTAGTATGTAAATCTCTAGGGCCAGAGGCCTGTAGTCACACCCTCTACCTGTGCACTTTGGGAGGGGCTGTAATGGCCTACGTGACTGAACAATGTAGGTCTATGGAGATTGGACTGCTTGTTAGGACCCTGAGTTCTGGGGACGTGGCCAAACTCCTGCCGTTTCTCCCTTGGAGTCTCTGGGTTCCAGGCCCATGTCCAGCCAAGAACCAGGATACCCTTACACAGTCCCACACTTATTCACTTTACATTTCGCTTACTACCCCCTTCCCAGTCACTCCCTCCCACAATCCTTCCCCCATGTCCCCCTCCTCTTTTCCACCTGGTATCCCCCAACCCCACCCCACACTTCAAGTCTCTTTGAGGCTAGGCGCTTCCTTTCCCACTGAGGCCAATAATAGAACAGACATACGTGTACAGGCAACAGCTCCAGTTGGAATATCTACCGCTCCAGTTGTTTGGGACCCACATGAAGACCAAGGTGCACATCTGCTACATATGTGTGCGGAAGCCTAGGTCCTGCCCATGTATGTACTTTGTTTGGTGGTTCAGTCTCTGAGAGCCCCAAGGGTCCAGGTTAGTTGATCCTATTGGTCTTCCTGCAGAGTTCCTATCCCCTTCAGGGCCCAAAATCCTTACTCTCACGGTCTTCTGAATCCACTCTATTTTAATTTACTGGTGAATTTCTGATTTGTGGTCGGAAGAATCTCACTGTGATGATTATACATAGTGAACAAAAAGAAAGTGTATCTAAAATTTGTGTTACTGGAGTTGGATACGTCTACAGATTTTCTCAGTGACTGTTCAGAGTATTTGCTTTTATTTTGGCCACAATTCCAAGACAGAATTTTCATAAATATTTTTATAGATTTACTTTATGTAAGTGTGTTTGTGTGTGTGTGTGTGTGTGTGTGTGTGTGTGTGGTGTGTAAACCTGAGTACAGTGTCCCCAGAGTCCAAAAGAGGGCATAGGACCCCTTGGAGCTGAAGTTACGGTGGTCACGAGCTGTCCAGCATAGGTGTCAGACCTGGGTCTTTTGCACATGCAGTATATGTTGTTAACTGCTGAGCTCTCTCTAGTGCCTCAAGTGATTTTTAAAAAACTACTGCCCCCCTTAAGTTTGATTATAGTTAGCAAATAGCACAATTTTGGAACTGTAGGGAAACTGAACCTCTAATTTATAAAACCATAAAATGAACTAGAATGTCAAAAGTGGTGCTCTTTTAGAACTAACAAGTAGTCTGTCAGTGATGACATTCACAGTAAAGTTAAGAGTTTATACGGAGTGAGAGAGCGGCAGCCTGCACTCATGCCCAGGATATGCTGAGCGCCTTCTTTCCGTCGTCTAGGCCGTGCTTTTTATGTTCTCTCGTTTACTGGGATCCTTCCTTGCAAATCTCCCAGTAAAACCCAGCAGCAGCAGAGACACAGCTCATGCTTTCCAGCTCCTGTGAACCAAATACAGGGTGTGTTAAACAAGCCTTTCCTGTACCATTTAACCATCACAAAAAAGCAACCAAAGTTAATTTTTATGTCAAAGACAGTGAACCCAAGGCCTAGATTTAGTAACTTGCCAAAGATGTACACGTGAGGAACAAAAGATTATTTGAGCACAAATGATTGTATACAGTTGCTGGCCTCGTTCCTTTGCTTTCTGGAGCTTAGATATGGTAAGAGTCAGGCTTACAAAACCTTCTGTAGGTCAGAAGGTCCAGTGACAGGGTGTAGCCAAAGAACCCAGAGACAGAGCAAAGTCCCTTGAGGGAGATAAATCAGCTGCCTCTGATATGCAGAAAGGAGTAGGGTAGGGTGGGGCTGCTGGCAATAAATTCACTGCAATAGTTAAGGTCAGAAGGAAGGATAAACCACTAAGCAGGAGTTGGCAAAATGTTGTCATAGCTGCTGATATTTATTATGTTTCTGTTGGTTCTTGCTTTTGGGATTACAAAAGATGCCCCTACCTCATTTTGAAAGAGTTCAGCAACAATTGGTATAATTATAGAAGTTCTAGGTGGCCAACTGTAATCCTGAATCCACCAAAACCTACCTGTGTGTGTGTTTACCTTTGTGTAATTGGTCTGGGAGGGATTTTTTTTTTTTTTTGTATTTTTTATTTATTTTCGCAAAATGAAGTAACACCAGAATACTATTATGTAACATTTTTCATGAACTAATTTATAACTGACTACGTCTTTTATGTTAGAATATACCCCCCTAGAAGTAAATTTGAGGGAGACGTTTTGTATTAAAAGAACTCAGTACACATCTCCCATGGTTGGTCAATTTTGGCATTTTATGTTTTTCTCTAGAGCTATTAGCTTCAAATTGTAGAGCAGCGGGTGTTTTTGTCGTTGTTGTTGTTGGCTTATCTTTTATTATTATTTTCAGACTTTGAGAAATTTTATTCATAGATGATAAAGCCTATTGAGTTCTGGACTTTCCCGAGTTTGGAACTTCTACAGTGGAAAGAAAGTATCCCAGATGTGAGTGTTAAGGCAAACACAGTGTAAGATGTTTGAGTAGCTTTACTGTAGATTTATTTATTTTTTTTTTTTTTTTATGCATCAGAATAGCTGTAGCGTATTTCCTAATTTTCTCAGCCAAGTATAACTGTTAAAACCAGGCAAGACCTTAAGAAAAATCTCAGTCCCTTGTCTCTGTTTACTTTGCTACGATTACAAAGGAAGTCACAGAGCTGATTACTGAATGGACCAAGGCCAGAACCCAGATCTGTAATCACATCAAATTTGAGCCAGTTCTTTATCAACCTTGCCAAGACTATGAGGCCATCTCTTCTCCAAAGAGTTCATAGAATTCCCAGCCCAGTCCATCATACTGTAAAGTCAAAAGAGACAGTGCTGTGTAAACACCCTGGCCGGTACAGTGGCCTGCCAGCCTGTGGCAGTGGGAGCTAGCCTTGACTTGTGGATGCCTGTTCCACAACTAGCCTCTGCCCTGTGACCTTGGGGAAAGGCCCCAGCTTCCCGAAGCCTTTCCTATCTATGAGACAAATACAATTGCCTACCTCTTGCATTTGTAACATACACACAAAGAAGCCAGTTTTGTAACTCAGCCCCTTAGCTTCTGTTAAAAGAAAGATCTTCCAAGGTTTTCACTCTTTTTCTCTCTCTTTCTTTTTTTGAAGATATATTTCTTTTTATGTATGTGTATCTACATCTATTTATTCTGCCTATGTGTATGTCTCTGTACCACACACATGCAATACCTCAAGAGATCAGAGAGGGGAATGAATCCCTTGGAACTGGAGTTACAGAATATTATGGTCTGCCTTGTGAATGCTAGGAATAAAATAAAACCCAGGTCCTCTAAAAGAGCACCCAGTGCTCTTAATCACTGAGCCATCTTTCTACCTTCCAAGATTTTCTTTTCTATTTTTAGAGATGGAGGTCTCTCTATGTAGCCCTGGCTATCCTGGAATTCTCCATGTACACTAGGCTGGCCTCAAATTCACAGAGATCTAACTGTCTCTACCTCCTGAGTACTAGGATTAAAGGTGTGTGCCACTAAGTCCTGTCAAGTCTACAAGGTTTTATTGATGATCTTTATGAAAAAGTAAATCTCAACTTTTGCACAAAATGTATATAAGTTCTTATAGAAGGAAAGACTCTTCAAGATGTCTCTAAATATTTAAACATTTAGATACTTCTTGTACATGGTATAAAAATTTTAAACTAGAAAAAAGAAAACACAATGAAAAATTTCTCATTCTCTTCTCTCTGTCCTTAGTAACTTTGTTTATTTACTTATTTATTTATTGTCACTTCACCATGAGGATGTGTTCATGTAACCTGTAGACATAGCCCAGGCATCTATGCAGTGCTTTGAATACAGTTCTCATCTTCCCTCCTCCCTTAGTTGGTCAGCTCTCCCCACCCCACTCCACCAGGGCAAACTTTCCAGCACTGCCCAGGCTTACCCAATGCCCCATGTGGAAAGGGGCAAGGCCAACTTTCCTGCTCTCATACCCATGGGGCTGGCTCACCCTCACCCACACCACCAGAGCCAGCCAAGTCTGTGCTGCCAAGTCGAGGTACATGGCCCACTCTCCTGAGTGTTGAAGCCAGCGAGGGGTGGGGCCAGCTCTGCACAACCCCTGGACATCAAAAGTCCCAGGAGGCAGCCCAGACCAGGGACATCTACATGATCTTTAGTGTTAATAGGAGACATGGACATCAACACAGACCCCTGCTGCTGCATGGCCACCGACCCAGACATGGCCCTCACTGACAGCACAGGCTGGGACTTCCTAGCCTCAGGTGGCAGGATAGGCTATTCCTCTCCACCCTCCACCCTTCTGTCTCCAATTCTCTTCCTAATGGCCAAACCATTTGGCTTCTCTTTTCTCTCTGGTCTCTCTACCACATATTTGTATATTTTAGTGGCTCCTGCTCTGAAAGAGCCTTGTGGCTAACTGGCCTCTGGGTCAAAATGCATTATCTTACAACTGAATTGTAAATACGTAGATAATTTTGAAAGATCCTAATTAAATTTAATAATCAGCATCAGCTTTTTGATTAAAGCATTTGCTTCAAACACCTGACACCTGAGTTTGGTCCTAGAACCCACATAAAGGGTGGAAGAAGAGACCCCCCCCACCCTGCTTGTTAGACGTCCGCGGGCAGCTTAGAACAGACCACACCAGACCAAACTGTTCCAAGTGGGGTTTATTCAGGAAATAGGGCAGAGATGGGGGTGAGAGAAGTAGAAGAAGAAAATGGAAGAAAAGCGAGGTCAGGGGGTTCTGCCTGTTTTATATGGGTGGTGACATAGCCTCTCCTAGGTAAAGGTGAGGTAGCCAGGTCAATCCTGGGAATGTATGGCTGTTGCCTTGGCAATGATGTGGGGGTCGCCTAGATGTGATGCCACTGGGTTCGGAGCCTGATACCAACACCGTTCCACAGAATTGATTCTGACCTCCACACAAGTGCCACAGCATACTCCTCCATTTATATTTATGTGTGTGTGTGTGTGTGTGTGTGTGTGTGTGTGTGTGTGTATCATGGTATATAACCCCTCTCCACACATAGTACTAACATATACAAAATAAATGCTAATCCATAGTTGTGGGTGGCTGGCTACTGGTTATTGTATGGGACAGTGCTGTACTAGATAGCTATTTCTGTGGTACAATTTTCAGAGACACACAAACTTTGAATTTAAAATTAAAAAAAAAAAAAAGTCAAATGTTAATTAAAGAAGGCCATGGTTTTACTGGTTAATTTTGCACTGCTGAGAACTGATTCAAGGCTTCAGGAATGCTAAGTAAACAGCATATCACAGAGCTGTATCCCTTACCCATCTATTTAATATATTTTGAATTATAACATAGCATGTTTCTGTTCAAATGAAATATCTGCAGCAAGAGGTGGGCCTCCATTCTTGAAAACACAGTCGGAGTTAGGAACAGTCGTGAAGGGGCGTGTCTGTGGGGGAGTGATTTGAAGCCCAGTGAGAGCAGGACTCTGTTGTGGTTGTGTAGTTGCCCATCTACAAAGCAGTAATGAAGTTGTAAAGGTGAGCCTTCCCTCAGCCTCAAGCATCCATTAACAGGAGTCCTTGCCCTCGGGATGCTCACTGCAAGGGCCAGAGCATGCTTTAGTTAGTTTCACAGTATTCTGTGTAGACAGTATTCTGTGTAGCTTTCTACACGCTGCCTTCCCCTTCCCCCTCTTCCCCTTCCCCCTTCCCCCTTCCCCCTTCCCCCTTCCCCTTCCCCCTTCCCCTTCCCCTTCCCCCCTTACCCCTTACCCCTTACCCCTTACCCCTTACCCCTTATCCCTTACCCTTACCCCTTACCCCTAGGGAAGGGACTGTAGAGCCAGAGAGGAGTTTTTCAAGCCATGTCTGATGAATACCAGTGTTCCAAACTCATTTCTATACTTTAGGAAGCAGGTTTCCTTCAGCTATACAAATTATTTAACAGTATCACCTAGTTGTTTTGCTAGCTGTGACAAGGACAGTAACGGGGAGAGACTGAGGTATGCTTATATTATGTGAGTGCCTTTTACTTTACTATAAAAAAGCTATAGATTCAATAAACAAGCCCTTCTGAGTGCCACGGAAGGAAGATTGGAAAGTCCAGACCACGGCTTACTTTGCTCTTGGGGATGGTCTATCACTACCATCTCCCTGTGGGAAAACTGCTAATTAAGGTCAAAGTCCACCATGACCAGATAACCTCTGAGTTCTGCACATTAATGGAAGACTGCTTTATTAGCAGGTTTTCTCCTTCTCTGACCTTGTCTGGGAGACTCTCTCATCTCTACCTGAGGAAAGTCAGGTAATATAAAAACCTGGAGTTCTCCATACTAATAAGTTATTTAGATAGACCCCAGAGTGTTTAGCCAACGAATGAACTTCCTTACCTGGACATTGTGCCTGGCAAAGGTCTTTAATCCCTGGTTCACTCTGAGTAAGGTGTATACATTTATATTTGCCATCAAATAAAGCAGTTTGATGCTTTAAGCAAATAAAACAAGCAAGGACCTTCTCTTCATTAAGGAGCACACTGTGTGCGTGTTGGAGTGTGGCCTCTCTAGGAGAAGGCCTTCGCTTTCCCAGCCCCTCCGTACTCTGGGTACTCACTTGGAACCAAACAGGGACCCACACCCCTGTTCTGTGCCCTGTCTTCCCTTTCCTGCCAGGCATGTGGGGATGCCCTGAAGGGAAGTGCCTGGGACCCCCATTTCCAACTCTCAAAGGTATGCCAGTGATACCTGGGTACACAGGAGACTGGGAACCACAGCAATCCAGGCAGAGCATCTGATATAGTCATTGGGAGAGGAACAAGAAGAGAGGTAGGCTTGCTTGGGAGGTTTAGCAGCTTGAAGGGACAGGGTTTAAATGCAACACTGGGAGGGAAAAGTAAGAATGTTCTTGTACTTGTGGTTTATTTTAAAGAAAGTGTAATCTAACCAAATGAAGATTTGTTTTCTTCACTTAGGCCTATAGAAACCAAATGTTAAATGTACCCAGTGCTTTGCAGATGAGCTCTAGGCCCAATGAGAAACCCTGTCTCAAAACATAAGGTGGTCAGTTATCAAGAAATATGCTTGGTATCGAACTCCTCACACACATACATACATAAGTGCATACACATATACAAACCTCCACACAGAACATACATATAGCGTGCAACACACACACACATGATCAATGAAAATAAAAGGAGTTTGTTTTTCTACAAGACGTTTGCTCCAGTTTATCTCAGTGCACCTATAGCAAATCCCTATTGTGAGAGTAAAGTTACTGTGTTAGAAGCCAACTCCAAAAACAAAGGAGAAAGCTTAAAACACTCAAGAAAGCAGAGTCTGAGGACTATGAACTCAGCCACACTCACTGAGCTGCCAGTTCCTTAACCTTGGAAAAGGTGGTAAGTATCTATTCCTGTGTGTGGAAGGAAGGGCTTCCTATCAGGGTTCCAGGAATTCCTCTGATTGCCAGCTGCAAGACCACAGTGTTCCAGTTAGTTCCAGTGATAATGTCCAAAACAACAGATTACTCTATTCAAAATAAATTCTAAAGCACTAAAATGTGCTTTATTTTATTCTAAACCAGTTTGATATTGCTATTTTCTAGCATTTTTCCCTTCTGAAGTAACAACTGTTTGGCTATCCCATTGACAATAACATTCTGTAAAGAAAGAGACAAAGATAAGTAAAGTACTATATCCCATTTTCCATGAGTGAAAATTAGTGTTTGATGAGATGTTCCCAAACACTACTGCTGCTCATCAAAACACATGCCCCAGATCAGAGTGGATTTAATTATCACCGGGAGAGGGTGAAACGGGGACATCAAGTGGAAAAATCCAGAACGTAAAAAAAACAGTGTGTCTCAGGAGATAGATACAGAGCTAATTTTATGCATCTACTTTCTCCTAGAAAAAAAAAACAATCATTTTTGAATGATGTGAAAGGTTCATTTCAAGCAAGTTTTGATGGCCATGAATAGAGCAGGACCAACCTGCGCACCCACAACCAGCATTTTTTGAAGGAAGTCAGGTCTTTACAGAAACCACATCTTTAAAGAGATGTTTGATCTCTCCACAGAGCCAGGGGCATTGCAAAGTTAAGCTTCATATGGTAATTTGATCTGAAAAGGTTTATTTTAATAGAGGCATTATCAGACTTAACTTTATGAACAACTGCCTATTCTTTTACCAAAGGCTAAAAACCTGATAGAAAATAACAATGTGCAGTGGTGGCACACGCCTTTAATCCCAGCACTTGGGAGGCAGAGGAAGGTGGATTTCTGAGTTCGAGGTCAGCCTGGTCTACAGAGTGAGTTCCAGGACAGCCAGGGCTACACAGAGAAACCCTGTCTCAAAAAACCAAACCAAACAAACAAACCAATATTCTCATTAAAAATTATCCCTTATTGTAGTTCCCTAACTTTAATCTGTAATTGTGTGTGTTCAGTGTGTATGTGTGTGTGTTTGTGTTCAGACCAGCACACAAAGGATGATATGTGTACTCCTCTGCACATTTTCCCAGCCGTCTTGTATTGTAGACCATTTATACAAGTAAATGAAGATCTTAGAACTGGCTTCCTTGGTGCTCAGTGGAAGACAGCATATAGTACACTTGCCCACTTCTTTCAGCTTAGGACCCCCGTCTTGTACAGACTCATACATGCCTGGTGCATGCTGCCTCGGTCTCGGTGAATTCATATGTACATCAATCCTCTTGATGTAGAAGGTTTTGTTTTCTTGGTGTCCTCCATTGCTTCTGGCTCTTATATGTTTCTTGTCTCCTATCCCGTATGGTTTCCTGAGACCTGAGTGGAGAGATTTGATGTCAACATCTCCTTTAGGGCTGAGTGTTCTCATTTTCTGCATATTGTCTGGCTGTGGGTCTCTGTGTTTGTTGCCATCTAAGGCAGGAAGCTTCTATGATGACGGCTGAGTACTATGCATATTCCAAAATATCATATGGAGACATTTTATTGCTATTTTTCCTCTCTTTTTCCTTTCTATCCTAGGTCTCTGGGCTATCTAGTCTCAGGTTCTTGGTCACTCAAAAAGTGTTGCATAAGGATTCCATATCGTGGAGTGGGTCTTAAGTCAAATCAGACATTGGTTGGTTACTCCCTCATTGCACTAGCATATCTTGCAGGCAGGACACCATTATAGATCCAAGGGTTTGTAGCTGGATTGGTGTTTTATCTTTTTCCTTTAGAAGCATACAGGGTACCTTCCTGTTTGGACCAAAGATGCTAGCTCAAAGGGGTGAAGACTCTGTAGGTACCTCCTTGACTTCTCCATGTTCAAGGCAAGAGAACTGTGTAACAGAATGCAAACTTCAAATCTGAAGTCGCTTTCTACCCAGGCAGAAGGATCCTAATCTCAACATATTTACACTTAAACAGAATGCCCAGAGGCCTTGTACTGGCTGGTTTTGTGTCAACTTGACACAAGCTGGAGTTATCACAGAGAAAGGAGCTTCGGTTGAGAAAATGCCTTCATGAGATCCAGCTGTAAGGTATTTTCTCAATTAGTGATCAGGGGAAGCAAACCAGTAAGAAACATCCCCCCATGGCCTCTGCATCAGCTCCTGCTTCCTGACCTGCTTGAGTTCCAGTCCTAGCTTCCTTTGATGATGAGCATCGATGTGGAAGTGTAAGTTGAATAAACCCTTTCCTCCCCAACTTACTTCTTGGTCATGATGTTTGTGCAGGAATAGAAACCCTGACTAAGACAGGCCTTATGAAAGAGCTTATGGTCTGTAGAACACAAACTTTCTCAAGGACTTATTGACTAGAGGGTGCACGCCAGGTGGTTGCAGAGCATGCACTCCTTGGGAAACATTTGCAGGGGCTAGATTCAGTGAATGATGGTTATCTTCAGCTGGTACACCTTGGCCTTCAGAGTGAAGAACTGAAAGCATCGATTATATTCACTAAGTCATCAGCCAGTGCTCATATTAGTAATCACAGTGGTTGCTCCTAGTGTTTATTCTGTACTGTTACTAGGGGATTTTTTAGATCTCAAGAGATGTAGCACTGTAGGACTTTTACCATATATATAAAATATATATATATATATATATTTAATCCACAGTGCCACTTTTTTATGTGTACAGTGGAATGGTAGGGACAGCTGAGCTGCAGCACACACCCTCCTCAGAATGTCCTGTTCATTTCCCACCCAGATATTGTTCATTTCCACATCAGTTGGCAGTGCTTAAGAGGAAGCTAGAGAGGGTAATGAGGAGGCAGAGGCCAACACCATCCTCCTAGCACCCTTCCCGAGGAAACAGTACGAAACAGTACATGGTTCTGCACACACCGATATAGAGGCCTGGAAGGACTCTAACAAAACTGACAACAGGGATTGTGAGGTCAGCAATGAGCAGCCCAAAAAGTCAGAATATATTATCACAATTCCACATAGAACCTCAGCTGAGACTGTCTCCCCACAGAATGACCTATGAGAGCTCATTTTCATTTGTCTTGGGTCTCCTTCTGAGACTTGACTTTCAGGTTCAGGTTTAGCCCCTCCCTCACTCCCCGCCTGGGTTTCAGACCCTGGCTCTGTCTGCCCCAGCTCCTCGCTACTCTCTGGTGCCCCCTGTTGGTTATTTTTCCCTTCTGGGGGATCACTTTGATTCAACTTTGCTTCTTCACCATTTCCCAACTTTGGGTGAGGCTGTGAGTCCTTTGCACTCTTCACTACTTCTTGGAGGTTATATTTCCCGAACAGCACATGATCTTTCCCAACACTCAGGCAACACACAGCTTTGATGATTTCTTTACCACCGTGCATTCTGGATTAGTGAGATCCACTTTGTTTTCTGAATCGAGGCTGCCCACTGTTTCTGCCAACTCTTTAATAACTTCTTCTCTATTCATATGACTATTATTTCGAGATTTGTATACAATCTGAAATGTCCCTCTGTTTGGGACTTTAAATCAGGGTTCCAGAAATATTTCTGCATATTTTTTTCATATCTTCTAAAAAAGCTTTACATGTGCCTGAGATGGGCAACATTTGCAGAATAACCCGTGTCGTCTTTTTCTTGGTTTTGTACATACCCTGGAGAATATGATGCACTAATTTCTCAAGTTCTATCCCAAGTGTCCTGATGAAGACTACATTATTTGCTCCGCTCTCCTGACTGGAATCTTCGCAGCCTCTTCTTTGTTGAAGCTTTAATAACTTAATAACTTAACTTCTTTTTTCAAGGCAGCCTCCGCATTGTCTTCTCACTCACTTCCAGAGGGCTGGTGGTCCTTGTCTATAAACTTTTCGGGCCCATACAAGTCGCCGCCATACATTGAGCAGGCTGTAGGCCTTTTCCACGTACTTGCACTCGTTCATGTTGCAGGTGATGACGATGCCTTGCAGGCCGGGCTCCAGCTGCCTGCCATGGGCCACCTGTGTCACCACGTCAGCAGGAACTGGCTGAGGGGACAGCTGGATGGCGGTCACCATGCTACCTATGATCCACGTTCCTTCTTTTACCATCTGTATAAAGGAAGAGTTACACAGACCAGAGTCAGATGTTACAATTCTTGATCCTGCCTTTAAGCCAGAATAAAACACGTTTCATACTTGCTTGTCTCTCAGTTCTTAGGTACAACAGAAAACCACAACACTTTTTAAATCATGCAGTGCCCCAAATGAGGCCTTATAGATGGGTTCCTGTATCTTGATTTAATAACAACACTCATCATTTCTGAGCCTATAGGAAAATGTCATTGTTCTTAGACCTAGAACAGATCCCATACTTGTGTGAGATGTCATATTGTGGATTCAAAACTGAGCAAAGACCCCCCTGGTCTTCATGTTAAAATATTTAAGTGGTTAGAAAAGAAAAATAACTAGAGTAATTTTATGAGACTTTGTCTTTAAACTACTATCTCCTCCTCTTTTCCCCTCCCCCCTCTTCCTCTTCCTTCTTTTTAAGTGAAAACAGAACTGAGCATAAAGCTCAGTGGTAGCATGCTTGCCTGTCATGTACAAACCCTGGATTCAATCCACAGGTCTACCAAAAGAAAGATGGAGGAAGATCCAGGCCTGTAAGCCTGCACTGGAGCCAATCTGTGTGCTTGCCAAGAGTTGAGGGGGTAGGGGTGGGGATGGAAGGGAGGGGAGGCCGAGAAGGAGAGAAGGAGGGAGAGAGAGAGAAAATATGTCAGAGAGTGTTTTATATATCAGACAATTCAGAGACCCACAGCATAAAATCAGGATGGCATGGTAATGACTTCTTCAATGTTTCCCCCTTTTCATTCATAGACTAAAAAAGAAAAAACAAGCCAAACAAAATGCAGAGATCGTCTCAGCTGCAGCCACAAAGAGTCATTCCGAGAAGGATGATGCTAATTCAGTCATTTTGGAGCAAGACAAGTCCAAAGTCGCAGGAGAGGGGGACCACAGCACTGATGAGAAAAAGAAGAAAAAAAATAATCAGTTAAAGGAAATCAGGCGCACGGAGCTGAAGAGATACTACAATGTTGGTGAGTACTCTGACACTGTGGAAGTATTTTCTTTAAAAAGCTGTCATCGGCTGAGCATGGTGGCATACAACTAAAATCCCCACGCTCAGGACAAAGAAGCCAGAGGAACAGAAATCAAAGCCAGCCCAGGTTACATGAGATCCTTTCTCAGAACTATAGCAGCAATAGCAACAAGAGATTGTAATAAGTTTTAAGCTAGATGTGGTCATCACAAATTTAAAGCCAACCTGGTCTACATGGGTAAAACCTTCTACTCTCAAAATTCAAAATCTTTAATGATTTGCCAAAAACTGTGATTTATGAGAGAACATTATAGTAACAGTATAGCGTACAGAGCAAGAACTCTGTGTCCCTGACTCTTACGATATATGTTATATGATATAAAAGGATAGTTGTGAAACAATATATCCCTCTCAGCGTTGGACATTTTTCATCTAGTAGTGACTGTCACATGCTTTGTGCTGATGAACATTTTCCCTGTAAAAGAATACACTTTCTTCTCTTGTTTTTGTTGTTTTGCGAGAGTGTTGTGTGTGTGTGTGTGTGCGCGCGCGCGCGCGCGCGCGCGCGTGTAAGTGCACGTTGCGCTTGTGTGTGTATATAGATGTGCTTTCTGGGGATCAGAGGTTAACTTCAGAATCTTCTTCTATTGCTCTCTCCTTTATTGTTGAGACCAGATCTCACTGAACCAGAAGTCACTCTTTGGACTGGCTGGCCTACTAGCTCCAGGAATCCTCCTGTCTCTGCCTCACAGCCTTGGAGTTTCAGGAGACTGTCACTGTGTTCAGCTCTTTCAATGAGTTTTGGGAATCAAAATTCAGGCCCCCAATTGTTCAGCAGGTACTTTGCCCATCGAGCCAGGTTTATTTCTTTTCCTTAGTGGTTATACATAGGTCCATAAAAGTACTGAGAGTGATTGCAGTGTTTGGAGGAGACAAGGCCTAGCATGTATCACCTAGAAACAACCACCACACAGAAAACCCCTCATTTTGAATAAGTCCATAGTGTTTTAGAGTTTCTTAGACTAGCCATTGCTGCAAATGCACAGGGAACAATGGCTTGTTTAGCTGTACCCATCTCATACCGACCATTCTGTCATATGCCAGTCTGGAGTATAGTTCAAACGGTGAAAAAAGAGAGTATGGAGAGTCAAAAATTTGGCTTGATATTGCTAGACAAAGGGAGAAAAAGGTATAGTAGTCTTCGGAGCGCCTCCTGCAGCTAAAGCCATGAGACGAAGCAGTGCAAAATAGTAGACAGATCTGGAGACCCTGAACTAGGTTCAGACCATGAATAATCTTGGTCCAGATTATGGCGAATTTATCGAGAGACATGTTTTCTACTGTGTTTAACATAACTTTCTAATGGGCCTAATGTGTGATGGTTTAGTTAGTGTCTGCTTTAATAGGTCCTAGAATCACCTAGGATACAAGCCTCCATGGCACATTTGTAAGGCATTATTTAGCCTGTTGGGAATATCTTCCTAGGATTCTTTTGAATAGGTTAGTTAATTGAGTAGAGACATCTTAAAAACTGGCAGCTCCATTCCTTGAACACAAACTTTCACTCTTTTCTTCTTCCTGACTGAGGAGACAGCAGGAACAGCTGCTTCAGTCTCCCGCCACCTTGGCTCCCATCAGGATGGCCTTTACACTCAACTGTGAGCCCATGTAACACCTACCTTCCTTCCTTCCTTCCCTCCTTCCTTCCTTCCTTCCTTCCTTCCTTCCTTCCTTCCTTCCTTCCTTCCTTCCTTCCTTCCTTCAGTTGCTTTGGCCAGGTGTATTATCACAGCAATGAGAGAGTGAGAGGGATGGCACTTGTCAAGGTCGTGCTGCACTGCACTGTTGTGTGTGACTTCTTGCTTTGTTAGTTTTTACTGTAGTAGACTCTGATAAAAAGTGTGTCGATAAATTTAAAATAACACCCCTGTCTTTACCCTGCTCATTCCTGACTTCACAGAATCAGTTCCGTTACCTTGTCTTCTGAGACTCCCTTCCTGCCTCTGTCCAGGCCAAGCCAGATCTCGACCATTCTCATGGATGTAGCCATTCTCTGGTTGCAGGGCTGGGATGATTTAGACCTATAGTGTCTCCACCTTGACAGGTGTTCTTTGTGCGTGTGTCTGTGTATATGATGGACACACCTGTGGTCATTTGTGTGAGTGGAGGCCAATCTTGGGTGCCATCATCACCATCCACCTTATATTTTGTACAGGGTCTCTCACTGGCCTATAACTCATCTGGTAGGCTAGCCTCGAAGCCTCAAAGTTCTATCTACCTCTGCCTCCTGGTGCTGAGATTACAAAAATGGGCCACCCTACCAGACTTGTGTGTGTATGTGTGGAGTGAAGAAGTTTCACGAAAATCCCTCTGTAGATCAGGCTGGCCTCAAACTCAGAGATCCATTTGCCTTTGCCTCCTGAATGCTGGGATTAAAGGCATATGCTACCACCTCCAGGCAAGACTTATTTTTTATATAGGTACTGGAGATTGGAGCTCAGGTTTTCATACATATTAAAGTGCATTCTGTAGAAGACTGAACATATAGATGAATGAATACTCTTGTATTATTTGGCTCCATTTCCAGACAGTTCTACAGGATATTGGTTAACAGTACAGTCATTTAGTTGAAATTGCTATGTGGTTTTCCTTGTTAATAGTAAGAGATGCCATTATGTCATCCCTCAAAAATGACAGTAATGGCTTGGAGATTTGGGGAATTTCATCAGGAGAATCTAGTGCTGAGATCAAACCTCTGGGTGGGGCACTAAATTTCAGGCTTCATTTGCTCTAACTGCATTTGGCCATTGTTGACAAATTGCCCACTCAGATTTGATTGGTCTCACAGTCTTCCAGAGTCCCATCCCAGAATATAGTTCTATACCACTAGGGGGAGCATCAGACCTTGAGCCAAGAGTCATTCTTGTTCCAAAGCATTGCCTCTTTCTGTGTTGCTCCTCTGTGAGAAGACAGTGAGGAGACTTGACAATGGGGCGATCTTGTCTGCTAAGGATTTAGATTTGCCTGGTAAAACTCAAAGAGAGTTGGGGGAAGTGCCATTATTTCCAGGATGAATCTGAATTGTTGAAGGCAGGCTGTGCTGATCTGAGACAAGCCCTTAGGGAAATGAAGTGCTGAGGAGAGATTCTGCTCACAGGAAGAGGTATAGTGTATTATAGTGTATGAGGAAGAAAAAGAGCAGTCTGTACGTGACAAATTTGAAACCTCAAGAATGAGGAAGGAAGGTGATGAATTTTGTGTTTACAGATGTGATTTTGAAAGTCTAAGTCATTTATCTCAAGGGGCCTAGAGGTGCCTGTTTATTGCTCTTTACAGAGCAAATCTGTATGTAAAAGAAGTGATCCCAGGAACAGAGGCAAAAATGAGCTAGTGGTGCTAAATGACAACATGAACTCCAAAGTGCATAATGGAAAAGATAAAGGTAACTGTTGTCCTATCTGGGTATAGAAAGTATAAAGTTGTCTGTCTGTTTATCTGTCTGTCTTTATCTTAAGACAAGATCTCACTCTGTCTGTCTGTCTGTCTTTATCTTAAGACAAGATCTCACCCTGGGATACACTATGTAGAGCAAACTAACTGGCCTCAAACTCACAGATCCACCTCCCTCTGCCTCCTTGTGCTACAGTGCCATGCAGAATTGCTTTCTTTATTTGTTGAATTTTATGCATTGCCGAACTATTTCAAATATTAGCATACAGGAAAAAACAGAACTTAATAGCATGACAAAGCAAAAGCAAAGGCCTTGTAAAAAGAATATTAATTATGCAAATACAGAGTTTGTTGAAAGCAGTTACTTCTGGTGGTTGCCCATCTGCCAATACAATGTAATTTACCTGAACTAAAGAAGGATATTTTGACAAGATATTTTTGTTTTTTCAAATAGATTTATCTGTGACTCATTGAAGCCTCAGGCAATATGTCTTTACTATCTCCTTACGCGGTGATAGCATGCCGGTAAAGAATATTATGGGAAGACTGAGTCACTAGAATTGCCTCATTATAACAACATGGTCCTGATTATGTAAATGTTCTGTTTTTGAGGAGAGAGTAGGAAAGGAAGTAATCACATTAAGATAGTTTGCATCAGATAATCTGAGATCTAGTAACTACTAGCACAGCACCAAGTAGGTAAATACCAGAATGTTTCTAGAACAAGTGAATTCAACCTTTCTGTGCTTGCATTTATGTTTACTAATATATAGGATTCTTTTCACTTACTCTATTTATATGGATAAACTCTTAAGAAGTTGTATGGGAGGAAGGAGAGAGATGCCTCAGAGGTTAAGAACATTAGCTGCACTTACAGTGGACCCAGGTTCAGTTGCCAGTACCTTCATTGAACTGCATGACTTTCTATAACTCTAGTTCCAGAGGATCTGGTACCTTCTTGTGGCCTCCTCATGTAGTTTCATTAACAAGCCTGTTGTGTCTTCTGCATTCATCACAGTTTTCCATTCTGCGTTCAAAAGAAGACAAACAAGAAAAAGCTAAAAAACTGAAATTTTCTGCTGTTCCTTTTCTGTCTATTCTTTGTTTCTCATGAAAATATGAAAGTAACCAAAAACTGGGTTCTTTCCCACAGTGGCAACCTCAACAACTTTCCGCACAACTTATCACTTTTTCTAAGGGTTTTGGTTTTTCTTTTTAAAACCACATGGGTTAGTTTCATATCTGTTATTTGATTTTTGTTTCAACTCATAGGCTTAGAAGGTCAAAGTTATAATATTATTTTTGTAAGTTTATTTCCAAACATAAATAGGCCAGGCCATTAATATATGATCTTCAGCTCAGGAGTGGAAAGCCATCTTATCCTTTCGATTCTAAAGATTAGAAGGATAAAGGATTAAAATAGACTTTTATGTGAAAAGAATATGTCAAGAGCCTAAGGGGTTGGGGATGAGTCTCAGTGGTAAAGAACACACTTGTAGGTCCAAGACTTAGTTCAATTTCTAGTCCAAAAAAACTTACCTAAGTAATATTATTGTAAAGTAACCAGGAATGTTGCTAAAAAGGAAAGTGCTAAGAAGGAAGATGTCAGATGTATATGGAGGGATCTAAGGAAAAAAAAAAACATTCTACATGAAAAGACAAAAAAAGTGAGAGTAGAAGCAATCACAGCCACTTTGAGACTGGAAGTCTGCATTCAGGAGTGCAAACACTTATTTGAGCATAGAAATCAAAGGAGTTCATCATATGTAGGGCAAGATGAAGGAGGAAATGTAGGTTAACTCTAGGAAGGATTTATGGGTCATAGATAAATGGCTTGAAAAATAGTTCTAAGTAAAACTATAAAATTTTGTTATAAGGCCAGGCACAGTGGCACATACTTTTAATCCAAGCAATTGGAAGGCAGAAGCAGGCTAATCTCTGTGAATTTCAAACGAGTTTGGTCTACATAGTGAGTTCCAGGATAGCCAAAGCTATAGAGAGAGACCTAGTACTTTCTTCCAGAACCGTAAAAGTCTTCATTTGAGAGGTGAAAGTTATTTCTCAAGTTCAAAGACAAGACATTCTCAGACACACCAAGTATCCAACAACGTGTTGCTTGTATCATAGCTCTCCTGAAACAAACTACTGGAGGGAGCCTTATTCTTAGTATGAAATACATGAAAATTTTAGCCTTAAGAAAAGAGTCATGTTAACGGGTGATGAATAATACCACAAGAATCAAGCTGAAAATATGTGTTTATGAGCATGAACATAAAATGCATCCTGGTTCTCCCAACACCCCGATCTAACCCCTCATTTTGATGCAGTATAATTCTCAGACGAACAAATATTGCGAAACGAGAACAGAAAGGAAGTAGAGAGAGACAATACTGGGAGGAACACCCATCTCATGTGCTCCGTGCTCTTTCACCTCATGGCATTTATAAGTACTTCACAGCTGAAGGGTCTAGTTGTTTCTACATTCCAGGAACTTCATAGATACCTGTATGGCAGTTATATTGATCAAGACTTGACCAAGCCAGCTCAGTCACTCAACTGGTTCTCCGGCGCAGGAGTGAGGATTAAAAGAAAAGAGACGATTAGACAGAATTGCAGCATGACCCCAGCCAGTTCTGAGGCTGAAGGCTGAGGCAGGTTTATTTTTTCCCAATTTTCTTTTAAGCCATTTTAATTATATGCAAGTATTTACGTCAGTTCTAGGTTGAGGAGCCAGCAATACAATAGATATAAACAGTCAAGGAACAAACACGGCAATAAACAAAGTCCCGTGACCACTCTCAAGATCACTGTTTCTAAGGGCTTTGTACAGTGTAAAATCTCACAGCATGAGAAATAGTCACATGTTGGACAAAAGTGTATGATCACTGGCAGTTTCAGCCTGAAAAGTCAAATTATCAGCAAGTGAGGCAGAAAAGACTTAGGGGGAAAAGACACTGAAGTCTCAGGGACTGGGTGACTCATATACCACAGAACTGTCATGGTCTTTAGACTGGGAAGTCCTTTCATGATCAAGACACTAGTAAATTCTGAGTCTCTGGGCACTGTTTCCTCCACTAGGTACTCCACTAGGAAGTTCACCATAAGAGAACAGTCAGAAACACGAAAAGATTTCTCTGTAGTAACTATCATACTATTTGAAATAAGCATGAAAGTATAATTAATATAACAGATATAATATGTATTACTAGGTACCATTTTCAAATACTACAGACATATAATTAATTAAGTGGAAACTTCTCAAAACTATGTAGTTGGAAATAGTTCTCAAATGTGGCTCTATTTTTTTAAAATGACAATTCGTATAACTGTATAAAATTCAAATGAAGAAGAGCTGGAAATAGATTCGCTAGAAGGTAAACCTTGGCTATTTCTAAATGGGAGCCAGTTGGGTGAACTGTATTTCTGTTATTTTGTTCAAAGGAGTGCTATGGTCCTTTTTGTATCTATCCGAATTCATATGTTAAAATGTGCATAAAATGTGCAAAAAATGTGCACTTAGCAATGATAGCTAAGTGGGTAAGGAGGCCTGCTGCCAGGCTTGATGACCTGAGTTTAGTCCCTTGGTCCCATGAATGTCTGCTGTGGGCTGCACGCCTGCCTTCCTGATTGACTTCATGACTCCTCATGATGTCCAACAGAAAGCAGCTGCCTGTTTTACAAAGTTAAAAAAATCAGATGCTAAGGAATATATACCAAAGCACATGTGGGCTAGCATGTGGGCTAGCATGTGACAGACACTAATGCATTGCCCTCTAAGGACAAAGCCAGAGTGATGCCTCGGGCAGCAGTGTTCTTAGCCCTGCAAGTCAACTCTGGAGCAAATACAAACCAAAGAGCCAACACAAACCAGAACATTCTTGCTTCTTAGTACAGAAAATAGAATCAACTGCAGGTGAGCTTTCTTCCCCTGAGCCTTAAGTTTAATGATGGTGGAGTTGATCCTTATCTACTTCAGTGAGTTCACTACTGCTGGGACACTAGAATTACTTCTAGACCTGATCATATGTGTAGGCGTGCTCAAAATACCCACTGGGGTCTGTGGCTAATATAAGTCAGATGTTGACCAAAACCACTGGAATCCTCTATCCTTACATATTCACAGTTTGTGGACGGTCACGGTGGATATAGCTTTCATTACTCATCCAGGATGACTGTCATGAGTGTCCTCTAGATAGACAGTTAGTTCCTCTGCCCTTGAGATAACTTCTAGGTTTCCACTCAGTATGACTCACTTTAGTTAAACATTAACAGCATTGACTAGTAGCACTACTAACCAGTCACCACAGTATACTGGGTGTGCTGTCCTTGAGAGAGAGGAAGTGGTATGTCCTCCATGGTATCTATCCGCTCTGTCAGAGGGCAAAATACAGCGGACTACTTCTTGATGCATATTTTTAATTTCTTTGGAACAGTTCATAATTTAGTTTTTTCAGTTTTTTAATTACTCATCTCTCAGTAACTCCAGTTAGCAACATTAGCATGTAAGTGTGCTCTTTTGAAGACAGACCTATAATAGAGTTGTGAGCATCACCAGGGGGGAATATGGTATTTCTTTGTGTAGAAATCCAAGTCCTATATTTTATTCAAAGTCATTTATGACCTTAATGTTTTCATAATTTATTTATTTATTCACCTTACATTCCAATATGGCCCCCCTCCTCTTCTCCCAGTCCTGCCAGGGCCCAGTCAAGCCCTTTCCCCACTCCCTCTTCCCTTCTCTTTAGAAAGAGGAACTCTCCCATGAACACCAGCCTGCCCTGGCACATCAAGTCACAGCGGGTCTAAGTGGGAAGTGACCTCTCCCACTGAGGCCTCACAAGACAGCCCAGCTGGTTGTTGGTTGATTTTTTTGTTTGTTTATGTTCATTAGTGTTCTGTCTGTAAGTGTGTCTGTGTGAGTGTGTCACAAATCCTGGAACTGAAATAATTAGAGTCACAGGCAGATGTGAACTGTCATGTGGGTGCTGGGAATTGAACTCAGGACCTCTGGAAGAGCAGCCAGTGCTCTTGACCACTAAGCCATCTCTCCAGCCCCATGACTTTATTATTAATTATTATTATTATTATCATTTTCCTTTAAAATCTAGGCTTTTTGTGTTTCCCATGCTGACCCCAAACTCTTGAACTCAAATTATTCTCCTGTACCAGCCTTCTGAGTAGATGTCACCACATCTGGCTTTATTATAAAATCTTGAATCTATTTTATATTATCTTATATGACAAAATCTTGAAATTCAGTGATCTTCTTATTTACGTAGTCTCTTTAGTTATCTTTGATCTCTTGTTTCTCTCATTGTAGATTACTTTTCCAGAATTGCCTTGTCTAAGCTTTATTGGCATCCCTATTTTACATATTCACTCAAGTTTACATGGGGATTAAAAGATAGAACTGGGCTCATTTGTTGTCTATCTAGTGCCTAAACTAAAGCTGCCCAACAGGTGTGTGGGCCCTAAGGAGATAGGAACTACACAGGAAGATCAACAGAGTAAACCAACCTGAACCCTTGGAGCTCTCAGAGACTGAATCACCAACCGTGGAGCATACCTAGTCTACACAGATCTACCTCCATGGGCTGGACCTAGGCCTCCCTGCACATATGTTGTAAATGTGCAGCTTGGTTTTCATGCAGGTCTCAAACATCTGGAGTGGGGGCTATCCCAAAACATGCAGCCTGTATATGGAGTATGGTCTTCTAGCTGGGTGCCTCATCTGGCCTCAATGGGAGAGGAAGCACCTAGCCTCTCAGAGACTTAAAGTGGCAGGGTGGGGGATACAGGAGGAGGGGGTACTCAGAAAAGAAGAGATGGGGAAGGATTGTGGGAGGGGGTGACTGGGACAGGTTATAAAGTGAATAAGCAAAAAAATAAAATTAAAAAAGGAAAAAAAAAAAAAAAAAAAAAGAACTCTCGCTTTTCTCACGGATTTATAATGGTGATATTACTCTACACTAAAAGCCCATCTTTTTATTATATGCAGCAGTGTCTTAATTGCTATAGCTTTATAAAATAGCAGGCTGTATGGTTCTGAATTGTTTCTATTTCTTACTATTATCATGCTAGATTTATTGCTAGGTATCTTCTTGGTAGACAGAACCGTGCCTGGGCCCTTCCCAATTCAATTTCTATTACAACTGTTGAGTTTGATGGCCAGCCTGGTCTACAGAGCAAGTTCCAGGACAGCTAGGGTTACACAGAGAAACCTTGTCTCCAAAAACAAGAACAAAGATTATGATGTCTGGACACTTTTCTAAGCAATCTTATAAATTTTTGACATTCTTGTGATGTTGGTTCTTTAGAAAGAAAATTAACTACCTAATACCCACTTTTGCTTTTCATACATAAAACCCTTCTCCTTCACTTAGACTGGGGATTCCAAGATAACTGCATATAAACCCTGATGTAGAGATTCTTAATTGATATTGGCTAGTGTTTTCTTTTTTCTTTTTCTCTTTTATTTTACTATGATACCGGGGACCAAACCCAGCCTTATACATACTAGTCAAGTTCATTACCACTCAATTACATTGCCAGTCCACCCATTTGTGTTTCATAATTGCTTTTGGTTTATGATATGAAGTCTCATCTCTGTTTACAGAGGTCTACTTTAAGGTAATTTCCACTATAGGTACCTGGAGCACATCTAGTGTTCCCGAATTATACGGCTATGAAAGTGGGGCCTGCTCTTTATCTAGGCGTTTCCAAACTGTCTCCATGGCCCTACTGTTTCTGAGTTTATGTCTATTCCAAAGTTAGAGGTTTTTTTCTTTATGAATAACTAGACTTGGCTTCATATGACACTGTGTTATTACTTATTACAGTGTCCTGGGAGAGTCCATATCCAGAAACTTTCCAGGCTGTGCTAGAGTTGCTCTTAGAGACTTGTTCTCAGAGCACATTGGGAGATGGAAAACATGCAATAGAACATGCACCATGCCTTTGGGATCTCTTGATCCTCCAGTGGACTCTCTTTTCACACAGCTTAGGGCTAAGCCGCACCTGTAAACTAAGGTTCAGGATGACTTTAGGTACTTAGCCAGCCACTGTAGACCTATAAGTGTGACACTAATCTTCGGGAGACATAAACAAACTAGTTCCCTATCTACTCATCCTAGATAAGGAGCTAGTGATAGCCCAAAGTAACAAACAATGCCACCAAACTCCGACTGTGTGCCATAATGTGTTTATTGATGTTACTTACAGGAACATGTATGAGAGATTACGTAAATGACCAGGGATAGCACAAAGGTACCTACATTGTCTAAAGTCCACCCATTGTGCCTGACAGCTCAGGAAAGCTGGAATCCTAGAGCTCTCTGCTCAACGCGGCAGAGCATCTCCTTCTCAGTGGCTAGTGCTGCTTATATAACCTAGGGGGAGGTTAAGGCAGCTCCTTCTATCTTTAGTTTTCAAACAGTTGGAATGTTGTTGCTATTATTGTGGGCTTTTCTTTTTTTTTTTTTTTTTTTTTTTAATGCAGTGGAACTTATCCGATGGCTTTGGTGGTGAGAGGGGCATGTATCTAAAGTGATCAACAAGGCTTTTTTTTTTCTTTGAAGTGAGTTTTAATTAATCTGTCCTCTCAGTACCAGATGACTACATTTCCGGAATGAAATCTCTTTGATGATGCCTTGAAACTGTTAACACTCAACTGTTTAGATGGCTGTTTACGTATGACATTTGCACATGACTAACCTCTGGCTCTGAGATTCCTCCTGCATCACACATGTCATACTGCTTCCTCGATGACATTATCGGCAGTTCCGTATGCTAGAGCTGGCGAACTTGCTACAGACAGTTCTTCATAGAATAGCTTGTTGACTTCATACAGACAGTTCCTTATGGGATAGCTGGCGGACTTGATACAGGCAGTTCTTTATGGGATAGCTAATGGACTTGATACGGACAGTTCTTTAAGGTATAGCTGATGGGCTTGATGCGGAACAGTTTCAAGTTTCTTGCTTTCTCTTATGCTGCATTGGAACCTGCTCATTTTCATCTCAAAGTGAAACTGAATCCAGATGTTTGGTGACGTGAATGAGCTGGCACATGATTTGATTTCTTGGTTAAGGCATCAAAGTGTTATAGTTGAGTGCATCAGTTTCCAGTATTGGGACATGCTGGCCCTAGAGCAGCGGTTCCCTTTCTGGGAAAGATCTAGAGACACAGACAGTGCTTCCTTTGCCTCTCGGATTCCCTCTCACTGGATGCCGTGCTACTGAATGCTGACGGTGCTAGTTCATCATCTGGACTTAGATCCTGATAATCTTATCTTTAATTATTTAAAAATTTGAGAACATTTAAGGCCACACTCAGCCAAGGGTAGCCCTCAGACTCTTTGTGTAGCCAGTGGTGGCCTTGACTGTTTGATCCTCCTGCTTCTGAGATTACAGATATGCAGCACCATACCCAGTTTGTACACAGTCAGTGATTATACCCAGGTCTCTTACAAGCTAGTCAAGCATTCTCCCAACTGAACTACATACATCCCCATCTCAGACAGAACAGGGACTCACAGCCCATTTTCATTTTACCTTGTAGACAGAGCTAGTAAAATGTTCAGAATAGGTTTTCGAGGAATACAGGGTTGGCTTATTCTTCTGTCCATAGGCACATTCACTTATTTCCTACAAATACTTGAAATAAGGGAGAGTTAGAATTTTGTAGGTATAAAGGGGCTATAAGGAAGCCTAAGGCTGGAAGTGGAAGTGTGAAGGTCACTGGGAGACAGGTGCATCTTTAAGGATAATCATAGGTTCTTACCTTCAAAACAGGAGTTGAAGCTGTCCTTTCCTGGGGTGTCCTGCCCATTCATAGCTCTCATCAGGATCAGACCCTCTTGCCTATGGACTGTGTATTTCAGAGCCTGTCTTGATTTAATTCACTGGGATACAGAGTGAGTCTTTCTATCTAACTGTAAAAACAATTTAGGAAGTAAAATGAAACTTTACATTGTGTCACTATGGACAAAGATGATTATGATTCTTAAAATTAGCCAGTTACTTACTGCTTTATGGCCAACCATAGAGCATTTATTTGGACTGTAGCTTTGAGAAGTACATGTGATTTTCCCAGTGTAATGTTGTTGCAGTGAAAAGTTTTACCCACAATCAGACATGTCTGGGAAGTTGATCTGTATCAGAAAGTTCCTTCTTCCTTATGTGTCAGATGTCATTGTAACAGTTCAAGACATCAAAGACCGCTCCCTTTGAGCTCCACCTCAAGGATTTCACATTTGTAGACTCTGGAAAGAAGGGATGTGTGTGTGTGTGTGTGTGTGTGTAGGCAGGCCAGAGTTGTATGTGAAGTGTTTCCTTATTTATTGAAAATGTGTGACTCATGCAGACTTGGGACTCAACAATTCTGTTTCCACCTCTTCAGCATAGCTTGAAGGCATGTACATGCCACAAGAGTTCTGCTTTTCTTACTTACTACTTACTTTCTTACTTACTTACTTCTTACTGAGACAGGATCTCATTCAACCAGACTGATTGGTCAGCAAGCTCCAGAGGCCTGCCTGTTTCTTCCGCCCCTCCAGTGCTGAGATTACAGATGTCACACTTCTTCAGCTTTCTGTATTAGAGATGTGACTCTTGGCCTCATGCTTGCGTAAGAGCACTTTACTGACTGAATCGTCTCACCTGTTGTTTACCTCTCTTGAGAATAGAGCTCAGACAATGGAGCCTAAAAATGAGGCAGACTAAACTCTCATGAAATCGCCAACTGTATTCAGAGCGTCAACTTATATTCTGAGGGTTAAGAAGAGCCACACAAGGAAAGTACAGTCATAAGGACAAGCCGCACATGGCAAAATTACGTTTTTCCACAAAGGCATGTAAACAAATAATATGTAATGAATAATTACAATGAATTATGAATAATATGTAATGAATATAATAAAAAAAATGATTGTAATGGATACTCTGAAGTAAATGAACTCCAATCTATTATACCTGGTAGGGGCACAAAAGCATATTCCAATAATAACTCTTTTTTTTTTTTTTTTTTTTAAGAAACTGAGGCCCTAAGACTCTTGTTTTCCTGGACTCCCCTTGCACACCTCCATCCTTGGCCATGTTCATAAGACATGCCTTTGTTTCCATTGTCTTTCATGTTATATATTTCTTTAATGTATGCCAGTGACAGGGAAACTTTGTTTTTTCATAAATTCAAGTGTACATATTAAATTTATACTGAAAGTTTTATCCAGACAGAACATATCTTCTTTTGCAGTTTTGCAGTCTATTAACTGCCCACAAGTTAGTAGGCCTGCAGTAGTGCTCCTCGTTTCTTGGATCTAGCAAAGGAATATGGTAAGGGCGATTTATGAAGCCAGTGAGATGGAGTGCCGTAAAGAGAGTAGACGAGAGACATTCAAGGGCTGAGCACCGCTGTGGATGTGACTAAGTTGGGAGAGTGCTCGCATAGCAGGCAGGAAGCCTGGCTTTGATCACCTGCACTGCATAAAACCCACTGTGGTCATGCCTGGAGGCAGATGCAAGGTAATCAGGAGTCAAAGGTCATCCTCAGGTACATGGTGAGTTTGCGGCAAGCTTAGGCTAGATGAGCTCCTCTCTCAAAAGAAGAAATGAATAACATCATAAGTAGCCTTGCCATGATCAAAGAAGAGAACCTGCTTTCTGGAAATTGTTCTCTGACCACATGGACCTGTGGCACCACACACACACACACACACACACACACACACACAAACACACACAAAAGAAGAATGTTAATGTTTCATTGGTTACCTTCTCAGATCTAGGTGACCCCGTTTTCACATGTGTTCTGAGAATCAAAAATCCTGTGGTTAAATTGTTTGAAGATGGGCTATATAGAATGTTCTTGTCTGAGCTTAATAGTTCAGTTATCTGAAGTTACCCAGACATGGCCACCTGAAGATGATTAGAATGTATTCCTGGCACTTTCTTCATTCACTCCTCTTGACTTTTTGTTTAATTTTAAACAGTGTTTATAGGAAATAGTAGAAAGCTAGGAAACTACTCTATGATGTAACTTCTTCCATGTTCTGATACCTTCCTGTTCTTACCCAGCATCCCTATGTCTCTGCATACGTGATCCAAATGTCAGTAATTTCTGGAGGTGGAGGGCTATAAAACATTAGATGTAGGTGGCCGAATTATTCCCATATCTTTTATTTGTAGGAAATTATAAATGTTCAGAGACAGGCTCATTCTTGTTTGTTTGTTTGTTTGTTTGTTTTGTTTGTTTACATCCTGGTTCTCCTCTGCCATTTTTCTTCCCATGACACATCATTCTATTATATTTGGTGTGATAGATTTAACTTTTTTTTATGTGTTCTTGAAAACTGTGTGACTGTTTTAGACTGGGATGAATGGTACTGGTCTATTTATCCTGTTCCTCTTGGTATGAATTTGTGGCCGTGTACCTCTGGCTTGTTATTTCTAATGACTACCTTGGAATCCCAGAGCACAGCTACCACATTTCCTCAGCTTCCATTCACATTTGCCTCAGAGGACAGTGATGGACATCCTCTAGCAGACTACCGTGGTATCTACAAAGTGCTTTCCTCACGGGAGGCCCTGTGCATCTGTGAGTTTAATTGCTCAGAGATACACATTGCTATGTGTAGGCACTTGGGGCTGCAGTGGCTGAATCAGGT
The DNA here is from genome assembly GCA_021653895.1 of Mastomys natalensis. Classification (NCBI taxonomy): domain Eukaryota; kingdom Metazoa; phylum Chordata; class Mammalia; order Rodentia; family Muridae; genus Mastomys; species Mastomys natalensis. The sequence continues at coordinate 520,862 of JAJTUV010000670.1, forward strand.
TACATGTCTGGTAACCGTTCATGTTTCTTCTGAGATCAGGTATCTAGTTCCCCTGACTTGTCAGGTGATTTCTAATTTTGATAGGCATTTTTTCCGTGCAGATAAAAGTTGGAGTATCTCTTCTTGTTTTCAATTTTACATTTTCTTGTTACTCCTATTTTTTTTAATCATTTGAAATATGTCTCCATGTTTTTTATATTAATATATCATAATGTATTTAACTATAATAATTAAGTGAGATCATATGAAGCTGGCAATAGCAGACCATTTTGACTTGTAATAACGGAAAAGTAATCTTAGAAGTATCTTATTTATTAGCATGCCTGCCTACCATGCATAAAACCGGGTTTACTCCTCAGCACGGCATAAAATGTGGTGGTGCATACCTGTACCTCCAGGGTGTCCTAGATGAAGGCAGCAAGGTCAGGAGTTCAAAGTCATCCTTGGCTACATAAAAAGTTCAGTTCTAACCTATGATACTCTAGAGCCTGTCTCAGAGTAATAAAACAAACCAAAACTAAAAACATAGCAAATTATCTCCTAATCTGTTGTTAGAATTATGGTTCTTCTATGTTTATATTATACAATTTTAAGAAATATGTGTTTACTATTTCTTTTTTGAGTTTGTCCTCTTAAATTCCTAAAAGAAAGATAACTTAATCAGAGAATGAACATCTTATCGTTGTTACATAAATCAAAGCACTTTCTAAAAGGCTAAAGTTATTTGCATTGTACATAGTTTATATAGTGATTTTACTGGTTTGGCTGCAACCTCATACCATTAGATGTTCCCATTTAAACTAATATTTTAATAACTGGAAACTTTACCTTGTTTTTGCTTGTATTATTTGGTTATAATGTATTAATGTATTAGTCATTTATTTTGGTGATCACAGATCCAGTATACATTGTGAGTGTGTTCCATTTCTACCATTGCCTATTTTCCTACTGATATCATTTTTATATTAATTTGATAGTGGATTTTTATATAATGTAGATATAGTGTGTCTTCAATTCCTGAAAATGAAATTATTCATCAATGTATGATTTCTTCTTCAGATGACAATCAGAGCAAAACTCATGATAAAAAAGAGAAGAAGCTGGTGGCGCAGAAGCCGCAGGGTACCATGGAATACACTGTAAGTGCATTCGGGATGGCTGGAGTGATCACTAGTGCTGTGTGATGTAAGCACACTTTTTCCTTGACTCACTTCGCCCTTCACTGTGTTCTTCTTGAGTACCCATCACATAATGTGGTTTCTCAAGACTTGTTTTAGGTCATGTCTTTTTTTCCTCTGTTGTAGTAATTTTATGTGGGAAGGGGATTCTGACCCACTCTGTCCCATTTAATTCCCAAGTAAATAACACAGAGACATCAGATTTTTTTTTTTATTGGAAATTTTATTTACATTTCAGATGTTCTCTCCTTTCCCCATTTCCCCCCTCCCTCCCAGGAACTCACTATCCCTTCCCCCTCCTCCTGCCTCCACGTGGTGTACCCCCACCCACCCTCCCCCGTACCTCACCTCCCCACCCTCGAATATCCCCCCCCACAATGCCTTCATGGGACCAAGGATCTCTTCTCCCACTTAAATAGCTCCCTTGCATATATAGCTGGAGCCATGGGTCCCTCCCTAAGTGCTCCCAGGCTGGTGGTTTAGACCCTGGGGGCTCTGGTTGGTTGGTATTGTTGCTTTCCTCATGGTGTCGCGAATCCTTTCAACTCCTTCAGCCTTCACTCTATCTTCTCCATTGGGAACCCCATGATCAGTTTGATGGTGACATCAGATTTTATTAACAAGCTGCTAACACTATGCTGGGCAGACTCTGAGCTATTCTCACCCGACTAATTTAGTAAAAGCCAATAAATGCCCGTTACTTGCCAGCTGAGCCTTGTTCTGTACTGTGTGTGTCCTCAGGGTAAGCTTTTCATGACCACATGTGTATGGTCCATTCTCATGGTGACCCCCTTCCTTTTCTTTCTCTGTCCTTGCGATCCCTTCTCCGATTTCCTCACTCTATCCAAAGTTCTGCCTTCCTCTCCCCCTTGCCCAGTCACAGGTCTAGCTTTTTACTTAACAAGCAGAGATTACTAGGGAGCATTCTCTACAGCACATTGGCCGACACACTGCCCATGGTCAGACTGCAACCTGATCTTGGGATACAGAACTCAGCATGTGAATACACAGTGCTTAAGACTAATCCGTGTTTTCTCTCTGGCTACAATGTCTGTCACTCTACTGATGATCAACCTTGCTTAGGATCATCTGGAAGGCCATGAAGGGATCTACTTCATGCATCCTACTAGAACTGGGTTTAATGAGATGACCTTTGCAACAGAGAAAGAACCTTTTCAGTTTAGGATGCACACAGCTTTGTTCCACCAGACAAACAGATGAGTTGTCTTCAGGCTAGCCATGACTACGAAGTGCAGGTGTCTATCCCATATATCTTCTCAAAGATTCAAAGCCATCAATCTATTGCTGCCTAACATATCCCCTTAGATCTTCTCTATGCTTGATCCTTTTCCAAAGAGCAATAGCATTTTGATCCAAGTATTTATATAAACCAGGCTCTTAGACATACCTCCCCTGCTTCCATGGCCACTCCTACGTCTTCTCACCATCCAGAAAGTCCAGATCAGGTTTCTTTTTCCTCTCATTTATCAATAAGTCATTTTAACTGCCTTTTTTTTTTTTTTAAATCTCAAACATTCCATTTTACCAATAAAGATTTGGGAGCCTGATGCTGGAGTGAAATTCTGCTAACTCACACAGGCAGAGGAAGCACCCAGCTGACCTTCCTCCTCAGCCGACGTCCCCAGAATAATCTCTCCTTCTCCATGCTGGCTCAAAACCCCTCAAACTGAGTATCCTTCCTTACTACTTTCTGTACATCTTTCCATCCATCCTGACTTCTTACTCACTATGGTATTTTCCTATGTTCACTCCCGGTCAACACCTCTTGACCTATGGTTGACTTTATTTTATCCTGTTTACAATAAACAGAAATCTCGGATTGAAGGTGTGTGTTAGGTCATACCACAACTAGAAATTGTTTTTTCCAGTAGATAACACAATCTCCCCGCTCACAGTATGCACAATACGCTGCAGCATTTAACAGTGCTCACTGATGCTTGGTTTAATGTCTATCTTGTGCCTTAGTTCTCTTATTCAAGGCAGAAACTAGACCCCTTTCGTGTCATATTCCTGACCCATGCCAGGGTGTGTTTCCATATCCTTGAATCTGTAGATGATACTGCTGCACAAGGGTCGTTTACTGTGACCTCACTCTATGTGCCACGAACTCGCCTTTGTCGCTGAACTCCAAGCTCCTGGAGCCCAGCAGCTGTGTTCTATTTATCATAGACGGCATACGATATGAGCACACAATTGTACTTCTATTTAAATTCACTGTGAAATAGCACTGACTAAATGTTGCTCTTCGATGACTGTGTTTTTCTGATAAATCCTTGTTTTAGACTGACCATGTAAAGCCGTGCGGCCAGTGAGCAGCAGGACTGGACCGGTCCTAGGGTGTGGACTCTCAGTCTCATGTTTTATGTTGATGCTAAAGCCTGAGAATCCTTAGGGTTGGATGTGTTTTCTAATAGAAAGTAAAGTAATTCACCTAAGTTTTGCCAAAGGAAAGTTAGTGCACGGTAACTTCAGAAGATGAGGGAGTCCAGAAGTGAACTGCAGTTAAGATGCTTTTGTGTAGAGTTTTATTAAGTATTATAAATGAGCCAGGAGTGGTAGCCACACCTAAAATCTCAGTGCCCCTGAAGCACAAGGGCTGTTGCCATCTTGAGGCAAAGCTGGGCTACCTAGTGATTTTCAGGCTCAAGTGTGACTTTGTCTCAATACAAAACCGAAAAAACAACAGCATCACAAAATAATCACGCTTAAGGAAGGACAGAAAAAGGAAAATTTCATCTCTGCTTGTTTTTATGGTACATCTGGCCAGAGCTGTTATGTTTTGTTGACTGCTGTCCTGACCAAGTTGGTGCTTGGTATCTGTTTGTTTGGTTTGGTTTTGGCTTTGCCTTATATAATCTGACGCTTGTTCATCTCACGCCTGTAGGCCGGAAGCCAGGACACCCTCAACTCTGTTGCACTGAAGTTTAACGTCACTCCCAATAAATTAGTGGAACTGAATAAACTCTTCACACACACTATTGTTCCAGGCCAGGTAATTATTTTTTTATGTTGAACATTACTTTAGAAATTTTGCCTTCATTTTTTGTTACCGTAGTAAATAACTTGGTATTGGTGCTACAGAATTGTTTTCAATGACAACTCATTCTGAAGGAATTCTGATAAATAATTCAGAGATGTATCTTGGGTTTTGATAGGCACGTTTATCATCACTGTCATTAACTTCGGAAGTGTTGCCAGGGCCATCAAGAAGAGTTTTAAATTAATAAACACTTTTTTCCTGTCAAATATAGCACAGATTCCTTACAACTCTGGTTTAACTCTGATTTACAAGCTCAATTTAATCTATTAGGAAACATGCCATCATTTTATTTTAATTTAGAAATAATTTTGGGTTTTTTTTAATCTTAATTTGTACCATAATTGTCCACCTGCCAAAGTAAAATAAAGACATTGAGAAAGATCACGAGAAAACCAACCTACATTGTGCTTCGGGATTTTAATAACTGTAGTCAGCATAAATAAGCTGACAAATATACAGTGCTTCCTCTTTACTTTGACATAGTAAAAGGATATACTCGGTACAGGATGCCATATTTAGCTGCTTTTTTTTTTTAACTCCAAAAGTACATTCAACCAATGTGTTAATGGCTCAGTCATTGAAAGTGCATCTCTAAGGTCAAATACAGCCTTGTCCACGAAATCACTGGGTATCTAATTCTATCTCACCAGTGGACCTGATCGGTCTGAGCCAATTTGATTTGCTTGGTTTCCAGAAAATTTGAGAGTTATCCTTCTGAGGTTGGTTTATTGATCCTTGAGGTAAGAAGAACTAGGCTGGCTTTGATGGTGCCAGGGATAAGGAGTTTCTCAATAGCGTTAACTAAAATCTTACCCTAGACTTGTTGCTTCAAAAGGCAAATAGTAGGATCAGAATAGCTTTATAAAAAAATAGCTGAGACCTACAGTGCTTTTCAGGAGGCTCTGAGTTAGACTGTTTTGTTACTGGTTCCAATTGTGGTTTAATGGACAACACATGTACTTTTGTACTCTTTTAAGTGTCCTGTGAATATACACTTAAAAATGTTTTCCTTTGCCAGGCAGTGGTGACTCACGCCTTTAATCCCAGCACTTGGGAGGCAGAGGCAGGCGGATTTCTGAGTTCAAGGCCAGCCTGGTCTACAGAGGGAGTTCCAGGATAGCCAGGGCTACCCAGAGAAACTCTGTCTTGAAAAAACAAAAAAAAAAAGAAAAAGAAGAAACAGCCATGGACTTTGTCTCTTGATAGGAGAAGTGTCAAAACAAACAAATAAGCAAACCCAAAAAAAACCAAAAAAGAAATAACAACAACAAAAAAATGTTTTCCTTCCTGTAAGACACCTTGGCTATATATACTTAATTTTTTTTCTCTAGGTTAAAAAGCCAGTTCGTTTTGTGATAAAGACAAACCTCAACTCCATGTCTTGTATTGGAACAAACACAGGAAGAAAACCTCTCCCCAGCCCATGGTCAAAGCCCAATCCCACCAAGGCCCAATCCCACATTGAAGAAGGCCGCCCAGCTTCCCAGCTTTCTCACGTGCTGTCTCCTACTGTGTTGCCTGATACTTTCCCAGAGTTCAGAGGCCTCATTTCTCTACATAAGATAAATGCAGGCCCTATGCACTAAGACCACACACTGGAGTCATTTGTGAATGGATTTCATAGACCTCAGAGCCTTGGCAGTCGCCATTAACTGATACTGAAGGAGTGATAAGGAGCAGTCCTCTAACTCTCCTCGCTGTATTGATTGCCAGCACATCACGGGGGCTCTCTAAATCGCCTCACTGCATTGATTGCTAGCACATCACTGGGCTCTGTAGTTCAGTATGAGGCTTGTATGAGACGATGTAGAAGAGTACTTACACCCCTGAGAAATGGGATTGGTTCTATCTTATGGACACTGATATCTCTTTGTGTTGCTTTATGGACACTCAGAGCTGCTTTTGGTCAACCTCTCAAGAGGTGTTTATTAATTATGTGGTACATATTTTCAGCAATCGTCATCTTACATCCATTGACTTAGATGTTCCTCATCCCCATCTTAATATATTTTCTGGTTTTAGCTCATTATTTTTTTCTGGATTCAAATGAGGTTTTTTGTCCCCAACCCTGTGTGTGGGGGCATGTAGGTTTAGGAGCACACATACGTCAGTGTGGTAGAAAACTTTTAGAAGGCAGTTTTCTCTCTCTGTGGACTAGGCAGCATCAGTCTTGTCTCGGGTATGCAGCTGTGTGCTCAAGACTAGCTGGCCTGCAAGCGTCCGTGTGCTTCTCCTACCTCTGCCTCCCATCTTCCTACTAAGAGTGCTGGAGCTCTAGATGTGATGCTGCATCTGGCTTTTTCTTGGGTTTCTCAGGTCATCAGAGTTGGACCACAAACACTGAGCCATCTTACCAGCTCTCTGAAGTGAGATTTAAATAGCTAATGCTAAAATAGAAATGTTACCACTATTGATCTGAGATCAGTTGTTAAATGAATGCCTTCAAATTCTGTCAATAACAACAAAGGTTTTTATTTTAAGATTATATTTGATTCCATGCCCAAATGTAGCTGTTTCATTGACAGAATATTGAATTATGGTATCATAATACCAGTTCAGGAGGCAGACTGTTTTGTAGTATAGATTATTATACACTTCTTGGGCTAGTTTTAGTCTTAATCAGTAAAATACAAAGAGGAGAGAAAATGTAGGGATGACTACATTGGTATTGTCTTGTAACCTGCTCTGTATAGTCACCAGCCCGGACTGTCCAGTGCTACCTGGCACAGGAGTGTTCTCTGGGTAGCCTGCCATGCTTCCTTTTCTCTCCTCATATAGCTTTAGCAATTACAATGCAGAAATCTAAACTCCACAATGCTCCAAATTCTGAAACTAAGCCCATTTGGGGCACTTTAGATTTGGAGTTTTCAGATTATTAAAGCTGGTTAAGTCTATGCATGCATATATAATACATACACACACACACCACACATATATTTATTATTATACATTTAAACATATTTAATATATTAATAAATATAATAATAGAAAGTATATATTTATATACATGAATGTTACATATAGTATATATGTGTGTGTGTTTTGTATATATTGTCTTAGTGTTTCATAATATCATGACCAAGGTAACTTCTATAAAGGGAAACGTTTTATTGGGGCTGGCTTACAATTTTAGAGGTTTAATCCTTTATCATCACGGGGGAAGCATGGCAAGATCCAGGCAGACATGATGCTGGAGAAGGATCTGAGAGTTCTACATATTGATTTGCAGGCAGCAGAAGGAGACTGTGTTCCACACTAGGCAGACCTTGAGCATAGGAGACCTCAAACCCCTCTCCCACAGTGACGCACTTCTTTTAACAAGGCAACCTACTCTAACAAGGCCACCCCTCCTAATAGTGCCACTCCCGTGGGCCAAGCATTCAAACACATGAGTCTGTGGGGTGCATACCAGTTTAAACCATCAAGTATTTCAGGTATACTCAAGCTGTGTTAGTCTTACTCCTTGGAAGGCTCTTCCCCACTCCTTCCCAGTTCCTACTGTGCAGGCTTTACCTGGACTGAACAGATGCTCGCTGGTTCTCCTGCAGTGTCAGTATTCCATAGACATTTATATTGCTCTGTAACATTTATATTGCTAAGTATGGTTCATGGGTAATTTAGAAGATGCCGTGTTGCTTGTTGGTAGAATGAAAGCTCCCTGGGTCTTACTGAAGCACTGAGTGTGATGCACAGAGGTGTGAGTTCCCTAGTGTGAGCTCAGGAATTGCTTGTCTTAGACCCTCACTCAGCCATGCTTTCTTGTTCTCAGGTCCTGTTTGTGCCAGATGCCAACATCCCTTCTAGTACGTTACGGCTCTCGTCATCCACCCCTGGTGCTACTGTCTCCCCATCATCGTCAGATGCAGAGTACGATAAGTTGCCTGTATGTATGCTGGCATCTTACACACTGGGGTTCATTCCTGTGATTAGTTGTGGAAATCAGTATACTGTTATTTAAAAGATTACATCTGAAAACTTTTGTAAAGTGGCGAGGTTAGAAAAGTTGCTGTCTGTTGAGAGAATGTATCCTATCTCAACACACCTTTTTACCAAAGGTCTCAAAGGTAAAAGTGCATTCTGTGTGCAAAAGCCGTGGTTCCTCAGCCTTCTGAATTGATCCTCTAATACAGTCCTCGTGTTGGAGTGACCCAAGCAGAGGACTATTTTTGTCACCCCATCATAACTGTAATTTTTCTAGTGTTAGGAATCATAATATAAATGCCTGTGTTTTCTGATGGTCCTAGGTGACCCCTGTGAAAGGGTCATTCAATCCCCAAAGGGGTCACTACCCACAGATTGAGACCACTGTGTAAAAGCAGGATGCTAAATCCCAATTGAGTGAGTACATTGTGCTTTTCCCTAGAGAATTGGAATCAGTAATCTACAATGAGTTCTTTCATTTTGGATATTTTCAAAAACATTTAATGAAATAATTTTATGGGCTTACATATATTTTTCAATCTTAGTTTGATTGGGACACTTATCAATCTTACCTCTATTTAGGAAATAAAAGTTTTCAATTTGGGTTGACACAAGTAATGCTAACAATAAAAATTACTTCAGCTGTGTCATGAGTTTAGTATTATGATGTTGGTGTTTATAAAAATAATCCAACTTTTAGCGAGCTTCTAAGGAAAGGTATTAATATTCTGTTTCTGTAGTCAAGAATTTGTATCAGGTTACAAGTAAAGAAACTTCTGAAAACAAAAACTAAATAACTTGTGGTAATTTTGAAGGACATGTGTTATTTTTCTTTTTAATGTTCAAGGAAATTTCCCCTTAATTTTGGACATTTTTGCTTTTATAGGATGCGGACTTAGCAAGAAAGGCCTTCAAACCCATCGAGAGAGTCTTATCATCCACTTCTGAGAAGATGAGCCAGGTGTTGTCAAATTCCTCAAAATGAACTGTCGCTACTTCACCGATGGAAAGGTACCTGCCCCCATGCTTGCTCACTGGTCAGGGATCTGCAGAAACCAACCAAGCTGGGTCACGGCTGCATGGGAGGCTCCGTTAGAATATTTTATCCACAACTGCAGTGCACGACTTGACAAACACGCATTGATTTTTCTTGCTGGTTGCTTGGCCTTTTCCCTACTTAAATGATGTGTGATTTTGGATTTACTTTTTTTTTTAAGCTCTTGACCTGTAAATTTTTATGGAACAGTCTGAGTTTAACAGTAAATACTTGCAGGAATTTAAATTCTAACTCTAACCACTTCCTGGATATGAGATGTGAGAAAGGTGCTTGGGTATCCTTATTGTATACTTTTCCCATCTATAAGATAAGAATGATACTAAGTTTGACTACTGGGTGTGGTACTTAAAGGAGATGATTCTTGTAATGATTTTACCTCTAATCTAGGGAATGGAAGTTTTCAACTTAGTGTTGATCTGTTGATGTTAGGATTCAAAATTATTTCAGCTGTATCATGTTTTTACTTTTCTGATTGTTAATGTTTACCAAAGAAATCCAACTTTTTATGAACTTTTGAAGAAAGGTCTGTATTGATATTCTGTGCTTAGAGTTGAAAATTTGCATCAGATTACAAACAGCAGAGAAGCTTTTGAAAAAAAAAATCCTGAACTACAAATAATTCAAAAAGATAATTACAAAACTCATCAAAGATATCAATTGGCTTGGCCACTGGGAGTGTCCTAAGGTCCCTCATAGATACTATCTTGCTGATCAACGGGGGAGTTCAGTGTAGTCTGAGAAAGCTCCAGAGTTGACAATCCCTGTTGTTGCTTATATTTAATTTTGCTGGCGACGAGACTTGCAGTTGTGTTAGACAAAAACATTGGACTGTTCTTTGGCACCACGATTCTGATTCTCCTTCAGCACTACACACACGAGCGATACACTAAAAACATGGTGATGTCTTGCTGAGTGGATTGTAAAATACCTTGTTCTTGATCATCAATGGGCTTGGGACAGTCTGCCATGTTTCTGATCGAGGAATGGAGACCCGTGAGATATAAGTGTATGGGCAAGATCTCAACACAGTCATCCAGTTGCAGCTGTCTGAGCAGCAAGGAGCTAGCTGTCACGACTCTGATGACTCCCCAGACCAGCATTGTTCTTCCTTAACATGGATGTGATTGTCACACAGGAGACTGTGGCTCACAAAGTCAGTGGAAGGACAAAGTAATTGAAGGTCCTGTGATGGCTGAGGAATACTTTCCTTTCCCAAGTAATCCCTTGTGTTTCTTCCTTCTGCAGGGTGTGGTTGGGGGTGTCATGATTGTCACTCCTAACAACATCATGTTTGACCCTCATAAATCCGATCCCTTGGTGATTGAAAACGGGTGTGAAGAGTATGGTCTCATCTGCCCCATGGAAGAGGTGGTCTCCATTGCCCTGTACAACGACATTTCCCACATGAAGATCAAAGACGCTCTGCCATCGTAAGGGCCATTTCTTCTTTTTAGACCAGGGATAGAGAGAGCTTTAAATGGAATTTCAAAGTGAAGGTATTTGCAGAAGCCAGGGCATTGCAGAAGCCAGGGACTGTGTAGAAGGAAACCAATAGATGGAGATTTTGTGTTACAAAGTTGAAAAATTGAAAAATGGGAAATAGAAATGATTAAGAAAACTTAGTAAAGTTTTACACATCTTAAAGGAAAAAAATATTGACTTAAAATCTACCTGAGGTGTGGTGGGGAGATAGAGAGGGAGGAAGGGGGCAAGGGAGAGGAGACAGGAGAGACAAAGGGAGGATAGAGGGAGGGAGGAGAGGAGAAAAAGAGGACAGAAAAGAGGGGGCAAGGGAGGGAAATAGGGAGTGACTAAACAATTCAGCCATCCTCATATTTGAGTTTTGGGTTTTGGGATTGGGGTAGATATTTAATAGGTCCAGCTGCCACAGAAAGTAGGAAGATTGTTGATTCCCTATTAGTTGCCTGGCTAAATCTAGAAAAATATTAATTAACAGAGGAACCAGTTGCCACCATTGTATACCTTGCGGCAGCTTGCTTGGCATTTGCAAGCACACAGAGCTTATGGTTAAACCCATCTGGCTTGGGGAACTGGCAGCCTGAACTGGGAAAAAGGAAGGAGAATGGGAGGCGGGGGCGAGCTTAGGTGGGAGGCTAATGGAATGCAGGTGACTGTGTCAGCCGTCTATGAAGAAACTGACTTGTTAATCAAGGATGTGAGGCATTCTTGAATATGAAGGACACTGCCACAGTCTTTAGTCTGCAAGATGAAATTTCAAGTTGCAATATGAGAGAATTATCTCAGTTATTTAACTGAAATCAAAGCATCTTCAGCATTTTCACTTAGCATATTCACATTCCTACAGAACCAATGCTTGGCCACTACTGTATTGTAGCATAGCTCCTATGAATGCTTATTAAATTGAAAGTAGATTAAACCATGTTAGTAGAGCCTAGCACTTACATGGGGTTTCATTTCCTATTGGGAAAAGCCTAGGTTTTCAATGCAAATACTTCATAAAGTAACTCCAGGGAGGGAGTCTTTGTTTAAACTCAAAACTGCTTGGAACTTAGTTATTTTATTGGCATGATCATTTCTTTTAAAGCTAGAATGGAAAAATACTACTTGAAACCCTTTAAGAAACGATACGTCATAATCTGAAATTGAAAGTATTCACTTTGGAAAGGAGTACTGTATCTCTGTGAACTGAGCAGAGATGCTACTAGTATTGTAGGCGAAGATACGGGAGCCTTAAGATTTTTCTGGCCATACTAATATGTGTATTTTTCTTAACCAAGTGTATTGTTCACGCAGTAATCATAGCCCTTGGGAGTCCAGGAAGGAGGGCTGTAAGTTCAAAGCCAGTCTGGTTTACTAAACAAACTCACAAAGCAACACATAAAAGCTAGCAAACTATCAACCTAACTAAACATATAATGTCCTGGCCATTGATTTTGAACTTGGAAGAACATACTTAGCAAATCTTTCATAGAATTCAAATCTGACTTTTAAGCATCTCCTATTAGAGGGCAGTAACTAACTATATCTTGGGATAACATGTTTCAGTTAATAAATCAGTTGTTACATTATTATTACATATTTTTAAATGCCTTAGAAGCATATGTAATATTTTAAGAACTTTTCTGTAAAGGTTATTTTGATGTACCTCTTTAAATTGTAAAGTACTATTACTTCCAGTAATAATGAAAGTTAACTTTTGTACCTCCTTTACAAGTAGTAGGCTTTTTTAATTAGAAAAATCCATTTTTAAGGCAGAGACAATATAAATACACCACACACACACACCACACAACACAATATTCAAAGTCAGTTTATAGAGAACAGATAAATGAGCAGAGTTATCAAGAAGCCTTTCAGGATTCTGCGATTGATTTCTAATTTCTACAAATTTATAAAAAGGAAACATTTGACGTAAGGAATATTAGTCATTGATGCTAAATCTCTCCTTTGTGCTTTCCTTTGTAAATATCAGAAACTCATTTCCTATTGAAGAGTCTTTCAGGTAACATCTGTATGCTCTGAACACATCTGTATGATCTGTCGCAAGGTACAACTCATGTGGCTCATTCATTTGTCACTCCTTTTGGTTGAGTTATATTTTAATTTACAGTCTCTTGGTTTCATTTTCTTACTTTGAAATCATCTTCTGCATAACTTTAAGTTGTAATATGTTTTGGTTGTGTTGTTTTGTTTCTTTCTCCACTTCATTTTTGCTTTTATTTTTAACATTCCATGTGCATCCACCGTTTTTGCCCCTACAGTGACCTACCTCGGGATCTTTGTCCTCTGTACAGGCCTGGAGAATGGGAGGACCTGGCTTCAGAGAAGGATATCAATCCGTTCAGTAAATTCAAGTCCATCAGCAAGGAAAAACGACAGCAGAACGGGGAGAGGACCCTCGCTTTAGATGCCAAATCAGTGGGCTCTTCTGAGGAGTCATTGGGACGCACACGATGGAGCCCCCAGACGACTCTAAGTTGTGGAAATTAAAGAATCGGGAATCTTCCAGGGAACAGCCAGTGAGTCTCCCTCAGTGACTCAGCTCAGCAAGGGACCTTCAAGCATGCTTGCTGCCTTGGAATCCGCAGCCAAAGAAAACTGTCTTTTAGGAGATGAGGACTTTGTTGACTTGGAAGAACTTTCTTCTCAAGCCTGGGAGTGGAATGGACAAAGGAGATGCCACGAAGGAATGCCTTTCCTATGCCCAAAAGAAAGATGTGCCGCAATCAATGTGTCTGCAAAGAAAGGGCGGCTGTGGCCAGCCCCGGACCTTATGAGAACAGAGAGTGATGCTGAGCTGAAGGGGGCCCTAGATTTAGAAACTGGTGAGAAGCAAGATGAAGTGCCAGAAGTAGACAAACAGTCTGGATCCCCAGAAAACTGGGGGGAAAGCTCGCTGAATATACACGAAGATCTAGATAAAGTTAAACTCATTGAATTTTACCTAAATAAAAACAAAGAAGGGTCACAGCTGTCAGAAAATGTGCAGAAGTCAGAACCATGTGACCACAAAAGTATTGAACCAAGAGGAATAGACATCACACTTAGTAGCTCTCTTCCCCAAGCAGGTGATTCCCCACCTGAGAGCATCAAAGAGCCAGGGACACTTTGGGCAAAGAGAGGAGAAATCTCTACCCCCAAAACTAGATCTAGTGGAGAGGAAACTGTCATTAACAATAAGGAGGCTCTGGATTCTTTGGAATCATCTCTAGACAAGATCTGTCAAGGTGCACAGATGGATAATAAATCTGAGATTCAGTTATGGCTGTTAAAGAGAATTCAGGTACCCATTGAAGGTAAGATATTGTTTGGTTAGTTGGTTGGGTTTTAGTTGAATAGTTTGTTTGGTGTGTGTGTGTGTATGTATGTATGTATGTATGTATGTATGTATAAGTACGTGCATACGAGCATTCCCATGTGTATGTACATGGAATCCTGTGTCTGATTATGGTCCACGTTATTTACTGAGCATTAATGACTGAGGTAAAAACTTATAAAACATAGTATCTATTTAGAACTTGAACAAATATAGATTTCTATTTCAGAATTACTTAACTCTTTCAAACAATTTTCTTTTTCTTACCTTGCATGCTAAATTTAAAGAAGTTGAAACTGTGATGTATGTGTGAGAGAGATGGGGGGTGGGTAGGAAGGGATAAAGAAGGGAAGAGGAGAGGAGAGGGGGAGGGGAGGAGAGGAGAGGAGGTCTCACTATGTACCCTTGGTAGAACTTGTTCTGTATACCAGGGCTGACTGGTGGCAACTCACAGACATCCCCCTGCCTCTGCCTCCCAAGTGCTGGGATTAAAGGTGCACCTACCATGCCAGCCAAAAATGCTTTTGAGAGATTTTAGTTCAAAATTAGTTGTGGTGTTACGCTGTTTGTCCCTGCTGGTTTTTATGCTCACCTTTAATGTATTCATGCCATATGACATGAAACATGAAACATGCAAGCATATTGTCCTTTGTGCTAAAGAAAGTCTAATGGCTCATTAGGTCTAATACTGTGTAGCCGAACCCTGCTCCCACAGGTAGCCAACCCCTCTTTGTAAGCTGAGAACTTTAGCTGTCACTGATGTCATCAGGACTGAGGAATGCTTTCTCATGTGATTCAGATATACTTCCCTCAAAGGAAGAAAAGAGTAAGACCCCACCCATGTTTCTGTGCATCAAAGTGGGAAAGCCAATGAGAAAATCCTTTGCCAGTCACACCACCTCCATGGTCCAGCAGTACGGCAAGAGAAGGAAGCAGCCCGAATACTGGTTTGCTGTTCCCGGGAGAGGTGAGCAGAGCTGAGGCAGTGCCCACTGCCCCATCCCAGCACTGCCTGTGGACTGTTTATCTCTAAAGAATTTATGTTATTTTTGAATAAGAGCTTTTGCTTAATTATAATTTTTTAAAGCTTCTTGAAGGGGTACATACTAGTTTTCCTCTATGAATGGTCATTTTGACACAACCACAGAGTTGATTTTCAAGTGAAAGAAAATGCAAATACTCTCAACTATCTGAAATTAATATGTTCTTTGGTGGGAATAAAGGAACAAGCTAGAGCTGATCCAAGCTCTTGAAGTGTAGTAAAGAGATGGTATTGGTGGTCATTTTAAAAGTGCTTGCATGGGAGAGAACTGAAGATTCTAGGGCCTTCTGAAGGGAGTGTTTGAGTTGGCAGCAAGAGAACTATGATGTCCCCAGGGTAGATAATGGGGTTACATGCCTGTAAGGAGATTTAATGCTTTTATTTGTTAGGGGGGGAGCTCCTTGTTTTTAAACTGGTAGTAATTATATATGTTTATGAGTATGATATTTATACATGTGTGTAACAGTCTACAAAGATCAAATCTGGGTAATTAGCATGTCCATCTCCATAAACATCATTTCTTTTTGGAGGGAGGGTTCACACATCCCCCCTTGTGGCAGGTTTTGGATACAGGATATGTTGTTACAATCTCTCATTGCCCCACTGTGCTAAACAGCTCCAGAACTTGCTCCTTTATCTAACTGATCTTGTCATTACTAAGGTCTCACTGTTGCCCACACCTGCCCACACAGGTGAGTATGAACGCTGTCTTTCCTTGCCTGACTTATTTCACATAATCCTAGACTCATCCATGTTGCTGTAGATCACAGGCCCGCATTGACTTACGGCTGAGTAATATTCTTCTGTGCTTGTACCACCATACATTCTTCCCCCATGTGTCGTTGGACATGACATGTAGATCGATGCCACATCATGACTGTTAAGAAAGAGTTCTACAGTGAACATGAGAATGCAGGCACAGCTTTGTATCTGCATATTACCAAAGAAAAGATTTTATTGGATTGGGTACAGACGATGGCGGCATAGCAGTCTTCAGCAGTGTACTACAAATGATATGTTTATAGAAGATAAAATAGGAGCTTTAAAAGAAAATTAGAAATAGTCTTTTTTAGAAATTGATTTATTTTTATATGTGTGACGGAATAAAAAGACTTAGAGAGAATAAAGACTTACAAAGGTCTTAACATTAAATCTGAAATCACACCCTTTTCCTGACTAGTCATTGGGACAGGTGTTTGATCAATAAATAGAACTCATTGAACATCTGTGTCATGAATTCTCACAAAGCCACATGAGACTCCGAGCAAGGCCACACTTTCCAGATGATCCTGGGAGTTGCATGCATGGTTAGAGGCATATCACATAATACACACACAACACACCACACACACACCAAAACAGTTTATCTGAGAAAAAATGTATTGTAGCATTTGGAAATTGAGTTTCTTTTGGAATGGAACTGCGTATACCAAGAGCTCTTGTAGCGTAATTTAGCAGTCCCATGTGTAATTATTTTTCCTGTCATTCATTAACTTGGAAGACACTATAAATGGTGAAACAGTACTTTTCTTGGACTTCCTCCTCAAGTGGTTTTGCAAGCTTCTTGATGTAGGTCATTTGTTGAATTCCATCATACCGTATATTGACTGGCTTGTCACTGATTAGCAAATAGGTTTTTTTTTTTTCTTGAATTCCTTATTAATTAACCAAATATTGTCTTGGGGACATGTTGCATTTGTTAATTATGATAGCTTTTGTGATAAATATTAGGAAATTTTCTCATAATTATTTCCTTTTGTATTTCAATGCATCACTGGCCCTAAATAAATTCACATTTTACACTAAGAGAGGACAGATGGAGTGGCCCTATGGTTATGTCCTACCAAGACTTCCAAATGCTTAGCATGAAAAGTACATTTATTTTAATAACAATTTATAGAATTATTAAACTTAAGCTCATCTGAAGAACTTAATGAGGAGCTAAGAAGTGCCATGAAGTGCCTTCTCATTCTGCTGATAGATTCGGATTCCTTCACTAGCCTCTGCTGAGTGAATCCATTTATTTATGGGGTTCAATTTTAGTGTTGAGTCACACTAACAGATGCTGCCTTTCTAGATCACATTGTCCTCTAGTTGATCTCAGAAATGTGACATCATATTCTTCAAGATGTGTCACTTTGACTCATCCACTCCCCAGTGTTCCTGGTTACAGGGAAATATATTGAGTTGACCTAATGTATCAACCTCACTGTTGTAACATGTACATCACTGTTCCTCCCCACTGTTCCTACTGCTCCTTAAGTAGATGCTAGAATTTTTTCCTTCTTTGTAATTATTACTAATAAATTATTGCTACTAAATCCACTTCTTGTTCCTGTGCAGTGTGTTGTGATTCTCTTAACTCCAACAATAAAAGAATAGTTTGTAAGTAAGAAAACAGTCACACAACTCCCAGCATAGTCTCTGGTTATTTCTTTTGTATGACGGAAGATTTTATTTTTGTTTTCTGTACCAATTCTATTAAATCATAAGCATTAGAAATTGGAGAATTTAATTAATTTAATTTAAAACTGCCCAAAACATAATGACTTATTCCTTGGTGGAAGTTGTCAGTAGATCTAAGATCTCCATGACTCCAGGAAGACCTAGCAGCTCCATCATACTGTCAGATGACACTGCTTGAAGCACCCTTGGATCTCCTGTGGATTAAGTACACACAACCCTAACCTGTCTCTGTCTCCACTACATTTTGCAAAGTCAGTTACTTCTCTTGAGTAATCTGAGAATGGCAATGGTGTGCTTGGGATATTTGTGAAATCTCCAGATTTCAGTTTATACACATTTAAAGACAAAACCAGCTTTCTTTGTTCTGACTCTTGGTCCTAATTTAACCATGAAGGCAGTGAATAACTTCACTCTGTCAGTAGTCTAAATTGTGAATTCCTTATCTGAAATGTTCATATCTTGATGTAATTCTAGTATCTGATCATGGCAGATTATTATGACTGACATGTCTTTTACAGAATGTTCCTTTGAACATCCAAAATAGGATGCCCACTCTTAGCCCCACCAGTTCAACTGTCCATTTACCCAGATCTGGATTATGGAGTGTGAAGGAGAGCATATGGGCCACCCAGTAGCTACTCTCCCTGGCCATGCTAAGCATGATGTGTTATGTGGTGCCTTACATGGTTAACTCACACAACCGTTCTACAAGACATCCTGCATTTCAGCAGTGAAGGACCTGGGATGCACTGAATTTTGATACCTTGTTCATATCTGTTTAACTTTAAATCTTATCTCCATCTTATATCAGAGTATGCAGTCCAAATTATATTCATTACACTATTCATTTATATTGTTGAGTCATGGAAACGAGGTTTGGGAAAGGATATTTCATACACTTGAAGTCATTCTGTGGCTAGTGTCTTAGGGTTTTATTGCTGTGAAGAGACCATGACCATGACAATTCTTAAAAGGACAACATTTAATTGGGGCTGGCTTACAGTTTTAGAAATTTAGCCCATTATCATCCTGGCAGGAAACATGCAAGCAGACATGGTGCTGGAGAAAGAACTTACAGTTCTACACCTGGATCTGCAGGCAGCAGGAAGTGAACTGAGACACACTTCCTTCAACAGCACCACATATTCTGATAGCACCATTCCCTATGTGGACCCGTGTGGCTACTTTTATTCAGACCACCACAGCTATTGAGGATAGGTAGCATCGCCAAGTGTCATCTCTCTGGACACTATTGAAATGCCTCTTGTCTGGTCAGTTGTATTTCTGTAAGGAATATGATGAGAAAGGATGTGGATTAGGGCGTGCCATCCTGGGTACTCGTTAACTGAACCGAAGCAGTCTAATCTGAATATTACATTAAAAAAAAGGACCTACCTAAAATGTTCATTTTCTGATATTACATTTTTAAAAAACATTTGCAATCTGGTTTTATCGTTATTAGGATGAACTAAGCAGGCTTCCATCTTCCATAGCAAGCTTGACAAGATCTGAGTGCATGACTAAGAATTACTCTCGCTGTGAACATAGCACCTCATACCTAACGTACAATTTGCTATTCTGTGTTTCCCTTTGAAACCCATCCTGTACCTCGGAGCAATGATAACCTAAATAACTGTTTTTATCTTCTAGTGCCTTTAAATCATACTTCAGGACTAAAGTTGAAACCTCTTCTTTAAAAGCCCTCTGTAGACTGGCTTTTCTGTGTAGATTTTTTTCTGAGTTACCTTGAATCTATAACTTTACCTTTTCTGAATCTGGCCACAACAAGGGTGGGCCTCTTGAGACTGCCATTGGTGGTTTTTGGTTTGGTTTGGGTTTTGGTGTTTTTGTTGTTTGGTTGTCTGGTAGGGTTTTGTTTTTGCAAGAGTTGGGTGGGGGTGTCTCCTTATGTCCTGACTGGCATTGAACATTGAAGTGATTTTCTTACTCTTTGAAAATTTCCTACATGTATACAAGTATCATGGTCATATCTACTCTTATTCTCTTCCTCCACCTCTTTGCAGACCCCCTCCCCCATCACGTATCCCTCCCAACTTCTGTCTTGTTTTAAAATCACTAATTTATTAAACCCAGTTGAGTCCGGTTATTTCTGCCTATATGTGAATGAGTCTGGAGTTACCCACAGGGCAAAGGGAACCTCCAGTGCTCACACTTCAAAGAAAAGTGATTTTTTTTTTTCATTCCCTAGCAACCATTAACTACCAATAGCTCCTCAGCCAGGCGTGGGCCTCAGGAGCCCCTCCCACCTGCATGCTGGAACTTTCTAGGCTTGATGGTGAGCTGGTAGCCACAGGGGCTATGAATCTGTGTGGCCATCAGCCATGTTCTTTCTAAAGGACAGCATCTCTCAGTGCTCCTCCCATCTCAGCTCTCCCATTATTTTCACCCTCTCTTCTGTGATGCTCCCTGAGCCCTAGGGCAGAAGGTAGATAACAGTTGATGCAGATATCCCATTTATGCTCAGGCTCACAGTAGCTGCTTCTCAGAATCCCAAACAGGAATGAGCGTTAACCACTCACAGCCTGCTCAGTCAGAAGCTTCCCTAACCAAGGTTGTGAGTAACACAAATATTTAAGCATTCTTGATTTCTTTGGTTTTCAATCAAAGGTTCTCTGGGCCTTAGGCTTCCTAAATCTTCACCTCTGTAACAGTGTGAAGTCATGAATCCCTGACCCTGCCTCCAATCTAAATTAAAGTGGTTAGCTCACACCCAACACATATTAAAGCAGCTTGACATGGACCGCTAGATATAACATCAATGGCTCCTGGCCTGTGGCTTCCCTACAGTGGCTGACCTTGTACAGTGGAAAAGTATCTCCTTGAAGGTTTAAAATGGAGATCCAACGTCTCGTCATTATTGCACTATACTCTTGCCTAGTAGAAGGCAGTATTGGAACACTCAAGGTCCAGCTCGGAACCTCCCGACATCCTGCACCTTCCAGCAGATGAAAAGCTAGCCATCTGAGGAGAGAGAGCAATCCTGGTCACTTCAAAATTGTTTTCTTCTAATTGTAACCAGTGTGTGTTTGGCATCAAGACTAGGATTTACCGCTTGTTTAGTTAGTGTTTGTCAACTTGACAGAAAGCTAGACATACCTAAGATGCAAGGCTCTAAGTGAGGCATTCCCTCCATCAGATTGGCCTGTGGAGATGTTATAGGACATTTTCTTAATTTCTAATTTATGTAGGATGACCCAGCCCACTGTGGGCAGTGCCATCTCTGGTTAAGTGGCCCTGGCCTGTATAAGCCAGGGGGAACAAGCCAGTCAGCAGCCTTCCAAGGTCTCTGCTTCAGTTCTTGCCTCCTCCAGGGTTTTGCCTTGAGCTCCTACTCTGGCTTCCCTAGATGATGGACTATGATCTGTGAGCTGAAATAAACTCTTGCTTTCCATTTTGGTTTTTGGTCAGTGCTTTATCACAGTCCTGACACACTGTCTAATTATGGTGGTCAATCAAGAGCAGTGGCAATAGCCTATATTGTTTGGGGGTCTCTGAGTCTTTACTGGCCAATAACTCATGGTACTTGGCACTGAAATTTTCATTTAGTAATTCCTGTCTTTTGGGAATAGTATTGCTCACTAATGTGGGTTACCTCTGTTTAAACTCCTATATAACACACACACACACACACAACCCCACACACACACACACACACAGAGCCTTTTACTATTCCCTCTTATACAGTTTATTTGGTTTGGTAGGTTCGTAGCTTTTCTGTGAGCCTTTCATTTTGGTTATGCCTTCCCTTGGACTTACAGGCAGTTGTGAGATGGCATCTGAGTTCTGAGAGTATCCTACTTCTGTGCATCTGGACTCTTTACTTGATCTTAGAATTCACTGGGCATTGTCTTAGTTACTGTTCTGTTGGTGCAGAGACCCTTAATTGAAGTAACTTATAAATAAAATCATGTATTGTGGTCTTGCTTATAGTTTCAGAGTGTGAGCATCGTGGCAGGCAGCGTGCCAGCAGGCAAACAGTAGCTCGCTCGAGCTTACATCTGACCCACAGGCAGCAGGCAGAGAGAGAGTTAACTAACAATGCTGTGAGCCTTTGTGACTTCAGAGACCCTCCATCACCCGTGACACAGCTCCTCAAGGCACACCTCATCCAACAAGGCCACAGCTCCTAATTCTGCCTAAGCAGTCCTCCAATTGAAAAACACTCATTCAACTTACATGAGCCTATGGTGGCCGTTCTCATCCAAACTACCACAGGCACCCACAATGTTTAACACTACTCCTGCCACCCATGTTTGCTTTGAATCTTTTGCTTTCTTAAGACTTTGCATCCAAGAAAAAGCATAGCACCTACTATGTGGTTCATATGCCACAGTATTCGTTACATCAATACATGAATAGCTGAGCCTTTGATCTAATAGATAAAGCTTGGTCATATTTAGTTGTTCTTATAACTAAAATACTTGGACTCATAATATTTATAAAGTCCAGAAACAAAAAAGTTTTTTTTCATAGCTATCTCACAGAGCTAACTCAAATGTATATTTGACAATACATTTGAAATACCTTTTGGTATTTTCTCTGTATACTTTCTTAACACTATGAGGCTACATATGTATATTGCTCTATAAACTACCTTTACTTTATAAAATAAAATATATCTCTCCTCCTACTAAAATTCTATCTGCATGAATTTAATGAGCTTTATATTGGTTTTATACTATGAAGCAAAATCATAAAGAAAATTTTACAGTACTGGATATTATTATATAATATTATATATAATATTATATATAATATTATTATATAATCTTTTCTTTTCCTTTTATTCTTCTTTCTTATTTACTTCAGTGCTAGGATTGAACCAGCTCCCCTGCCTTTACCATTACCACATCCCAAGCCTGTGCTGTGATCTTACTGTGATATTTTAAGTTGAGAATGTTGCTAGGAAAGAAAGAAACAGAAAGAAAACCAAAAGATTTCCAAGCTAAACCTATCATCTTCCTCTTTCATGCCAATTTACGAAAAGTGCTGGATAGATACATGGTTTTCAGTCATCCGTGTAAGTATCTTCCGTGTTCTTAGAATGTTAATGTACAAAGCCTTGAGGGAAATATTGCTTGGTTTTCATTCTTCCTGATCTTTGAACTTTTTGTTTCATTCCCTTAAAAGTCCAGAAATTTGTCACCTTCCAGAACAGTCTTTCAGCAACTTCAGTACACAGCTTTGGCAAATGTCTTGAGCTAATCATTGACTTTACAGACACCCATTGCTCTTGAGAAATGACCTTCCTAAGCCAGCTCTGCAGAGTGGGGTTGTGCTCCTAAGGAGAGGTGAGAGCACCTCCAGAGACAGCTTAAGGTCTGATTCCAAGAACACCATTCAGCTCCACTAGTGGGTGCTCAGGCAGTGTTTGGAAGTATCAAGGAATCCCAGTGGTTCCTGTGTCTTAGCCACAGCTTCACCTCTTGGGATTTTAGTTACTCGTGGTCACTCATGGTCTGAAAATACTCTATGGTACAATATGGTAACAAGGTACACTGTGCACATAATCACACAGAGAGAGAGAGAGACAGAGACAGAGACAGAGAGACAGAGACAGACGAGACAGACAGGGACACAGTATTCCAGGATTCATACAACCTCTGGAGTCTTATAGACTGTTAGGCTGAGCAGAAGCAATGTGGTTTCAGAAAGGATATATTAATGAGTGACCAAAACAAGGGTTCTGTTTGCACCAATGGTTATTATCAATTCCAATAGGGGGTTTTCTGTTGCTGCCTAAATGCATGAAAGACTGGGCTGAGGTGTGGGCGAGGCCTGAGCCGTCACATGGCAGCTTCCGGAGCTGAGGGCTGTGTGCACCTGCTGCTGCTCCATCTTTTTGTTTTCCTCAGAGCAAACTGAAATACGGATTATGGACTTCTCACTTTTTAAATCTAACCACTGTTGAATGTAAAACGTTAAATGTTAGCAGACCAAAATAACACATCAGCTACTGAACCCTGTCTATGGGATGTCAGCCCAAGGCCTCCAGGATTGATGTTGATATAAACATTGTCTTTTATTTAATTTTAAGTTGTCTTATCTGATACTTACAGCTATTATTTTGCATAGTAATTCTCAAAAGGGCTTTCTTAATATTTTTGGTGAGCCATAACAATGAAGTGTATTTTTTCCAACTCTATAAAACTTTTATACCTTCAGTGTATAAAACCTTTACTGTGTGTATGCATTGTGAAAAATATGTACCGCAATGAAGCCAGTGACCATCTCCATCACGGTTCATAGAAACTATTTTCTTCCTCCATTTCTGTCTTTGTTTTGTGTTTGACAAGAACACTTAGTAATAGATTTCAAGTGCAATAGTTTCCTTTAACTATAGTCTCATTTTCTAATTGGGCTACCTGTGATCAAATAGGGTCCTGAAATATTAAATGGAGATTTCTAGAAGTAAGCGTTCTTACTTGTATGGAGCTTAGAGCAGCGATTGACTCTGGTGCCTTCGTAGTCCATCCCTCCCGGTAGCTGACTTAACACCTTGTCTGTGCTATGGATATTGTATTGACCACCACCACCTGCGATCTTCACTAGGACTTGGGATTATAAAGCGGACTGTAGGGTTATCCCAATACTGGAATTTTCTGTAGTGTACAACACATGGCCTGAGCATTCACCTCGGCTCACCTCATGATGTAAGCACTGAGTCACCACACATCACCACAAGAAAGGCAAGGACAGACAGTAAGACATTCTGAGATGGACATTCCACATCCAGAATTTTGATTATAGCACACTATTATAATTCTCTTACCTTTAATTGATCTCTTATTGGACAAGACTTAAGAACTAAACTTTATTATAGTTATAATAAAAATGGAGTACATATAGGTATTGATACTATCCAATTTCTGTTACATACTGGGGTCTTAAATGAGACCCCTATGGGTAAGAAAAGACCCCTTATATTGTTAACTATAGCTACATTCTTATTCATAAGTACAAGGAGTTTTCTTTTGATAAACACTCAGAAATCTGTAGAAATAGACCCAGCAAGGCAGTAGTGGCTGATCACTGACTGCTGGAGTAGGGACCACTGCTAGTGGGTTGACAAGAGTGTGAGGTAGGCATTTCCACACGCATATTACCATGCCTAGGCTCTGTCCTTGGGAATCTCTTGCCTGGATCTCAGATGTAGCTATGGCAACAAAGCCTTTTGTTTCTACTTGGTCCATCTCCTCTGGTCCCTGCTATTTGACAAAACAGTTGTTTTAACCTGCAGATCTGTCCCTGCCTCTTCCTCACTAATAGTATAGGTGTGCCCAGGATGGCAAATCTCAAGTTTTAACAGCTGTTCACACACATCCTTCTCTCCATACATGTTTCTTTTTCTGCCCACTCTCCACACTGCTGTTCATCCTAGCTGTCTTTAAGAGACTCAAATCCCTGTGGGTGATGATGATGATGATGATGATGATGCCAGTGATAATATCTGTGAAATGGGAAGTATGTTACTTATATTTAAACTAATGCCTTCTGAAGTAGGTAACTATTAAAATGTGTTCTGTGTACTTTGGAGTGATTAAGGACACCCTAACACACTTTAGAAAATAGTGGCCTTAAGGTAAGATCTAATCCTTATAGCCCACGCCCAGGACTCTGACTCACTCACTCATTCAGTAAGCAGAGGAAGGGATTGCCTGCCATGTCTGTCGTTGCTTCTCTAAGGATTTCTCCCTTGTCAGTTGAATTTCTGTTCGAACCAAGGTCCCATCTCAAGCCTGTGGCTTAGGTGTGTCGTGGTGCTGAGTTAGGAGAGATTTTCTTCTAAAGGTCTGATACATCTCTTAATGGCTGATTTCTAGTCATGTGGCATTCAGGTAAGAGTTGAACCAGTTTGCTTTTCACAGAGGAGAATAGACCTTTGTTTTGTTTTGTTTTAATTGACAATAGATTTTTTTCCATAAAATACATACTAGTTTCTCTTTCTCCTCCTCCAACTCCTCCCGCATCCTCCCCTTCTTCCCTGTCTACCAAGTCCACACCTTTTCTTTTTCTCTCATTGGAATTCAGGCATCTCACTGGGCGTTGGTGACGCATGCCTTTGATCCCAGCACTTGGGAGGCAGAGGCAGGCGGATTTCTGAGTTCGAGGCCAGCCTGGTTTGCAGAGTGAGTTCCAGGATAGCCCGGGCTACACAGAGAAACCCTGTCTCGAAAAATAAAAAAATAATAAAAATAAAAAAATAAAATAAAAATTAGGCATCTCTTTAATTCTGATCTCTATGCTCCACTGTCTGTCCTTGTACCCGTGGTTCGCTTGACTGCTCAGTCTAAAAGTCTGGCCTTCTACTCCCAACCCAGTCACTGGCTGTATGGCAATTCTTTATTACCATCAAACTTCGCTGGGGCAGGGTCCACTGGTGTCTGGGAGTATGGTTTTTGGGAGCCACATTAAGACAAAGCATTAGGATCAGTCCCTAACAACTCTTTTTTTTTTTTTTTTTTTTTTTTTTTTTTGTCCAATAAAAAAGCCTCTTCTCTCAGACATAAATTGAGCCTAACAATAATAATTTTATAAATTCCAAAGTACAATATAGAATTAACATCCAGTCCATCATATTTGTCAATTCAGTAAAGGATTATACCATTTAACCTGATGTAAAGAGTTTACAATTCTATACCTGGTTTATGTTCTGACTTTAATTTGTATTACCATTTTCAAATCATTCTTTCTATATCATCTTCCCCAATACTAAACAACTTCAGTTTGATTAGGAGAGTATAACCAGATTTCAACATTATCAGAAGTCCAAGAACAAATTAAATATTACCTGAATATATAGGAAGCACAAATATATAATTTCCAAAACTTAAATGTAGAGACAGCTGACAACTGGGACAGTCCCATATTCCTCAAAACACTGGACCTCCTGCCTTGTGTCTCAGGATCCTCTGATTGATCTTAGATGATGCAGGAATTACGAAGGACTAGTTTTCGTTGTCGTGGTAGGGCTAAACTGTCACATATCCCCACATTGAATGTTCATTCCTGTAAAGTAGTTTCTGTCTGTCGATGGATAGGACTTTTTGTCCTGTGGCTGTCTTGCAACAACTTGAGCAACCCCATATGCAGGTTTTGATGCTTAATTAATTCTTGAATTGTGAAAAGGATACTGTCAGGATCAAACATGTCTCTAGTCAAATGATCCTTAATAATGAATTAATATTAAATGTCATATTCTGTGAATTTCTGATATTTATATAGACTGTATATCTGTGTAAAACGTACCCGAAATGATTAACCTTGCCTATTCTTAGCTATTTCTATTTAAATAATATTTTAAAACTTCATTATAATTAAATCAGAATCTAACATTAAAAAAAGAATTCAGGCATCTAAAATAATAATAACAACAATAATAACAATAATTTAAAAAACAAACCAGAATAGGAAAAAACAAACAGGAAAAAAAAAGAGCCAAAGAAAAACCACAAGGAACATATAAACAAAAGTGTAATACATAAGCAAAAGATCTGTAAGGTAAAAATAAAAGAAATGTAAGACAAAAAAAAAACCTCCAAAAATACCATTGAGTTCATTTTGTATTGGCCATGTGCTGCTGGTCATGGGGCTACCCTTAAGTATGGTTTGTGTATCCGGTAAGATTCATTCATCTTTTGCCAGAGTTTATCAATTAGAAACAGTGTCTGGGATAGGAATGGTGACTTATGCATGTCCACCCACCCTTGAGACCTGTACAGGCCCTGTGTGTGCCACCTCAAGCTCCAAGCGGTCACATATGCATCAGTCCTGCCCTGTTTACTGTTCGGGTCCAGCCTCGACACAGGATCAGAGTTCTCCACTGGAAGCAAGCGCATAATAAACACACAGAGACAACTTTTCAGGTACAAACTGACAGGCAAGTTTTTAAGGCTTAAACTTGTTTCTCTCTCTCTCTCTCAACTTGAAGCTGTATGTACTTTTGCGCTCTCTCTTGGGGCTTGTGCTTGCTCATTCCCTCCCTTTCTCACATACTCGCTCTGTGTATTCTTTTTCTTCTTCCACATACACACACTCTCCTCATACCTTCTCACTCGCTCTACACTCCCTTCTCACACTCTCTCTCACTCCACTCTCTCTCCTCACACATTCTCTCACTCACTCTCCACACCACTCACTCTCCACTAACCTCAGGCACACCTCATGGGCATCTCACTCTCTCACCTTTTTCTTGTCTCAGTCTTTTATTGTTACTCCTTTTAAAAGCCTGTAGAAGAAGAAAAAAGACATTGTATAATCATTGCCAAATTGAATTCAAAAGAATAACCACATCCCACAAAGAATTAAGAATTACAGTTGTTCCCCAAAGTTTCAAGCTTCCTTTATTCCCAGGCCTGTGGCCAAAATAATAATAATTGCAAACTTATCATTATTTAAACTTTAACTTTTAAGTTATTATACTTCAGAGCTCAGAGCTCCAAGGTCAGATGCTTGCATTTTCCTGTGAAGCTCTAATGATAAATGACATGGGCAAAGCTGCCAGGCAGTGGCCAGAAAGAATCAAATTAACCCTTCACTCAGCAGTTCTGATAGCTTTCTGCTTCTCCACAGTGCACACAATGTCTCTTCTAAGAATCCCAGTGTTTTCACTTAATTCTACTATTATATAAATTTCTGCATTCTATACTTGCTTATCCAGGAACCACTCTCAAATGTTATATAAAACTCATTTCATAACTTCAATAGTTTTTACCTTTCTCAAGGTCCCAATGTTGGCTCTGTTCCATTTTCTAACAATTTTTTCAAACTTTCTTTGCAAGTCAAACATTAATCTGGAACTACCATTATGCAGTTATTCCATTGTTTCCAAGATGAGAACACACAGCATGCACCTGAACCATTGGGACTCTGCTGTGTTGTGCCCTAGGCCTCAATTTTTAATTGTTTAAGAATCATTTCATCAAGGAACATCTAGTTTCACAGAATTCACCAGAGCAGAAGGATAAGGGAGTAGGAAAATCAGATATAATAGAATAATTATGCACACCAAGGCCAGTCATGCACAAATGAAATCTATATAACCGTTGTCCATGGTAGGGTTAGGAGAAATGGGAACAACTATTTTACAAAGAGCTGCCTTGGGCTACTGAGATGTCTCCATCCTACTGCAGGCAGTCCCATATTTCAGATGGCGAGTCCCCTGGAGGGATGTGTCTCCTGCTTCTCAGAGTTCCAGATGCCATCCTTTCTTACAAGGAGCTGCCGTGGGCTTCTGAGATATCTCCATCCTGGCCAGCTACAGGCAGTCCGTGTCATTGTATGGTGTCCCCAACAGTTTATAAGAGTTTCCCTCGTGTCTTCCATTCCCACTGGCTTTTAACAATCATTTTGTGTCCTCTTCTGCATAGTTCCCTGAGTCCTGATAGGAGAGATTTGATGGAGATATCTCATTTAGGACTGAGTATTCCAAGGTCTCTCACTCTCTGCTTTGTCCAGCTGTGAGTCTCTATATTTGTTCCCATCTAATGCAGGAAGAAGTTTCTTGATAATAGTTGAGCAAGACACTGATCTATGAGTATGGCAGAATGTCATTTGGAGTCATTTTATTGCTATGTTTCATTAACAGAACAATACTTTGGTTTTTCCGTAGCTTCCTGTCCTATCTAGTCTTAGATTCTTGGCGACCTGGGTAGTGTCAGGCATGAATTCCATTCATCTAATAAAGTAGGCCTTAAATCCAATCAGATATTAGTTGGTTACTCCCGCAAATGTGCCATTATTGCACTAGCTTGTCTTGCAGGTAGAACTCCATTGTAGATCACTGGGTTTCTAACTGGGTTGGTGTTTACCTTTCTCCTCTGATAGTGTGCAGAGTATCTTCCAGTGCCACAGATATCAGTCAATAGGAGTGAAGGCTCTAGGTAGGCACCAGCTTGAATTCTGTCATGTTCAGTGTTTTCTTCAATGATAGGGCCTCATCATCTGTTGTGGAGAGCAGCCAGTAGCTTTAGAAATAGCCTGAGTTGTTTGAGGATTTCCATGAGACCTCTTTGACGAAGAATTCAATTAGATGTAACCCATTCCCAGCACTGGAAGTTTCATTTGGTAGAAAGAGATGTCTAATTGGATCTTTTTCTTCCCCATTATTGGTAATTCCAAATTTGATTTCTTTCAAATATGTATTTATTTTGAGACACCTCTACTGTATTAGGTTTCCATATATCCCCTCGAATGGCCTTTAGTTATACCTGATCTTCCCTGTATTCTCTCCTTTACCCCCCTCTTTCTTCCCCATCCCTATTTAATCCTCCTGTTCTAGTACGCCTCCACACCCAATCCATCCATAACCATCTATTCTATTTCCCTTTCCTAGGGAGATCCTTTCCTCCCTGCTAGTCCCTTACTCTATCTCAATTGGTGAGGAAGATGTTGTAGGCATGTTTCCCAAACTTCTGTATGTGTATATATGTTCAGTACTTCATCGCCACCCCCAACCCTTCCTGTTCTTGTCCCTCCAAATCCTGTGGATCCCAATCCCTTCCCCCAGATGGTTCTGCTTCTATCCATGCCATATACACACATGATTTTATAGATATAAAGTCTAGGCCCATAAATGAGAGAAAAACAAGATATTTCTCTTTCTATGATTGGCTTTATTCAGTTAATAGTATTATCTCCAGTTGCATCTGTTTTCCCGAAAATGAAAGAACTCTGACTTTTCTTTATGGCTAAAACAATTACTATTGTGCATATACCACCTTTTCCTTACCCATTTCTCCCTTGTTGGACACCGTAGGCTGAGGCCATAATGTAGCTATTGTGAATGGTGCTACAATTAACATTGATGTGCAAGTGTCTCTATTATCTGTTGACAGCAGTGGCATGTAATATCTGGGTCGCTTTGTTGTTTATTTAGGAAGCTCTATGGTGTCTCATAGTCAATGGACAATTTATATTCTCTGTCCCTCTTTTCTGTCTTTTTTCTTTTCTCTTTTTCTCTCTCTCTTTTTGTGACCCACTATCTGAGCATAATAAATAAAAACTTGGTTTCCTATGTTGTCATAGTTCTGTCTGCATTAGAGAGACCTCTGTAAGAAGTCCATACAATATCTATCCTGACCACAATATCTATCTTCCTTTCTGCCATATCCAGTTTGACCTTATTACAACAGCAACATGCTCTTCAAATGCCATGTCTCTGTACATGTTCAGGGAAATAGAAGTATTTTCCTTTTCCTCCTTTAATGACCTCTTCTGCCTCCCTCAATAAACCCAGATCAACACCTGACAAGCCTTCTCAGACCCCAGTCATAGACATTTCTTTATCAGGGTTACCTCTGCTAATACTCTTACTAAAGATGGATGGATTAATGATGGATAGATAGATAGATAGATAGATAGATAGTAGATAGATGATAGATAATAAATGATAAATAGATGATGGATTAAACAGATGGTAGATAGATAAATTGATGGTAGACAGATGATAGATGATAGACAGATGATAAATTGATAGATGGATAAATAGATAATAGACAGATGATTGATAAAAATAGATAGATAGATAGATAGATAGATAGATAGATAGATAGATAGATAGATAGATAGACAGATGATAGATAGACAGATGATAGATAGATGATAGACAGATAGGCAGACAGATGATAAGAATCAGCCTGTGTGAGAAATGAGCATAGACACCGAGTCTGAACACAGTAGCACATCTGAGAGTGTGGCACCAAACAAGGATCTTAAGCAACTATAGAGCTCAAATCAATCCTAAAACCTCTAGGAAGATGTTAGAAGAAATTTTTTGGAGCTAGGCAAAGTGATTGGTTTTGCATTTTAAAAAGTCACCCCTCTTCTCTGCCCTTTCATCTTGGCTTCATTTCAGCCTCAGATCTACTTCCTTTTAAAAGATTAGCTTTTCCCAGGACCCAGTACTTGACCAAGTTTTCTGCTTCCTTATTAACATGTATTACAATGCACCGCTTCAGGACCAGTTGGCAGCTCCAGTGGCTATAATTACTGGTAATGGTGCTAGCTCTGAGAAAAGCCCTGGATAATGTCCCAAGGCTGCTGATTCATCAGGGACCAAACCACAAGGTGAATCACTGAACCCCTCAAGCCTCAACAAGCTTTCTAAGGTCAAGGCTGTAAGGATTTACATACTGTTGTTGTTTTGCACAGTTGGCGACTAGAGAAAACCAGTCTCACTGAAACAGTGAGGAATGGAACAGCATTTTTTAACCCTCTACCTCCTTTCAGAAAGTGTGTGAGGCAGACTTGATTTACCAGTGGCGTATACTAAAAAGCAAATAGAGCAGAACAGAGGAGTTTAGGGTGAACCATTTGCTAGCCCAAATAATGCACTCTGAAATGAAAATGAAGAACAGGAAGGAACTTTGAGGGAAAAAAAAAAAACCCTACAACTGTTTTTTAAGAATGGAGAAATACATGCAGGTTTAAGGATCAGCGTGAAGGACACAGAAGGATGAAGGAGTGGGAAAAGTAAGGGTACAGAGTGGGGAAAGTTAGCAGGGAGTGGGCCTGGTAAGGTGCAGAGAGGAGGGTGATGATGGGTAAAAGAATTGTGGAGAACTAGATCAACTAGATAGATAGATAGATAGATAGATAGATAGATAGATAGATAGATCATCTAGATAGATGCAGAGGGACTCTTATTTACACAGTAGAGAATCTTCCATTTAAGTAGGGCACAGAAAGGAGAGGCTGAGAGCTTGAGGTGATGGAGAGAGGTCCCCACAGCACTTGATGAGTAGGAAGGGAACTACATATGATCTGTGACTGTAGAATGCACAAGAAAGAGTCTATTATGCGTGCGAAAGCAACCCAACAACAACAGCTTTCCTAGAGAAGTTAAAGAAGGTGGCCTGTCTGGGCAGGAGACTGGGGTAGGCACACAGAGTCAGAACAAAGGTGAGGATGACCAGATTGGCTTAGAATTGTATGAGTCCAGGAGGAACCAAATAGCTGCGGGAACTTGAGGCAGAGAGGGGTCATGAAGGTAAAGATGAGTGATACTAGGCGGAAGGAAACTATGGACAAGGGTGAGGGATCTGGGGATGGGGCTTCACTTCCTGAAGTCTGTTGTGTTCTGGAAACTAAACTAGGTTGAAGTTAGGAAAACCTTGTTAGGTAAAAGGAACCAGTCCAAGAGTTCAGCTAAGTAAACTGAAGGCAACTGTAGTTCAGTCATATCCTCTTCCTGTTCCCTAAACAGTTGACATAATATAAACAAAGGGAAGGGACTTAAGCACAGAGAGTGGGAAAGAGGGATAGGACAGGACACATATTCCTTCCATTTGGTCTGCAAGGATCTTTGAACTTAAGTAAACATTCCAAATTAATTTAAATTCTCCTCGTGTGGAGCAAGTTGTTTAAATTTTTCATTCATTTTACTTTTCCCTCCGCTTCCTCGAATGATGTCCCTGACTACATAAGAAACTGAGGGTGTATTAATATTATGTCAGAAGCTAATGTTGAAAGAAGTAAGGGTGTGTTTGTACCCTGGATGTCTGAAAGAAAAGATGTCAGCATTCACCATGAAATGTAACTTTGCAGTTTGCTCTCTCATCTTCTCTATGGCTCCCAGGCAAGGGCCAACTTTTCTAGCCATTGAGACAGGGCCCACTGCCATGCTACTTCCCTGAGTTGAGTCCACACATCACCTGGTAAATCCCAGTCCTGAATTATGCTGTCTGCCTACCAACGGAATAGAATTTTAGGAACAAAAATAGGACCTGGGAATGAGGGGCCCTGGTCTAGGGACACTGCTGATGTTACATAAACTTTACTAACAGCCACAAACCAGGAAGTAATTGTGATGATTGACTTTTCTATGGAAACAAACAATAGACCTATCTACAGAATTCTTTTACAGGCAGTCAGCATGAGCTAGCTAGAACATGTCTAGGGACAGAGAGTTTGTGCCCATTATTCCATTGCTGGTAACTTCAGTTTACTTATCTGTGTATTTGACAACTCTTGATTTGTAGAGTTCTTGAGGCAGGCAGCCACAGATTTTCTTATAGGAAAAATAAGTCAAGATTTTTCCCATAGGAAGCCTTGCCTTTGGTAAAACATAAAGACACTTCTCTATTTATTCCTAACACCTTTATGACTCTGAGCTGTCCCCCTTCTCTAGAGACCACCCCACTATGGAAGGTACAAACCCAGAGCTCACTCAAAGTATGAGGCTGGTCTTGACCCACAGCTGGCTATTTCAGAATACGCCACTCTGATCATTCAGAACTTTCATTGATCACTCACTGAAAATTTGACAGTACTGGAAGAGGTTGAGATAGATTTTTAAAAAGGTCACTTTGCCTGAGCATCCCAGATTGCTTTCCTGGCTGAGAATACTCAGAATGGCGCTGGTAGACAAGAGTACATCAAACTGGGATGGCTAGTAGAAACTGCTGCATCCTAGGGGCTTCACTCCCCTTCCCCCAGCTTTGCATTCTGACACGTTGGCTGTATGGCTCCATGCTTGGCTCATTCCTGACCTCTTTTCCCTCTTGGTGCTCTTCTCTTTGTCCTCCCCCACCTCTCTCTTCTCATGGCCCGCTTCAATCTGGACTCTCCCAGGTGCTTCTGGCTGTTCCCACCCTCATATCTACAGTAAAATCAGTCTCCTTGTCCAAGCCTTGGAGCTGTCATGTCCTTGTTTTCCTTCACCCACCTCTGTTTG
This sequence comes from Mastomys natalensis, assembly GCA_021653895.1. NCBI lineage: Eukaryota > Metazoa > Chordata > Mammalia > Rodentia > Muridae > Mastomys > Mastomys natalensis. The sequence continues at coordinate 555,081 of JAJTUV010000670.1, forward strand.
TTACAGTTTCCAAGAGACACACATGTGCATATGCTTCTATTCCCTTCCTTAACATGGAGAGACTTGCTCTAAATTTCAGCAAGAGATTCATGACATGCAATAGCATCGTGGCATTCCCAAATATGTCTCCTTCCATAACCAGGACAAGGCTGGAGCACTCCCCATGGCCCCCAAAGATATCTCCCCTCAGGAATGATGACATAGGGAAAGGGATGCTATCCTTGCCTTTGAGTTTATCTCTGTTAAAATCATCAATGCATATCAGAGTTGCTCCAATAATACCAAACCTCAAAAGAAGCATTGGGTTCTCCTTAAGAGGTGCTCTGAGCCTATATGAATTTATAGTCTTACCTTTCCTTACCCTTCTACCCAGATTCACCTTCCCAGTGGCTTGTGGGAATCAGTTGTCTCCATCAAGCAGATAATGTTCCAGTTATGTTCTCACTATGAAGCAGTAAGTCAGCCTTATCTTACTTCCCTCTAGAATTAAACTGAACCATTAAGATAGCCACCGTTTGTGTGCTGTCTTTGTTACCAGAAGGGGAAGCCATTACAAGTTACTAAGATTGGTTCTTCCCTAAAATCTGTATTGCCCTGTACTTTCACAATTTGCCTTTCTTCTAACATCTCAGAAGGAATAAAGACCCAAATCAAAGCTGCCACTCATCTTGATTTCCTTGTAGTTTTGCAAACAAAGTCCAACAGTCTCAGCATTTGTCACAATGGATGTTTTCTTTGATAGGTGTCAGCCTGCATGGTGACTTCCGTATGAGAGTGAAGTGCTTTGTGGTTCCAAAAATAATAATAATCAAAATGTCTGTGTCATTACCTAGAAAAAGGACTGGAAAGTAGTTCAGAAATGATGTGGAATAAGCAGAGAATTTGCAATGTGCTACAAACAACCCTGGTGGCTACCTTAGGAGGCATAGTGCTGGGTAGATACAGATAGCTGCCTTCAGAGTCCACATCCCTTAGGTTTAAGGACGATAGCTTGAATTCAAAACCCAGTCCCAGCCAGAACGGATATTGCCAAAAATCAGGGTCAGTAATATAGCCTGTGTATACTCTGGGAGCTCTGGCTCAGGTGCAGTGCCCTGTGTGCCACTGAAGCACACCGAAGCTTGACAATTTTAGTGGACTCTACAATGGAAGAGTACATGCTACGCATACTAGCAACTCAATGAGTGAGTGTCCAGGGCTGTGTGTGTGACAGAGCTCTTGCTGAAAGGCCATGTGTATTCACACCTACTTATAAAATACCAAAAATACACAAATAAATAAAGCCGTCACCTTTACTTGAGTGAGGGACATGGGGAGACATCTCCTGATTTGCCCTCTTGTCTTTCTGGGTTTGGATTATTTCTCCCAGAATGACTTTTTTCTGTCCATTTACCTTGTGTAAACATATCACTTTGGGTTTTTTGGTTTGTTTGTTTTTGTTTGGTTTGTTTTTTGGTTTTTCAAGCCAGAGTTTCACTCCTAAACCACTCTGGCCTTGAACTCAGAGATCCACCTGCCTCCCAAGTGTTGAGATTAAAGGTGTGCACCACCATGCCCAGCATACCACTTTTTCTTTTTTTTTTAATCCATTCATCTGTTTAGGGACATCCAGGTTGTTTCCAGTTTCTGGTTATTGTGAGTAGAACAGCAAAGAACATGGCTGAGCAAGTGTCTCTGGTAGAATGAAGCATCCTTTGGCCAAAGATTGATATAGCTAGATATTGAGGTAGATAGATTCCCATCTTCCTGAGGAATTGCCCCATTGATTTCCATAGTGACTGTAAAAGGTCACAGACCTACCAACAGCAGATGAATGTTCCCCTTACTCCACATCCTTGCCAGATCACCTGCTGTCACCTCCCCTTCCTCTCCTCCACCGCCTCCATTGGATCACACAGATCATTCCCTACAAACTTTGTTCCCCTCAGTCGGCTCATTATCCCCGATGCCAACTCTAGCACACATTCCTTAAGAGCCAGCTGGCCACTCCAGCCAGAGAAGCAGCCAGGCTAACTGTAAATCTTTACCCCTTTCCCCTTTCCTCCAAATTCATTTTCCTGGTCTCATCCCCTGCTTTGTAGCAGACCATCTACTGCAGCCCCTCCCCTTCTCCTATCTCTAGTGGATCACACAGATCTTCCGCTGCAAGATTCTTTCCCCCAAGTTATGGCTGTATCCAACTCTAATAGACTTTCCCTTGAACCCACCAGCCACGCCTACCAGAGAAGCAAGTCAGCTAGGCAAGCTTTAGCTTTTCCCGATCCCTCCTTTCCTTCATATTCAGCGCCCAGTCTTATCACCAGCTGTTTAACAGGCTACCTGTTGTGGCTTCTCCTCACCCTCTGACCCCATTCCCAGGAGACTAAGAAGATCCTGGTGGAACACTCTGCTTGCCTCCCTCCTAAGGACCCTTTCACGGGCCTCTCGGAGCCCACCCACATTCCTAAGTGTCAGCCACCAATACCTAAAAGCACATTTTACTGAGAACCACCAATGGCCACACCTAGCACATCCCAGAAGAATTTCCCACCAGGCAACGCACAGCCACCACACTCTCATAAGGACCAGACAGGGCAACAGAAATGAAGGAATGGATATCCACCTAACCAAGATAAGACCAGTTATCAGTGTCTAGAATTACAATCTTCCCAATCCCAGAAGCCTAGACATTAGCATAAAAACACCACCAATAGCAGCCACTACATCTCCACTACAGCATGGCAACCCTACTGCTACAGCAGGCCCTGAGAATTACCACATAGCTGAAGCTATGACAAAGACCTTAAAATAGCCTTTATATGTTGGAGGTCCTCAAAGAGGAAATGAAGGAATCCATCCCTTAAAGGAATGTATGAGAACAAATCACAAACAGTGGAAGGAAATGAACACAACAGTCCAAGGCATGAAGCTGGAAATAGAATCAGAAAAGGAAACCAAAACTTTAGGAACTTGAGTAGGATCAGCAGCAAATGTCACCAACAGAATACAAGTGATGGAAGAGAGAAATGCAGGCATTGATGACAGAAAAGATGGATACCTCAGACAAAGAAGACATTAAACCAAAAACAAACAAACAAACAACAACAAAAACCCTCCTGGTACAAAACATCTAGGAAATATGGGACACTGTAATGTTATTTTTAAAAGGTATTTAATAACAGTTATTTATATCACCTGGCCACCCCTAATAATCGAAGCAGAATTCTATAGGTTTTAAAATCAGCTCTAGAAAAATTACTGAGGGATTATCCCTAGTCTATTTTTCTGTTTGCTAGACTATTAATTCCCTGCTGTGCTCCCCAAGTATTTGCTGTCTGAGTCTCGCCCTGGGTATTTCTGCTCCATCAGCCTGTTCTCAGGGTCTGTTCTCCTGGGCACATGCTCATGAGCATGCAGCCTCATAGTGGCCTTCTCTCTCCATCATCTTTCTCCTTCTCTCTCCTTAATCTCCTCTTTTCTCTTTCATGTCTCTCCTGTGAACCCCAGCCCAGAACCTGAAACTCCACTACCTCTGTTCTCCCCAGTAATTGGCTGGAGTCACTTCTATTTAACCAATAGTTTTAAATTAGACAGCAAGGGTAGGTTGCATCATTTGTGTGTGTGAGGATCTGCTGGGAGCGGGGCAACCGGATCTTGTGGGCCAGTAATTTACCAGTTTAATGTATAGCAGCACCAGAGCAACCCCCAACAGGACACTAAGACCAAATCTAAGAATACTAGGAATAGAGGAAAAAACCCAGATTTAAGGCACAGAAAATACTTTCAATAAAATCATAAAAAAAAAAAAAATTCCCTAATCTAAATAATGAAATTTTTTTTTTTTTTTTTTGAGACAGGGTTTCTCTATGTAGTCCTGGCTGTCCTAGAACTCACTCTGTGTAGACCAGGCTGAGATACCTTTCAAGATACAAGAAACATACAGAATGCTAAACTAGTCTGGACCAGAAATGAATTTCCCCTTGGCACATAATAATCAAAACATTAAATATACAGAATAAAGGAAGAGTATTAAAAGCTACAAGGAGCAAAGCCAAATAACATATAAAGGTAGACCTTGAATAACACCTGACCTCTCAGTGGAGACTAAAGGAGGCAGAAGGGCCTAGACAGATGTTCTACAGACTCTTAAGGTACCACAGATGCCAGCTCAGACCACTATACTCAGCAAAACTTTTAGTCACAATAGATGGAGAAAATAAGAGAGTCTATATTAAAACCAAATTTAAGCCCGGTATCTGGTTTTGCGGTATCTGTCTACAAATCCAGCCCAGCAAAAGGCACTAGAAGGAAAATTACAATCTAAAGATGTTAACCACTACCCCAAAAAAACCCACAAGGAGTACATAATCCAGACCAGCTGGTCAAAGAAGCAAAAGAGGGACACACATACAAATACCCAACAGCAAATAACAAGAATCAACAAATGTACTCTCTGATGTCTCTCAACATCAATGGTCCAGTTTCCCAACCAAAAACAAACAAACAAACAAAAACATAATTTGATAGAATGGATGTGAAAATAGGATCTATCCTTTTGCAGAATCCAAGAAATACATCTTAATATCGAGATAGATACTCCAAATGAATGGACCTAAAAGAAAGCTGCTGCAAGACATTTTAATATCTAACAAAATAGGGTTCAAATTAAAACTAATCAGAGGAGGTAGGAGGGACATACGAGAAATCCACCAAGAGGGCATCCAGTCCAATGTAACTATGTACCAAGCACAAGGGCATCCAATTCATAAAAGAAATAGTACTACAGCTTAAATCTCAGATATTCTCACACTAATATGTGAGGAGACTTCAAGAAAAGCCATCCAGACAAAAGCTAAGCAGAGAAGTGTTGGAACTATATTATAAACTAAATGGACATAAGAGATTTACAAAACATTTCACCCAAATAGCAAGACAAAAAGCAAGTCTAAAAGATACAAGAAAATTGACCTAAACCCTACAGCCTATCAGACAGACATCAATGATTAAAGCTGGATATCAATAACAGAAACAATAGAATTTACAAGCCTGTGGAATCTGAACGACTCATTAGTGAACAAAAGGTGGGTTAAGATGGAAATTAGGAAAGAAGTTCAAAACTTTATTTAGAGTCGAATGAAATAAAAACAACAAAGCTTATGAATCAGTGGTGGTGAGGGTAGTTCTAAAAAGACAATGTAATGCCACTGCATGCCTACATTTAAAAGAATGGACAGATCAAAGATTACTAACTTAACAACAGCCCTGAAAGATCTAGAAAGATCGTTCACTAAAAAGAAGAAATAGCACTCAAAAGGAGATTGCAAACAAAAAACGATCAATCACTGGGCTGAAATCAATCAAAACCAGAAACCAGAGAATGAAACAGGTGATTCTTTGAGAAAATATTGACAAACTGTAGCCAAATTAACTGAAAAGTGAGAAGGAGAAGATTATAAGAGGCAAAGGGAAGGCATAGCAACAGACACCGAGGAAACCCAGAGAATCATAAAGACATGCTTTAAAAGCCTGTACTCCACCAAATTGGAAAATCTAAGAGAAAATGGATAATTTTCTCAATACATGCCACCTACGAAAGTCAAATCAAGGTCAAATAAGCAACTTAAACAAATCTATAACCACTAGTGACATAGAAGCAGTAATTAAAAGTGTACAATTCAAAGAGCCCATGGCCAGATAGTTTCAGTGCAGAACCCAGTCTTCCTCAGGTTTTCCACACAGTAGAAACAGAATATTGACCAATTCTTTTGATGAGCCCACAGTTACCCTGATACCCACACCACATAAAGACACAACAAAGGAAGAATTACAGACTAATTTTTTTTATGAACATAAACACAAAACTTCTCAATAAAATACTACCAAACCTAATCCAAGAACACTTCAAAATGATCATCCACCATGATCAAGTGGGCTTCATTCCAGAAATGCAAGATGCTTCAACATACATAAATGGATAAATGTAGTCCACTATAAAAACAAACTGACAGACAAAAACACCACCTAATTAGATACAGAAAAGGCTTTGACAAAACCTTAACGGCTTTTTATGAAGAGAAAATATATACTAAAAGGATACAGGAATATACCAGAACATAATAAATGCAGTTTACAGCAAGCCCATAGCCAACATCAACTTAAATGCAGAGAAACCTAAATAAAGCATTTCTACTAAAATCAAGAACAAAACAACTTTTTCGACTCTTTCCATAGCCATTCAATATAGAACTTGTAGTCTTGGCTAGAGCAGTAAGACAACTGAAGGGGTTTTAAGAGGATTCAAACAGGAGGAAGAGAAGTAAAAGTATCTTTTCTGGAGATGATATGATATTAGTATAAATGACCCTAAGAATTTCACTAGGAAACTCCTACAGCTGGCAAACACTTTCACAAAATTAGCTGGTTACAAAATTAACTCACAAAGCTCAGTAACCTTCCTATATACAAATGACAAAGGCACTGAGAAAGAAATCAGGAAAATAACACCTCTCAAAATAGCCACAAATAAAGTAAAATATCCTGGAGTAAGTCCAACCAAACAAGGGAAAGACTTGTATTGATAAAAACTTTACAGCACTGAAGAAAGAAATTGAAGAAGATATTAGATGATGGAAATATCTCCCACGATGATTGATTGGTAGAATTGATATAATAAAAATGGTAACTACCAAAAGGAATCTACAGATTCACTGCAATTCCTTCAAGATTCCAACACAATTTGTCATAGGATTTAAACAAACACTTCAATTTCAAATAGAAGCACACACACACCAGAATAACTAAAAACTGATTAAAGAACTTCTGGAGGTATCACCATTCCTGATCTCACTTTGGACTACAGAGCTATGGTAATAAAACAGCATGGTACTGACACAAAAACAGATACATCAATCAATGGAATCAAATTGAAGACCTACACATAAATCTATATATATATGGCATCTGACTTTTGACAAAGAAGCAGAAATACTTACTGGAAAAAAAGATAGCATCTTTAATAAATGGTGCTGGTCAAACTGTTTTGTTGCAGGTAGAAGAATGTTAAATGAGCCATATTTCTAGTCCTATCCAAAACTCAACAGGCCTCACCATAAAACCAGATACACTGAACTGATAAAACAGATAGTGTGGAATAGCCTTGAACTCATTGGCATGGGAAAAGACTTTCTAAACACAGACACTAAGATTGACAATAAATACGACCTCATGGGACTGAAAAGCTTCTGTAGAGCAAGTGGCACTGTCATTCACACAAGGTGACAACCTACAGTATGGGAAAAATATTTTTTGTTGGTTTTTTGGTCTGTTGTTTTGTATTTTACCAACTACACATCCAATTGAAGGCTAATATCCAAACTATATAAAGAACTCAAAACACCAGGTATCATGGGGAAAAAAAAAAACTTAGAGAAACACTTTTTTACAAAAAGTTTAACGTCTTTAGTCATCAGGGAAATAAAAAGATATAATAGTCAATAGCTTTGTCACACCCACTCTATGCCTCAGTGGTAAGCATTCAAAGCATGTTTTCTGTAGCTTTTCAAAGTAGTCTTTTGTATTTCTCTAAAAGAAAATAAATGGAATATATATCATGTATGCCTGGATCTTTTTTTTTTTTTTTTTTTTTTTAAGATATTGGCTTAGGTTTTACTGGGACTGGCAAGACTAAAACTTTCACAGTGACCAGGAGGCTAGAGACCCAAGGAAGAGCTAATACACAAACAAGTCTATGGCAGTTGGATAGTAGGATTCCACCTTCCTTGGGAGACCTCAGTCTTGCTCTCTTAAGAACCTCAACTGATTGGGAGAGTCCATCCATGTTCTAAAGAGTGATTGTCTTTTCTAAAGTTTAGTGATTTAAACACTAATCACATCTTTTTAAAATATTACCTTCATAGCAAATGGAGGGTAGCGTTTGACCCAAACCTGGATATTATAAACAAGCCAAAGAGTAGCATAACCATTGCACCCTTGAACAAGAGCTTTTATCAATATCCACATTTATTTTTCATGATAATATTAGCGTTTCATAATACTCAGGCACACACATACTTCATAACTCTGTCTTATAACAACTTTCTGTGGCTTGAAGGAATGGATTTTTAAAATACATAAAAACTGGGGCTAGAGAGATGCCCTTACCAGTTAAGGTGTTCCGTCGATATTAAAAAGGCTCAGTCCTGGCCACCTACATGACCACTAACAAGTGTCTGTAACAACAAACAACAGTATCAGAAGAACTGACACTCTTTTCTGGCTCCCATGAATACTACACACACCTGGTGCATAGACACACACACACTCCCTCTCTCCTCTCCCACGTAGTTCCCTCCCTCCCTCCGCCTCCTTTGACTATTTTGTTTCCCTTTCTAAGTATGATTCAAGCATCCTTACTTGAGAAAATAATTGAAAAGATGGTACAAAATATACACTGTACAGTTTGTATAATGAAAGAATCTACAAGTGAACATGCTGACAGTGTTCATGGCTAGGTTCGTGGCTCATTTACCTTTTTTTTTTCCCTCGAGACAGGGAGAGACAGGGTTTCGCTGTATAGCCTGGCTGTCCTGGAACTGACTCTGTAGACCAGGCTGGCCTCAAACTCAGAAATCCGGCTGCCTCTGCCTCCCAAGTGCTGGGATCCCAAGGTGGGTGGGATGCACCACCACCGCCCAGCTTGCTCATTAACTTTTAAGATACAGCGACCTTAATTTGTGCACTCAGAAGGCAGAGGCAGGAGGATCACTGCAAGTTCTCCTTGAGATACACCAGCTTGGTAGTCAAGGTGAAACCCCAGTGTCCTCATGGATTTTCCTGGCCTAGGGGCCCTGGGCACCTCAGAACCCTTGCCGCAGTTTCTGGATTCTACCCTGGTGTCCTCAACATCAGATTCGACGGGCTTCTTTCCCTCTGGGCCTGAGGGGTTTGGATGCAGCGTCTTCCTCTGCTTCCCCAAGTGCGGCCACGGCAGCAGCCACTGCACTGGCCTACTACAGAGAAGCTGAGGCCTACCGACACTCCCCAGTCTTTCAGGTGTACCCATTGCTCAACAGTATGGAGGGAATCCCAGGGGGCTCACCTTATCCTAGCTGGGCCTTAAACAAGACGGCGGCGCTCTACCCTGCCTCCACCGTGTGCCCCAGCCACGAGGAGGCCCCTTCCCAGGCCCTGGAAGATCCAGATGGGAAGAACAACACATTCTTGGAAACCTTGAAGACGGAACGGCTGAGTCCAGACCTCCTGACCCTGGGGACTGCACTGCCTGCATCACTCCCTGTCACCAACAGTGCTTATGGGGGAACTGACTTCCCCAATCCTTTCTTCCCTCCCACTGGGAGCCCACTCAGCTCGGCAGCCTATTCTTCCCCCAAGTTTCATGGAAGCCTACCACTGGCCCCTTGCGAGGCCAGGGAGTGTGTGAACTGTGGAGCAACGGCTACTCCACTGTGGCGGAGGGACAGGACAGGTCACTACCTGTGCAATGCGTGTGGCTTGTATCACAAGATGAATGGTCAGAACAGGCCTCTCATCCGGCCCAAGAAGCGAATGATTGTCAGCAAACGGGCAGGCACCCAATGCACCAACTGTCAAACGACCACCACAACACTGTGGCGGAGGAATGCCAGTGGAGATCCGGTGTGCAATGCCTGCGGCCTGTATTACAAGCTCCACCAGGTGAACCGCCCACTGACCATGAGGAAAGATGGAATCCAGACGAGGAACCGCAAGGCATCTGGAAAAGGGAAAAAGAAGCGGGGGTCGAGTCTGGCAGGAGCAGGAGCAGCTGAAGGACCAGCTGGTGGCTTCATGGTGGTAGCTGGTAGCAGCAGTAGTGGGAATTGTGGGGAGGTGGCCTCAGGCTTGACCCTGGGCTCTGCAGGTGCTGCCCATCTCTATCAGGGCCTGGGACCTGTGGTGCTGTCAGGGCCTGTCAGCCATCTTTTGCCTTTCTCTGGACCTCTGCTGGGATCGCCTACAGCCTCTTTCCCCACAGGTCCTGTGCCTACCACCACCAGCACTAGTGTAGTTGCCCCACTCAGTTCTTGAAGGTACACAGAATGGCCTTGACCTTGTGACAGAGAAGATGCCCCCACCCCCCTTTTTGGAGACAGGATCTTCTGTAGCTATGAACTATGTAGCTAAGGGTGACCCCAAATTTCCCATTCTCCTGCCTCTACCTCCTAAATACTGAGATTAGAGGCATGTATTGCCATGTCTGACATTTTCCTTTCAGTTTTTGTTGTTTTGAGACAGGGTTTCACTCTGCAGCCTAGGCTGGCTTTGAATTCCCTATGTAGTCCAGACTAAGCGCATACCTGATCCTTCTGCCTCAGTTCCTGAGTGCTAGGATTACAGGCATCTACTACTGTGCCTGTTTCCCCCTCCCCTTAGACTCATCAGCCCTTCCAGCCCATCTCTTTGCCCTGTACCCGCAAAGATTTTGTAAAATGAAACCACCAAAGACCTGAACCTGGAGGCATGCACTGATATTTGGCTAAATAAACGTCAGTGTTGAGTGGCGGGAAAAAAAAAAAAAAAAAAAAAAAAAACTTTTAAGATACAGTGTAATAATTTAATTTCGGTGTAGTAATTAAAGATGCATACAAAGACAAGTAATGCAGTAAATGCGTTATTGTGTAACATTACATTTAATTCAGTTATTTCTTGGCTCCCATTACAAAGAAAACTTTCTGTTACCTGAGTAAACATGGACAAGAGCAGATAGGCAGGTGGAAGTCGAAAGCAGTTTGACTAGAGCTGGGATGGGGTTTGTATTTGTTTTACCTCTATCGGTTTTGTGCAAGAATTTTGATACAATCGAAGCTTCTTAAAAAATAAGCTGTCCATAAAACTGACTTTCTTCCAGTTTCTTCAAATTAGATTTGTTTTGTAATTACAAGAGACTTTCAAAGCCATATAATCCTCTCGGTTCCCCCATTCCTTACTATCATGGTTATAGATTTAAAAAAAAACAAAACAGACCTAGTGTTTGGGACTGGTCCATTCAGGATGGTACTGTAGGTGGTGGGAATTAAAGCCCCCAACCTTGGCTGAGCACTGAGCAGTTTCTTTTTTTGATTATAGTCAGAGAGCTGCTTCTGAAGTGGTTTCCTAAACATGAGAAATCAGAAGCAAAGGACATGCCTATACCACAAGTGATAGGTCTTCCCAAGGGTAAAACTTGTTCCTGGTAAGATCTTGGTTTAGTGGTTGGGGGCGTTTATTAAAACTGTTATATAATGTATCTTGCACTATAGCAAGACTCTTTGGGCTTTGCTTTTGTTCTCAGCTAAAGCCTCAAGTCAGCCTTTTCCCCCTTTCAGTATGTATCCAATAAGTGAAAGTCAGTTGAAGAAGAAACATTTGGTGTACTATTTCATTGGGGATTTTCCATTTTCTGCCCTATCTCTTGATCGTTCTTTCAGATTGAGGCACTTTCAGTAGTGGTTTGGTGCTTGTGGGCTTTTGCATTGTTTTGTAGGTTCCTATTTTCTGAGTTTGGAAGCTACTCACAAAGGTAACCTTGACCGTGGGGAATTTCCTACTCAGTGAAACAATTCCCAAGCAGGAACAAGGTTGTTGTAGGTACTCAAGGCATTCTTGCTGCCTGGCAGGACCATGGACTCAGTGTTAACATGTATCACAACATGTTTTCCAGGGTGGATCACTTGTACACCTTCTTTGTCCAGTGGTCTCCTGATGTCTATGGGAAAGATGCCAAGGAGCAAGGCTTTGTGGTGGTGGACAAGGAAGAGCTGAACATGATCGACAACTTCTTCAGTGAGCCGACCACCAAGAGCTGGGAGGTAAACGCCTAGACAAGAGAAGAGGCTGTCCAGGACCCTGAAATGCCAAAGCAGAGGAAATGGTCTTTTATTCAGATTTCCAAAAACTATTAATAGCTGACACTAATCTTTGATTTTTCTAATGTATTTAAGATACATTTTGAAGCCGGCCAGCAGTGGTGCACCACTGCAGTCACCGCACTCTGGAGTCCGAGGCGGCCGTCTATCTCCCGAGTTCAAATCCCGCCTATGCTGGCTTACAGGAAAAAAAAAAAAAGATACACTTTGAATCTTTGTCTCCTGTACCGTATAAGAATGGATGGCTAACTTGATTTGACTGGCAGTTACAGCTTGCTGACCCTGAGTTCCCTTTATCAAATTAGACCATCATATATCAAGTACCTCTTTGGTTGGGGGCCCTAGTAGAATGAAGATGGGTAAAACATATCTCTGTGTCTAATAAACTTACAGGACTGAGACAGGAGATAAGGGGACAAAGAGGAATATATCTGTCACACCTTCCTGCCTCTAGGCCTGTTTTTTATTTTCCTGATGTATCTGGAATCTGGTCCTTTGACTCCATCTTACTCTGTTCCGATCTTGAATCCCTTGAGGCAGTTTTATTCTCCTACCTTAGATAGATGGTGAATTCATTCAGAGACATCCCACTACCAGTTATCAGGGTAAGTCACTTAGGGGTCCCTCCATCCTTTATTCCCATCTAGACCATTGTATTCCTGGAAGGTATACCCTCATATTTGCTCTGATCCTAGGCAGTCAAGCATTTCCACAGAAAACAACCAAAGCCAATCATGGTGGCACCTACCTGTTGTCCTGCTATTCCATGGATAAGAATGGAAGGATCTTTTGAATCCAAGAGTTTGAGTTCAACCTAAGCAACATAGGCTAGGCCTCACCTCAAAGGACAAAGCAAAGCAAATACCACAAAGCAAGCAGATTGGTACCAAGATAGATGGGTAGTTTCTGAATCCGTCTGGCTCCTCACTCATAACTAGAAATCTTTCCTTGTTGGAACCTCTCACAGGTCGTCTCAAGCTCCTCAGCCCACTTCCATCCATGCATCCTAGCATTGGACCTCCCTCCACTTTACAAAGAACGACTTGCACAAATGTATTTTCTGATCCCCCTCTCTTGCATTTTAAATGATCAGTTATTACATTCTTAGTTTCTGGCTCAGATGAAAGAGGCTCTTTTCCTCTCTAAGGCTGCCTTCCATCTTATCAGCCATAAGTATCTTATGTGTCTTTAAATGCTTTCTCCTTTCTTCATGGTTCCTTATCTTTCAGCAGGATATGATATTTTGTTGCTTTTTTAAGGGAAAAAAAGGAAGAAACATCTTATCTCCTTTATTCATGTGTGTGTGTGTGGGGGTGTGTGTGTGTGTGTGTTGTGTGTGATTCTACAGTCAACACCCACCTTCCTCCCTTGGGGGTCTTTCATTGGTTTGAAAGTAGACAGAGAGGCTAGAGCAGCTAGCCGTCCTCCTGGCTCCCTTTCTTGTACACTGCCATCCGTAGCTGTTGTACTCCTGTAGGATCTGGGAATTGGACTCCTCATGCCTGCAAGGCAAGCCTTTTCCTTACTGAGCTATCCTCAGCTTCTTCCCTTTGTCTTCCCTTCTCCTGCTGCTTCTTCTCTGTTGCCACCTAACTTTGGATAAAAATTGCATCATGTCATTGTATCGAGCTTCTCAATTACCCTTTGAACCCTATTCTCTTCAGTGTGCATTGCACCAAAGCCCCCATATACCCCATACTTACCACCTATTTTTACTTAACTATCTGTATTCCTCTTTCCTACAAGAGGCTATGATAGAGCTCCCAGATGCCTCAGCAGTCTCTATCTAAGAGACATGAGGATGTCCCATCCTGGCTTCACTTCTGGTAAATATTAACAGAGAGGATGGCTCTATCAGGAAAAGTTAATTTTCTTAGTGACGCTGTGGTCTTTCATCCAGTAGCTCTAGAAAGAAAATTTAGACCCATGATGGAGACTTAACCCTTTCTTGACTATACCTGAATATCCTGAGCCAAAGGCACCATCTTGTTGAAAGCATATTCTCCCCTTTCTGCATTCATCTGGGATTCAGATCTCATCTGTTGTCGGCTCTAGGAGGGGAGAAGAGGTTGCACAGCGCCTACACCCAAAGACAAGGGTCGTAGGAGGCATGAGGAATGACATAGGTCCACTCAACGGTCTAGAGGACTCAACGGTCAAGAGAGTTGGGCAATTAGCCACAAAGCCACTGAGGAAAGTGAAAGAGTGAAAACTTACTGGAAAGTTGTATCTCAACCTTTATTGAAGGAGGAGAGGAAAGACTTCGTCAGGACCTCTTTGCCCATACCAAAGCTGATGATCTGTGGAAAGAAAGGGCAGCTGGAGTATAGACTGGGCAGCTCCTTCATGGCTTTCTGTACATAAGGGAGACAGTGTCCAACTGAGGGGAGGGAAGAAGGCTCCACGTTCCCTCACTTGAAACAAATAATGCTCAGAAGCATTGTGATAGGCACCCCTGTCCCTCAGCTTCGTGCTGTGAAGGAGAATTGTCAACTCCCATAGGAGTTGATGGTTCTAATCTTCAGGATATCCAGAATAGCTCATATTCTCCAACACTTTTGTTTCTGCTCACTGTTTTCTATCTTAGTGGCGTCTGAGCCACAAACTCAGGTGTGATACCAGATCCTGCTTGCTTTATCTTGACTAGGCTGCTCATCTCTGATCCCATTGTCTCTGGTCTTAAATGTTGTATGGCCTTGCACCCCTCTCCCTTGCCAGATCCTCCTTATCCCACCAGGATTTCTGCACCTCACTTGGTCTCCAGTCTCAGCCCCCCCACCTACCCGCCCATCCTCACCCGTACTCAAGGCCACCAAACATGCCTTTCATAAATTTCTTTGGACTTTATTTTCTATTTTGTTTGGGCACATAGGGTTCTCTTTTTCACTCCACACAAAGATTCCGTTCTATGTAGTTTTCTATGTAGACTTTTCCTACCTAACATAATCTTAGAATAGTTTTAAGTGTTTGAAACCTTACTTTTTAATGCTTGCTTTTGTTTGTCTGTTGTTTGTTTGTTTTAATGGTCTACACTCAGTCTGTAAGTTAGTTTACCCTCAAACTCAAGGGCTTCCTGCTACAGGCTCCTAAGTGCTGTAATTACAGATGTAAACCATGCATCCTCCAACTAGTTGCTAGTATTTTTATAGCTGTTTGATTGATTTAACAGTTTCCCACTTGAGTTATTGTATTGTTTCAATCATTTCACAAGAATGAGGTCTTCTACCTTAATTATTTAGAGAATTTCCTGGATGTGGGATTATGAGGGACAAGGACAGTAGATTTCTAAGATTCCTGAGTTTTATGTGTAAGCAACTGAACTTGCCACCAGCATGAGGGATTTCCCACTGTGTCTTGCCAGCAAAAAGGATTGTCAATATTACACCTTTTTCTTTCTCCTAAAAATGCTTGCAAAATTGAAAAATGGGTAGTGTTTTCTTACAACTTAATTTTCATTTCCTTGACTGTTGCTGAGCCAAAAATGAACATGCTCACGCACAAGTTAACCACCTGTGAGTTTCTTGCTTCTCATTTTTCTTCAAGCCAGTTTCCTAGAGCCATGGTTCTCAACCTTCCTAATGCTGCAACCCTGTAATATAGTTCCCCATGATGTCGTCGTCGTGACCCCCAACCATTGCTAATTCATAATCTTGCTATTGTTATGAATAGAAATGTAAATATCTGGTATGTGGGGTATCTGATATACAACCCCCAGAGGGGTTGCAACCCACGGGTTGAGAAGCACTGCCCTAAAGGGACATTAGCAGTTCTCCGCTCCGCTGACTTCTTGTGATGAAAGAGACTTTTTGTTCTGTGTGTTTGACAAATCTTTCTTCATTTATAGTTTGTCTTTTGATGTTGGTGGTGGCTTTTATGTTTGTTTTTATTTTCTGTTTTTATTTTTTTAAATCTATAGGTAGTCCTGTAGTCCATAGTTGATTTTTTTTTTTTAAATATACATGATAGGTATTATTTTGTTTCCATCACTATTGAGTGATTTTTGAGATTTCCTTCATCTTGCACGGTCTTATTATGTATTGTATGTGTTGTCTGTTTAACTTACCATTTAAATACGTAAGTGTATTCATGCACTCCCAGGCTTAAAGCTATGAGAACCATATCCTCATCCTCACAGCCCCATGGCCTATGGTAATTGCTCACCACCTTGCCCTCACTGGATTTCGGGGGAGGGAGGACAATGTCTCACATATATGTGTGTAAGTGTGTGTGTGAGGGGTGCTGTATGATATATGCTAATAAGCACGTGCTAGTGTGAATGCCCCTGTGCATGCTTGAGAAGGGCAGAGGAGGATGTCTGGTGTCCTACTCTGTCACTCTCTACCTTATTCCTGTGAGACAGCTTCTCTTACGGAACACTCAACAAGGCTGGCAGCTGGGAAGTCCCAGCAATGCTCATGTTTCCATGCTCCACTGTGCTGGGATTGCAAGCCTGCCAGTGCCGGCGCCTGGCCTTTTACAGATGCTGGCATCAAAACTCAGCTCATGTTTTCCTAGAAGTACTCTTTTACACTGAGCTCCAGCCCTCTGGAGTTTTAAAGAGTCGAATCCTAGAACCTTACCTCAGGATACTTTGGTTTAGTAAGTCTATAGGAAGGATGTTAGAATCTATATTTTTCAAAGCTCCAAGATGAATCTGGAAAACAGCTAGGTTTTAGAACTATGAGACAAGACCCATTCAAGACACTGAAGTTTTTCACGCTTTCAGATCTTACCCACCTCTCTTATCTCTTCTTCTAGGGCTCTTTGTTCTTCAGCCCTCAGGAACCTAGAGTATCCATCTCTGCCCCTTGCTGAAAGTCCCCACCCTACTCACAGATGGACCCACCCACTCCCTTGTGAATAAGCCTTCTCTCGGCATACCAGGTGTCCCAGCCCTTCTTTGTGCCTTGAGCACATTTAGCTCCTTTATTGCGTAGCATGGCGTTTGTTTGGCTATAATTTCATCTTCTGTCACTCATCCGTAGGAAACAGTGGACTGTGTCCCTGTGCCTGGCAACACACCTGGCATGTCCCAGAATACAGGAAGTGCTTAATGAAAGTTGGCGCTCTCCAGCATCCAGGAAGCACTTAATTAATTTGTTCTATCGTGAAATGCCAGGCACTGAAACCGGTGCTCCTCCCAGGAACAGAATTCAAATGATTTAGCCCCGAGTTGTTAGGTGTGTACATGGAGAGTCGGTCTTGGTTGATGTGTTGTGTTCACTCATCTGCTACAGTATAACTTAGAACCTGTCCCAGGACCCTGAGCCTTCAGCAGCCCCTGGGACTGAAAGTCCCTGGCGGTGTGGAAGAGTAACAGAAAAACAGGTGAAAATTGATCTCTTGTAGATCTGTATTTCTTTCCAAACCTGTGTCATCTGATCCGAGGATCAAAGAGAACCCTGTAGAGGACTCTATCAGTCACTAAGATGCATCCCATAATTCAAAAGGAAAAACTGTACTTTGCCACCTGTTTTGTCAAACTGCACGTAAGTGGCATTGTTCACTGCCTCCTATAAATCAGAAGTGCTACCATCTTTCAAGTTACTTATGCCAACAAGCTTGAAAAGTAACATAGTAACTGTTGTTGCTGAGCCTGCCTGCCTCCCACCCCCGGCAGACTCCTTTTGTTCGTAAGATTCAAACTGATGCTGGAAACCATCCCCCAACGGTTTAAAATGGAGGTTGAACCTTTAAAAAGTAGGTGAAAGGAAACCCTGAGGAGACAAGGAAAAGACAGCTCGTTACTACCCTAAGGGCATATGGAGCAAAAGTTCAGGAGAAGAGAGGGAAGGAAAAAAAAAAAAAAAACCATAACACCGGGACAATGGGGTTTTATTGCACTGCTGGGTTTCAAAGGTGAAAGTGTCACTTTACAGACTCCCGCTCTGCCTGACAGGAAGTGTGCCTGCTCTAAATCCTAATTTGGGTGTGTTCCTGTAGAAACGTTGAACCCCCTCCTGAGGGAAACAGAAACTCAATCGTGCAGGAAGCTAGAAACCGAAAAAACAGTGTAGGTCAGCCTGGCAGTCAGTGGCTGGTGTGCAGGCAGCCAGAGAAAGACCGGTTCCTCTCTGTGGCCACAGTCTCTCCAGCACCATGCGAGGCAGAAGACTGCCCCTGGACATTCAGATTTTCTATTGTGCCAGACCTGACCAGGAGCCTTTTGTGAAGGTAGGTGGGTGTGTATCCGAGCCAGGAAACCAAGGTGTCTTGCTAGGGAGCCGGCTGTTCTGTCACTGGCATGCATTTGTAATTCCTCCTAGTTAGAAAGTATTGAGCACATTCTTTTATTCGCTGTGGAGGTTTTTGCTCCCCTTTTTGAAATCTAAAATCCATACTTGACTTGTCATATTCCCCGGCCTCAGTTTGGACTACTATTTTGTAGACTTTGAAATTAGAAACAAAACAAAGTGCTTTGTTTAGTACGTTTAAAATGTTAGCTTTGTGGTTCTTTGAAAGTGTTTCTGTAACTTCTCCATCGCAGATAAGGAAAATCCGTAAGTGTATTTCCCTACCCGACATTCAGCTCAGACGATGAGTAATTTGTACATGTCATTGTATGTTTTGGAAGCCAAGCCATGTTTTACCTGACAACTCTCACTAGATCTAAGTTAGATGCCTTTTCTCTGTAATACAGCTGTCGCTGCTACTATACCTGGGCATTTTAGAGAGCTAATTATCACTCACGTTTCGTGCAGTGATTTGCTGAGAAGTTAAGAGGACAAAAATGTTGTTTTTAAGATGAGAACATTAGTAGTTCATAAACCCAACTGTATTTAAGTAATAGATGTGCGTAATATAATGGTTATCAATCTAGATGGGAAATTTTTGATGATTGTGAATTGTGGAAAGTAGCCTGGTTGTAATTTAGAGTAAAGCTCTCTTGCCTCCCGTTTGCTTCTGGTGGCTGTTACTGATCATCATTTCTGCTAATCTTGGTTGCTGTGTATACAACCAGGAAGCTTAATTGAAGCCTATCCTTATCTCCCCAAACTCTCATTTATAGACTTTCTGAAGGATCTCTGATGATTTCCTTTACAATTTAAATTGGACTCACAGGCCAGAGTTGCCTGGCTTCATTGTTTTCAAGGATATAAACCTTGTGGCACTACTCAGTTCTGAGCAGGAAGAGCAAAACTGAAAGCTTGTGACTTTAAATCATGCATACTAAATGCTCAGCTGTCGTGGTTTAAATTCTGCATTTGTTCTGGGTTTGAAAATTCTTCATTTCCCCAAAGGCCTTTTCTGTTTATCTCCTGCTACCCGGCACTCCACCTTTTAGTCAGCTGCGTGCTCCGGGGTTGTTTGGGGAAAGTGCATCTCATCTAGGCTTCCACATTGGCTGTTTCTGTCCTCACTTCAGATCATCACAGTTGAGGAGGCAAAACGCAGGAAGAGCACTTGCAGCTACTATGAGGAGGAGGAAGAGGAGGAAGAGGGACTGCCCATCCTGCAGCCCCACAGTGCGCTCCTGGAAAACATGCACATTGAACAGGTAGGACTGAACACTGGGCTTTGGGGCCTTACAGAGTGCCCCTTGCTCCTGGCCCGAGTGAAGCAGCTACGTGAGGAAGCAGAGGCCCAGAGCCTACCATATCCAGCATCACTTCCCCACCTCTGAAATGTTACTGCAGCCTTCTTCATGGCCTTCCTGGGAGCTGACAAGATCTAAAAAAGAGAAGGCCATTTCTTTTTTTTTTTTTTTTTTTTTTTTTTTTTGAGACAGGGTTTCTCTGTGTAGCCCTGCCTGTCCTGGAACTCACTCTGTAGACCAGGCTGGCCTCAAACTCAGAAATCCGCCTGCCTCTGCCTCCCAAGTGCTGGGACTAAAGGCGTGCGCCACCACCACCCGGCTGAGAAGGCCATTTCTTAACATTAAAAAAGGAAATGCTCTCCCGTAGTCATGATGCACCTAAAAAGGATCAATAAATTAATATATTTATTATATAATATTTATATTATAAAATGTATAATTAATCTGGTGTACTTTGCAGTTTCAGAAAAGTTTGCTACTTGAATTTTGTGAAATACTGTGTTTAGTAAGGTGTATGTGGAATCTCTTACACGTGTTTTCACCAGTTAGGTTAGGAACATGAATTCCCAAAACCTTAAAGAATCCAACCAGGGGGGCCCAGGGACTTGGCCAGACAGCTATAGAGGTGGGCTTGATGCTGCCCCTGATGCTGACTTCTAGCACTCGAGTACACTTCATTCCATAACTGCCTTGATAATGTTTCTTGGAGAGACTCTTTATTAGTATTTATGGCACCTAGCTTAAGCTAAATATAGTTGACAGATACGGGAACAAGGTGGACAAAGTCCCTATGAACTCACATGGAAAACGCAGGTGTTTCCTTGGACTATAGGATACCTTAGTCAGTCGGCGCCTGAAACCTATGAAAACATAGAACAACTGGAAAAAAGAAAATGACCAAAAGCCAGGTTGAGTTATAAAGGAAAGAATATGTCTTGTTAATACCCTTTGGCTGGCTTGGTCTGTTTGAGTCTTCAGATATACAGTCATGCATTGCTAGGGACACTTTTCTCTGGGATGCACCACATAGTCATCTAGTGACGTTGTAGCTGTGTTGGTTTGTATAACAAATTTCTGTGACACTCAGAGTGAATATCTTGTCAGTGACACTGGAAGCCGACAGTCAGGCTCTGAGTAAGCAAGGTATCTCCTGGGCGGCATCCTGGCCAAGGGAAACAATCTCCAGAGTCCCTTTTTCTTTCTTGGCCAGTGGTAACAAATATTTGCCAGGGCAAAATAGGTCAAGATGTGAGTGCACCGTCCTTTAGTTTGAACCGCAGGCAGTTAGTTAACACACTGCTTCATGACTGATAAGTGGTTAAGATGTCTCTTTGTATTTCCTTCCCTGGCTTGGCAGCTGGCCCGACGCCTTCCCGCCAGGGTCCAAGGCTATCCGTGGAGACTGGCCTACAGTACATCAGAACATGGAACAAGCTTGAAGACTCTCTACAGGAAGTCAGCATCTCTAGATAGTCCTGTTCTTTTGGTCATCAAAGACATGGATAACCAGGTGAGGCCTGTTCGTCTCACAGAGAGCGTGGATCTTGTTTTTAGAGAGAGAGGATTTCGGTGTAGCTCGGGCTATATAACCGAAGGTGTTTGTGAACTCCTGATCTTTCTACATCTACCTTCTGAGTGCTAGAGTTACTAGTGTTTGTCACCATAAATGGTTATATAGAGCTAGGGATCAAACCCAGGGCCACGTGCGTGCCAGACAAACTCTGCCAACTGAACTGTATCCCCACCTGAAAAGGTGCCTCGTGGTAAATTTTTAAGAATACCCAACAGCAGAACAACTGCTATATCGACTCCCAGCACAGGCTAAAAGGATTTGGCCATGCTTGTTTTATGTACGTTTCTTCTTTTTGTTTGCTGGTATATTTTGAAATCCTAATATAAAGAAAATGGAGCACTTGCATGCTGGGAAATCTTCTCCTCATGCTGACCAGGCAGTGGAAAACAAGAACCTACAGTAGAAGTTAGGGACAGTCGTGTACGGTTGCAAGGACAGACCCAGTGACATACCAGAGTTTCTAAGGGTCTTCAGTAGTGGCCGTTGATGATGCCTACTGGGTTGGAGATAGTCAGCGTCTGTTTATTGGTCTGGGGTTCAGTGGTTCACCAGCCATGGAAATCCTTTCCTGATGGTACTCTTCCCTGTGTGGTGGCTGCCCTTCCTATGAGCAGTTCGAGCTATTATGTAGTGCTCCATCTGTTCTACGCTGTTACCACCCGCTTCAAATCAGTTTACCTTGTACATGGAATATGTGCAGACAGATTTCATTTCCTGTTCAATCAGGCCGTTACAGGTTACATTTCAAAGTCATTAATAATTCAGTTAGTTTAGTTATGTTATGTCTAATCAGCACACGTTATCTCAGGTTAGTTATTTCTCATCGAACCTTCTTGGGGTGAAAGTGTTTTGAAATTTGGATTTGGGGAAGTCATGAAATATTTGTATATGTATAAGGAGATATCATAGAGATAATATCACAGTTGTTTCACAGTAACACAGAGGAGGGGAGGGAGGGAGGGAGAGAGAGAGAGGGGTTATAATTTTACTGATGAAACAGGTTCTCAGTGCAGATTTTTCTACTTTTGGCATCATGTTGGCACTCAGAAAGTTTGGAACTGAAAAGTGGGGTCTGATTACAGTTGCACAACTGAGGCGCTTGCTGTGAAGCACAACTCTCTATCCTGCCAACTTACCTCCCAGAATGAGATACATATGTGGCTTACTTTTAAGATATACACACAGACACACACACACACAGACACACACACACACACACACACACACACACCATGTGGCCTCCATCTAATCCCTGCACTTGGAAAGCAGAGGAGGTGAACGTCTGTGGGCTCAATGCAAGCCTGGTCAACAAAGTGACTTCCAAGACTGCCAGGACAACACAGTGAGACCCCTGTCCAAAAGAAAAACGACCCTGGTGAGTTTATGGAAGACACAGTCTTTATGGCTTTATTGCCATAATAAGAATTATGGAAAGTAGAAGAGTTACTATTTTTACTATTATTATACCAGGATTGATAACATCGTATTTAATAATGATCCAAGGTGAATAGTGGGAACAATTAAGATGAAAATCAAAATAATACCACGAAGTATTTAAAGTCACATAGAAAGTTATGAAATGTTAGAAACATTGGTGTTATGTCTTGGATAACATTGTGACTAGACACACTTCAATTTCCGATAGATAGATAGATAGATAGATAGATAGATAGATAGATAGATAGATAGATAGATAGATTCTGTCTGTTTAGCAGTAGTATCAAACTTGTCCACACTGAGAAGGTGTCAGTGAGACACAGTTTTGCTAAGCTTCCAGCCAGCAGTGGTATGACAGAGGCCTGAGGCTGACACTTACATGTTGTCAGGAAGTAGAGCAAAGGTTCTCAACCTTCCTGGTGCTGTAACTCTTCAATACAGTTCCTCATGTTGTGGTGATGCCCAATCATAAAATTACTTTGTTGCTACTTCATAACTGTAATTTACTGTTAACGAATCATAATATAAATATCTGATATGCAACCCCGTGAGGGTCATGAGCACAGGTTGAGAAGCACCGGAGTAGAGTCTTAAAATATCCTGCTCTGTGCAGATGCATATGCTCTGTGAGTGTTTGGACGTTAGCTCTGCACATTCCAGCCCCTCCAGCCTGAGGAAATAAGGTGACTTTGCTGTTTATGGGAATAGGACAGACATGTTAGAAACTAATCTTACACATACAGAAGGAGAAGGAGGAGCTGTAGAGAGCTGTGGGAATCATCAAAGCAACAATCTTTTACAGTCTGGAAATTGTCCTGAAGGCATGTAGCAAATGAAGAAATATTTGTTCAAGAAAATCTAATAAATCTCAGTAATAACAATGAAATTCTTTGCACTGGAGACACAATTCCCACTCTTCTGGCAACCCCAGCTCGAACCCAGAGTTTTACTTTGGCCTGGAGATGGGGTCCCCTCTTCCCTCAGCTGCCAGTTTTCTGTCCCTTCTAACAGGCCCAGCACTTCTGCCCTCCCAAGTTCATTGTTTCAGAGATGAGAATTCACAAAAGCATGGCCTAGAGGCAGAAGGTCTGTTCTACCACCCAGCCCACATCCTTGCACCCCAGATATGGTGGCTGTGAATGCCAGGTGCTTCATTGTTCTCCTTCTAGAACTAGATGTGTGCACATTGTTTGAGACAAGCCAAGGCCAGATCAGCACTCTGCTACTAAAGCAAAGTTGTTTTTCTGAGACAAGCAGGCAGATGCGTAGCTGAAAGTCCAGTTCAGTGACTTGTTCCAGGGGAGAGGCTGGCCATAGCACATGAAGCCCTGACCCCTTCCCACAGAGCTGGGCGTGTCTTTTTGATGAGAACAGAGATTCAAGGCCAAGGATATTCCCAGCAGTGAGTGCATCTTATCTATAAACAGTTGGGAAGAGTTGAGTTCAGTTGTTAGCACCACAAAAGAAGCTGAGAGGAAAGAGCAGCTAGATACTCACTGGTTTTATGTAACCTTCATTCCATCATTTTCACTTTTCTTTAGTTGTATGGATTCCTTTTTCTCTGTTCTTGCTAAGTGTATTGCATTTTCATTACACACAAATGTTATGTACAAATTGTTTTGTGTTCCTTTCCCCCTAAATAAATTAATAGAAAAAAAGAGCATGGATCTTTGTTTATATTGTTTCTGGGCAATAACCCAATAATGGCCCTGGCATTATTCAATCCCTAGTTCTTAAATAAATTTCCATGATCTCTGAAAAAAAGTTTTAACGGAGAAATATTATTTAGAACCTGTCAGAGAACCTATTGGTTTATCAGAAAGGAACTCATTTCCCACCTGTTAAAGGACTGTTATTCTCATGTCATATTTTAAAATCATGTTTTTTAAAAAAAAAATAGGTGCCACCCTATTATATTCCAGCTTTTATTTTTTTTAAAGATTTATTTTTTATGTACACAATGTTCTGCTTGCATGTATGCCTGCACACCAGAAGAGGGCACCAGATCCCATTCAGATGGTTGTGAGCCTCCATGTGGTTGCTGGGAATTGAACTCAGAACCTCTGTAAGAGCAGCCAGTGCTCTTAACCTCTGAGCCATCTCTGTAGCCCTCTAGTTTCTTTATTAGGAGAAGAGCAAGTAATTGTTTATATTTTATTAAAAGATATGTTTTATTTTTTCTTCATTTTTAGCAATTGTAGAAAAAATTGGGGAGTAGGAAGAATGAAAACCTTTAGAAGTAGAAATCTGTAATGTTTAATATTAACTAGAAGTAATGAAAAAGACGGCACATGGTGATTTTTGAACCAGTTAAAGTAGTTTTTAATTCTTAGACATTTTCAAATAACCTCTACTAAGGCAGTGTTTTTCGAGTATGCTTTGCAGTGGAAGACACCCGAGGCACTGAGTAACATTTCCAAGCTATACATGGCTCTGTCTTCTCTCACCTGTGTGCACTGATAGGATAGGAACAGGACAGAAAGCCGAGGCTGGACATGGCCAGACTCTGTAATGTGACTCTCCTACCTCCCAGAAGAATCATGGATGTAGTAAAAACATCACATTTAGCTGGGCGGTGGTAGTCCCAGTGCTCAGGAGGCAAAGGCAGGTGGCTCTTTGAGAGTTTGAGGCCAGCCTGGTCTACAGAGTGAGTTCCAGGACAGCCAAGGCTATGTAGAGAAACCCTGTCTCAAATCTCACCTCCCACCCCCTAAAAATCACATTTAAAGGCAAGAGTTACCTTTTAATTCAAAGTTACTTCAAACTAAGTATTTTGACCAGTCATATTTAAGTATTTTCACCTCTCATTATTAAAAACTGAAAGGGAGGAAAGTTTATCTTTGAGGAGGCAAGGTGTCCAGCCTTGGTCTCACTTATAAAACACATGAGAAAACTAGACATGATGGCTCATGCCTATAGTACCAAGAGGCTAAAGCAAGACAGTTTTGTGGAGTGCTGGTAGCCAACCTAGGCTACATAAGTGAGTTCCAATCTAGCCTATCCTGTATTATAAGACTCTGTCCCAAGAAACAAAAGAAAATTTAAAACTAAATCGCTCTACAGATGTGATGATGTCCTGTCAAGCTCTCATTTCTGTGTGTGACATTTTCTTTTTTTTTTTTTTGTCATTCTTCATATTCTTCTCCAGCAGCCTTTTAACCAATGAAGTATTGGTCTCTTTAACAAATAATGCCTCCAAGGGTCTCTGATGGATTTTCCATGTACCAGGAAGCCTGGCCACATGGGTTCCAGTTAGAGCTGGGGGTATTGTGGTAACTGCTTTGTTTGATGGGTTTTTTTTTTTTTTTCCACTTAGAGAGTTCTAATTTAGTAATAACCTTTGCTGAAAGAGTTATAAGATCTCAGAACAATAGTGTGTCAAAAATATTTCAGAAGGTCTCTCTATGGGAGTTTAAATTGGAAAGTAACTATGTCTTCTGTTTTCTTTTAATAGATATTTGGGGCATATGCAACTCATCCCTTCAAGTTCAGTGACCACTATTACGGCACAGGCGAAACGTTTCTCTACACCTTTAGTCCTAATTTCAAGGTACCTAGATGGGTGAAATACGTGAATGGCCAGGGTTGTGTTGTCAGCAGTCAAGGAGGAAATGGGGTACTCAGACACTGGAAGAGCGGGTGTCCTGTAATCCCTCTTGCATTCCTTGTTCTCTGTCGCATTCTCCATGACTGTAGCATACAGACTGCTTAGAGACCAGCGTTAAGAGTTTCTCAGTTTGGGATGCAAGGAGAGATTGAAGGTCAGAGCCAACACATTATGGAATGGTCTTTGTGATTTCATAACCATTGATGATCTTGTAGCCATTCCATCACGTGCTTCTTTACTCAAAGATGTGTTTCCTTTATACACAACGTGACAAAGGTGTTTTCTCTGCTAATTCTCCTAATTGAAATATTGGTGCTCTGTTTTGTGTTTTTGCCTGTAGATCTTTAAGTGGAGCGGAGAAAACTCATATTTTATCAATGGAGACATAAGTTCTTTAGAACTCGGTGGTGGAGGGTAAGGCTCTTTTCATTTGTTACTTGGGGATCCGCTTAGGCCCGGCTAGTCTATTTGTTTAGACTAATTATGGCAGTGTACTAGCATACACCAGTGAGAATCGAAGATAAATGATTTATAAATGTGCCTGAAAGACAGCGACCATTTGTCCTTTAAGAGAGACCTGTCCTACATAGCTTGCACTTATTTTGTGCACAGTTTTAGAGTTCAGTCCGCCTTGGCCAAAGGAAGAGAAAACCTGTTGAAAAAGGCAGAAACATGGCTGTAAGCCGTTGTCTGTGTAGTGACCTTTCTCCTTTAACTTCGTTAAGGGACGGTTCGGTCTGTGGCTAATGCTGATTTTATATCATGGACGCAGCAACTCTTGCAGTACTTTTAATAATGATATCCTTTCGAAAAAAGAAGACTTCATAGTTCAGGACCTAGAGGTATGGACTTTTGAGTGAAATTCAGGCTGCCTTAAAATAAATATGGAAAAGACTGGATTAGATTAACCATCTTTCTGGAAGACAGGCCCCAGCCCTGGCTGCCTCATCCCCACAGCAATGCTTGCTTTCTGCGGTCGTCTCGAGCATCCTAACAACGCAGACAGATTCTGGAACGTGTCTTCGGAGGGCAGACACTGAAGACAGAAATCTCAGTCCAGATTGTTTAAAACAAAAACAAAACAAAAAGACTTTGTACCTCCACTGCTTTCAAATTCACACCATGAGAAGTCAGAGTGTTTATAGATGATGAGTTGAATGCAATTTTTATTTTGGTAACTGTGAAAAAATAAGATACTGTGGAAATATATACCTGCCTTGTGTATTTATCAGCATAACTTTACCAAATGTATACTTATTGTTTGCCATAGAAAGCGGAATCTGATTTAGAGAAATTGAAAGTATATAGCACTTAAAGGGAATATCTGACTTTTTTTAAAAAAAAAAACTTTTATTTATTATTTTTAGTATATTGTCTAAAATATGTTGATTTTTTTTCTTTTAATGTGTCAAATCCTGAAATAAAGAAATGTATATATTTTGTGCTATGTTTGGGAAACAAGTCTCTTTTGATTTGTATAGTTTTATATTCTTTTTTTTTTGCCCTGATTATTTTAGGGTAATATAGCTTTTTTATTAAGAGTTGTGTTGTGAGTGTGTGTGTGTTTATGTGTCTGTGTTTGTGTGTGTGTATGTTTTCAAAAGCTCATTGACAATGTTTTTTGATCTGACTATTGTAGACCAGCTTTTTATTTAGTTTTTAAGGTACTCTTTGAATACCCTAGGCATTTGCGTGAAGCAGAATATGGCATCTCTCATAGTTGTAAGTTGATGTTTATCAAAATATGGATCTTTATGAATATGAATGTACAAGTCCTACAAAGAGAATGTTTGCTTCTTATGAAATTGTGTGAATTGTGTATTAATAGCAGACACTTAGTTTCTTAGGTTTTTTTCTTTTTTTCTTTCTTTTTTTACTTTACATTGTTTCTTTCCAGGTGTTTACATTAATGGTAGCCATCTGTTTTAAAAAGAAGTGTTTAATTTGTGCATTTTTAATGTCAGATAAAAGATGTCAAGTTGGACCAACTTTCTTGGTTTCTGGAATCTTATTGGAAAAAGAACAATTCAAAGAATTACGTTCATATCATAATTGAGAAAAAAAGAAAGTCTATTTTTTTAAATATAAACTCATTTTCACTTCATAAGACATCTTTTATTTTAAATAGTAAGAAATAAAAACACTAATGTTATTGATTGCCTCTGTTTTCTGAAAGCCAAAGACTACTGATGGAAAAAAAGTAATAGCCAAAGCTGAAAAGTAGTCTATCACAAATTATTTCCCCAGTGATTTTTTTTTTTGAAAGGAAAATGAGCAAACCCTGTTTACATATCTGTTTATGTTCAGAATATTTCAAGTCTTTCTTCCATTTTAGATTCCTTGTAAGAAAACACTGTCCAGTGGCCTCTGTCAGGCTCATGGTTACATTCACTGCCATTCCATGCTAATTTAAAGAAATGCTATAAAATTTGAAATCTGTAGACCATATACACTCTTCACCAAGTTCTCCCATTGAGGACTCTTGCTTAAAAATGCACAATTTGACTTTGGTCTGCTCACACACATGAGTTGGCAAGATCCCAGGAATGACGTGCGGTGATTATGTTTCGCCGTTTATGCCGTGTGTAACCATATGCTGTTAATGAACAAGACAGTCATTTTGCCTCTAGATTACTCTTACCTAGTTTAGTCCATGATGCTATACTCGTGAGAGCATATCCAGATGCTGTGTTCACTATTTAAACAGTATTGTCTGAACAGGAATGTGTGACCCTTCATCATGGATATCAACTACATGTAATGCAGTGCTATTCCAATATTTTCAATAAAGGAATTTGTGCATTCAGTGTGCATTTCTTTCCTAAAGACTCATTCATTGCCCATTTATAGGGTACAGAGACGTGACAGGATCCATTCCAGGGCACTACAACAGAACAATCACCCAATCCTGTAAGAATTTGTTTAGATTGTAGCGCTTATAGTTTATTGAACATGCACAAGCATTATGATTAAAACAGTGTATTACTTTAATTAAACATACTTCATTTTGCAGCTGTAGAGATGACTCTGGCTACCAGAGCTTCCTGCGCTAGCTGACAACTGACACCACTTCTTAGCGTGCATGTTTCGTAGTTCGTAGCTGCCTGTAACTCCAGTTCCAGGGAGACCGTATTCTGCACAGGCAACTGCACTCATCTGTATACATATACACACCTACACTTACAGCCTCAGCCTCACACACATACACTTAAGAAAATAATAAAAATCATTTCAAAAAAGATTTCTTGTTAGGATTCTCAGTGAGTAACCATACTGTTGGGAAAATGGTGTCTACATTCGTGGCACAGGTTTGCCACGAATCTTCTATTTGTAAAGATTTGCAGTGTCTCCAAGGTACAAGGCCTTGAAGTATGATGAGGCATGCCTGTCTGGTGGTTTGTAGTGGAACAGGATGAGAAAATAACCAAAAATAAACTGGACTCGGTGCATGCTTCCCAGGAAACTACCACTTCATTTCCAGTAGCTTTCCCCTAGTTCTCTCAACAATTCATGGAAACGACTCCTTTTATATAGTTACTGGAGACCACCCTTGGTTTTATAATAATAAATTTAATAATATTCAATAATCTAATGTCTCACTAGACAACCTCATTTTTATACCTTATCTACTCTTAGTAATTTCATTAAGGATATTTTACACACTAATAACCTTCTGCCATGTAATCCCCACAGAAGAAGAATTCACGCAGTCTTTGTTTTCTCTCTAGTTCATAGGTATATTTGCAAAATCTTAGGTGAGGGCTGGCTGTGCGGCACACACCTTTAGTCCCAGCACACAGGAGGCAGAAACAGGCCAGCCTAGTCTACATAGTTTCACACTAGCAAGGGCTATATAGTGAGACTGTCTAAGCTGTCTTAGGGGTTTATTGCTGTGAAGAAACACCATGACCATGGCAACTCTTTGAAAGGCATTTAATTGGAGCTGGCTTACAATTCAAGATTCAGTCCATGGTCAGCATGGCGGGAAGCATGGTGGTGTGCAGGCAGTTATGGTGCTGGAGAATAGCTGAGAGTTCTACATCTGGAGTCTCAGGTAGTAGGAAGGAAGGGTGAGCCACTGGGCCTGGCTTGAGCTTCTGAAACCTCAAAACCCACTCTGTATGACAGGCTTCCTCCAAAAGACCACACTTACTCCAATCAGGCTACACCTCCAAATAGTGCCACTCCTTACGGGTCTATGAGGGCCATGTTATTCACACCATTACATAAACAAGCAAACAATAACAAAAAACTGGTTGGAAGAAAGCCAAGGGTACTTACAGAAAGTTCAAAATAAGGTAACCACACACACCTTTTGTGTGACTCAAAAGTGCCCATGACCATCTATTGCCAATCAGAACTCTTTTTATTATTGGGGAACTCTTACCCTCAGGGTAACTCATCATCTTACCCCCTTGTCCGTGGCCTTGAGACACAATGACCCCCGAACAGTTTCTTTGCCTAGACAATTAACCTTCACAATCCACACCAAACTCTAAGCTCATAATATTCTCTCACCTTTCATTCTAAGCTGTCTGGTGACTGAGAATAAAGCAGACAGGCCCTCCCTGCTTTGGCTAAAGGAAACTTCAGAGCAGTGCTTCCATGTTTTATATCAACACTGTCCAATGGAGCATCCTACAATGACGGGCATGCACCACAATTTTCACTACTATATTTACTTACTCCCTTGTGTATATTTGTACATGGTGATGGATTTCCTTATGATATTTTACAAATACAAGCCAGGTACTTTGCTCACATGTACCTTCCACTGGGTGGAAGGAACTCTGTCTCCCAGTGGTTCCTTCCATTTCCTAAATAACACACCTCCTAATTTCATATCATGTAGTGTGGTGTGTGTGTGTGTGTGTGTGTGTCTAGATTACACATATGAGAACAAAACATGGCAATATTTTTCTTGCTTATTTTCCTTAACACAATGCTACATACCACACTTTGATCTTTTCCTGAAAGAGAACAGTTGGTCTTTTTGACTGAATAATGTGGTACATTCATCAGAGTAGAAAGGATACTGAAACAGAGAATTAAGACAGTATGAAGAATCAGTATAACAAAGGAATTGATTCTTTGAAAAGATAAATAGGATTGACAAACCTTTGTCAACTTTAACCAAAAGAGAAAGAGAAGAACCATGTTAATAAAGATAAAAAAAAAAAAGAAGAAGAAGAAGGATGTCACAATAGTCGCTGTAGTTTGAATAGGTTTGGCCGCCATGGACTCAGATGTTTGAATGCTTGGCCAACAGGGAGTGGCACTATTAGAAGATTTGTCCTCATTGGAATAGGTGTGGCCTTGTTGGAGGAAGTGTGTCACTGTGGGGGTAGGCTTTGATGGTCTTCTGACTGCCTTCCCATCAAGATGTAGAACTCTCAGCTCCTCCAGCCCTGCCTGGATGCTGCCATGCTTCTGCCTTAATGATAATGAACTGAACCTCTGAACCTGTAAGCCAGCCCAATTAAATGTTCTTTTTAAGAGTTGCCTTAAGCCGCTAGAGCGGTGGTGGCACACGCCTTTATTTAATCCCAGCACTTGGGAGGCAGAGGCAGGTGGATTTCTGAGTTCGAGGCCAGCCTGGTCTACAGAGTGAGTTCCAGGACAGCCAGGGCTACACAGAGAAACCCTGTCTCGAAAAACCAAAAAAAAAAAAAAAAAAAGAGTTGCCTTGGTCATGGTGTTTCTTCTGCTCACATGTGGCTACTCAACTTTAATTACAATTTTATAAATTATGGACATAAGGCCTTCCACTATTCAAGGCCCATTGTAAGTGTTTCAGTAAAATATTTGGTTCTTATAAAGAATAAATATTAGGTAGGTGAAAATTCCATCTTCACAGCATCGGAAACCCTAACAAAGATGGTTACTAAGGAAATCCAGAGGATCATTAAAGAATATTTTGAAAACTTGAGTTCCGTGAAATCTGAGATCTAGAAATCATAGTGAATTAGATAAGTTTCCTGAATCATATGACTTATCAAAAACCAAGATAATCGAACCTACAATGAGCAATACCATTGAAGCCATATTAAGTCTCCCAACAGATAGAGCCCATGACTAGACAGATTCTCATATAAATTCTACCTAATATTTATTCTCTATAAGAAGAAAATATTTTATTGAAACACTTACAATGGGCCTTGAATGGTGGAAGGGCTAGCTTTCATAATTTATAATATTGTAATTAAAGTTGAGTAGCCACATATGAGCAGTGGCTACCATAGTGAACTGCACAGCTCTAGACCAAGATGTTAACGGTAAGACTTATTGAAAGTTGAATCTCTCATCGAGCACAAACTTTAGTTCCTCATATTCTGATGTATTTCTGTCATTATGGATCCTTGTAGTTTGGCACCACCCAAGGTGTTAGTGTGTCTCCCACTACATATTCAGTTCATTAAAGCAAAACAAGAGAGTCATCTTCCTTGGGAGTCTTTATCTACTTAAAAAAAAATAAAATAAATAAAAAAAAAAAAGACTCTTTATAGAACTATTGACCCCTATCTCAAATCAAAGGTAATTAAAGCCTCCCCTAGTGCCCTGACCTATATCAGATAGTTTTCCTTGTGTAACCACACATGTTTTGGCCATACACCAGACATGCCGCTGTTCATAGCAGCTCTGTCGGGATGTCATACTGTTGACTGATAGAGCATGGGAGGGAAACATTCACTTCTTACACAAACTAAATGTCCAGTTTCAGAATTGTCAAGAATAATGAAGACCCAAGAATGTCTTATGTAGTGCTATTCAATGGACAATCATCCTTAAAAGTTAACCAGTCTTCATGCCTGCCCCCAATCACATGTATAGTTTTTAATGTTAACTGTTACAACATGAATTGGAAGTAGACGGTGTTTAACTCAGAGACCCACAGCTGGCCCAGGTACAGAAATTTAAAGATTGTAGAACGTTCAGCTCTAAATGAATATATATATATATAAACACACACACACACACCGATAGGGATTACTGTGGGAGCAAGAGCAGAAAACGTCTGAGAGCCAGAGGTGGTGGCTGACTACAAGGAGACACTGTCTTCTGGACACAGCAGGGTATCCTTACATAAGAATGAAGAGTTTGTGACAGCATGGACAAACCCAAGCCAGTTGAAATCCCAGTGAGGTGAGTGGAGCTGGGCACGCACCCCCCTCCTAGATATAGCTTCTGGTGACTTGACCATTCTCCCATGGAGTGGAAGACCACACATCGAGGAATATTTGGGCACCACCAATTGCTCTTAGGAGTTTTAAAAAGAAATAGAAAGTTGAGTGGATAGGGATGGGGAGTGAATTTTGGAAGAGCTGGAAGGGATGATTATGATGAAATAACATTGTATGGAAGTCTTAAAACTAAATTTATAAAATTAGAATCTGATACACATATGTACATATGCAACATAGTTTTGTATATTTGTTAAGCAGAATACATTAAAGACAGTTAGTTCTAAGGCCTTGGGACTTCAGGAAGTTGGTGGTGAAATAATTTTTAGATTTCCAAAATTGCTACCTGGAAATGACTCAAAGACCATTTCAATTATGATCAGCCTCTAATTTTGCACTTTTGTGCCATGCATAGGAGAAAATGAAAAGTATTCAATTAACTGGATTTTCTAACTATTCTAACTCTCTTTTACTTAGGAAAGAAAAATTCAGACAAAAACAATTTTAAAAAAATTTTTTACAAGGGATATTTTATTATGACACAGGTCTCGTAGGCAAGGTAATACAGAGCACTATGTAAGTGTGTGATAGATGTTAGCTGGATCTTACACGTTCCAATACTAGCAAAGTTACTCAAGCTCTTTCTGCCTCAGTCCCATCTTCTATAAAATGAGAATATTAGTACCAACCACAGTAAACGTTATGAAAGGAAGTGAGCTAGAACCAGGAGCAGTGCAGTGTCTGAGCATCTGTAATCCCAGCTGCTCCACACAGTCAGATCGCTCAAACTTGGGAAATGGAAATCGGCCAATGCAACACAGCAAAATTCTACCACAAAAATTCAAAGGAAAAGGAAATGTCTTAGAATAGAAATGTCACTATTCTACTAGGAACCACATAGCAATACTTTGAACATTAATAACTACATTTATAACTGTGTTCCAGAAGATTCTATTGCCTTGTAACATTGCATGCATCTTATTCTGGAGAAATACATGTATGTGTGCTGTTCCCACAATGGCAACTCACTTCTTAGAACACACACCTGCTCTCATCATGTTCTCTCCTCACATAGGCGCTCTTGTCACACCTGTGCTCTCATCACATGCGCACTCTCAGTTCAGGATCCCCCAATTTAACAATGTGTTTTACTTACCCTCCAACCCTGTTTTTTAGATTTATTCATGGTACTGTAGAAATATTTCATTTTTATGTCAACATAAAATAAGATTAACATTCTACTGTGTGGACATACTGTTCTATTAGAATTTGTCCATTCTCCTGTTATGTGCATTTTGGAATTTATGAATGTGTGGCTCTGGATCATGAGAACACAGTGTTTTGTAACATGACTGCACACTATTTACAAACCCATCAGAGTCTTCCTCTGACACTGGTGGACTTCACTCTCAAGGGCATGCGATGTTAGCTTGTTGTGTAATTTGTATTTCTCTGATTACAAATAAATTAAGCATCTTTTAAAACTCTTTAGCTGTTCTTATGCTCACTTTTCTGTGACACCTCTGTGACCTCTTCAGGTCTTCTGCACACTTAAAAAAAAAAAAAAAAACCTTGGAAAAATTCCATGACATCTTTGCTGTTTCTTTTACAAGAATAAAAGACATTAGTCAGTCTGTGACTCATACTTGGTCCTGACAAGGAGAACAATAGTTAAGTGGAATCAGGATGTCTTGGACTTTACAAAGTTATTTCCTTAAGTCTTCCTTGAACTGGCAATAGCCATGAAGAGGATTTAAGAGGAGTGTCTTTGTTAGATTGGGGCTTTGCTTTGCATAATTCACCTGTGTTTGCGCCAGTTTGGTTTGTGGATTTGGGGTTTTGTTTGTTTGTTTGTTTGTTTGTTTGTTGGATTGACTGATTGACTGTTTTAGGAGCAGTTCACTTGTAATAAGAGAAAACATCTATCAAGCACGAGTGTGCTGGGATCATTCCCAGCATGCTGAAAATATTACCATAGTCTTTAAATTGATATAAATGGAAGCGATAGAGACAATGTTATTATATTGTCTAAATGAAGAAATGAGAGCCCTTGAAAATGGAGTGACTTGTTTAAGTTGGAATCATACAAAATGGCAGAAATGGGTGTCAAACTGAGGATCTTAACTCTCCTATCACACTGTCAACCTCACAGGTCATTTCTCAGGAACACCTAAGGGACATGATGGACATTTAGGGTATGCTATGTAGGAAAGAATCTGGAGGGCAACTGCAAGAGCTGATAGAAAAATTAAGATCAGAATTTCCCGGCAGTGAAAAGAATGGAAAAGACCCTTAGGAAGGTGCAAAGTTCACAACTCATAGAGTCAGAGTGGACACAATGTCAGGAGTTTGTGACAGGAGTGAGTTGTGTCACATGGGGATGCAGGCAAATGGCACAGGGAACCAGGTGTTTGAGAAGCTGTGACTCATGGGTCAGGACATTTTCCTAGAAAATAGCCGGAAGTTGGTAGCATTTGTGAGTCATACACTTAGGTCCATAAACATAGAATAACCTAGAGCCAATCGAAGTGATGGTTTTACTCAGAGTATAGCTCAGAATTCAAAACGGCAGATGGTTTGGCGGTTATGTGACTTGGTGGGTGGTGGGTAGGTAGGTAGGTAGGTAGATAGAAATTGATAGAAGCTAAGAGAATTCCAGACTTGCTTCTGAATCTCTCTCCCTGAACCCTGGAGGTATCAAGAGAAAGCAGGTTTTGCTTATCAAGCCTGTTACTGTGACAATGGAAGAAGGCAGATTTCAAACAAGGCCTGAAGATGGTTTGCCTCTTTGAGGCAGTTGAGAATGGGGAATACTTGTGATGAAACCTAAGTAGAAAAAGGTTGGTAATGAGAAGTAAAACAAAGTTTGCTCACCAGAAAAAAGCCTGGCCCAGCACTAAGGAAGGCAGGCACACTAACTTCTCTATTCGTCTACCTTCATCTGTCTCTATTCTCAGCTAACATTCTGTGATGAAAGCTAAGGAAGCCCAGAGATTTCAGTCCACCATTTTAAGCTCTTGAACATGGGTTTCATGTGTCCACCATCATTTTGCCTTAAATGTTCAGAGATATGCTCATGTCTAAAGGGTTTTCCTTTATTTTCCCTGAACATTGCTTCCTTTCCTCAAGAAGGGCACTGTTTTGAAAATGCCTCTCTGAGGTGGAGAGATGGCTCGGCAGTTAAGAATGGCTGTCGCTCTTGTGAAAGACTCAGGTTTAGTTTACAACTTTGTAACGCCAGTTCCAGATTGAATACATTCTTATGACTTAATACTCTGTGGACACTGAGTATGCATATGATATACATACATACATACATACATAAAGGCAAAATACTCTTACATATAAAAATAGAATAAGTAGAACAAAAGAAAATGCTTTCCATGCTTTCCTTATCTCTTTTAGGCAATAAGCTTGTATCCATTCTTTTATGTTTTGGCCATAACTGGTTTTGGATATCCATTACGATATAAATTTGAAGGATATGGTGGTGCACTGATTTAATCCTGCATTTGGGCACCTGGATCTCTATGAGTTTCAGGACAGCCAGGAAGCCAGGGCTATTCAGAGAGACTGTGACTTAAAAAAAGGAGATACAAGTCTCCTGCATCCAGCTACATGTTTTCTTTGACAGTAACCAGAAAGAACCATGATGACTGACTTAGAGATGGTTTGGCCTTGAGATTAAGAGGAAATAGCTACGAGTATGAAGTTGACAAGAAGACTGATGTTAACTTTAGCAAGTTAGAAGTGCTGACTTACAGAGTATCTATTTACTTTGAGAGATAAGGGTAGTGCCTCTGCGGTGATGGAAAGGACTTGCAGACAGATCTCTCGAGCTTCAATCAAGTAAATTATCCTGGCCAGACTGGTTCAACTCCCTGGGCTCCATTTTCTCTTGTTTCTAAATAATGCTAACACTTTCTACCTCCTCTTCCTCCCTCTTCACCACCACTACCACCATCTCTTCTTCTTCCTCCTCTTCCTCCTCTCCTTCCTCCTCCTGGTCCTCCTCTTCCTCCTTCTCTAAATGGTTATGAAAATCAAATTAGCTTCTGATACAAACATGCCTCCAAAATTATAAAATGACATATAAAGTCATGTTAAGACTCTTAGGTAATTCACATCACACTTGTATTGTGCTGAGTTCTTTATTAGAAAAGCAAAGGACATGTATAATCTTGTTTCTGATGTTTAAACAAGGAATTGCTCTCAGTGGGTTTGTGTGTTTTTGTCCTTGGAGTACTTGCATTTTTTTTTTTTCCTTTTTCTTTTTCTTTTTTTTTTTGTATTTAAGGGGAAAAGCCTCTGCATTGTAGATGTATCTACACTGTATTCCATAGAGAAGTAAACAAATGCTACTTACCAGGGAAGTAGCAGGAATGGGGAAACTCTTGGAAAAAAGAAGGGTTTTCTTTGTTGTTCTTTCGTAAATGATTTTCAGAGCGTCCACTTAACGGAGTGGCACTGTTAGAGGGTGTGGCCCTGTTGCAGTAGGTGTGTCACTGTGGGTGTGGGCTTTAAGAACCTCATCCTAACTGCCTGGAAGTCAGTATTCTGTTAGCAGCCTTCAGATGAAGATGTAGAACTCTCAGCTCCTCCTGCACCATGCCTGCTTAGATGCTGCCATGCTCCTGCCTTGATGATAATGGACTGAACCTTTGAACCTGTAAGCCAGCCCCAATTAAATGTTGTCTTTTTAGGAGTTGCCTTGGTCATGGTGTCTGTTCACACAGTAAAACCCTAACTAAGACAACTAGAAACTCTGCCCTTTTCTCAGCTCCCTGGTTCCTGTTGTCTTCCAGTGAAAGTATTTAGATGCAGCATACACGATGATGTGGGGAAAACAGTTTACTACAGAGAACATGAGACATTCTTGAGAGGTGAGTGAACAATACTCAGAGAGACCATTATTCAAATCTACATGTTTAAGTAGACGTTACACTATTCTCAAGTTTCTGTTACAGACATGTCTCCTGAGGGGCATTCTCCTGTCAGGGTAGTTGTTAGGCCCATTTGGATTAACTCTTGGGAAGACAGTAAGTTGTCCTTGTTCGGAGCCAGAAAGGCTCTTTATAGTAGCAGTCTTGCAGGCAATACAAAAAGTCTTGTCTCCATCAAGGTTCAGGGATATAGTTCAGATGTCACTATTTTAACCTTAAACCATGAAACAGAATACATGTAAAAAATGAAGCAAAGAAAAAGCAAAATTTGAAAAGGAGGTAACCATGTTTCATGAGAAGGAAATATCCCCCCAATGATAAGCCTCAACAAAGGAGACACAAAAGGATAAACCTTTACCTTCCTCTTCGTTGTAGACAGGTATCCTTTCATAAAATATCTTTTTTTTATTCTTTAATATTTTTAAATTTTTTGCAGTTCAGTCTGTTTTTTTTTGGTTTTTCGAGACAGGGTTTCTCTGTGTAGCCTGGGCTGTCCTGGAACTCACTCTGTAGACCAGGCTGGCCTCGAACTCAGAAATCTGCCTGCCTCTGCCTCCCAAGTGCTGGGATTAAAGCGTGCGCCACCACCGCCCGGCTGCAGTTCAGTCTTTATCCCCCTTCCAGTCTGCCCTTTGATTGTACCTCGCCACTCCCTGAGGCCTCTAGTCTCTTGAGGGTTAGGTATGTCTTCTCTCACTGAGTCTAGACCTGGCTGGCAGTCTTCAATTTGAGCCCTTCTCAATCACTGGCTCTAGCCTTTATTTTACAAATTAAGGTGGGCAGAAGGTTCACTAGAATTCACCTGTGTACTGATTCACTCCTCCTCTGCAGCCTTTCATAGGAAAGGGGAATTAGCATCAAAATACAAAGCCAGCTATCCACAACACCTCTCTGGATAATCTTTTTTCCTGTCTCACCTTCTTAGAATTTAAAAAGTCAAAGTAGGTGAGAAAACACGCCAATTTCCCCCTCTTTTGATGTTTTGTTTTGAAACTAGACAGGTTTTTTTTTTCTGTGTAGCCTTCGATGTCCTTGAATTCACTGTGTAGACTCGGCCTCACATTTGTAGAGATCAGCCTGCCTCAGAGTGCTGGGATTAAAGGCGGGGCCCCACTACCACCCAGTGGTGGAGAAATGAAGGTTGGTGGGAAGAAAGAGAAGACGACTGGGGAGGAAGACAATGGAGGAGGAAGACAATGGAGAGAAAGATGGAGGAACAGGAGGTGAAAGGACAAGCTCGTGACTTGGAAAACCTGCAAGTTCTAAGGAATCTCATAGCTGGCGAATAGAGTAGTGGTGAATCTGCCCAATCTAGGTGTGCTGCATATATTCATAATTATTGAGTTGTGTTTTCTTTGGTCATATTTGGGTTGGAGATTTACCGCAACACAGAGACCTTAAGATTAGCATATGAAAGGAACCAGTCTTATAGAGGAAGCCTAAGAACTTCCCCTCTGAAGCCTGGCCTGCTACAGATAGAGCGTGCATGGAAAAGCTGGCACCACACAAATGCCAGAACAGGTTCCAGGCCTTCAGACAGGAAGCCGTTGATCTTCTAGCTCTGGCTTGCTTCCTCTCTTGGAAGTGTACTCCTTCTTAACGAATTGTTCCTGCTTCCACATGTCCCTGTGCAGCCTTTTGTTCCAGGACATAGGATTCCGAAAATTCCCAT
The DNA here is from genome assembly GCA_021653895.1 of Mastomys natalensis. Classification (NCBI taxonomy): domain Eukaryota; kingdom Metazoa; phylum Chordata; class Mammalia; order Rodentia; family Muridae; genus Mastomys; species Mastomys natalensis. Next base: position 594,892 of record JAJTUV010000670.1, read on the forward strand.
AAGTGTCCACCATTCTCAAATATCCAAGGATAACAGAAGTACAATTCTGATACTTCTCTCCTGGTTAAAGTTTTGTGTGGGGACAGAGAAGGGGTCCTGATGATGAAAAAGAGTCTGCCCTCAGTGATTTTCGAGCTGGCTAGTTTCAAACTAGTTACCTAGACATGTCTACTGCAAGTGAAAGGTTTCAGAATTAACAGAATCCCACCAACTCTTTCTACTGTCCGCTGGAAACCCAAAACGTCACACACACACACACAAAACCGCTCAGCAGTTCACCTCTACCTGAAATGCCTAGAGATTTGCCTGAAAATGCCTCAAATCTTCTGATATCAGTGTAGACCGTCTCCAACACTTATGGAATGAGATTATTCTTCAAAGCAGAGAATTATTAAATGAAATGAAGGGGGCTTATATGAAAACCTGAACTGAAAATAATTAAGATGTTTTCTGATGACAAAAGTAATTCACTTTTGCTGATGAAAATAAGTGATATCAAAAAAAGCACATTCTTCTAAATTTATCTTTTTAGAGACCACCATGTAATACATCCTCATGAATCCTTATGTACTTTTCACACGTATCACGCTGAGCTTAGTGTCTTGGGATCTATTCAACATGGGCTTTTACCATAGTTGAGTGGATA